>OZ010788.1:172892302-173525231 GCA_963932465.1 Maratus speciosus
ATAGTTTCAGCCCGTAACTATTTTGTGGTTGCGGACCTGAGGAAGTCTCTTGAGGCTTTTCTTAGAGAAATGGAGCTTCAAATTTGGTAGAACTCCATTAATATGCTAATCCTTGTTTTCGCAGGGTAGAGGTTAGTATATTTTTGTGAGTCAAGTCCATGGTCACTCTAAGAAGAATGGAGGAATAATGGACAATGTACAGTCGTGGAAAAAAAAAAGTAAACACCCCCTACTAACTCCTTAACAAATTATCGTAGAAGAAAGTTACTGGTACCGAATGATTGGAAATAAAGTCTACTTTTAAATGATGTATATAAAATTTGCTTAGGGGGCCATCTACATATTAAAACGAATGCAAACTTCATTTTTTTCAATAACAATACCCAATTTTAACAAGATATTTTAAATCTTCGGTTCAAATTATGCCTAGACACCGAATTTCAAGTCATTAGAATGATAAGTTTTTGAATTATAAACATTCAAAATTTAGTGCTTCTAATGTTAAATTACATTTTCATATTTTTATTAATATCTCCAGAAATTTTGCTCCTAATGTGATAATTTTTTTTGTAGCAATAACACTAATATACCCAAACATAAATACGCTGAATTTTACAATTTTTATAATTTTATGATAGGAATTATGAATTATGAAATTAATATTCGAAAGAATTATGAATTGCAACCTACAATTTTTTTGATGGATTTAGATTTATTAAGTCCTGCTTTATGTAAATCCAAAATTTCACATTTTTCTTCCGAGTAGTTTTAAAATTATGCTTAAAAAACGGCAAAATGATGGTTTAAGGGGCCGTCTATAACAGAAGTGACTAGATATTTTGAAATTTCTTCTGCTGTATTGTAATCTAGCAGGCTTCATTGACTTCCTAAGGTGCCTTGATCAAGATGGAGGCTCTCTCGGCCTTAAAATACTCTCGTTTTAAAATCATTAATTTCTCGGAAACTTATGGTACGAATTGTATAAAAATTTGTTTTTAGGCTAATTGGAGGATGTAGAGTTCATTTATGATGTCAGAACTGTGTACTGCTATTGAAAAAAACAAAGTTATGGTTTGTTTTAATATGTAGGTGCCCCCTAAGCAAATTTTATCTATATCATTTAATAGTAAATTTTATTTCGAATCGTTCGTTATCAGTAACTTTCTTCTGCGATAATTTGTTGAGGCGTTAGTGGGGGGTGTTTACTTTTTTTTTCCACGACTGTACTTGTAAATATGTAAATATTCATCCTTATGCAATCTCTTTTCCATATTCATTCCGTAAAATCTAACATGTATCATTGAGTCATATTTTATTAATGTAATTAAAATCCGCTTTCGTGCGGATCCACTAATATTAGATATCCTGTAAGTTGTTTATAATGAAGAAAGTTTTGAAATGTGTATTTTTTTTTTTGGGGGGGGGGGGGGGGCACGCGCCCAAAATGAGGGTGGGTCGGTGAGATAGGTAGGCCTTCCTGATTGAGCATGTGCTCTCGAAAACATGAATAGTCGCGAGCATGATCCAAGTGCGAGGCTGCTTAAGCTTCAGTCAGATGTCAGTGTAAACCCCAAGAAGTAGGCTAAAGCGGGGTCTTTGCCCTAGTGGTAGCGTGGATGCTCGCCGTGTCGGCCGCTACCAGACCTACAGTATAATGGCCATTAGTGCCTTTGGACACCTATTAATTGCTTTACAAAAATTGTTACAAATTTTAAAATATTAATACTAATACCTCATTCTGACATCATATTTGGACTCTCTGGCAAATGTGACCTTAAGACACCAAGCGGAAATTTTTCAGTCAAATCGCAATTAGGAACAATTTAGGTTAAAGATTAGAACTCTTAAGTCAAATTTGTTTGAAATAATCTCAAATGATATTAATAATGTGATTAGTTTTTAAAGAATAACTCAAAACTTACTTGGAAAAATGAACTGTTAATTTGAATTGGCATATTTAGAGCTACTAGAAATGTATTTCTGTTGAAATATTTGTAGGTTACTATACATATATCTTGTAATATAAATTTTAAAATATATATTATTCAAAATTAATATTAGAAAAATTATGAGATATTATGAAATATTTAATAGAAATAGATTTTCTAGAAGCTTCAAATATGTTAATCTAAAATTAGAGCTCATTCTACCAAATAAACTGTATTATCTTTAAAGAACTAACCGCATTACAACCTGTTTTGCAAAGATGAAAGATGTACTTAACATTAGACGTTCCGATGTTTAAACCTGGATAATTTCAAAATTACTTAACCGGATGACTTTTCAATCGGTATCTGGAGGTAAAATTTACTGAAAAATCCAAATATGAAGCCAAAAGTATGTGTTAGTGTTAAAAACTTTAATCTTTCTTAAAGTTTTGCATGTAGATTATCCCCTAAGCAAAATTTAGGTATAGCATTAATTTATACTCGTTATTATTAATATATTTGTACGATGATTTGTGGCAGTAGATAGCAGGGGTGTGACAGTACATGTTTCACACGAACATATACAAATAAATTGATGGACATATTTTTTTAAAGTGAAAAAGACATCTTATGTCAGACAGACACGCATAACTAATTAAAATAAAAATCGAGCATGAGCATCAATTCTGGATTTTGTCGAAATTAGAATATGAGTAGTAGGAAAAGGAGAGTACAGGACAGCAGGGTGGACGGGAGCACCGTGCACCCTCTGGTACACCCTCCGACACCGCCTTCCGCCACCCCCCTCCAACGACCCCCTCCGGCCATCACCCCCTCCGACACCGCCTCTGGTATCCAATCCACCACCGCCCCCTAGCGGGAAAAAATAAAGTTCTGCTATAACACGAGAGGGTGAACGTTAGATCAACTAGATTATCATACTATAAGATGAAGATTAAATTTATATTTGAATTTTGAATTACCTTTACCTTAATGAGTATTATTAATTAAGCAAAATAATGGAAAATAAGAATTTTAAGGGAAAAAGCTGATTTCTGTAGATTTTCTTTCAACTGTAAGATAAGAAGATCAACTTAAATGGAGAAATTTAAACATATATTTGAATTTTGGATGATTAACATCTTAATGAGCATTATTAATTAAGCAAAATAACAAAAATATCAATTTTTAATGGAAGAAAGAAGATTTCTTAGGATTTTTTCTACTAAGATCAGAATATCAACTTAAAAGATAAAAGTAAATCAATATCTTTAATTTTGAACAACTTTTACCGTAATGAGTATTATTAATTAAGCAAAATAATGAAAAATAACAATTTTTAATGAAAAAAAAGATTTCTTTAGATTTTTTTCAACTATAAGATGGGAATATCATCTTAAAAGAGAAATTTAAGAATATATTTTAGTTTTGAAGAACCATTACCTTAATTTTGATAACTGAACAAATAACAACGGATAATATCGAATTCTTAAAGAAAAAAGATGAATTTTATTAACTTTTACACCAGTTTGAGATTTTAACATACTTTTAAAAACTAGTTATGTAAGATTTTAATACCTTGGAAGGTATACGTCCCGAGATATATTTTAATTAATTAAACAAAATAAATTCAATTTTTAGTTTAATCAATAACTGGAAATTTCACATCTAAAAAAAATTTCATGATTGTACACATAAAATAATAGTAGCAAACAGAACACATCTGTAAGAGAAATAAATGTAAACAATTAGAATTTTCTTCATCGATATAGATAAAAGCATAAACAACAAAATATTTTATTTTAAATTTACTCTAATTACGTTTCATATATGAATTATAGTATTTCATATATAAGTACTCACATATTTATTATTCTGAAACCCTTCATGTGCTAAGGGCGGATCATTCAGATCATTCATTTCTAATAAAGAGGATTGCTGCTGTTTTGATTCATCTTGTTGCAACATCTGTACAATAAAAGAAACATATTTATATACTTAGGAAAGGTTTAATACATAAATAATCATTTATTCATTGTTTATTTTTATTATTATATATTGCAATGATATACTAAAACTTACTTTATTCACTAACAAAGAAATCGATTCCCCACTTGAATTAAAATCTGGAAATTTATCAGAGTTGTGCACTAAAGTTACCTTCTCCCCTAAGTCTAACAGTTGAAATGAGAAATGCTGCGCTGCTTTTCGAAAATTTATATTATTCTCAAACGTTTTGATCACGTGACAACTCACGCATGCGTACAAATCAGTAGTATAATAAATGTTATCAAGAAATTCTGTTATAGCAAACCATAGATTATTATATTCTGCGAAGAGATAGTGGTAATGGCATTTAAGGTAGGAGTTAAACTTGCAATTTTTAAAAGCTTTTTTTTTAATTAAATTTTCAATAACTTGTATTTTTTTTTCTTACTTTTGTAAATTTTATTTTGCTAATTTGCATATTTTTCATTCATCAGTTGAAGTTTTATATGTAATAGATGGAATTTTATGTAATAGTTAATTATTTTAATTGATTATTAGTATTTTCCTTCTGTGATACTTTTCGTGTATGAGGTTATTTAACATATATATATGTATATATATATATATATATTACATTTTCTTTACTTATTCATATGGTAGTAATATTTCTGAGGAATACATATCTGATAATTATTAGAAAAGCGTGAAGCATAAATCGTCCTGTGATGTTGATAAGCGTTGTAGTAAAAATTCATGTAGTTTGGTTTTGAAATAGGATATTTGAAATAGGAAATGTTAAAATTAAAGATTGCATTCATGTATGCTATGCATCATTAGAACTATAAACGTAGTATTAATATTTTAAGCAACTTGATGTATGAAAATTCGGAAATCTTCGACGTGTAAGATGAAACATATAACAATTTGATTAATAATATGGATAGAATAACTCAGACTAGTCATGTATACTATGTATCATTAAACTATAAAGACAGTATTTATATTTTACATAACTTGATGGATGATAATTCAGAAATCTCCGAAAGGCAATGTGAAACATAAGACAATTTGATTAATAATATGAGCAGAATAACTTAGACTAGTCCGAATTTCACTGAATCATAAAGTATAGAATTTGATAAAATAATGTTTTGTGTATAAAAATTAAGGTCGAATGTGACAAAGTTATGGAAATTGGTTTGTAAACTCTTATTTTTATATGTACAATCAATGTTTTGTGCATAAAAATTAAGTTCGAGTGTTATAAAATTATGGAAATTGGTTTGTAAACTCTTATTTTTATATGTACAATCACGAATATATATATATATATATATATATATATATATATATATATATATATATTTCTGTGGCTTTGACTGTTCAGGGTTTGCGTGCACGATTGCTTGGGGTTTCATGTTCAGTTGTTGGTTTTCGATGGGTCCAGCTCATTCGATTTGTT
Source organism: Maratus speciosus (assembly GCA_963932465.1). Lineage (NCBI taxonomy): Eukaryota > Metazoa > Arthropoda > Arachnida > Araneae > Salticidae > Maratus > Maratus speciosus. The sequence continues at coordinate 172,897,682 of OZ010788.1, forward strand.
GGTTTTTCTTTTTGGTCTTGACAGGTTGTTTGGGGAGTGTTATGCACATAAAAACTGGTTTTAACCCCGCAGTTGCATATCGCAAGTGCATGCCGCCTGTCTCCATGGATTCAATTTCTTCTGGTTTTAGTTTGAATGTTTTTAAAGTTTGCCGTTTTTAAAGTATGTTGTTTTTGAAGTTAGTTGTTTTAAGTTATTTTGTTGTTGTCATTTGGTTTAGTTTATTTATTGTTGGATCAGTTCCGTAGTTTCGAATTTTTGGTTTGGTTTTTGGATATATATGTATATATATATATTTTAATGTGAAATTTCCAGTTATTGATCAGATTAATTTTTTTGTTTGTTTGTTTGTTTAATTATGAATATTTTTTGAGGTGTATGTCATCAAAGTGTTAAAATCTTACAAATTCTATGTAAGTTTGCTAAAAATATGTAATGTTAAAATATATAGGAGCAAGAATCGAGTTTGATGTAAAGGTTGATGAATTGCTGTAAAGGTCAATTCGTTGTTAAATTTCCAGAAATTGTGTGAAAACAGGGTTTTCTATAAGGTGTTTATGTAATTTCACTTACAGTTCTTGGAAAATTAATTCAAAAGTAGTTATCTGCTATTTTTAAAAAGGTAATAGTGAAAAGATCTAAGTAATATTTGCTCTTACGTGTGAAAATTTCAAATAGTTTGGTTTGAAATATAGACTATTTGAAATATGAAATGTTTGAAAATTAAAGTTTGTATTCATGTATACCCTGTATCATTAAATACTGTAAAGATAGTATTCATATTTGAAGCAACTTGATGTGTGATCGTTCTGTGATTTAATAATTTTCTGATAAATGGAAAAAAAGTTGTTAAAGTTATGTAATGGTAAAATATATAGGAGCAAGAATCGGGTTTGATGTAGATAAGCATTGCAATAATTCAGAAATCTTCGATGCCCTTGTAACGCAATTGGATAGAGCATATGGCTGTTAACCATGGCGTTGGCGGTTCGAATCCGTCCAAGGGCGAATTATTATTATTTTTTTTTACTTAGTAAGTTTTGAGGTTTCAAGAATTCATTTGTTTTTCATTTTGAGGGAAAATTACGCACTAAGCAATTATTTAATAACTTTTTTTGTTTATGTTTAAGTTTTAATGTGCTGCTAATTCGTCTCGTTTCATCCAATTCTATAAAATTATAGGAGGTGATCTTGTTTTTTAACTCATAGGATTGGTTTAAAAAATGAAAAATCGCTGAATTTCGTTAAATCTGAAAGTACTGGATTTGATTAAATAATGCTTTGTGCATAAAAATTAAGCTTGAATGTAGAAAAATTGGTTAAATGAAATAAAAATAAGGATATTAGTTTGTAAACTCGTATTTTTATGCACATTCATGAAAATATTTTTAAAGTGTGAAATTTTCAGTTATTGATTAGATTAAAATTAATTTAATTTTGTTTAGTAATGAGTATTTATTGAAGTGTACCTCGTTCAAGGGTTGAAATTCTACATAGCTAGCATCTAAAAGTATGGTAAAATCTCAAACTAGTGTAAAAGTTAATCAAATTCTTTTAAATTTGTCTTTTATCATTAAAAAATAATATTTCCCTTAGTTATTTGTTCCATTATTAAAATTCATTAAGGTAATGGTTTTCAAAAACAGAAATAAATGTTTAAATTTCCCTTTTAAGATGAAATCCTCGTATCTTCCCTCTTTTATGTTGATATTCTGATCTTTTTCCTTTAAAATTGATATTTTCCATTGTTTTACTTAATTATTAATATTCATTAACCCTTTCGTGGTCATGCACGCATATACGCGGTCGCACTTTGGTACTTGAAAGTGGTCATAAACGCATATAGGCGATCAGAATTTTGTACTTGTAGATGGTCATAAGCGCATATAGGCGGTCAAAATATTCTAGTTGTAAATGGTTATGAGGGCGTTTGCGCGTTTGTGCTTCCCCCCCACTTCTCGAGACTGGGAGTTAAAGAAGGCGTTTATCAATCACCCCCTCTTTCCACACACACAATAGGCGTTAGGCAGACTATTTGCCAACTGGATTACCGTATTTTAAGTCGAATGTCTTTAGAGAACTTCGTTTTCTGTAAATGCTTAAGAATGGCATTGTATTTCGAAACATATACTAGGCAACTTTATAGAATATCATCGTTTACTTATTTTATTTTATTATTTCTGTCCATAAGATTCTAATTCATTATAATAATAATTATTATTTCAAATCATTTGCCATATCATATTTATTTATTTTGCATGTTCATTATTTATTATGTAATATTTATTTCTTTTGCTCTTTTAATGAATATACACGTTCTTTTCTTTCCTTTTTATTTCTAAATGTATGACTTTTTTTCATTTAACTATAATACTAAATAACTAAACTGTTCTTTACTTATAGCACTTTTGTTGTGTAATAATAATAAAAATCTCAAACATCCACTTTAACATTACACTTCAAAAATAATATTTTTATTTATTATTGTTGCTCAGATTTTATTCAAATTCTAGCATAATTTTAAAACTAGTACCGTGAAACCTGTCTATAATGACGCTGAAGGGACCAGAAAAAGCATCGATGTAGATAGGTTTTCAATTTCATTATAGGTAGATTAAAGACTGTTCATTGATTCAGAGTACATAATAAAATAATTATTATATATAGATGAATCCTTCGTTTAACTTTTTAGAATTATCTAATTAAATAATGAAATTTAATTATTTTCTTATCAATAATAAGAATTCTGGATTTTTTAATAAATATATAAAGAGTGTATAATGTCATATATATGAAAGTGCGATAAAGAAAAAAAAACGAACAGGGATTCACAATTTTGACTATTAAACAGGAGAAATAAATTTCAGATATTGTTCATTTGAATATAAACCAAAGAGAAATACTTCGTGTTAAAAAAAAAAAAAAAAAGGTTGTTTAAATGTAGAAGATAAGAAGAGAAATAGTACTTTTATTTATTCACAGACATTATTTGACATTCCCAGCCTTGTAAAAAGAAATAAAAAAAGAATCATGTAAAAGTTTCATGTAAAAAGAAATAAAGTTTGTGCTGAATTAATTCACGTGCATGTACAACACTCTTGACTCATTTTCCTTTGGCGTTCTAACAGGGTATCTTTATCAGTATTTTCACTGAACCCAATAAAATTGATTAACTAAGTTTAAATACTCTTCAATATTTATAGGGGACTTAAATATATGTTGCAGAATTCATATAATCTAAAAAATAAATGTCCCCATATTGCTCTTTTTTAGAAACATTCAGTTGATCGCTTCGTTCAAAAGTTAATCGTCAGTGTACTTCACTGACAAAAACACGCATTGACTAATATTATTCCTAAGGAAGAATTTTTTAAAGATAGCTTGCTTGCATTTCAGTATTTTTAAACGATTTCTTTGATTTGAGTACTTGAAGTCGGTCTGTACAAAGGACTTTTTTACTTCTTCTATTTTATTTGCAGGGTTTTTTAATGGGGACACTTTTACTTTCGAAACCGGTTCCGAAAGTAAAAGTATCCTAAATTAAAAGAAAAAACTTTAAACAAAATCGAAAAAGAGAAAAACGGTCTTTCTATAGATCGATCTCAGGTAGCCAATGCAAAAGAATCGTTTAAAAAAATGGAAATAAAATCGAGGTATCTAAAAAAATTTCTTCCACCGAATAAACATTAGCGAGCGGGTGCTTTCGCGTGAGTGAAGTAGCCTATTAATTGTTGGAAGTAGATCAAAAACTCCAAGCAATTAAACATCATATACGGGTTTATTAAGTCCAAATGTTCGCAGTAATCTGCAATGCTTTTTTAATATTTTAGAGCAAAAATAAAGTAATTTTATTTTTCAATTTGAAAACTTTCTTTAATCATATGAGACAAAGTTAATGATAATTCTACCGTGAAGGCTGTATTTCAAAATCTCTACAAACATATCATAACTTTTTTTGTTGCTGTTTGTTTGTGTTTTTCTGTTCTTATCTCGATTTTCCTTTTGTTTATATAGCAGTTTACATACAAAGAGGTTTGCCATGAAAGGATTATTTTAATCAATAAAATGATGTTTACACAGTACTTCTCAGGTTGGGAGATATAACCTATCATCTCACCAATATGATTAAGCAAAGTAAAAAATAATAATAATTTTAAGATAGGTAATGCATTCATACGCATTAAAGACAGATAATCTTAACAAAAGTTACTCTTCCTTGTTTTTACTTGCATTAAAAAATAAATAAAGGTGTATTTTTACACATACAGTCGAACCTCGTTAACATGAACCTCAAGGGGAAACAATATTTTGTTCATGTTAACAGGAATTCATGTTAACAGGAATTCATGTTAGCAGGAATTCATGTTATCAGTATGAAATCTTTGTATTCGTTTTTATAGGCGACTCTGAAAACAATTCATGTTAAAAGTAATTCACGTTAAGCGTGTTCATCTTAACGAGGTTTGACTGTATTTATATTTGTGGTTTTCATTATATTTGCACTTATATTTTTGAATAACTTGATACTTGTACCGTGCATTAGTATATTTATAAGCAGTATATAGTCCCATTTTTAGCATTATTATAGCAAATACTTGGCTTAATATGAAAAAAGTTCTATTTGTTTTTCTTTTGAAAGTTGAGGGGGGGGGGGGGTAATCCAAAAACCATTCTTATATTTATATCAGTGGCTGTGTCCGCTTGGTAAATTAAAAACATTGTGTACTATTTGTGCTCTCTTTATATAACGAGCCCCAATATAGCGACTCTTACATTAAAACTGCCATATTAAAAAGCCATAAAACTTATTTATTCTCACAGTTGTGTTTCACAGACAAGAACCAGAGATGTAGCCAGAAAAATGCTTATGAGACTACATTTCTCCGAACTTATATCTAAAATTATTAATATTTTTTACCTAATCATTCTACTAAAGACAACAGAGTTGACCAAATATTCCAGTGTAATTAATTCCAATGATACTTCAAAAGTTTCTATGAGTTTTCTTTGAAGTAAGTTTTGAAAGAGAGTAAATATCTCCCATTGTTATCTAGTCCAAACTCTTGCAACCTGTGAATGACATCGAAATACTATCTGTAAGTGACTCTTTGAGCTTTGAGAAAACTATGATTGACAGTCCCACCCCTTCCCTTGTAAAGATGATTTCTAAAGAAAACAGTTCACAGGAACATTAAAATTCCAAAAAGCGGTAGCTTGCTACATATTTTTTTCATTGTCGCTTATTTAATAAAAGGATTATGAAAAGTTTATGTTTTAAACTAGTTCTTTTAAAATTAGTATTAATCAATAATTTATTAAATCATGAATATTGCACAATGTAACATAAAAGATTGTTGATATAAAAATAAAGTAAGACATCATTAAAAAAAAAATCTTTTCTGACATCACAGCAGAAATCTTAGAATAACTCCCCCCCCCCCCCCCCTCCCCAACGAAAAATAAAAACTGATAGCCGAAGAGTTGTCTTTATTGTAGCCTAAGAATTATTATTAAACTTATGGTTATTTTTAATAATAAAAACTTTGTTGCACATTTTCTGTATATTATCAAATTCTGCTTCATTCCGCAAGCGCGCTTATAGAAGAATTTAGTAATTTAGTTATTCTACCTGAATACTTTTAAATAATCACTTTTAATGGTCTACTTTAAAAAAATCAAATTCGTGATATTTTATATGCGCATGTTAGCTCCGATATCGTGAAATCAAGAAAATTTTTCTCCGATTAAGCCACACACTAATGACAATTTATAATTCTAAATTATGAGGAACCTCTATTATATTTATTTATTTCACATTTTCCAGCATAGTTGAAAAGGGTTTATGACTTCCGTTTGTCTGTCAGTGCTCTATCTTGCATAAATATAATTCGATTTCCCTGAAATTTTGTGTGTTATTAACATTTACTATGGCTCGATCGCCAGTGAAAATGAAGTGTGTATAATACACAATTCACTTACAGGGGCATTCAAAAGCATTCCATTACATTACTGTCAATGGGAAAAAATCGTTTCAAGTGCAACACTAAAACATGCTTTCTGTAGAATTTGAAATGCAAACAATTTATTATTCACTTACAGAGTCGCACAAAATAATTCCGTTACATAATGGTCTACGGGGAATATAGTTTGCAGTATATTTTAATGTAGATACTCAATTTCAAACGAATTTAGGTAAAAAGGTCAACGATAAAAAGGTCAATAGTAAAAAATTCAATGGTAAAAATAATAAATATTATAAATACTTAAATGAACCTAAAATTGAGATCTATTAGTTATTAAAGTTACATATATGTTCAGTTATAAAAAACCGATTCTAAGCTTTAAGTAAAGCCCGTGCTAAGCCCGCATATCTGTTCCCTATTATTGATAGCAAAAATTTTTTTTTATACATATCGTTACACTAAAGCACACTAATAAATAGGTGCTGTGTATTGAAAAAATATTTTTTGCTGGAGACACCGGCTATTCATTAGGAGGCTCCAGGAGGGGGGGATTAAACAGAAAATACAATCTATAGATTCAAGAGGAAGGGGAAGGACATGGAATTAAAATAAACAAAACTTTACATACAGATATTTTAAAGGGGTCAAAACAATGATAAACAAAAGGAATTTTTTCAAAAGTGAAGGTTTTTCATTATCTTTATTTTTGTAATGTAGGAGGAGGAAGGGTTAAGAGCGGGATGTACGTGTGTTTGTGTGGAGGGGGGGGGGGGTAACAATAAGTGGTAGTCAAAATTTTGAGGTTTGGACAAAGAAAACAAAATTTAGGGAAAGCACAGCAGAAATGAAAATATTTTCTCGAAAATAATTTGAAATAACATTTAGGATCTAAATCTATTGGATATGGTGTGGAGTCCTGCATCGGGTCTGGAAACCCGTTTTACCTGAAACTGCGATATCAGCAGTTCGGGTCGGGTCGACGCTAATTATATATTTTTCTTTTTTTGTCAGGGGTCGGATTAACTTCTACAATTTTTCTGCAAATCGGGTTGACATCCATTATTTCAGGCTCGGGTTAGGTTTTGGCTCTTGCGGGTCCGGTTCAGGATGACCCTATTTTTCACAGAATTTCTAAAATATTTTTTCTGGTGAAAAATCTATATAGAATAACAGTTTTTAAAGAAATGGAAAAGTTTAATACACATTCTATTAAGAAAAATGGTAAAATCTAAATAATTTAGAAATTAGTTTTATTAAGGTTGTCTTAATACAATTTAACAGACATAGTATAAAAATGGGGTATGTGAGTCGAAGGGAAAAATTATGATAGTCAGGGACCAGTTATTCAGAGTTATTTCAATTTACATTTGTGGATATAGGATCTTCGGCTATGCATTGACCTATCTTTAACTGCATTGTCAAAGGACGATTTTCATCTTATTCCTCTATTCAAGATTAACAAACGATAGTACTTTGTTCAAGCTATTAAATAAAACTGTCATACCAAATCTCACACAATTTGACTATTATCGTTCTTCCTCTTAATCATTTAATTTTTCTCTAATTTTTACACACACACGCAAAAAACTGGAAAGTAAAAACTTTTTTTTTCTTCACCATTTGAAAAATTAAGGAAGATATAATGAAAATGATGTTTTATTAAATTTTGAACTCGAGTGCGAAAAGCAAATTTCAAAATAAGACAGTTTTCTTTTAGCCCAGTGGTTAGGGATTTGAATTCGGAAATAATTAGGGGAAAGCTAGAAATTGTTTTAATCCCTCCAGTTTAGGTCTAGAATGAATATGCTACGTTTTCTCCCTTGTACTAGATGAGCGTTAAGAATTATGCATAGATTTATAGTGAAAAAACACTTTTAAAAAAAAATACCATAACACTATCTCAAAATCATTAACTCTTTCAAAAACATTGTCAATACAAATGTTGTGGAGCTTAAAATTCTGAATAAAATGAGTACTTACACTCAATACTTATGTTGAATATTAAGGTCACAATTTTACTTCAAAGTTTTAGACCCATCATCAGGGAGATGACCTCAGAATTAATTAGGGGAAAACTGGAAATCATTTTAATCCCTTCAGATTAGGTCTAAAATTAATATTTTATGTTTTCCCCCTCGTACTAAGTGCACGTTAGAAAAAAGGAACACATTTACATTCGAAAAACACGTTTTTCTTTAATATTTTTAACAATATGTGAAATTGCGACATTAATTTTGAACAAAAATATTAATGTGAGTATTCATTTTATTCAGAATTTTAAGCTCTACAACATCTGTATTGGCAATATTTTGATATAGTTAGCTGTTTTGAGATATTGTTAAGGTAATCTGGTTTCTCCTAGCTTGAAGCTCTTGATTAATGATTACGGCAAAATTTTGAAATAGAATTGCGACCTTAATTTTGAACAAAAATATTAATGTGGGTGCTCATTTTATTCAGAATGTTATACTTTACAACATTTGTACTGACAATTTTTTTTGATAGACTTAGCTGTTTTGAGATATTCTTAAGTAACTTGGTCTCTCCGGACTTCAAGCTCTTGATCAGCGATTAAGGCAAAATTTTGAAATTCGAATTGCGACCTTAATTTTGAACAAAAATACTAATGTAGGTGCTCATTTTATTCACAATTTTAAGCTCTACAACATTTGTATTGACAATGTTTTTGATAGAATTAGCTATTTTGAGATATTGTTAAAAGAATTCAGGAAAAACATGTTTTTCGAATGTAAATATGTACATATTTCCCAACGCTCGCTTAGTACGAGGGGGAAAACATAGAATATTCATTTTAGACCTAAGCTGAAGGAATTAAAATGATTTTCAGTTTTCCCCTAATTAATTCTGAGGTCATCCTCCTGATGATGGGTCTACAACTTTGAAGTAGAATTGTGACTTTAATATTCAACATAAGTATTGAGTGTAGGTACTCCTTTTATTCAGAATTTTAAGCTCTACAACATTTGTATTGACAATGTTTTTGAAAGAGTTAATGATTTCGAGATAGCGTTATGATATTTAAAAAAAAGTGTTTTTTCACTATAAATCTATGCATAATTCTTAACGCTCATCTAGTACCAGGGGGAAAACGTAGCATATTCATTCTAGACATAAACTGAAGGGATTAAAACAATTTCCAGCTTTCCCCTAATTATTTCCGAATTGGACCTTTTTTTGCTCCCCTACCCCTGGGGCTATTTATAGATATTAAAATTTTAATTTCAGCAATCTACCCTTTCCTCATAAATATTTTAAATATGCAGAAAAGTGATCCTTTTTCAACCGTCATTTTTTTGTGCACTGTCCTTCGGTTGTCTCGGAATTCTTCTGTTAATGATCCGTAAACACTACGCGCATTATTATTATTATTTGTGGGAAACAAACTGCAATGCACATTAGCAATGTGTATCAATTATTATGGTTGAAATAATATTCTATAAAAAAAAGTACTACAAGCAGATATCAACTTAGACCATAATTCGAATTATTTTATGCATCCATGTAAACCAACAATAAAGGCCACACTCACTATTTCCAATAGTGAACAGGCCTCCATATCATATATCGATTTCATGGCAATACAAGTAATATTTGCGAAGTCAGGTGGAAGAGCAGTAATAGATTTTGTCGCGATTGCTCCCCAAGCTCACAATTAAAAATATTCTTGATAAAGTGTAACTGCATATTGTTTAAAAAGGTACCAATGAACAGTACAAGTATCGAATTATTGAAAAATATCAATAGAATGGATGCAATTAAAACAGTAGATATGATTTAGTGTAAGTATATGTCTTTAAAAACAGGGAAGAATCACTATCTATCACAAAGATTCTGACAATAATGGAAACGAAAGCATTATCTATTTTAAAATTATTGTTATTTTTATTAATACTTTACTTAGCACAATCGTGTTGGTTAAATGACAAATTAAATCATGGTAATCCATTTTTTTATAATCCTATCTCACATGGACTAATACTATATGATCAGATTTAACGCTAATACTATATGATAAGTATGATTAAAACAATCATAATGAAATGAATGTATTGAAACTGGAAAAAAAAAGTTAAACTAGATTTTGATGATTGAAATATTCATTTCGTTACCATGAGAATTAAAGTAAGAAAACTTTTATTTTAATGCATTAAAGTACACTAATACTGTATATTTGAAATTTATTTTAATGTATTTAAATATTTATTTTTAATTATAGATTACTTAGAGATCGCAAAAATATTTGACAATAAATGTTGATTACTTTCGTTCTCATCCCGACTGATAATGGTTACATCATATAAATCCAACTTATTGCAATTGCTTCAAAGTTTGAGACACTAAATTTTGGGGTCTCTGGGCAAATGCGCCGGACAAAAATTGCATAATCTTCGAAATTGACTTTTTCTGACACATTCCTGAATTCAGTTTTGTTCATAAACACACGGAATTGGCAGGAGCTCTTATTCAGAAACTATAAAGTCGAACATTTTTTTTTTTTTCATTTTTCGATAAACGTAGGAAGTCTTTTAGAAAATGCTGTTAAAGTTGGCGTTTTGAAAAAAAAAATCTACACACGGAAGCTCGATAAAGATTATAACAGGAAAACGCTTGTAATTCTCATGTAATTTATTTGCCGAAAAATGAAAAAAAGAAAAAGTGAAAGAAAAAAAAGCGTTTTTGAATTCGGTTTGTCTATCTTTCCTCCTATCCGCCATTCCGTGCCTGCGTAAATATAGTCTAATTGCCATGGAATTGATATATGTTATTTGTGTTTACTTTGGCATGTTTAGTGTTGAAAATGATGTGTGTAGCATGTATGATTCGTTTACAGGAACACTCAAAAGAATGCCGTCACATTACTGTGAATGGAATAAATCGTGTGTTGTGTAGTTTAATGATATTACACTCTTTTAAACATGTTGAAATTTATATACATCACTGAGGTGTTGTACACTACAAGGCGATTAATGTAGAATATGGTGTGCAAAAAATTTATATTTAATTTTCAAGGACACACAAACAAATTTGGCTTATGAACAATAATTGCTAGAAGTTCGTTATCGGTTGTGGTACACGTTTTTATTATTTTTTTTTATCATATTATATGGCGTTTGTAAATTTTATAGATCATATACAGGGCTGCACTATCTCAAATACATTCCCGTTTATTGACAGAAATTGCTGAATGAAAATTTCCATGCTGAACTAAATTTTTCCATACCATGTAGAATACATACAAAGTTATAGAGCATATACAGGGCTGCACAAAAAATTAGATGCGTTTTCTAATTTATTTATTTAGATATCATCTTTCTCCGTAATAAGCTGCAAAGTTTTGTTTCAATATTCTGAATGTATTGGAAAATCTTAATTTATGCTAGACGCATGATTTTTAGCTCTTCTTTCTTTTACAGATATTCTTTTTCAATTTCTCCAAAGAATTAGAAAATATAATACTGAATCTTACTATACTAAATATAAGGAAAAATATATGAATACATTCCGAAATTATTAAAAATAGTGCTTAGTTTCCATCTAGTCCAAGAATATTCAACCTGTGTCCCGCGAGGTTGTGAATTTATTGTTGTAAATTTTAAATCCTTTTTCTCTGTTTATGGCCGATGGATGCTGGAGGTTTTATTGGGTATATAGTGAGGGGGATAATGGGGGGGGGGGGGGGGTTATATTCTTCACAAACATTTGAAATTGATTGTATTTTTCTCATTTTGTATAGGGAAATATATTAGGTATGGAAAATAATTCATGTTATCAGAAAACTTTAGATGTAATTATTTCTCCTAGGTGATGGGAAAGGAAAAATTGGCACCCGAAAAAAAAGGGCACTTTTATTACTATGGAACTTGCAAAAAGCATATTTATTTTGTATATTACTATGCAGAGTCTCCATTTACCTATTTATACTTAGTAATACCTGTATAACATTAAGTGGAATCTTGACTTAAAAAGAAATCCAAAGTTCCTTGGAAAATTTCTAATTCAAAATTATTATATTGTCCCTTGCCATTCCGTCTTAAAGGGTTTCATTGTTAAAATTAAAATCTGCATTTAATCAGTAATATTATACATATGTACAATTATTACACCTATAGCTCATTAATGATGCAATACTATGATCACTAATTAATTACAATAAAACCTGTAAGAATGGAATCTATGTATAACATAATCCTGCCTTAAACGGAAAATCTTATGTTTAATAACATAAAATTTTCGAAATACGAAATATTACACAATTACACCTAGTAAAACCTGTCTAAAACAGAATTTGTTTTCGTACCCAGTGATCTCGTATTAACCGGTTTTATTGTAATATATAGTGGTACCGTGTAGTGTTACTGATTAATTAATTCTGTAATACTTAAGTAATGTATCTTTACTATCTGTAAACATGATTTAAGTACAAGAAATAGTGTACTTTATAAAAAAGAAATGCCTTAACATGTTTGGTTTTACTGTAATCAAACAATTGCCTAAAGATATATAGTAAAAACTGCCGAGAAGGAAAGGCAAGGTTGAAATAATTACTGCCACTTTGATTACAGCAATAAATGTTTTTCTTTTAATGGTCTACATTTATCAGTAAAAAAAAATAGGAATTAATAAAAATTCAAATTTGTTATCTGGAAGCTAAATTATAAGATCCAAAAATCTCTTTATTTTTTATTTTTATTTATTTTTTTTTCTTCTTTAAGCATGGGTGGAAAAAAGTTTGTCAGTTTGTATTTTTTTCTTCTTTTTTTAAACAGCAATTTGCGCATTTTGAATACCTTATTAAAATTTATTTTAATTCTTTTATTGCTTGCTCACAAAAAATAAGTTAGAGGGATTATCATTTAGAAGAAGAATTTTTCCATTTATTTTGAATGTGGATTTGAAATACTATATAACAAATCACATTTCTGGGGGGTGGGGTTTGGGGGGGATGGAATATTTGAATATATTTTCAACTGGCATATTCATCAGGATAATGTAAAATATATCAGCTATCTCAGATTTATATCACATAAAATCAAAGAAAGCAGATGTTACACTAACTTGTATAATGACAAATTATTATTATCATTATTTATAAAAGAAAAAATAAATAATATTAGCATTGAAATTGAAATACGATGGATAACACTATCTAAAAGCGAGCACCATGGTATGCCGTACTAAACATTTAATTGAGATTCATTGTATAGTGAGATCTATCGCTATATGTGCGTTTTATAAAATGTAAATTTATTTATAAAATCGATTACTTCCAGTTTAATTTTATAATTAAATCATTACAAATTAATTAAATTTACAGGTTTATGTAACAGAAACTGTTTCTTAAAAAACTGCATTTAGACGAAATGAAACATGCTTGTTATTGGGGAGATATAAATTCTTTTCAAATTTAGATAAAATTTAATAGCATATAAAGCAAATTATACTACATTAACAGTTTGCAAACATTATTCCAAGCAACGGACCTGTATTCCTAAAAACTGCTATTTCTTTACATTCTTTCAGATGTTGTCTGGAATTTACCGGACAATCGTTTTCGAAAGCTATTAGTCAACTAGTTTTAAACACCCATTTACGCCTCATACAGCCGGTGGACAGCCGCCTCATTCATTCAGTGTCAGAAAGAAGGGGAAAGAACTAAATCCCTTAGCACTTTTGAAGTAAAAAATCACATAACCCCTTCTTCCTTTTAGAACAAGTTCTTTTTTCCTATTCAAGGCCTTTTTAAGGTACATTTTTAGAATATACTGAAACGCTCAATGGGTTAAGATGTTGTTCATTCAAAATTCGGATATATGTTCAAGATCTCGAATGTGTCAATGATCAAATGAACTCATAAAACAATTTTATTCATTTCCAGTTTCCAACTAGTGTAAAAGTTAATCAAATTCATTTAAATTTGTCTTTTTTCATTAAAATATAATATTTTCCTTTGTTATTTTTTCAATTATTAAAATTCATTAAAGTTATGGTTGTTAAAAACTAAAATAAATGTTTATATCTTTCATGTAACAGTTGTAAAGAATCCAGTCTCTTTTTACCTAAAAATTGATATTTTTCTTGAATGGAAACATTTTCTGTTATTCTTTGTAGTTTACCATGTGCAGTAAACACGAACTAAAAATTGGTTCGAATATGACGACAGAGAAGGTTTGTGATCCCTTCCGAAGTTTGAAGAATGCTAGGGGTAGCGTGCAGTGAATGAGATCTGAAATTATTTTCTTATACTAGCCCTATCGAAAAAATTCTGTTGAATCTGCTAAAATTAAGGAAATTGAATATATCTAGGGGTATAGCCATCTAACGAATTAAATATTACATAACAAAAGTCTAAAAAAGGACGATAAAATCTCAAAGTAGTGTAAATGTTAACCGAATTCGTTTAAATGTGTCTTTTTCATAAAAAAGAAATGTTTTCCATTGTTCTGCTTAATTATTAATAATCATTAAGGTAATGATTGTTCAAAACTAAAATATAAGTTTATATCTTTCATTTAACAGTTGAGAAGAAGGATAAAAATTGATATTTTTCTTGGATGTAAACATTTTTCCGATATGCTTTTGTGACGTCAAAACTCTATTGTTGCGTTCCCCCAAGCTTAGGGAATGCGAGCGGTTGGAAGGGAATGGAAATTGTTATTTGGTATTATTTTCTTTACCAGACTCGTTGAACTATTCTGTTGAATCTTCTAAAAATTAAGGAAATTATTTTGTAAACTATTATTTTATGTGTACAATCATGAATTTTTTTTAAAATGTGAAATTTCCAGTTATTGATTAAACTAAAAATTGAATTTATTTTGTTTAATTAATTAATATATATCTCGGGACGTATACATTCCAAGGTTTTTAAATCTTACATAACTAGTGTTTAAAAGTATGTTAAAATCTCAAACTGGTGTAAAAGTTAATAAAATTCATCTTTTTTCTTTAAGAATTCGATATTATCCGTTGTTATTTGTTCAGTTATCAGAATTAAGGTAATGGTTGTTCAAAACTAAAATATATTTTTAAATTTCCCTTTTAAGATGATATTCCCATCTTATAGTTGAAAAAAATCTAACGAAATATTTTTTTTCATTAAAAATTGTTATTTTTCATTATTTTGCTTAATTAATAATACTCATTACGGTAAAGGTTGTTCAAAATTAAATATATATGATTTACTTTTATCTTTTAAGTTGATATTCTGATCTTATAGTAGAAAAAATCCTAAGAAAGCTTCTTTCTTCCATTAAAAATTGATATTTTTGTTATTTTGCTTAATTAATAATGCTCATTAAGATGTTAATCATCCAAAATTCAAATATATGTTTAACTTTCTCCATTTAAGTTGATTTTCTGATCTTACAGTTGAAAGAAAATCTACAGAAATCAGCTTTTTCCCTTAAAATTGTTATTTTCCATTATTTTGCTTAATTAATAATACTCATTAAGGTAAAGGTAATTCAAAATTCAAATATAAATTTAATCTTCATCTTATAGTATGATAATCTAGTTGATCTAACGTTCACCCTCTCGTGTTATAGCAGAACTTTATTTTTTCCAGCTAGGGGGAGGTGGCAGAGGGGGTACCAGAGGCGGTGTCGAAGGGGGTGCTGGCCGGAGGGGGGGACGGGATGAGGTCGTCGGAGGGGGGGGGGCGGAAGGCGGTGTCGGAGGCGGTACCAGAGGGTGCACGGTGCAGCCGTGCACCCTGCTGTCCCCGTACTCTCTTTTTCCTACTACTAATATGTTTAGTTGTGAATTATAGTAGGGTTAAAATGCTGCCACTATTAATTTGAATATTTTAAAAGAGTTATTTTTAATTTATATTTCTCATGGTTGCAGTGCAGTAACACAAAACTATTTGTAACAATGTTGAACTGTTACAATAAGCACGAATTTTTGAAAATGCTCTAAAAAATTTTTATGCTCTTAAAAACTTTTAGTATTTAAACAACACTTACAGTGGTTGCCCTTTGTATAAGATTAGAAATTTTTCAACTTTTAACGCGGTCTTGAGAAGATAATTTTTCTCGGTAAGTTTCATTTCAGTAAAAAAATACAGAATTTTACCCCTTTTTCTTTTGAATTTCTGGTTGAATTAAATTTAAAATTTGAGTTTCAATTTTATTTTATTTTAGAACTTGTTTAATTAGAAAAACAGTGGAACTAAAAACAATGACAAAACTAAAAGGTATGTTTTTAGTGCAAAAGATACGGAAAATTAATAAAACTGAAAGCATTAAACTTGGTAAATATTGGCCGTTTAAAAATGAGATATTTTAATGGTATTTGTTTAGAAACAGAGCAATATTTTCCTAAATATAAATTCCAGCAAAAAAATGTATAAACAATAAAATTTCGATATTAATATATATATATACAGGTCCTTATAAAACAAATTCTATATCTAAAATTTATATTGTATTTGTATACTTTCTTGTGTTACAAATTATGTTTCTATCGTCAGTTGTTTAAGGAATAATCAACACAACCTTTATTTTGAATCAACCACCATATCTGTTAATACTCTAACCACCCTAAATTTTCTATAATTTTATTCTGCCATATTTCCTTCTCTGTACTCTTGACGAAAGTTAAAGAGAGTTATCAAAGAGCATTTATCCTTAAATTTGTGTAAACAAAATTATTTACCTTATGAGTGCAGGACATGCAGGATCTGTCCAGTAAGTAATGAGACTGTTTCTGTAAAATTCGTGTATTTGAAAATAATTTTTTAGACACTTAATATTCTTAAAAATAGCCTCCTCCTGCATTAAAACATTATTGCCAACAACTGTGCCACCCATTTATGCCCACCTGGAAGTCTTCAATTGGAATGCTGTTCAGAACGCGCGTTACATTTTTCTGAAAGTTCTCTAGATTGTCAAAACGATGTCCTGCTAAGCTGGATATTAACCGAAGGAATGGAGAAAAGCCCGGCAATGACAGATTGTGATTGTATGGTGGTTGAGGCAGCGTTGTAATACTGTATTTTGCCAGGAACTGGGTCACATTGAAGGATGTGCTAATAGTAGGAGAGCTGTTGAACATTTTTCAGTGGGTATTTGAGGCACCTTGAAAATTTGTGCAACACTTCTTTTGTAATGTCTGAATACAAAATCGAATGTCTGGCTGAAGTATCGCGGCCCAAAAACTGTGCCAGACACGTGTCAAGTGCCATTTGGCACTTGACACGTGTCTGGCACAGTTTTTGTGCCGACTAAAGTGTCTGTCATTTTCAAAATATTTTTTTCTAAGCATAAATATTATTCTGCCTCAATCACAGCGTGCCTCAAATACCTTTTTTGGGTAGTCAAAAAATGGCACTTGACACGTGTCTGGCACAGTTTTTGGGCCGACTAAAGTGTCTGTCGTTTTCAAAATATTTTTTTCTAAGTATAAATATTATTCTGTCTCAATCTCAGCGTGCCTCAAATACCTTTTTTTTTGGGGGGGGGGTAGTCAAAAAATGGCACTTCACACGTGTCTGGCACAGTGTTTGAACCACGATTCTTCAGCCAGACATTCGATTTTGTATTCAGCCATTACAAAAGAAGTGTTGCACAAATTTTCGGGGTGCCTCAAATACCTTCCCTAAAATGTTTAACAGCTCTTGGACTATAGAGCCAGCTTGTCACAAATTTTTCTCATTTGAAGATTTTCAGTGACAATTTGATGCTCTATCGATTTCGTATGTCCCAATGCTTCTGAAATCATTCGACACTCATCCGACTATCAGAGACCAAAAGCACTTACATTTTAGCCATATTGTCTGAAATTCGAGAACTTGATGGACGCCCAGCGGGTTGTTCGTCACCAATGTTCTGTCTTCGGTTTTGAAGGCTTTATGCTACCTAAACACTTGTGCCTTGGACAAAAAATTCTTCCCCTACGCTTCTTGAATATGGGAAACCTCTCACAGTAGACGACTGGCTCAGTTTTAGACAAAACTTTATGGCGTATCTCTGCTCAACAGTCCACGTCATTCTCAAAACCTAACACCTCTTTCAAACACGTGTCTGCTTCAAGAGCTATATGTGCGCTGAAAAGGCTCACGGCCATCTGACTTCCACTGGAATCTGTAGCTATAGCGCCTAGAATATATAGTGTGGAAATCGGCTATCCTTGTAATACTTAAAAAGGCGCTAAAATATTGTATGCCTTAAATGTGCAATGATACTTCTGCAATATGTAGATCTCAGCGACATCTGCAGGATATTTTCTACAACTTCAAGAAATTGCTAGTCTATACAATGTAATACTAGTAATACGAAAATACTGTAGATGTCGCTGCGATCGACACTTGAAATTTTAGCAGTATCGTCGCACATTTAAGGGATACAAATTTTTAGCACTGTTTGGATAGCATATTTCCACACTAGGTATTCTAGGCGCTGTACTGTAGCTAACAGTCACCAACGAACGTATCTCTGCTAAACTCCGCCCGTTTGGACTTCTGTTTGGCGCGAAAAATTCAGTCTGATTACTTAATGGACAGACCATGTATCTTTTTGAGAATCGATATCCATCTTTGCTTGCTTCTCGTACTGTTTGTTCATTGCCATTTTTTATTTTGTACATTAATTTTAATTTCTTCTAAAGTAATTAAAAATTTTATTCAATTTCAATTCTATTAAATTAGTTTTTTGCTATCAATAAATAATGTTGTTAATTATACAGGGTATCCTTAAGCCCCCATTAGCATTACAAAATTTAGAATTAATGAAGTATTCGATGTAGATGGTGTATATGTTTTTTGGTACATCTTCTGCAATATCTAAAGTTTGCTTTTAGGATAGGTAAAGATTAACTGTGGATAGGACTGGATCGAGCAACCAGGAGTCTCTTCTAGACTCGTTCACCAAATATCACGTTCCCGGTTGTTGTTTTTTTTTTTTTTTTTCGCTGGTATGCGTTAAAATCTATATGTATGCATCCAAGTTCATGGCATTACAGTACCGAAGACACGGATCAGATAAGCTATAGTATGAGAGTATGAGTAATGCTTGATATGCTAATTTATGCATGTCGTGGATAAAGTATCGAATTGCGATACTGAGGGTAAATATAGGGGCGAGTGTGCATTGTGAGCGCCAATAAACAAACTTTAGATGCTGAAACGATATGACAGAGGACATCAATATCAAATATTATAATAATTATAAAGATTTGTAATGGTAGCAGGAGTATATTGATACCCCATATTTTATAAACGTTAGTAAAAAAGTCAAATGGTAATAACTGTCAATTTTGGTATTTGTGCAGAAGAGTCAGAGAATGTTAAATTCGATTTTTTTTTTTACATATCCTAAATTATATATTGGTCAATTTTCTGCAGACTTACACAAATAAAGATAATTAAAGCGATAAACAAAATTCAGGTGCATTGGCACATTGTGTATCAGTGCCCACAAAATATTTATCCGTATTTTTGAGTAAGTGAAGGAAATATTTAGACATAACAATCAAATATAAATGTAGCAATAGAGCAAAGTTTATAAGAAACACTGAATTGTTACATTTTTGTAAAGTGCATCATGAATTTAAATATTGTGTGATTAATGTTATAATATGCTATATGTGTTAGTTTCTGTATATTTCGTTACAAAAGGAAAAAAGATTTTTTTTTGTGCCGTTTCCTTGTTAACTTTTCTATATAAGATGCATGATTAATTTAAATTTTCATTAACATTACTTATTCTATGTATATTGTATTACTGTTTTCTTTCTTTAAATCAGACGTTGTTAATTGTCTACGGAACTTAAAAATTTTATTTTAAAAGCTCTTGAAAATGCATACGTATGCTTGTATTAGTACCACCTAAAGTATGTTTTAAGTGTAAGTTTCTCTTTTGTATTATAGTAAACTTAATTGTATTCCACTTGGGGAATACAAATGTGAACAATATCGATTATCGGTTTAATGAATTTCAACATTACAAAAGTGTCCTTTACATATGTATTTGTAAACTTTAAGTTGTTTTACATTTTTTAAAAGGAAAGTAAAGCACCTTTCTTAAATACCATTAGTTATTCTAGTGAAAAGATTTTCTCTTGAAAATGTTTCGTTACTTGATAAGATTCTCGAAACTTTTAACAATGGAGACAAATCAAAACATGCTTCCTTTATCGAAAAAGTTCCAGAATCTTCATAATTTTCTAACAATAAAAATGTGAAAAATAATGCACTTAAAATAAAGTATACTAATAAATATTTTAAAAGGAAAATCATTGACTATATATTGAAAAGAGTGTTTTTTTATAGATTGGCAGTAATGATTAATCGCATTTGTTAAAGCGCCTATAACATAATTTCCTCCCTAATTTGTCTTTCTAAAAATAACCTCATTTTAAAATCTAAGGCAAAAGTTATACATATATTTTTTAATATGTTGAATTTACCAATATATAAATACTGATAAAAATGAAAAAATGAACTTTCAAAATGGATAAAGAAATAAGAAAAAAAAAGATGTATAAAATTTATAAAAAGTGTAATAAATGTATAAAAAGTGTAAAAAATTTTATGTATCCGGTTGCCACATTAGAATTTCAAAACATTTACCCCGTATTACAGTTACTTTTCGCAGTTATCTTATTTTGAAAAATTCATAAAACATTTTCGTTACATGCCATTTTTTTATTCTCGTAAAAATATTTTTTCTTCAAAAGTGTCCTTTAAGGGGACTGAGAAAACCATAACAGTTTTAACAAGCCTAAACAAGCCCTAACTCCGCCATGTTAAATTCACCAACTTTATGTACATTTTTCTCAGAAATGGTGAAAGATAGAGATCTAGATTTTTTAGAGTAGTTAGAATAACATGATTTACGTATTTAACAGAACATTTCGTTTCTAAGTGAAACTCAAAATTAATCATTAATTATTTATTGAAAGTCATTTTTAAATTAGCATTTTTGGTAAGATTTCACTGCCTAAAATAAATAATTCTCAACAAATCATTAAATCCCTGTATTAAACTATACAATATAACACGATATAAGTATTAAAAAAATCGGAGTTCTTAAGTTTAATAGACATTGTAAAAAAGGAACATAAACATGGAAAATCCAAGTTTTGAGAAAAATTCAATTAAAGATTTAAATGGCCATTAAGCTGAAAAGTACTTTTAGAAAAGAATGAATAATTTCAACACTTATTTTTTATATATATATAAACATGTGTGACATATCGTTGGAAAGATGCAAGTTTAAACTATTTAATGGTATAAAAGAGTAAAAATCGTTTTTTGGTTGAATTTTACTTTCCCGGACTCCTTAAATTGATAAGATTCTACAAACGTTTAACAAATGGACACAAGCCAAAACTCATGTGGGGGAGGTAGGGGAGTTTTGATACATAGAGAGGGTTGATACATTGACAATTTTTCTCAACAAATGGCAGTAATAGCCATTGTAACAGCTGTAAAGTCTTCCTTTATTAGCAGAGGCCATCATTAGCTAGACTTAGAAGTGAAGAACTGACAAAGAAAATTTTCTTTTAACTTTGAAGACTTTTGGAATGTCAATGTAAATTTTTTTAAATACTGATTTTCTTTCATAACTCTTATTATTGTGAAGATAATATCTTGTAATTTTTTTTATTTGTAAAGCACATTGTTAAGGCGAGTTTTACCAGAAAGCAGATTGGCATTTTGCAACTGCATTTATACAAAATGATTGAAAATCTAATAAGGCATGATAGGGAGAAATGATACATTAGTGCTGGGGAGAAATGATACACTTGTATATTTGAAATTTAATAGTTTTTTTTAAGTTGTAAACTAATATAGGACTGTAATATGCATTATTGTTTTACAGCAAGAGCTACTGAAATTGGTAAGGAAGAACAAAGAGACTATTCATAGACATTATGCAGGTTACATGGAAAAGCAGTGCGATGATAGATGCTTTGCTCGTCATGTCGAAGGAAAAAAGTTTAAATGGCCTGAAAAGGAAGATGTTTCTATAATTGACGAAGAGCAAATTAAAAAACATTAAATCAGCCAATTTTACTTACCAAAATGATTGAGTTACTAGTTTTCTTTTAACATTTCAGGGGTGGTGGTATGTTTATGAAACCACTTAATTTTAATTCATTTTACATTGGCACCAACATTTTGGTAAAATATTTTCCATTTAATATGAAAGTGAAATATAGCCCTTTTTATATTTCCAATGAAATTTGCTTTTAAATTCCGGTGCCATTCATTTATCGAACACTTTAGCATTGAAAATACTTTACCCTGAAAGGGTTAAAGAAAACTTAAATGTGATAAATTTATAATAAATTGTTTGCAAATCAGCAATGTTTACTTCATTTTTCCTTGCAGCAAGATCTCTAGGGGTTTTTTTTTTAATTATTTATTTTCTAAAAA
Source organism: Maratus speciosus (assembly GCA_963932465.1). Taxonomy (NCBI): domain Eukaryota; kingdom Metazoa; phylum Arthropoda; class Arachnida; order Araneae; family Salticidae; genus Maratus; species Maratus speciosus. Next base: position 172,920,047 of record OZ010788.1, read on the forward strand.
GTGTGTTAATAGAATTGTTTAAATAATAGCAATTGTTTAAATATTTTTGTAAAAAACATTTCTGAAACAAAATATGTCAATGTCATTTCTTTTTAAATTTTACTTAAATATTTCAAGATTTATCATAAAAAATTGTATGACACATAAATTGAATTGTACGCATTTTTTCTTTTCAATTTACATAACAGTGCATCAAATCTCCCTTGCTAGTGTATCAATCCTCCCCAGCAATGGGGAGATTTGATACAGTAGTAACCATTTACAATAATTGGGATATATTTTTTGAATGATTATTTTTTTAATTCAGATTATTTTTAATAAATGAATAAAAGGTCAATTTATAAGAAAACATGAAAGATTTGTTTAAAAATAGGTTTCTAAGGGTTGTAAAAAATTAGTAAAAAAAAGTGTATCATACCTCCCCTACCTCCCCTACTTTATCAAAAATCTTTCTACATCATCATAACATTGTAACATTGGAAAGGTGAAGCATATATAAAATAAAGCATTTTATTACTTTTTTTTTTTTACTTATTGTTACGAATGCTGTTGAGAAGAGATTCGAAAATTGTTCAGCAGAATCAATTTATCAGAAAAGAATAAAGTCACGATCACGTGATTTGTTGAATAGCCCATATCTCCTCCTCCCCCCTAAAGTAGCGTTATGAGAAGTGTGCGTTCTCCCTACAAACTACTCATTTTTCGCAATGCTTAACTCGCTACATTACATTGCTGAAAATGTAGCGTACTACACAACAAACTACAGTAAAATGTAGCGACTGCTGCAGTTGCACTACTAGTAGCGTGCTATTTCCGACCACTGTAACTTTTTTTTTTTTTTTTTTTTTTTTTTTTTTTTTTTTTTTTTTTGAATTAGTGCGATTAATCAAAACTACACTGACAGAAAAGTGACCGAAAAGTGAAAAATTTTCAATACATCTACACCCAAGTTTTTTAAATACCTAGTATGAATAAATAATCAATATATTATATGCATCAAATTGCTTACGACGCATTAATGTTATAAAATACATATTACAGATGGATAAGAATCTTTTTACAGTTAACATTAAAGTGTGATCTAATTTAACAAGTGACTTTCAAGGAATATTATAAAGTCGATTTTACGTTTAATTCTGAATAATAGTTCGTTTGTTCGATAGTAGTAGCATAGGTTCTATTTTTTGTCCGATTTTTGTTTTATTTTCAAAAATATTTTTTTTCATAAATAAAAGTCGAGCTTTATTGCCCCTATAGCAACTATTATTTCGCATACTACACCTGTCTAGTATAGTAAACTTATTCTGAAAATTTAATTTACAAATTGAAATAAGTGCCTTTAATGCCATTATTTAATTCTATAGAATGTTTGTCTCATGGAAAGTTCTTTGTTACTTAATAATACGCGAGACACTTTTTACATTAGGTACATATCAAAATTTGCTTATCTAAAAGTTTTGTGAACTATAGTATTTCCTAATAATGAAAATATGAAATTTGAAGCCTTGAGAAGAATATAGTTTTTTTTTTAAATAAAATGAAGATGATTAGATATATTATGAAATAAGCTTTAATCTATCATTATATTGGTCAGTAATCAAAGTTGCTGAAACATACTAATATTTGTTTATTATGAAAAAGTTTTGAAGAAGTAATTATATCCTTTATTGTGTTAAATAACTTGAACATAAATTTAAAAAAATACAATATAAACACTGAAATTTTGAAAAATGTAAGAAAATAAATAAAGGCGAGACTTTGCTGCATCTGCTGTAACATTAGAATTTCAAATATTTTACTGTACATTACTTGTTTGTTATACTCTGAAGATTTCATTTCAAAAGAAAAATGAAATATGTTCTTTTGTTGTCATAATTTATTCAAGTGAAAAAAAATCTTTTGAAAGATGTGTCGGCACTTGATAAGATTCTCGAAACTTTTACCAATAACTACAAATCAAAACTTGCATACGTTATCAAAAATCTTTTTGAGTCCTGAAAATATTGTAACAATATAAGTATGAAACAAAAAGCACTAAAAAGAAAATGTTCATTTTTAAACCTTTAAAAGCAAAAATCATTGAATATTGAAGAAAGTTTTTATCTTCACTTTAGTGACTAATGAATGCTGTTGAAACCCCAGAAATATTTTTTCTTTTGCAAGTATTTTAGAAAAAGTAATTTTATTGTAAAGTCTAAGACAACAATTTCATTTTTAATAAATTTTATATTGCCTTATTCTGGTGTATAACGCGCATTTCTGAAATAAAAAAATTGGTAAAATACAATAAGTGCATGTTATACACCGAGTATAAACATATAATATTATAATTTTTAAACGATGAGTTACGCCCAAGAAATATAAATTGAATTACGTGATTTTTTATTCACGGTGTTAAGAAGGCGAAAAACCAACAGGGTGAAAAAGTATACAGAACAGGGTTCGAACCCGGGTCGTTGGGTCAGCACACCAACGCTCTTCCAACTAAGCCAGCTGGAATGACACACCTAGCCCTGGTACTCTTCACTCCAGTGTTGGGCACGCTCACGAAAAAAACGAACTAATTCAAACTCAAACTCAGTTTCTCAAAAATGAGTCAAGTTCACGTTCAAATTCAAAATTTTACAAATGAACTCGTTCAACTCAAACTCATCTATGAAAGTGAGCGAAGTTCACTAAAAACTCGTTTTTTTTTTTTTTTTTTTTTTTAAATATATTATATATTAGAATTTGATCGTCCAAATTTACAAGATATTATGAACCTATCTTTTGGTTATTCGATGTAAGGGTCGTCTTCATGGGTCCGGCCCAATTTTCCTTCCCGACACTAGGTCCGAGCTTGGTTTGAGGATTACAGTAAACTCTGTCTAAGCCGGAATCGGTCGGGACCGAGAAAAATTTCCGTGATAGACAATAGTCTGGCTTATGCAAAAAAAAACTCCTTCTCCCACCGCCACCAAAAAAAAGTAATTCATAAATCGTATATATATATTTTTTTTACGTTCGTAACTTTCCGTACCTTTCTTTAAAATAAAACTTTTAATGAAATCAGACTTGTTATTAAATTTATTGTTATTAATAATTTCGATAAACATTATTTAAACATAAAAATAGATATTACCAATACGAAATTGCTTAAATTCTGAAATTTACTAATAATCATTTCATTTAACCGATACATGTAACATACATCATATTTCACATAGTAGTTTAAAGAATCAAAAAATAATCTTTTATCGGCCCTTGTTTTTTCTTTAGGTTAGCCATGCATTCTTCACTGACACGTAAGTCTGATTTGCATTTACCGCATTTATTTATTACTATACCGAAACATTTATCGGTATTTTTTGTTATTGTTTGAACACGATTTTTTTTAAAAATATAAACAAATTTGAAGTTTACACGCACGCACACACACACACACAAACATACCGTCCTACCCGCCCTCGTCAATAACTAAACTTTTTACCGACGTTTGGAATACCCACCGACATTTTATGAATATCATTTAAATATTGTTATAGAATGTTAAGATATGCAAAATATACATATGAACACCAAAAATATTTCATTCGAATTAAATTTGTATTTTTTAGAAAGAAAAGTTTGTGGGAGCAAAGTATCATTATTTAGAGTAACTCGGGTGTTACTCGTTTTGAAATTTTACACACTCAACCCGAGTAACTTAATCTCGAACTAAGATGTCCTGGGTGGTTACTCTATTATTCAATGAATTGCCTGACAAAGTGTATATTGTTATTGAAGCGTTTGAAGGACAATGACAATTTTTCGAAAGGATGTTTTAAGCAATAGGGATGAAATCGTTATGGTTTCGAGAAGTTCATGCTTAATCATTTGCTATTGTTAATTAAAATAGTACTTAATTGACGCTATTATTAGTTATGGATAGTAATTGATGACTATTATTGACAAGTAGTAAATAATTGTCTAATTGACTGCAGTTAGTAAATGATTGATTAATACTATTTTACTAATGCCGTCTTTAAAAGAAAATTTACTCTTTTTTTAATAAATTTTGTGAACAAATATTAAATTTTGTTTAAAATATTAAAATATGTGTCACTGGCTGTAACAAATTCTTTAGGTAAGTCTTTTGAACACAGTTGCTTGTTTAATTCGGAGCAATAATTGTAGAATTATGTAATTTTTTATGCGACATGAAAGGATGTTTCATACGGTGTGGGGGGAGGGGGGGGGGATTTGCTGGTTGATGAAAATTTTTCGAAAATATATTTTTAATGGAGACGAAAGTATTATGATGTAAATATAATCATGCTTAATAATTCGCTTAGATTTAATTAAAATAGTACTTAATTGACACTATTGGTACGTGGATAACTCCAAGTAATTGGTGAATATTTTTAATTGACAAATAGTACATAATTGACAAACTTTAATCTGTAGTAATTAACCACTGATTAATATTATTTAAATTATGTCGTCTATAAAAAAATAAATAAATAAATAAAGTAACTTTTGTAAAAAAAATATTCTTTTGTTTTTAAATTAGTAAAATATATGTCATTATCTCTAACAGAATGATTTTTAGCCAGATCTTTTGTTCACAGTTGCTTGTTTAATTTGCTTAATTCGGTGAGTTAAGTATAGAAGGGTGAGCTTCTTATGCGGCGTAAAAAAATTTCACAACCTTCGGTGTGTGGAAGGGAAGGAGGGCACGTGCGCTAACCTGCTAGCTCATATCTTGCAGTATCAGAACTTTTCGCTTTTAAAAGAATAGATTGATTCAAAAAAGATGAGACAAACTTAGTACAATACAACAAGCAATTGTCTTATAGGAAACTAGTGTCGTATAAAATAAAATCACTTTAATCCAAATAAAATTTTGTTTATAACTTTTAAAGTAGTGAGTTTAGAGATTTTTTTAAATTTATCTTCCTTTGTGAAAAACGCCATGGCGATACCAAAACATTCTGGAAGTGAAAAGTCATTCTGTCAGTGACATTATGTGTATTTCGAATTACATTTTCCAACACAAAGCTACTACTTCGATGTTTGTGGGAGTTATTTATTGGCACGATGTCCACTAACAGAACATTCACAACTTCAAAGTTTATATTTACATTTTACACAATGCAAGTCATTCCTGGTTAAATTTTACCATGATATGGATTACTTATAGTTAAAGTTATATGTACAATCTGGGTTTTCTCTGGACGGACGCAATGCCGCTGAAGTGTGGCGGCTAGGTTAGTGTCCCCGCACCAGGAGCCGTCATTTAGGGTAGTCTTCACCGGCATTGTTAATTATATTCCTGCATTTTTCTTTTATTTTTTTTTAACCACTACGTCTTGCTAAATTCTAAAGGCGTTTATGTCATTATTCATTAACATGAGAAAATTACGGACGAAACTTCCTATACTAGAAGCAAATTTGAAATTATTTGTCTTTCATAATTTCTTTTTTTTTTTAATACATATATATATATAAACCATTTATGTGTTGCAAAATGAGATTAAGAGTTTACGTAAGTCACGAAAAGAAGCGCCCAAACTAATGTTAATCCTATCGGAGCGTTCATTACAGATTTCTCAATCGCATTTCAATATTTTCATTTTTTTTTAAGGAAACCCGAAGTTGATATGATATCCCATTGTTATGCCTTCGTACTTTTCAAATTTGAGTCACAATTTTTTTTTTTTTTTTTTTTTTTTTTTTTATGCGGATACATTTAGTTTTGGAAGTGGTTAGAACCGGCTGTGAAAATTAAACTGTCCTCATAAAAAAAAAAAAAAAAAAAAAAAAAAAATTGAAAAAGTACAAAAGTACAAAAGCACAAAAATACATATCGACCTCAGATATCCCAAAAGAAAAAGAAAGTTAAATATATATATATAAAGACTTCTTAAAGATTTCTGCTTAAGTTTCTCCCATAGGTTTAACATTTTCTTTCGAGTTTCTCAGTGTGACTTGTATAAGCTCGTAAGACACATTAAAACTTTTTATTACTTAATTTTTTTTTTCTGGTGTAGGAAAGTAAATATCGTTAGTTTATTATCGATGATACCAACATAATACGAGGTCATTTCTCAGATATGAAATCATATTAAAAGATTTTTTTTATAAATAAAAATGTATTTAAAACGTTTCTTAGTTAAAAAAAAAAAAAAAAAAAAAAAAAAAAAAAAAAAAAACTAGGAAAATCCCGTTCTCTCTCTATAGGGGAGACCGGGGCTAGTTGGCTACAGGGGTAAGTAGGCACAGTAATTATAAATCGGCTGTTTGTGGATAGATTACGCATCCAGTCACAGAGTACCTTTCTTCTTGCTTTTTACAATCCTCATTGTAGTTTTGCAGCGTTACCTACGTTCAGTGGACATTTATTACGATTTTTCTGTTTTTTGCACTCATAAGTAATTTTTTGTTGCTTCATTATTTTTCTAATTTCTAATGCTTACCTTAATAATTGCTATTTAACTTGTGCAATTTTTCTTAGTGTATGATTAGCTGTACCTACCCCATATGTGATTTACTAGGATTATTTATGCTTAGATGGTTACGTGTCCCTTTTGTGAAGAAATTCATTAAGGGGCTAGTAAGCGCATTGAACACGGGGCAAGTTGGCTCGATGTCTGGTGTGTGCTGGTAGCTTGAAAAACAGAAAACACCGAGAAAAGTGGTTGCAATGCCAGATTTCGGGCACACGAGGCTTGCCCAAACGGAGAAACTCGTTTTTTTATTTGTGACAACTGTAACTCTGATTATGATATCGAGTAGGATAGAAGTTACTCATTGTTAATGTTTCATTCATTATTTTTATGTCTGTATAATTTAGAATTTACCTTGAACGGCGATAACGCCTTTGTTTAAACTTACTGGTAATAATGAAATTGATTTCTCTTAACTGCGTGTCTTATTTAAATTTTTATAAAACGTGTGCCAACTTACCCCATAGGTATAGGCAACTTGCCCCGTGACGGGATAGGTTGACGCACAACTTTCCTTTTACTTTAGGTTTCCGCTAAACATAAACTACAAAAGCTACAAACTCAAAACTCTAGGTATTTATAGCCCAATGCCTGTTCTTTAAAAGTACAGTTAAAGTTTCATAAAAAACTTAAACAAAAAATTAATAAAAATCAATAACTGAAAACTGCGCCTGCTAGCCCCGGTCTCCCCTACTTTAAAATGTGTTCAGGAAATTCACGCTTGAATGTATATAATGCTTAAAACAATTCTTGTGGTTAAAATATCACAAAATACTATAAATCTTAAGCTGCAATATTTATTATTATGTATACAAACTCAATCTTTTATAAAATGAGCTTTCTAATATTTTTGATTTGAAAAGTTTAAGACTAATCTTATTTTAATAATAAATAAATAAGTAAAAATGCACACGAAATATTTGAAAAAAAAACTTCCGAAGCTTTAATATTAGCTCGCGAGTGTCTATGTCTGAATGAACGGGAAAACCGAATAATAAAGATTTTTAGAATTTTTTGTCTGATTTATATTTTATATGTGAAATGCAATAACACTAAAAAATATTCTGGAAGTGAGCTGTAATTCGGTCAGTGACACCGTATGCATGTGAACTACATTTCCAATTATGGAGCATGTAGTTCAATACTGTTTGGAGGTAGATAAGGGCAACAACTTCCACAAATTCGTGTTTTATATTTATATTTCACACAATAGCAAGACGAGTCTGATGAAATTTTACTGTAATATGGTTCATTCAGTGTTAAACATTTGATAAAATTTGTGTTTAGTCTGGAATGAGACACCCTGTATTTTTCTCAGAAAAAGATGTTTTTCGACGTTTGTTTCCTATACAAAAATTGTTTTTTGTACTGGATTTTCGAATCCAACTAGGACAGCAACTCACAATGAGAATTCATATTTTCAAGAAACTTTTTATTAAAATAATACAGGATTTTATTGTACTCGTATATTCAGATAAATTTCAACTTTAAAAATAAATATTAGAAAATCGATAGTTTTTTCTTGTCATTGTCGAGATGCATCGATTATCTAACGAATGTTTAAATATGTGTAACAGATAAAGCAAAACATTATGATAAAGGAATACGACATTTTAAATTAGTATTATTTTTATTAATACAATTAAAGGGCTTATTTATTTTCTTTGAAGAAAAATTGTAAGAATATTTTCAGCTTTATCATAGTCTCAGTAAAAAATTCAGAAATAAAAGGATTATCAGAAATGGAACTGATGTATTAAGAGGCTACTTCAGTCAAGCGAAAAGACCCGCTCGCTAATGCCAATCCTATGAGCTAAATTTATAAAGATATCTCGTTTGCATTTATATATTTTTAGATTTTTTTTTTTTTTTTTTTTTTTTTTTTTTTGGATAGCTGAGATCGATCTGCACAAAGACAGTTTTTTACTTTTTCGATTTTGTTTACAGGTATATTTAATGAGGACACTGTCATTTTCGGAACCGGTTTTGAAAATGAAAGCATCCTCATAAAAAATAAAAATTTAAATTAAAATAAAAAATAAAAAACGGCCTTTGTACAGATCGATCTCAGGTATCTAAAAAAAATCATTTAAAAAATATTGAAATGCAAACAAGATATCTTTATAAATTTCTTTCATTGTATTAGCAGTAGCGAGCGGGTCTTTTCGTGTGAATGAAGTAGCCCTCCCAGTTGTTTTTGTTAGTATGAATGAGATCGGTTTCATTAAGCATTAATTATCAAAGTTTATTTAAAATGTTTATTTAGATTTCTATAAAGAATTTTAACTTTAAGATATTTGATATGCTCAATGCAATACCATCATTGTTAAGTCTTAAGGTTGTTCTCAAATCCAAAAGGGCAACTTTATGACATAAGTTTTAATTCATTTTTGTTCGGAAATGCATGAAACCTAGCAAGTTTTGTTGATCAGAAACTATGTAATCGAACAGTTTTTTTCCGTTTTTTTTTTTTTTTTTTTTTGAAAACGTGATAATTCTTTTACAAATTAGTGTCAAAGTGGACGTTTTGAACCGAAGTTCCCAAAGAAAGCAGAAAAATCAGTCAGTGAAGGGAGAAAAACGTCCTTGTTACGTGATCAAAATCGCTTATAACTCAATAGGTAATTTATTTATATATATATAAAAAAAAAAAATGGAAAACACAGTTTGATTCCAAATCGGTTCATAGTCAGGCCATCCAATTTTATATCTTCCTATTAAAAAATGAATATGTAAATGTGTCAAAACGGTTTGCGCTTGTTGAGCAGAGCAGTTAAGAGACTTAATAAAATATCGACCCCCCCCCCCCCCCCCCAATGAAAAATATAGAACCAACAGAATAAAATTTTCAACCCCATATGAACATTCCTGACCGATAGTATATCCGAAATATTTACTTTTTTTTTTTTTTTTTTTTTTGCTGTGGTGCTGGGAGAGAGACACATTGTATTTTTGACAAAAGAAAATGATATTCGACATTGGCTTCCTATATAAAAAATAGTTTGTTATGATGTGGTCTACCATTCCTTAAAGTTTGCCAGATCTTATTTTTTTATCACTCTATATTGTTAAATTTTAAAGGTGTTTGTGTCATTACTCAATATTATAAAATTACGATTAAAATCTTCTATCCCAAAATCAAATTTGGAGTTATTTCGGAATTTCATTTTTTAATATCACCCATATATGTGTTATTAAAACAACGTGCTAATTAAACTTTTTATTGTTTAATTTTATTTTTCTGGTATAGACTAAATAAACATCGTCGGGTTAATACTGATGCTTTTAAAAGTTTAACATTGGATTATTTACCTACAAAATACGAGCTCATATGGCATTTTTGAGATAAGAAATTATATTAAAAATATTTTTTTATTTGCAAATAAAAATATATTTAAGAGGTTTCATTTTTTTTTTTTTTTTTTTTTTTTTTTTTTTTGATTAGAAAAATCGCGTTTTTTAAAGTTAAATATTTTATAATATATATATATATATATATATATATATATATCAGACGTTTATTATGAAAGTTTAAGTCTAATTTTAATTATTTGCTTAAATTTCATAATGTTATAAAATCAATATTTACAATTGCTATTGGTGCATATTTTTTAAAAAAAGAAGCGTATTCTGAAATCAATTATACGTACTGCAATAGAATATGTGCATTCTTTGCGAGAGAAAAACGTTAATACATAACAAAATCATTAATGCATTAACTCATAATACAATACATTGAATGTTATTAAAACTTTTCCCCTATCTGAAATACGGAGAAAGGATACAGTTGTTATCATTACTACTACGTTTCCTACCCAATTTCTAGGAAATTTTAAGTCTGGCATTTTTTATCACTTACCACCCAGTGTGAGTGACCACGACCAGATGTCGTATCGTGCGAAATCGCTCTAGGCAAGAGTAGAAGTAGAACTCAAAGCGGTTAGTTTTAGCCCGAAGACATATTTTTTTAAAAGGGTTTTGGTCAGGAGAAAATAATATTTTGCCTTTTTCTACCTTTACAGAAGATATTCTTCGAAATAATTTTAAGGAAAGAAAAATAAAAGTGGAATCATAACCCTTTATTTTTTATAAAATGCATATAATTTTTACTATAATTACTCAGATTTTAAAATAATAGTAATAATTTTACGTAACTTTTTTATTTTATTTAATAGCCAACGTCAGCAATTCTGTATATGTATGCATTTATCATTTTATTTTTCATTTAAAATCTCGAAATATTTTCAACACAATCATAAAAGTTCAACGCATTTTAATTCAGATTCTACACAACTGATGATTTATTATTAATAATATATATAACAGTAATTATCTGTCATAAAAAACGCGTTAAATATCGCTTAAATCAGCTATCCACACATATATAATCAGATATATATCTAATATATAAACAAGGAGGAAAAAGCGATATGAATTAAAATACATCAATGTTTTACTATATACCTATTAATACTGCAGTTTCCAAGAGCGTGGGCCAAAAAGCTTTTTCAGGTAAAAGAAAATGAAAAAAAAAAAAAAAAAATTAAGGTGTTTCTGAAACTCACAATTTTTAGTAACTGTTTTTTTTTTTTTTTTTTTTTTTAATTCTGTGGAAGCGTGGTAAAAACTTTTTTACACGTACAGTACAAGGTAAAATTTGCGAAATTATTACAATTGATCAAGGAATTTCGAATCGATTTTAAGCGAAATATAAATTCACTACTATTTTCAAGTAACCGCAATGTAAAAGCAAATAGTATTAATTTATTATGCCGCACTTTTAACCCTACCAACAAAAGGTAGAACAATTAAACTGTGATTTAAGCGTACACAGGGCCAGTATTATGAATGGGCAAACGGGACATTCGTCCATGATCCCAAAACTTAGGGGGGGGGGGGGTGTCAGTTGGCAGAATTGAAAGAAATTAGCTGTTTTGTTTCATTGTTTACATATTTTTATATCGTACAATAACAAGATAGTTAACACTTAATTAGCGCTACTGTGTTCCAGAAACTCCCGTGCTTATATACCTCTTAATGCCCAAGAAAAGTATAACGCGACTTATGGGTTAATGCTACATCATGAAAATAACGTCTAAAAAATCTCCAATCATACATGCAATTAAAAGTTATATAAGCGTGTTCCAATATTTTTTTTTTCCTTTTTGCATCTTCACTAAGACATTTTTACATCTAAACGCGTATAATTTTTAAATAGTACTATTTCTTGTGCCATGGAACTTATCAGTGTTTTTCTATAACTTATACATATACATCCTTAATTAAAATTAATTCTTAAGCGAAAACATATTTTTCTTCACTGCTCTATATTGAAAATCTTTACCAATTTTAAGAATATTTTTAATCGAAAAATTTGAAATAAAATTCCATTTTCTGAAACTTGAGTAAAATATAAATGCAAATTTAGTGCATTTATGAATAAAATTAGCTTCGTAAATAGGGCGGTACAAAGTTTAAATTGCACCATTCTAGTAGAACCATAAAAGTTTCAAATACTACACAACATAAGAAAAGAGACCCAAACAGTGTTTGTATCCAGGGTTCATGCGTTATTGCGATAACGAATTACAAAATTAGCAGAAAAGAAAGTCGGAAATTGTACGTCAAATGTGGAAAATGACGTACTATAGCTAGTTTTATAAACATTCAGATTTTGATTCAATAGCTGTTGCACTCTTATGCAAGAATACATGAATATAACATTTATTATATGCATTAAATGCAATAATACGTAAATGATATGATTTCATCTAAAATCTGACGTAATCACCATGGCAACATTGAATCATGATCTATCAGGGGATATCATGGAAATTACTTATGATAGGATTTAATAAAATGAAGAAAACTTTTATTAATATATTTTTTATTTTTGATTCGGTTTTCAAAAAATTTGAAATGACTCGACACAATTTTGCAATGATTATACATATTTAATTTTTAACCATTCGGTTGTGTAGTTTCTGCACTGTTATATCCGGTCAGACGGACGAAACAGATGACGATCATAGGTGCTACATATTTATGTAATTACGAACGCATCTAAAAAAAGATTTAAAAGATGTATAAAAGAAGTATAAAAATTGCAGTCTCCCAAAATCTTGTGGTTTCTCCTGACATTAGATATTGAGATAAATACGATTGGAAAAAGTTCATAAATGCATACGTTTGTGCCTGTGCATGAAAATTTCTATGAAATTCATGAAATACGGGAAATGTTAAAAAAGGGACTGAAGATTTAGTGGATATCCACAATTCACGTCTGTATAAATTGGGCAGTCTTGTGCGTAAATTCTTGATTTACTTGTTTAATGTGAGAACCTCCAAGTAGTAAATTCTCTGATTTTATTTATATATTATATAAGGATATATCAGTCAATAGAAATAAGTCATATAGGAGCTGTGTGTATGAGCTCACTGAAGTTTTCGTGCTTTGAACCCTAAATTACTAAATTAGGCACTGAATATAACATTCTATGCACGGAAATTCCTTATTATTTTCCACCATTTCTCAGGAAATATTTGCAAGCTTTTTTAAATGCACATGATCATACAATGATAATATGCGTTCGTAGATTACGCATTCTTACCCTACTATATACGGTGACCTAGGTCAAGAGAACAGTGGGTCATGTTATAGAATATTTCACAAGTATTAATCATATTTTCAGATAGAGAGAAAGTGGATTAGATATGAAAGGACTCTTTCACAAGTCAAAGAAGAATTTTTTGTCGATTCAATCTCAAACAATTAAATATATATATATAATTTAAACAGAAATATGCATTTTAAAAGAATTATAAAAGATGCATAAACAATGTTTCAATGTTAGCAAATTTTTTATGACATCGTAAAAAGATACTTTCTTCCAAATGTCAAATGATAATAAATATATTTCTGGTTAAAAACAGTTTGTAACATTTCAGTATCATTTCTATGATATTTTTAAAATGATTTTTTTTTTATTTCAACTATTTGTAAATAAATGTTTCTTATTGATAAACAGAAATTGTACCAAAATAAACTAAAACTATATTGAAAGTAACAAAATATTAAACTTACATGTTTGAAAACCTTTTTTTTCTGGAGGGGGGAGGGGGGGGCGATTTTAAGAATCCTAATAATTGTTTCATATAATTTGCATTCTTTTTATGTAATTAGAGTTATAAACATACTTTAAACATGTATCTATACCTTTCTTTTCAGTGTACAAAACAGAAAAATAAATAGGTGCAATAATTTATTAGTAAGAATTTTAAAAAAGAAAATAGCAATTAAAATTGTAATAAAATTAAGAATAGATGCAGTACTTGTTTATTTTAGAAAATAAAAATATGACAGAGCTATCAAAAATAGAACGGCTCACTCAGAAAAGAGAACAGCGCAAGCGAAAAATAATATTGTGCGCTCGAAAACTGACACGACACTGCATGGCGCAATTATAACTAAAATAATTTATAATTCCAATAATAAAATCATTTGGTCTATTTTTTAGTATATTAAATTAATATTTTTAATTTCAAAATTCCGACAGTATTGCAATGCATTTCATTTAGATATTTTAGTAAAAAGAAGAAATACAAATAAACGGAAACACAATTAACATTCTTAATATTTTGTTTAATTGTTATATTTTTTAAGTTTGTTGAATTATGATATTTTTTCTTCCAAATATGCTTTAAGCTTGACTTTATGCAGCTTTTTAGCAAAATTTGTTAATCTATTTATAGATTATATACACGTCGAAAGCATTTTTTTTCTTTGAAATTGTTCAGATTTTTTTTTAATGAAATATGACCAAGGGAATTATATATATAAAGTACATTGCTATAAAAGAATTGTGCTGTTCTTTCCGACTACGAAAGTTTAACCCATTTACAGACGAAACAATATAAATAGTCTAGCTTTCATTTCCGGGCAGTATTCCATAACGAAATTGAAACTTTATAAATAAATAAAAAATAGTATAAATGATATAAATGTAACACAAATTTAATAAACGAGTAATCTAACTACTCGCTAAAACCACTGAAATTATCATAAAAAAGGCTGCTGTAATTAACAAAATACTTATCGATTGCTTCGAATATTAACATCTTGTTTGGTGCTAATGCAAAAGTATTGCTTTTAATAAATTTCAAAACTTTATTTGAACACATTTTGATATTTTTTATGTAAAATTATTTTTGGAGTCGTTAGTGTGCGATCTAAAATTTAATTAAATGTAAGAAATCTATTACAGTTAAAATGTAAGATTTTACCAATGTTCTGTAACCCTCGATCTCCGGTTAGATCCCCTAATAAAAATATAAAAAAATGTTGGATTTTCTTTTAAGTGATTTTTTTAATGCAATGAAATGTAGTACGATAGATATATGCTTGCAACTTATTTTATAAAGCTCGATTTATCTTCAAATTCTGACAATACTGGTCGTAGCTGTGAGGCATTTTTCTAGTTTGTATGTGTGTGTGTGTGGGGGGGGGGGGGTCGTGATTTTTTATGTGATTATTAAATATTCGAAAATCAGTAGAAAATGCACTGTATGTATTCATCGAACCACTATAATTTTTTGTCTGATATGCATGGCGGCTACCCAACAAATTCACAAGAATTAGAAAAAGAGTCTTTTATTTACGTTGTTTGTTCATTTCACCTAAAATCCGTTTTCTCTTATCGCTATACTTAGATTCATGGAATTCGAATTGAAGCAAGAAATGATCTTTCGTAAAAGTTTATTATAAATAAGAATTAAAACATGTTCTTAAATAATCATTATTTTTTTCTCTTAGTCTATAATTAAAAAAGGAACTGCATGTTAGAGTAAGACTAGAAATCACATGATAAAGGTGGTAGGATATGCAATCATCATTTTTTGAAAATGAGCTGCAAATTTACATACATCTACTTGTGTTTATTGCCAAATGCTTCCTTTATCAATTAAAATCTCTCTTTAATAGATGGTAGAGGACAATTGATTAACTTTAATAATATGATTAACTCATTTTCCTTCATTTTGCCACATACCACCTTTATCATCGGAGTTCTTCAATTGATTCAACCACAAAAACGGTGTTATTATTAAAATATGTGAAATGTATAGTCAATAATCTCCAGAAATCACGCACATATTTATGTATGTATGTATGTATTATTTTAACATAAAATAATTCCATTTATGACATTTTTCGTGTCCAAAATAATTTTTTGTTGTTGCTGCAAAGATTAAGGGGAGAGAAATACATTACTATCGTATAATATTAACCTATTAATATTCATGGGAATAGGTTTTCAACAGTGCATTCCCCATATTATGTACCCTTCCTAATAATAATGTTATGATAGAAACGTTTTAAATTTATATAATAAAAAGAAGCAGAATTTTGAATTTCTGCTTATTTATGTATTTATAACATTTAAATAACATATTTTACTAGGACACTTAAAATATTAATGTATAGTCTTACATATATACATATAGTTATAGATATATATATAACCACTATATGACTACAATTCATCATCTATTTCCAATTACTTATATATATATATATATATTACGCATTCTAACTCATTTGTATGACTGTGATGTTTATGTTTATGATATCATAATGTACACTGATTAAAAAAAAAAAAAAAAAAAAAAAAGAAGAAGAAAGAAAGAAAGAAAAAGGAAAAAATAAGAAAACAAACAATTAAAGGAATAAAATTGAGATAAAGTGTATGATTCTATCTTGTTTTTATACATTTTATAGTCGATTACACTTCGAATTTGAAAAATATGTCCCCTCAACACTTGCTTGAGATACCTTTCTCTTCCTTTGCTAATTATAGCGTGTGTGAATAGTAACTACACACAGATGGGCGAAAGTCGTATGTCAAGTAACATGGCATTTGAAAAGCATTCCTACCTTCTTCTTTAACCAGTTTATCAATAGTAAAGGGCTAATCTTTGACGTTATCAGTATGTTGTCTGCAGCAGCGTGCGAAGAGAAAACTGCGCCCGGGGCAAAGTTTCAATTTAACGCCACCTCCCCCCAACTTTTCTTTGTGACAGGGACAGGTGTCACAAAATTAAAAAGTGTAGGAACAGAAACAAATTTTACTGAATACATATTTCGCGTTTATTTTGAAACATTATGTTTAATTTTAATTTATAAATTTCAAAAAATTAAATAACATAAGAGAAATTGCACTTATATTTTGGCAAAGAGGATATGGAAAATGGGTGTAGTAAAAATGCATCTAATAGTACAGTATAACATAGTTTAGAACCCTTTTATATTCCAAGAAAGAAACTCCATGCTATTTTGAGCGTATATGTTTTAGTCACAAGCACAGACTCAGAAAACAGAAGGTTAACAAAAGAGATTAAGACAAAGATCCAAGACAAGTTTTGAAAAGAAATAAGTCTTTATTCATAAATTTTTATTTCTGTGTGTGTTGCGGGGGGGGGGGGGGTAAAAGACAATGCAATAACTTTGAAACGAAAAATATACGTACTTCTATTAGGAAAAAAAATTCCCAATATGTAAGTATACAATTTTTTTTTACAAAAAAGAAGAAAAAAAGAGGTTTGTAATATAAATTTGGCGCCCCCTCAAATTCCGCGCCCGTGGCGGCTGCCCCCTTCGCCCCCCACTTCACACGGCCCTGGTTGCCTGCAGTAAAATTCAAAACGGCACGACGTTTTTTCTACAGAAAGAGTGACAGTTATTTATATTATTCCGAGTTAAATTTGCATGGAAACTTCATAAAAAAATCTATCACATTTATATCCGAAAGACTGTCATAATTGTATTTATCAGCATATGTCATTTTATGGGCTTATAACATAAGTTTATATGTATTTGCAAATATCATTTGATTGAAATTTGTTTTAGTAACACCACCTTGCACTTTAACTATGCTAAAATGTGCAGAAAGATACATTTGAAAAGTGTATTGTACATGTATTTCCGCATAAAAGTGAAGTGTAAACTAAAAAATAGATGAAAAATTGGGAAAAAAAAAACCCTATGATTTTTTTTTTAAATATAATCGATATATTTTATTTGTTCTTAAATCATTCACATTAATTATGATATTTTTATATGAGCATTGTGCTAGAATAATGAAATAATTTGTATACATTCATAGATATATATATATCTATATATATGTATGCAACACAGAGGATTTTAATTCAATACTTTTTTAGAGACCGATAAGGGAGACTGATCACTAGAAAAAAAGATCAAGAGGGGAAGAGCACCGGGAAAAATAGCTAAATAACTCAGTAAAATTACGGGTAACGTTAACATATTTTTCCACGTTAGTAAAGAACCATTAAATTCACGGACTATTAGTAGTGTCATAAGAATGCCATACTGGAATGATCTGTACTCCAATGCCATTTAAAGCCTAAAAACGGACTTTTAACGATGCCCTTGTTTAATACAATGTCTATTAAAAATAAAAGGAACAAAAAGCAATGTTTTTTGTTCTAATAATACAATACGAATTAATGTAACCAAATACATTTTGCAAACTACAAATTAAATATACCTATATATATATATATATAATATTATAAATAAATAAAAAAATAAAATTACATCATTTGTAAAAATATTTAATATATTTGTCATCTCTCACACATGTACTCAGTTACGTCCTTTGCATGTAAAATCGTAAAAATGGGAGGCATACTCCAGTGGTTATTTCGAAGGGGGGGGGGGGGAGGGGAGGAAGAAGGAAAAGAGGTGAAAAAATTGCACTTTTTTCAGTGCGGTGGCACTTTCTAGAGTCAATACTACAGCAACATATTTGTCATTATACATGCATATAAATCATGATTTTTTTTTTCTTTAAAGTCATTGTCTTTATTTCTTCTGTGGATTTCGCTGATTAGGCAAAGTAAGATTATTTTCAATAAATTTATATAATACTTCAACATAATTTTAAATAAGTTTAGATTTAACTCCAATATTAAAGAACCACTTTACATTTATTATTATCTATTTTTGTAAATAAAATATTAGTTTTGCTTTTTACTCATGTGGATTATATTATAATTGAAATATAGTTGTATTTTTACAATATTAATCCATATAAACCCAATTTATTTTAATGCTTATAATGTACATAATAAAACTGAAGCATGCTACTCATGCAAATGATTTTCATCTCACTAAATCACTGTCGCAGACACAACTAGAACTTTCTGCTACTTGGCGTATGATCATATTAGATGCAGGTTTTAATCATATCATTCGCACTTTTTTTTTTTTTTTTTTTTTTTTACATACACACACTTTAGGTTAAAATGACTATAATTTCGTTTGGTTTTGCTTCTCAGAATATCACAGAAGTACATTAAAAAGCTGTATTGTTTTATACTATACTACTTCTATTAATTAACACAATTAACATTTAACATAAAATCTGTCTTTCGATGTGAAAGAACATATTGCATCTTCCTAATTCACGCGAAAAATTAAATGAATTGCAAACTTAAATATCTAGCATTTTGAATATTTTAAAGTATAAGTATACAGACTGAAATAGAGTCTTACACTAAGATATTCTTTTTCATAAATCATTAGCGATATTTTTAATATTCCCTTAAACACCATTTGTAGAAGACAATCCGGGGAACAGGAAACTGGAAACGTTCTCCGATAAAAGGAAGAAACTATCGGTGTATTAATTAAATTACACTTTCATATCAATTTTTAAATAAAATTCACATCTAAAAAATGTGCATTAATAAACCAAATAAATTTAATAAAGTTACTAAAGCGACATATAAAAATGTTAAACAAATTTTCTTTAAACTTTGTCTGTTTTTACTTTCTTTATGTCATATTTCTAACAGTTTAAAATAAATATTTAAAATAATCATTTCAAAAATTAAGCACTAATTCAGACTAATATTAAAGATGGTAGTATCTTATTAAAATTCTAGTCTAATATAAATAAAGAAAATACAATAGTAAAAAATTATTTATGATAAATTTAAAAAAAAAAAAAAAAAAAAAAAAAATCCCTGCTCAACAACATGATTTCTTCTGATATGTTTACGAAGTAAATTTTAATCTAGGACGTATGGAATTGGTATGTGTTCTTTCTTAAAAATTATGAAATTGGATATCGTTTTCCACTGCTCTATAAAGGGAAATAGTCTTTCGGGAAAATTATATCAAATATTAGCATTTTATACTACTTTTATGTACACTACAGTCAGAGGAAAGTCGTCATGATACAGCAATCGCTTATGGCCCAATATGTAGAGGAAAAGGTCCAAATACCGGCTACCACTTTTATTTTCAGTCTAGATCATACAATTTTCAAAATTAATAAAATAAAAAGTGACAGCATGGTACCTTGGCATGTTTTACACCTGCTTAGAGAAAAAAAAATCAGTTTAAAAGGCGTTTTCTGTTTATAACAAGCAAAATTTCGAAACTCTTCAAACTTTGAGTTTTTAAAATGGGGTCTAAATACCGGCTACCTAAGTTTTTTTTTTTTCCAAAAGATCACTCAAATAGAGCTAATGACAATTATTAAGCAATAACAATATTATTTTAATAAATTGTATTGATTAGTAATGTTTTTTATGCACAGAAAAAATACGCAATTTTTAATAAATAAGCATTTTTGTCAAATTTCTAAAATTCTTTACGACTATCTCTCACAGTCGTCTTCCCATTAGTTTCTAATTTTGTTTTTTAACAGGTAAAACAAAACAAAAAAAAAAAGCTTGCTGATTGAAATGAGAATTATTTTTCTGAAAAAAAATCAAAAACATAATATCACTCTCTGCGTCGGTATAGTTCCTATCAGCCCACATATCGCATTCTTAACATTTAACTCAGAATCCCCTCCCCCATTCTTGTCAACAGAGAAAGCAATCATGCAAAAGACACAAATTTATCATCTTCCTCTGTTGGATATTTTCCTTTTTGACTTTTTTAACTCTCTCGCTATCTAATTGTTTTATCAAAATAGCTTCAAAAATTGCGTATATAACCCCTTCGCGACGAGCGTCTTTTAAGAATTTTTATTCTTTAGCACATAGATTTATAACATAGATAAACTTTTCAGATTTTGATAACAGAATTTAAACAATTTACGAGGAGTTATATTTAAAAACAATGTTTTATTCATTTAAAAGAAGTGGTCATGGAATCTTTAAAAAGAATGAAATTCAGTATTTTATTTATTTATAAAGTTTTTTCACAGCTTGGATTTTCAGAATAAAAAAGGAAGTAATAGAAATATATATTTTTTGGCTGGTCTTTTAGAGTAGGAAGTTAGGAATATCTTCTATCTTTCAGTAAAATATAGATAAATTTTTCAGATTTGGATCACAGAATTTAAACAATTTATGAGAAGTTATATTAAAAAAAAAAGATGTTTTATTCCCTTAAAAGGAGTGGTCATGGATGCATTAAAAGGAATTATATTCAGAATTTTTTTTTATTATAAAGGTTTTCACAGTTTGCTTTTTTAGATTAAAAAAGGAAGTGATAGAAATATATATTTTTTGACTGGTCTTTCAGAGTAGGGAGTAAGAAATATCTTCTATCTTTCAGTTAAATATAGATAAATTATTCATATTTGAATCACAGAATTTAAACAATTTACGAGGATTTATATTTAAAAACAATGTTTTATTCATTTAAAAGGAGTGGTCATGGAATCTTTAAAAAGAATTAAATTCAGTATTTTATTTAATTATAAAGGTTTTTCACAGCTTGGATTTTCAGAATAAAAAAAGAAGTGATAGAAATATATATTTTTTGGCTGGTCTTTTAGAGTAGGAAGTTAGGAATATCTTCTATCTTTCAGTAAAATATAGATAAATTTTTCAGATTTGGATCACAGAATTTAAACAATTTATGAGGAGTTATATTAAAAAAAAAAAAAAAAAAAAAAAAAAAAAATGTTTTATTCCCTTAAAAGGAGTGGTCATGGATGCATTAAAAGGAATTATATTCAGATTTTTTTTTTATTATAAAGGTTTTCACAGTTTGCTTTTTTAGAATAAAAAAGGGAGTGATAGAAATATATATTTTTTGACTGGTCTTTCAGAGTAGGGAGTAAGGAATATCTTCTATCTTTCAGTTAAATATAGATAAATTATTCATATTTGAATCACAGAATTTAAACAATTTACGAGGAGTTGTATTTAAAAAAAGGTTTTATTCCTTTAAAAGGAGTGGATGCATTAAAAAGAATTATATTCAGTATTTTATTTAATTGTAAAGGTTTTTCACAGCTTGGTATTTCAGAATTAAAAAAGGAAGTGATAGAAATATATATTTTTTGATTGGTCTTTTAGAGTAGGGAGGGAAGAATATTTTCTATATATCAGTAAAATATAGATATTTTTTTCAGACTTGGATCGCAGAATTAAAACAATTTATGAGGAGTTATATTAAAAAAAAAAACAAAAAAAAAACCCCTCCGACTGTCTTGGAAAAGGGCAAAATTGTAATGTTATTTTTCTGAAATTTTGTTTTAATTGCTTAAAGAAAAGATTCTTTGAACATTTTATAAAAAAAAAAAAAAAAAAAAAAAAAAAAAAAAACTTAACAACGAATATAAATGCAATCCTTGGAAGTATTAATCATTGTTCAATGTATTAAAAATACATTAAATCAATTGAATTATATTACTTTAAATACTGCTTGTATTGCAGTGAAACCTGTAGCTTAGTGAACGTATTAACACGGGCTTGTCAGTGACGTGGTTAAGAGAAGTTGTCATGGATGCATTAAAAAGAATTATATTCAGAATTTTTTAATTATAAAGGTTTTCATAGCTTGTTCTTTCAGAATAAAAAAGGAAGTGATAGAAATATGTATTTTTTGATTGGTCTTTCAGAGTAGGGAGGAAGGAATATCTAATCTTACTGTTAAATATAGATAAATTTTTCATATTTGGATCACATAATTTAAACAATTTACGAGGAGTTGTAAAAAGAATCTTTTATTCCTTTAAAAAGAGTGGTCATGGATGCATTAAAAAGAATTATAGTCAGTATTTTATTTAATTATAAAGGTTTTTCACAGCTTAGTTTTCAGAATTTAAAAAGGAAGTGATAGAAATATATATTTTTTGACTGATCTTTTAGAGTAGGAAGGGAGGAATATCTTCTATATTTCAGTAAAATATCGATAAATTTTTCATATTTGGATCATAGAATTTAAACAATTTACGAGGAGTTGTATTTAAGAAAAAAAAAAATGTTTTATTCCTTTAAAAGGAGTGGTCATGGATGCATTAAAAAGAATTATATTCAGTATTTCATTTAGTTATAAAGGTTTTTCAGAATAAAAAAGGGAGTGATAGAAATATATATTTTTTGACTGGTCTTTTAGAGTGGGGGAGTTAGGAATATCTTCTATCTTTCAGTAAAATATAGACAATTTTTTCAGATTTGAATCACAGAATTTAAACAATTTACGAGGAGTTATATACATAAAAAAAAATGTTTTATTTCTTTAAAAGAAGTGGTCATGGATGCATTATATAAAGAATTATATTCAGTATTTTTTTGTTTTTATTATAAATGTTTTTCCCAGCTTGGTTTTTTAGAATAAAAAGGAAGTGATAGAAATATGCATTTTTGGCTGGTCTTTCAAAGTAGGGAGGAAGGAATATATTCTATCTTTCAGTAAAATATCGATAAATTTTTCATATCTAGATCACAAAATTAAAAAAAATTATGAAGAGTTATATTTAAAAAAAAAAAATGTTTTTTTTTTTTTTCCTTTCAAAGGAGTGGTCATGGATGCATTAAAAAGAATTATATTCAGTATTTTTTTATAAAGGTTTTTCACAGCTTGGTTTTTCAGAATAAAAAAAGAAGTGATAGAAATATATATTTTTTGACTGGTCTTTCAGAGTAGTGAGAAAAGAATATCTTCTATCTTTCAGTAAAATATAGATAGATTTTTAAGATTTTGATCACAGAATTTAAACAATTTACGAGGAGTTATATTAAAAAATGTTTTAAACCTTTAAAAGGAGTTGTCATGGATGCATAAAAAAGAATTATATTCAGTATATATATATTTTTTATTATAAAGGCTTTTCACAGTTTTCTTTTCTTTTTTTTTTTTTTTTTTTTTTTTTTTCAAAATAAAAAAAGGCAAAGGAAAGGCAGTAAAAGAGAAATTTGGGACAAAAGTTTTATAATTTAAACATGAATACTTAATTTTGACAGTTTACTGAGAATTTTTTAAATGCTTTATTAAAGAAAGGAAAGATGGTAGGGCATTGTTTTCTGTTATGCTATTTTTATCTGTAAAACAATTTCCTATATGGAGCAAAATCTTTTAAAACAGAAATAAAAGGAGGATGCACATTATTCACTTTTTCGGCTCTACTACATAAGCTCTCATACTCATACTCTTTTTACTGTAAAACCTGTTTTACACTAGTTATCGAAATCCAGAGGCTTGAGTTCCTTACTTCATTAGGAACACATGGATCTAATATAGGCTACTTCTTAGAAGAAAGAAATCGCCTGTGGGAGAGGATAGTGCATTCTTGTTCCTTTTGGGGTGCTTGCTGTCACTGCGGGAAAAACTCTGTAGTTAAAATCCTCAATTTTAATTTGTTTTTTCTGGGTAAGATACAAAGTAAATAAAAATATTTTAAATTTAATAAATGTATAAATTACAAATGATTAGCATTAAATAAAGTAAGAAAAAAAAATGATATTTTTTGAATTAAAAATGCGTTTTCTTCGCTTATTTAAATGTTATAATTTTAAATTTTGAGTTAGAATAGGCAAAATTTACTTTGATTCCTAATTTTATAGATTTTTAATGAAGAAATGAAGTTATATATATTTCATACTATAAAAGTATTCCATATATATAGCACATGTAACCATTGCATATATAAGTAATTTAACAAGAAATTTTTTAGGCAAGTTTTCAACGTTTGCTAATTTATAAATGAATTTCTTATCCATATGTATATAATATATATATGTGTGTGTGTTATGTGAGTGTGTTTGTTTACAATGTTTCGTTCTCATAAACTTTAGCATAAATCTAAAATTATCATTGTTATAATTTTTTATTTATAATTAAAATAATCATACATCTATCTGATCGTAATTTTTTCCTGACTTTAGTTTCAACAATTAAAGTCAGATTAAGGCTTCGTAAAACGTTGCAGTATTTTGAGAAAAAAATTAACACATACAACCACGAAATCCTAAACCTGAATAGAAATTTTGTATGGGAAATGTCAAATGAAAGTAATAAATGAAATGGATAAGAACTGCTTGTAGCTGAACTGTAGAAAAACAAACTCAAAAATATTCAGTGGAACTTGTACTTTATTATTATTATTATTATTATTATTAAAGATATTTGCCTTTATATGGAAGTTGAGTATATCATATGGCAGGACGATTTACAATTTTTTTTATAATTTTAAATTATTCGCTGAATCTTACTCATAATACTTTTCAACAAAACACAAAATTGAAACATCAAATATATTGGGGAGGGGAGGAGGGAGGAATTTCTTCCGAAACATATATTGTCCTACTTACTAAACTATATAAACTATATAAGTCTTAATCAGAACAATACTGCTTCACGAATTATATTTTGTAACAATGTCCAGAAATTTGAACACAGCATTTCTATTTATTACAGATAATAATAATAAAAAAAAGAATTGTTGAATATTTTAAATTTTAGTAAGTAGCCGTCAGATTCAAAATATATATGGGGCATTCTGACAAACTTTTGACTTTTATGCCCCAGAATAATAATTTTTATTTTAGTGCATGTTCTTGTGTTTTTTGTTGTTTTTTTTTCCCCCTTAATTTCATATACTGGGGAACATCCCATTGCATGATTGCATAACAATATAAACGAGATAAATAAGTTTTCGACGATGTTGGGGGTCCAGATCCCAGGAAAACTCCTATACCGTCCCGTGTCCCTGATGCTGATTTTTAAGTTTGGAGCTGTCTGTATAAAATTGTTTCAATAAAAATAATTCGATGTAACTTTTTTCCGAAACTGAAACTATTGTTTTATATAAATATGTAGCAAAAAATTAACCTGCACACATTTTTAGGATTGTTATTAGTTTTTAAACTTTCTCCCTGGGTTTTAGATTTTTTACACTCCCTCTTCTAAAATTATACAGAAAATCACTTCAGATGCAGCCACAGAATTTTTTTTAAGTTTTTTCTCATGCAGAAGTATGCTAGAGAAAGAATGCCTAAAATTCTTTGACAGGAAATTTGCTGCAGAATTTAAATCAGCATTTAAATATCAATTTCAAGCATCGTGGCTTTATTGGTAGTATTACCGTCACCAAGGTTTATTCCTGCACTTTTCGAGGTAAATTATTTTTTTAATTTAATCCAATGTAAATAACTCTTTTTAAAAATCAATGAACATTGTGGCTACCACTTAGTCTTAACATGAGTTGCATAAAATAGGTGGTAATTTTCCTTACTGTCCCTTTTTTTCCCATTTCGTCCCTTTTTTTACCTTACCGTCCCTAATTTAGCACCCCTTTAAGACAATGTTATGCCAAAATTTTGTACTAAAAATACTACATTGTTATTATTTCTTATTTGAATGTCCTCTGGGTACTATGCAAATACATTATAAGTAAAAATTTAGAAGAAAATAGAAAGTTGTGGAAAAATGGTAAGAAAAATTAAACTCGCAAGTTTAACTCGCAAGCTTAACCCATTATGTCCTGCGGCCAACCACGGAGTTTGAACATCATCATCCAAACCGTTCAGAAGTTACGACGGTTTAATTTCATATAGTTCAATAACTGTCACCCTGTATATAATTATTCATTAATTATGCGTGTTTATTAAGCATACATAATTATTAATCAATTATACATTTTATCCAAGTTGACTATCTGTGCCCCTGGCCGAAACTTTTCATTTTTAATTAAAATAATGTGCCATTAATTCATCAACGACACATAATGATTTTCTAATTATACGAATTTCATTAAAAAATGTTTGAGGTACACATATCTCGATATATCTTTTATAAATATATGATCATCTGTTATACTAGAACTTTCTCAAGTAGTATTTGAAACACTTCTGTGTTTTCAAACTAAAAGTTGTCTATTACTATTAAGGCTTCAGCTTTAAATGAGCTCGTGAAAAGCGTCTTCAAAGTTCTGTCATACATGCATTGCTTGTTTCATAATTTGTACTCACGTCTACAGTCCGTCATGACTGATAATTATAATCAATGAACTTCATAGCAATAAATAAAGAGTGTCTCATTTGAGCTAATGAATCTGAAATCAAAGAGTCATGTTGAAAATTTCTGAAGAAAGACACGAGATTTTTGGAATAGTACAGATAGTTTCGGTCTGGCCGAATTTTCGAGATCATTTTCGCCGAAACTCTGGTTTTCAGCCGAAAACGAAAACGTATTTTTGGTCGATCTCTACTTATATGTAAAGCGATGGAGGTGGCGATGATATCTGTCTCTCTGACGACGAGTGCTATTGGTCTTAATGTGCGTTCAGTCCATCCCTGAAAAGTTTTCCCCGAAAAGTCATAAATTTGATCTTTGAATGGAACAAGATCTTTGAATGAACGCTGTTCATCTCATCTGAAATTACAAGTTCCTGTTTTTGGCGTTTAATCGGCAAATGACGAAATTTAGCCAAAAATGTCATGGAATACCGGAAATGCTGCTTTGTTATTCTTTGCAATTTCTTTTTTCATTGAAAGACAAAAAAGAAAGTTAATAATTGGATTGAAAGGGAGGGGAGGGAGTGAAATAATTACAATAAAATAAAAGAGGGAAAAAATTACTTTTTTCATTAGAAATAGTACATTTTCATTAAAACAAGATAATTAAAATATGTAACACACACAATTAAATTTTTTTCACTGAAGTGTAAGAATTAATAGATTAGTAGCACATAGATTTTACATTAAACGTGCTTTCGAAATATGTTAGAGGTTTGCATGGGTCAAACTCAGGCCCGGTACGCTTTTTCAAGAAGGCTCACGTTTTCAGCACCAGCCTTGGCGAGTTGGCGAAAGCGAGAGCGTTCAGCCAGCTCTAACGCCAATCGTCGTCTTGTGTTTTGTTTTGAACCGAAATGGCGGAAGACGAACTAGCATATTTTAGAATAACAGTCCTAACTAAATTAAAGAAATATTTTCAGTTATGTGTTCTAGATGAAAAGAAATCTTCTTCGAAAGAAATTGTATTACGAATTCTTATGCTCTGTTTTATCGAAGGCCTTTATTACTTTTGATGATATAGACTAAAATTTTGATTATTTGAACCCCTCAAAAATCTAAATTTTCATTCAATTCAGCATTATTAATTCCTCTTAAAGAAAAACTCATTACCTTCATATACTTAGATGTTTGATTACATATAAAGATGGATTTATGGGGATCATGAATTAATGCAGTTTCAGTGCATTTTGATGTATATAAACACAGATTTTAAAAAATACCTGTGTCAGAAAATTACTATATTTTCTGCGATGAACTTATATAATTAATTTAATACTAAATCATTCTGCAGAAACAGCCCCCAAAGTCGAGTGAAAATAGGCTAAACTAAGAAAGAAAGAAAAAAAAAACCTTTCACACCCCCAAACAGGATGTTTAGAAATTGCCTTTTGAATGTGAGATGAAATTCTTAAGGGGAGGTGGGGTAGAAGGAAGATTGAATGACTATCTTTTGTTACTTCAAAGTAACAAATAAAATCATTAGAGAAATTTTTTAACCGTATACGATAGTAAGGGGCTATAGATTTAAATAGTTAAATTTATCAATTAACAAATAGAAAAAACAAACCAAAAAATTAAAAATTTGGAATATTTAACTTTTTTTTTTGGGGGGGGGGGGGGGGCAGAATTTGAATAATTGGTCTTTTACTTATAATTACTTCAAAGTAATAAATAGGACAGAAAATTTAAAAAACTGTAAAGAATTAAAAAAAATGAAAGCGTGTGCACAAAAGGTTAATCCTTATTATTATTTTTTAAATCTTTCATTCTGTTTGTTTCCTTATTTTTTTTATGGTAAATTATTTATTTGTTATTTAAAAATCAACAGATAGAGCAAAACAGTAAACTTTATGCAATGTTATGGATAAGCGAAGGAATAGTTAACATTTCAGACACAATTTTAACTAATCTTTTCTGCAAGGCAACAATGAATTTTAAATGGGCAAAAAATAGTGTGATGGAGAGGGGGGGGGGGGAAGAGAAATTTCGAAATGGGAGGTTGCCTCAGACGATTGAGCATTATTTTATTGCCACTTCAACTTAATAAATAGAGCAATATGTGTGCAGAATGACGAAATATAAAGTGTGTGTGTGTGTGTGGGGGGGGGGGGGGGTTCATTCGAGAGAAGAATTTACATGATTTATTCAAATATGACGAATTATTTTTAAATAATAAATAAAACAACTAAGGCGAAATAATATTTATAAATATGGCAAAAATTTTAAAATAAAAAACTGAAGAATTTTAAAGATTTTTAATTTTGTGCACTAGGGACAGACCAATGTCTTTTTCATAAAAACTCAAATAATGATAAAATTTTAACAATATTAAAATGTAATAGTAATTGATTTAATTGCATGCATCAACTTGCAATTATTTTAGCTGATAGATTTAATTGCAAGATACGGCTAAATAATTTATGCTTTATCGTTCAATCTAATTATAATCGAATTGATTTTAGTTTCAACTTCCTATTAACTTCTAATCGCAATTAAATTAAAAACAATTAATTTTTAATGAATTATTTCAGTGAAAATGTGTTTTATTAATGCAATCAGCACGTTACACAATTATACCGCTTAATAATAAAAAAAAACTAAATTAATTCAGTAATAATACTAATAAAACTATGTTCAATTGTGTCATTAAAACATGATCAATACAATTATATTTATTAAAGAAAATTTTTACGTCTGTTTTTAAAATACGTTCTCAATTTCTTCGAACATATAGCAAATTAATGAAATAAATAAATATTATAGAACTAAAAAAAAAAAAAAAAAAACTTATGTTTGAATTATATATATTTGTGAAATTAAAAGTTATTTTAATCCGAAAAAGATCTTTGTTGTAAGCAAGGCTCTAATTGCAAACCACGGTGAAATAACATTTCGTCTAGCTTTTTACATTTGCGGAAAAAACAAATGAAAAAAAGCACATCTCTTCCTCTCAGCAAATGAATGGGGTTGCTGTTCGCTACGCGTACGACGTCACGAACAAAAAAGGGTGCTAGCGTTGAATTCATCCCCGCGCCAACCCTTACTCTGGCGATAAGGTGCTCAAAACGTGAGCCTTCTTGAAAAAGCGCCCGGTACGACACACAGAAATAGTTCGACTGGTATGGTATAGAAGTTAAAAGCTTAGTTCGTTCCCGGCCCGGATCACATAAAAATATTAATGGCCAAGCCAGGCACAAAACTTAATATTTCAGCCTGAGCCTGCCCGGCCCGACTGAACTTCCACAAAACATGAATTTTTACGTCGACGTGGTAGAAATTGTCTCGTATGTGGAGTCCTGATTAAAAGTAGTTATTTTAGGTTTTTTGTTTCACTTTTATAATCTTTATTATTAAAGAAGCGTGTTAGCTGCGATATTTGTCTTTTTAATGAATCTTTATTTGTATGTAAATGGTTCAGTTATCATTAATATCGTTAATCCATATTCCATGTATTGGAGACTTAAAAATCTCAAAAATGTTATACGAGGGTGGATCAGTAAGTTTTTACCCGCACATAGCAATAATTGTGTGAAATTTATGAAATTGCTACATTTTATGAGTTCTTTTCTATATAGTTAGTGTGCACAGTAACACATTTGTGCAACCGGTATTTGAATGAGAGGGGGTAGGATGTATTTCAGAAGTCGTAATAGTACACAAAAAGGGGGGGGGGCGGGCATTTTCCAACTTTCACCGATCCCACATGTTGCATATTGTTGGAAAGGCCTGTGACCACTCATTCATGCTATGCCCCTACCAAGCCCCTCCCCTCAAATTTGCCCCTCAGGAATGAATGATGTCCGCAAAATTTAGAAAAGTGCCCGCGGAGGGCAAATTTGGAAGTGAGGGACTCTCGAGGTGCCCATACTGGGGTACGCGTACACCTGGGAGTACGTGGTGGGCCTGTCAGGTTTACGTAAAAATAATATCAATAATGGCGGAAATCACGAAAATCAATACCAATGTCTATAAAATATTTGTGATAGTTTATACACACATACATGTTACATTAGAGTACATTGGGAGGTGTTCACTTTTTAAAGATAAAAGAATGCAAATTTATAAACATTAGGAATTGAAAGAGTGTTCAATATATAAAGTTGTCTGATTTTCGAGAATGTCGGTTGTGTGTGTTTTAATATATAGCTTAGTTTGTATATAGATGAAAAAATATTTTGGCCATTATTTTGAAAATCGTTTCAATCCGAACCGCAAAACAATGAAAGTTAATCGAACCTTCATCAAAAAAGTTACTTCAACTCGACCCGAATAAATCCGATTCATTATAAATAAATATATATATATATATATATGTATATGTGTGTGTGTGTATAGCGCAAATCCACAGGTCGGGAAAAAGCGGTTCCGATCCGATAAAGAAGTATAATGTACAATAATTTGTTAAAAATACGATGATTTTGAACTTGCAAGCCCATAAATTTTGCACTCGAGGTTGGCAACACTGCCTACTCTAACATTAATTTATAGAAGTGAAGGCAGAAACTCTTGTTCGAGCACATTAGCCTGTTTACGTGTTGGCTTCAACCACCGTCCGCTTCGATATTAGAAATTTTCGAAGACCTGAAATTTTATTTGCGGGTATATAAGGGTTCCTACGGAACTTCGGAAATCATCGGAATTTAACGATTTTTGTAAAATAAATAAATAAATAAATATATATATATTACTAATAAAACATTTTACCATGCATCATAATTTTTTAAAAATATTTTCATTGTTTCTAATCGAACTCGCCCCACCAGTGGCTGAGAGATTCTGCTCTCGAAGCTGGTAGACGGGAGGTGCTGGGTTCGAATCCAATCGCGCCCGTCGTCCTAATCATTCGGATTTTTAGTGGTTTTCTTCGAGCCGTGGATTTTCCATCAGTAAATAAGGATTAAGTTCCCTTAGAAAGACCCCACGGTGGGCACTTTTTCCGCCGGGCCTACATCCCTCGTGCAGATAATCGGCCGTCAAAAATCAACCCAACCCATTCATAATCGAACTCAATGTTTCTTCTAATGGTTACATGGGTATTTGCCCGAATAGTTTTTGAAGTCCAAAATAGCATCAAAATTAATAGGAAAAGCTTTTTTTTATGCATAAAATTAAAATTTTCAGTACGATTTCGTTAAAATAGCGTAATTTTTTCCTGACTTTAATTTCAACAGTTAAAATCAGATTAAGGCTTCGTTAAAAGTTTCAGTATTTTGAGGAAAATTAACGCATGCAACCACGAAATCCTAAACTTGAATAGAAATTTTGTGTGGGAGATGTAAAATGAAAGTGAAATAGATAAGAACTGTTTGTAGATGAACTACAGAAAAACAAAACTCAAAAATATTCAGTTGAACTTGTACTTTATTATTATTATTATTATTAAATATATTTGCCTTTATATGGAAATTGAGTATATCACATGTCAAGTCGATTTACTACTTTTATATAATTCCAAATTATTCGCTTAATCTTACTAATAATACTTTTCAACAAACACAAAAGTGAAAACATCAAGTATATTGGGGAGGGGAGGGGGGGGGGAATACTTCCAAAATATACATTATCCTGCTTATTAAACATACAAGTCTTCAAGACAATACTGCTTCACGAATTATATTTTGGAACAATGCGCAGAAATTTGAACACATCATTTATGTTTATTACAGATGAAAAAACAAAACAAAATGAATAGTTGAATATTTTAAATTTTACTAAGTAGCCATTAGATTCAAAATATATGTAACGCATTGACTGTTATGAAAAAACTTAAAGTTTGTTACTTAATTATGTATATCCTAAGAGATTTTCCCATTAGAGGGCATAAAACTGAAAGTATGTTAAATCTGATAACATATACAATATACCAGACAGTCAAAGAAGTAAAATATTTTTATGCGATATAATTAGAAAAATATCAAAAGGACAGTGCTTATAATGAAAATATTTTATGCACTAGTATTTACGGTTTCATTTAACTTTATAAAATAGCTTAATTTTATTGTTATACATTTTACCTTAAGAGGGTACTTGCTTTTTTTCGGTTGAAAAAATCGATTTTTCTTCCTTTTTTACATTTTTTTATTCCCTATAGTCTGTAGATCACCCTTGTAAAATTATTTGACCGAATTGGAGGACCTTTCGTAGTTATTTTGTGCTTTAGCGCAACGCGTCCGTAGGCATTTATTGTCTTGGAGCACTAAAAACGCATTTTATGTAAAATGACTTTTTTCAAACTGGGCGTGATCAGAACGCAAAATCTATTAAAGAGATCTTGCATTTTTTTTTAATTAAAGAGGACATAATTTAATGGGGCTTGAACCACTTTCAGCCATTTTTGTACAAAAAAAGAAAAAAAAAAACATTTAATTTAAAATCACGAAAGGTGCGAAAAATGGGACCAAAAAGAGACTTTTTTCAAATGGCCACCATTTTGTTATTTTAGATTTCTTGACCTCAAAATACTTGAAGCCCCAGACAATTATATCTATTTTTATAATCTTTAACAAAAATTGACTGCAGACGTCTCAGGTAATCTATCGGATCCCGCCCAGTTGCAAGTGCACGACGCGCATCACCTACTCAACTCAATTCCCGTCATCAATTTTTGATATTAAAAAAAAAAAAATGCCATATCCTTCAAATAATAATAAATAACAAGCAAAAATTTCGGAACACCAATTTTTATTCCTATTCTAACGGGAAAAAAAGGCTAAAAACAGATTTTTTAAGTCTTCTAGAGGTAAACCCCGCTTAAACTACGACCAACAATTAAATTATTTTAACCCTCTAGTGCATACTGTTGCCAATTGGCAACAAATTACATATTCTCTCCTTATCGTTTATTTACCGTTGCCTCTTGATAAATTTGTGCTTTATGTATTCATTTTGACCCAATACTTAGGTTTAGTAGAATAAAAATACCATAGGTGATAATAGTTGTCAGTTACAAATAAAAAGGAACTTTTGAAGCCGTCAATTTTCCTCGCCATAGATGGATTTCTAACACAAATAAAAAATATTTAAAATGCAAAATTTCATTTGAAAAAAATCTTTTTCAAAAGAATATGCTTTTAAAAGTGATTTTAAATAATATTAAGTAAAGTTTTTTGCACACAAATATTGTATGTATGCGAATATACGAATGTTGCCATGTGGCAACACCATGAATTGAGTTCCACTTTTATTTACATTTTTAGTATTCTGTTCAATGAATTTGTTGATTGTTTCTTCTTGCTTTTTGTCTATTTTTTTCATCAAAAAATTTGTTCTGATAGAGCCTCATCATGTTCAGCATATTTTTGAAAGTAAAGGTACTAAATAAAATATTAACAGAAGAAATTTGAATTGTTATGTCTAGTGAAAGTGACATTTCTTACAATGACAGCGATGACGATCCACCTTTTGATCCAAACTCTCTGTTCAAAAACGGTTCAGACGCTTATGATAAGACTGATTGTGATTTACGAGCAGATAAATCAGCTAATGAAATTTGCTAGAATTTTGATGCAAACGTTGGGATAGTGAATATTCCATCTACATCAAAACAAAAACAGCCAGGTAAACGTAAACAGAAAAAGTGAAAGCTTCAAACTCTTCAGCCAGATCCTTCTTGGATAAACATTATTGGAGATGTTTCTCTCCTTGAAAGTGTTTTATCATTAAAAGCACCATATAAATATTTTTTGTATTTTTCCACCCAGTACATTTCGAGCGTATCTCTCAACAAGCAAGACTCTATTGTCAGTGGCGTGGCGTGAAAATTTTCGGTGGTCATCGCAATTATTTAAGTTTGTGGTGAAAAATTATTAACTCTAAAATTCAATGGTTGAATGTTCAAAAAAGAAACTTTAAATCTTACCTTCACTTATACATGAACTCCAAATGTTCTGCTAAAACTGGATCGTAGAGTTTTAAAAGCTTATTAAGAGTTTTAAAATATTGCTTGGTCATCGCCGCATCCAGCGATGACCGGACGCCACGCCACTGTCTATTGTGTTCTAAAACATGTTCAAAAGCCACTCAATATATTCTTGACAGATATAAAAAAGTATCTAAGGATTTGTACCTTGAGTAGCGTGGGAAACTTTAAAGTCACAAGATTGTTTGAACCCTGTCACTGGTGTATCACCAGGTAGTCGCACTATGACCGTGAATACATTTGAAAGTATACGGTATACGACAATTTTCCCATCTGAACGATAATACATTGTCTAATGGGGAAGATAAGTTATTCAAGTTGAGACCAATAGTAGGCACCCAGAATGGAAATTCTTATCCATTTCCATCAAAAAATCTCTCTGTGTTTATGAGCAAATAAGTGCACCAAAGACTCGTCACCATATGAAGCAGTATACCCCACCACCACTCCTCAAAAAAAACTCGCATAAATGTGTTTTTAAATTATTTTTCGCAGGAGTATCAAGATTTGTATACAATTTTGATATTTATTGCGAAAAAAAAACACAACCAGTCTGCCAGGTGGACATGACCTGGAGGTTAGTGTTTGAGTCAATGCTAGACTAACTCATCCTGTTGTTGAACCTGTAAATCAGGAACTGTATTTTGATATTAAACATCAGTGAACATAATGACACTTTAAAAATCAAAAGTAATATCGTGCCTTTGAATAATAAGAAGAAACAGGACCCCGTGCTGCAAAATGCCACCTGACAATTAATAGAAAAAAGACCAGAGAAATATCGTGGAATATGCTTAGAATACGCTTAAGCGTATTCTAAGCATATTCCACGATGGCATGGTGTTGCCATTTGGCTACTATTTAAAAAAAATCCAAAATACGGAAAAATATTAGAGTGATACTTTTTTTACTATTTTTCCTTTAATGTACGTCCATTAAGGAATCAAATATATTTTTTAAAGGAAAAATAAAAAATCATGCACTAGAGGGTTAAATACATATCGGTTATATATATAGTTCATATTTGCTATGTCCTTTAATTTCGATTTTAAACATTAATCGACGTAGGTCTGCAGACCATGCAAAAACTTCACAAAACAATTGGCCGAATTCTTGCGAGTCCCACGTCTTCTCACTTCATCTTTTCCTTTGTATTATATTATCACAGTGCTATTATGACTAGATAAAATACAGTATCATCGAGTAACTTTCCTTAGTGTGTGAACAGAAGAGCAGAAGATCGCATTATCGAGTAAACGAATAGTCGAGTGTAAGAATTGGTAAAATACCCTATCATCGAGTAACTTACATGGCTTTATGTTATAGATGGGCAGAAGGTCGCATTATCGAGTAACTGAGATAGTTGTGTATAGGAATTAGAAAAATACGGTACCAACGAGTATCTTTTACATTCTGTGTAGAAACGGGCAGAAGATCGCATTATCGAGTAAATGAGATAGTTGTGTGTGGTAATTTGCAAAATACCGTATCGCCGAGTAACTTAAATTGCTGCAGTGGCAGAACGGCGGCAGGTAGATACGGACGGCAGAAGATTGCGTTATCGAGTACCTTAGATAGTGTGTGTAGGAATCGGAAAAAAGTACTCTTGAGTAACTTACTAGATCACTGTGTGTATAAATCGACAGAAGATCGCATTACCGAGTAATTGAGATAGTTGTGAATAGTAATTGGTAAAATACCATGTCATCGAGTAACTTATATTGCTGCGTAACACACGGCAGAAGATTACTTCATCGAGTAACTAAAAGACCTGTGTGTAGGAATTGGTAAAATATTGCATCTTTGAGTAACCTCAGCTTACTTGACAGAAAATCATTGCATCTGGTGAAAGATTTGGGATTTATAATATATACTATATATATATATATATAATGCAACTGGAAATTTTGTTCCGGATGTTGGTAACGTGAATTCTGCTAAATGGATTTTGATGGGACTTGCACTGTTAATTAAGTAATTTTTAGGGGAGTTTTTAACATTTTGCGTATAATTCTATATAAATCCTACAATAACTGATCAACAAAAGGAGTCGGTCCTGAACAGCACAAATTTTACCTAACACATTAGAAAATATAATGACGCAATGTCGTTCGTATCGTTTTCAGCAATAAAGAAAGAGAGATAACGTTCCATATTACTTTAAAGCACATGGTCAAGTTCACAGAAATTTTTCATTTGTTTCAAAGTTAGTATGGCGAAACTGATCAGCGTAACGGGCAAAGCCTGCTAGTAGTATATAAATGAAGAATAATCTTTTTTAGGTAAAATGCGTTCTTATGCACATTTCGCTGCATAAAATGTAGGATTTAATTTGATCTCGTCTTTGACCGATTTTCGTAGACGACAATACAGAAAAGGAAAAAGTGTCGTCCGAAGACTACAATCGTTTGTAACTAAAGAAGTGATTCATTTGTGGAAAAATGATAAACTGATCTATTACAAATTACTGTCATAACTATGTCCACAAGTAGCATGCTTTTATATTTAAAAATTAGTCTGAAAACGTGACAGAAATTTTCGGGCTATGATATGTAAAAAATCGACGCAATTTAAAGCACACATATCTAAAATAATTTTTCTCCAAGGTTTCATAATGAAGCCCTTTCGTAAGTCTTTGTATCAAAATAAAAGAACAGTGATGAAAAACACCAGATGAGGAAAAATGCCAAATATATATATATATTGAGGAGGGAATGCTCAGACTGTGGAAGGCTGTTGACGAATTTCCTTTCGTTTTTAGATCGCAGGCTATCAAAGCCTGAGAGCTAATGTGCCCGCATTTTCTGTATGTATGTACGTATGGACGTAAAGAGATAACTCTTGATATAAATATCCGATTTGCTTCAAATTTTGTAAAAAGGTTCATTCTGATAAGGCGCTTCCCAGATTAGTTTTGGGGATTCATTGGTTAAGTATAAAGGAGGGAGGGGGATAATCACCCCCTTAATTTAGATAAATGTATTTTTTATGCAGAATTATCCGATTTGCTGCAAATTTTGTAAATAGGTTCATTCTGATAAGGCGCTTCCCTGATTAGTTAGATTAACATTAGAATAAAATAGATTTAAAGTATCAGCTTTATTAACGTTACATACTAAATTTCAGATCCCCGAATGTCAGAGACCATGGGGCAACGTGCAGTTGGGCAGTGCTTTAATCACATCCCGTTGCTGAGGTGCACTACAACATGCTTTCTGTAAAATGTAGAGTGTCTAGTATTTATAAATATTTTACAAGGATACACTAAAAGATGTTACAAGTAACTCATTTAAAGCATTAGACAGTAATTAGATTTCATTACTGTTTATAAGCGATACTTACATAACTAAAAGTGCATTTTTATGTATTATAATCGTTTTTAATATTAGCCATACTCATTTTTATTGCATGTTTATAAATTCTGCTGATAATATACATGGCTTTAGAAAATAGTTCTTAAGGCTCTTGTCCCTGCCGGCGAAGACACTCATGAGCTTTTTTTTTTTTTTTGCATTGTATAGCCGAGGTCTATCTCTACATCACACCTTTTTTACTTTTTCGATTTTGATTGCAGATATTTCTTAGAATGACGCTTTTATTTTCAGAATCGGTTTTGAAAGTGAAAGTAACTTTATAAAAAATACCTGCGACCAAAATCAAAAAAGTAAAAAAGGTGGGATGTAGAGACGGACCTCGGCTATTCAATGCAAAAAAAAAATAAATAAAATAAAATAAAATAAAAATGTCGAAATGCAAATCAGATATTAGAAAAATCCCTCCCCATAGGATTAGCATTAGCTCCTAAGTGTCTTCGCCGGCAGGGACAGGAGCCTGAAGAATTATCGTTATGAGCCTGACTAATGCATACGCATGCAGAGCCACCTCATTTGATCGGGTTCACCATGGCAGGAATTAGGGTGTCAAAATGAATAAAATTAGCCAAAAGTTACCAATATTCTCCTTCACCAAAAATACTTTCAAATATTAAGGAAGAACGTTTCCTCTCCTTAGCTCATTTCCCCCCCCCCAAAAAAAAAAACAGAATGAGGTACCTCATAAAAAAAATAATGATTACAATTTTATTCTGTAAACATAGTAATACATTGTTTTCAAGTGAAATAATTGAAGTTTTCCTCTTAACGAGGCAAGTTAAAACAACTTATGATGATCAATGCGTAAGGGAGGGAGGGGGTTTCTTTTAGACATTTTATGACATACATAGATAAACAAAGGTGAAGTTTGCAAACCTTTATCCCATAAACCAATCTATCAATTTTCCTATTAGTTTCCTATTTGTTTTTCCACTAGATATTTTCTTAAAATTGTGACTATCTTTGTTGTGATATCCAATGGGCATATCCAAGGAAAAGGGCTGGTGGGACTGCAGCGATCCCCCCTCCCCCCCCCCCGAAATTTTTGAAAGTGATATGAAAAAAGGGCGAATTTTTTTGCTGCTTCTTTTTTGGAAAACAAATTAACTTTTTTCTGTCATACAGTGGACTAGCCATTCTCATTAGATACATTTTAGTCCACATTGTCACCAATGAAGAGAAAGGGGGATGATGGGGTTACAGTCCCTCTCCTCCCAAAATAGTCGAAAATTAAATTAAAAAAGTGTTTCTTCCTTACTTATTTAGATAAATTGGAAATTTTTTCCTTCTTTCATACAGCGAAATAGCCATTCTCTCGTTAACCCCATATTACTCCACATTGACATCACAGCATACCCAAAGATGGGGAGAGGGCTGATGGAATTATAGCCCCCTCCTTTCGAAATAGTCTAAAATGAAATGAAAAAAATGCTGATTTTTTTTTCTTTCTGTTTGAGATAAATTTGTATTTTATCCCCTTTCATTCAACATACAAGTCGCTCCCTTCCCTTTAGTTCCAAATTGGTGCACAGTGACATTACATTATACCCAAAAAGGTAGAAGGGTGGCTAATAGAATTGCTGCCCCCTCTCAAAATAATCAAAAATGAAATGTAAAAAGTGCTGTTTTTTTGTTGTTGTTGTTTGAAATAAATTTGCATTTTCTCCCCTATCAATCAGCAGACTAGCTGCTCTCTACCCTTTAGTTTCATATTAGTGCACAGTGACATCACATTATACTCAAAGATGTGAAAGGGGCTAATGAGGTTATAGCCCCCTCTCAAAATAGCCGACAATAAAATGAAAAAAATGCTGATTTTTTTCTTTTTGTTTGAAATAGATTTGTAATTTTGTTTTCTGAAATTCTTGCTTTTTTAGATAAATCTAAAATTTTTTCTTCTATCATACAACGAAATAGTAATTCTCGTTAGTTCCATGTTAGTCCACATTGACATCACAGCATACCGAAAGAAGGGGAGGGGGTGATGGGGTTACAGACCCTTCCTCCCTAAATAGTGAAAATGAAATGAAAAAATAGTGCTTTTTTCTTTCTGTTTGAGATGTCCCCCCCCCTTATCATTCAACAAACTAGCCGCTCTCTTCAGTTCAGTTCCATATTAGTGCAAAATCACATCACATTATATCCAAAGAAGTGAAAGGGGCTAATGGAGTAACAGCCTCCTCCCAAAACAGTCGAAAATGATATAAAAAAACGCTCTTTTTTCTTTTTGTTTGAGGTAAGTTTGTAACTTTGTTTTCTGCAATACAACAAACTAGCCATTCTGATTAGTCCATATCAGAGCACAGTTATGCCACAGTATACCCAACGAGGGGAAGGGGTCTGATGGGGTTACAAGCCCTCTTTCGAAATAGTGGAAAATGAAATGAAAAATGTGCTGATTTGTTTTCTTTCTGTTTGAGATGAGAGACATTTGTAATTTTTTTCCTCCTATCATTCAACGGAACAGCCACCCTCTTCTCTTAAATCTTATCAGTGCACAGTTGCCCAAAGAGGTTTTTAGGGACTAATGGTTACAGCTCTCCTCTCTAAATAGCCGAAAATAAAATGAAAAAGGTGCTGATTTTTTTGTTTTGTTTTGTTTGATAGATAAATTTGTAATTTAGTTTTCTGTTATGCAGAGGATTAGCAATTCTCGTTAGTCCTTATAAGTCCACGTTGACACTACAGCATACTCAAAAATGGGGAAGGAGACTGTTGGGGTTACATGCTCCTCCCTTCAAAAAATGTCGAAAATGAAAAAGAAAAAGTTCTGATTTGTTAACCTTTCTGCTTGAGAGAAATTTGCAATTTTTCCTCCTATCATTCAACTACAACATACTCTTTAAGTCCCATATTATTCTTGTTTTCGCTAACAGAGACGCTTGCCTTTCCTTGACCTTCACCAGTTGAGACCCTGGTCTTGCGATAACGAGGGGTACAGTTTAAGCCCGAAAACATTAAGAGGGGGAATACAGTGCTGGACATAATTATAAGACACATACCTAATTTTACATACAGTGAAAGAAAAGATTCAGGGCTTGAAAATGCTTTATCAAGTACGACAAAAACATAAATTTATTCTGTTATCACACGTAATTGTTTTACAGAAACGATATTATAGAGTTTAATAAAAAAAGTTAAAAATACCATGGACAAAACTATAAGACACCCTAACATTTTAATTAAAACACCTGCTTTTTTTCGAAAATAATGTGCAATATGCAAATTTTCTGCACGCTGTTATGACGTCAGAAGTTAACTAAAGCAGACGATAACCGCCTTCACGCATTTACAAACATGCCACGAGGTACAGAATTAAAAGAAAGTGAAATTCACGAAATTTGGAGATTAAATGGAACTGGTGCTTCCGTTAATAATATTTCAAAAGTTATTAAACGCTCTAGATGTGCAATTTCAAATGTTTTGAAAAAAGGAATTAATGGAT
This sequence comes from Maratus speciosus, assembly GCA_963932465.1. Lineage (NCBI taxonomy): Eukaryota > Metazoa > Arthropoda > Arachnida > Araneae > Salticidae > Maratus > Maratus speciosus. The sequence goes on from OZ010788.1 coordinate 172,961,540, forward strand.
CGGTGATTAAAAGATCTGGACGTACTCCTTGCTTATCCTCGAGAGGCAGACGCCAGGTGATTTCGCTCGCTACACAGAATAAGATGACCACTACAGGCATTAAAAATGCTTTGAAACTGAATTGTTCAAAGAGAACCATTCGCAGGGTGTTGCATAATGCTTCCTATGTGAAATTTAAAAAATTGAAGAAAAAACCACCGCTTCTAAGGCGGCACAAAATGGACCGTTTAAACTTCGCTAAACAAACTATGCTATCTCCCTCCAAATGATACTCTGTGTTATTTTCTGATGAAAAAAAAGTTTAACCTGGATGGTCCTGACGGGTTTCATTATTATTGGTATGATTTATGGAAGTCTCCTGATGTACAAATGAGCCGCCAAATGGGTGGAGGCTCAGTAATGGTTTGGGCTGGTTTTTCGGCTCAAGGGAAAACTGATATCGTTTTTGTGCATTCAAGAATGAACTCCGAAAAGTATAAGAATCTTCTTAAAGATCAACTAGCCATATACGGTGAACTTCATTGTGGCGAAAACTACACTTTCCAGCACGATAACGCGTCGATTCATACATCCCCCGTAACAAGAATGGGGCTTTCAGAGTAAAGTATCAATGTTCTTCCGTGGCCTTCTCGCTCCCCAGACTTAAATCCTATCGAAAACTTGTGGGGGATCTTAGCTCGTGAGGTTTACCGAAATGGGAGGCAGTTTACATGTGTCGAAAACCTAAAGAATGCTATAAAATGTGCTTGGGAAGAACTGTCTTGCGATATTTAGTTAGAAATGATAGATTCGAGGCCGAATCGCATCTTACATGTTATAAAAAACAATGGCGGCTCCACCAAATATTGAATAACCATGTTAGAGGATTTTCTTTTAAACCAATAGTGTCTGCTAATTATGTTGACCACTGTATTTGGAAAAAAAAAAAAGGTTGGTGTCTTATAATTTTGTCCATGGTATTTTTAATTTTTTTTTATTAAACTCTATAAAATATCATTTCTGTAAAACAATTACGTGTGATAACAGAATAAATTTATGTTTTTGTCGTATTTGATAAAGCATTTTTAAGCTCTGAATCTTTTCTTCCACTGTATCTCAAATTCAGTAGGTGTCTTATAATTATGTCCACCACTGTATAAGGGATAATATAGGAATCGCATTGTGGCAAATTAATGGTTGTATTTAATCTGATTAGCATGCACATACATGCTTTAAGTTTTGATTTGTGGTATTAACAGTAATTTTTAGCAGTTGAAATGCAAAAAATCTTGCCATGATAATTGATTGATTTGTTATTTGTGTTAACTGATGAAATTACTTATTTGCAGTTTTTATTATTTATGTAATTATATTAATTATAAGTTTATTAATCAAAACATAAAATGTTTAATGTTCTAACTAGAAAATTAATTGTTTGATAATTAATTGATTAATTTAAAAGGTATTAACAATTTAATATTAAATGCAGTTATTAATCATTTTAATAAATGTAAATATTTGCCGTACTTAATATATGCTTACATAATTATCACAAAATATTAAATAATGTTATTACTAACTTATAAAATAACTAATTTGCTGTTTTTGTATCTTTAATTACTAGGAATGTTTTGTCTTTGAGTCGATCCTGTCCATTTACACATTGAATTGTGAATTTCAAGAGTGATAAAATTTTTTTACACATTTAGTGTCATAAGCAAATTACACATTCAAACGCTTATTTTGAAATTTACACATTAGGCGTGCGTTTTGTCAATTTACGCACCACTTTACATATATAGACAAATCGTTTTTGTATCATCGATTTACCTGATTTTATGTGTAAATTTGCATATTTATTTTTTAGAGTGCATAAATGAAAACATTCTTGTAATGTTTAAGATTAGCTACGTGCTGTGACGTGGAGAATTTACAGAAATCAATATTTTATTTTTACTGCAAAATAAAAAATGCAACAGATTTTTTTTTTTTTTTTTAATTTTCTCTTTCCTCCACAGTCGCGCCCGGTAATTATATGTAAGAAAGTTGCCTATAGTGGTGCTTTTGTTACATCCAGTTATGTCCCTCTTTAGAGTGACTGTTCACTCTAAGTAAAAGTGAAATTTTTGACTCTCTGAAAGAATACTCAGTCCGTGAATGTGAATATTCTCTCTAAACAGGGGTGAATAATAAACCCTGATGACGACTGATGGTTCAGTCGAAAGCGCTCGGATTTTAAACATCATGTGACTCAATGTTCTCAACATCTGCATTGTTTTTAAAATGTTTTTTAACATTTGTATTTTTAGCACCTATTAAGTAAAGATATATTGTGAATTTGATATTCATATTTTTCATTTATATTATTAAGGTGAATCTGTCGTTCTTTGAAAATATAGTTTTTCTATATTTATTTAATTTGAATAATCACTCTTTCGGAGGAGTGACTATTCACTGTTCCTAAAGGAGTGCGAGTGGCCGAGAAGTTCTGCTCTCGAAGTTGGTAGACGGGAGGGGCTAGGTTCGATCGCAATCGGGACCGTCGGCTTAATCGTTCGGAGTTTTCGGGGTTTTCTTCAAACCTTGGTTTTCCAAGCGTAAATACGGGTTAGGTTCCCTTAGAAAGATCTTCACGGAGGGCACCCCCCCCCGCTTAGGGCCTATATCCCTTGTGTTGTTAATTGGCTGTCATAAATACAACCAACTAAAGGAGTGTGTTTTTTCATCTCTGGTGGAGTGAATTGTCACTCTTTCATACTAGTGAATGTTCATTTAGTATGGAGAATGTTCAATTTTTTTTATGTTGCTTTTTGGGGGATTTTAAAAGAATCATGCCTTTTCGAGCATGCAATGAAAATAGATGCAAGCATAGTAAAGATTTCAATAAAATACTTTACTGGCAACATTTATTTAATTCGTAGTTTGCAACACTATAATTGAACTTTTAAGGAAAAATTCAATCAAAGTTTTACATATGAATTAAATTAGATGACTGACAGAAATATACTAATATATTTTATTCCAATCTTATCCCTTGTGCTTGCTTTCAAAGAGTGAACTTTTCACTCCTTCCAATTTTAGAGTGTAAGTTTCTTGTTTTGAAAATTTCTGTAATCCCCCAACATTTTAATCTCTTAGATAATTATTATCATTGAACCACTATTTCTTTAAATTTCTTTAAAATAATCGTACGAATTTAGCATTATGTTGCCTAAAATAGTTGCCTAAAATAGTCGTCTCATTAGACACGACACTTAAGGCTCTATCAAATTCAAAACTGACTAATTTCTGACCTATTCAAGCAGTTATTTATATTCTTACATATATAAAATTGTTGTGAACATTTACCTAGTGAAAATTTAACTCATGCACTTAAATAAGCATGCAATCCTTAGAATAATTCTATTTATTCCACGCCTCCACCCCTTTTTTGTGAGCAAAATTTTGATTTAAAATATTGTACTTTGTTATTTTAACCTTCTACCGATTGTCAAGTTTTGCGAATTTTTCTTTTCTCGACCATTTTATAAATCTTGAGTTTTTTTTTCCCGACTTAGAATTTTGCGACTTTTTCTAACGACTGAATACACTGTTAAAAATTTTGCAGCATTCTGGCAGGTCATTTGACCGTTTTTTGAAAAAACGGTTTCATAACCATAATTTAACTATATTCTGACCATAAAATGGCCAATAATATGGTCAGAATAGTGTTAAAATTACGGTTGTGTAACCGTTTTCGGAAAAAACTGTCAAATGACCTTCCAGAATGTTGCAAATTTTTAACAGTGTGGGTTCCACCAATATCCGAGATGTTCTTCTATCAAAGCCGGTAGACGGAAGGTGTGGGTTTGATCCAAAACGTGCTCGTCAGCCTAATAGTTCGGAGTTATAAGTGGTTCTTTTTTAACCTTGCGTAAATGTCAGTTAGGTTCCCTTAGAAAAGTAATTATTCAATAATGTGGTTTATATTTTGCATCATGCTGTCCAAAACCGTTACAAAAAATTTTGTAAATGATTTTTTGGGGTTTTTTTAACGGCGATTATGATATTTTAAAACAGAGAAAACAAATAATAGATATCTGCGATAAGTGAAAATCATCCACTAGTTTCGGAAAAAAGACAACGGTCGCAAAATAGCGAAGAAAAAAACTAAAAACTATATGAATGATTATTTCGTATTAAATGAGTGTTAAAAATCGAAATTTCGCACCTTTTTTTAGTTCTTGTATTCACATTTAAGATATACAATAATATATAGGCTTTTAGAATTGAATTTGTTTTTATTGATAATTGTTAAACAGTTGTTTTTTTAAATTAGAGTCTCCATAAAATAAGATTATCTATAATGGTGAAGGTGATTCGAAATGCAAGCATTCCTGTACCGAAACGTTTGTGACTCGAGATGAGGGCGGGAAGTTCGTGTACTGCGAGAGAGGGTGGAAGAGACTCCTTATCTCTGTTCTGTATTTTAGTTTTTAAAAGTCACCTATTTTCTCCGGGCTTAAAGAAAGTGACGGAAGGGGCGGTAGGAAACGTGATTTTCATGTCAGTTGGCGAAGGACGAGTGTGAAGGACAAGCGCCTGCGATAAAAAATTGGACTATAGTGCACAGTGGTACAACAGTATAACTAAATAGCTGGAATAGGGCTAATGGGGTTACAGCTCCCTCCCGAATTAGTTCCTTATTCATATGAAACATGAGAAATTTTCGGGCCGTTTAAATCTGCGGTATCTGGGAAAATGCCCACGTGTCTTCAAATAGGAAACAAATGGGTAAGTGTGATCACAGATCGACCCAGAGGGTTTCGCTTAATATCCCTTTCAAAACGCCTAGTACATTTATTGCCATGGAACCCCTTCTAAATTATGGTAAACCCTCCGTAAAGTATCTTAAAGTTTCAAACAGATCGCCTTGTTATATTTCCTAATTTTGTTTGCGACCCTCTTCCCCCACCGAAATGTGACGAGTCATTCTTTTTGATAATTTTTTTTAATCATGTATTATAAACTATCTTAAAGTTTAAAACAGATCGCCGTATTAGGTTTCCTAATTTTCGCAAAATCGCGTTCTGTTAGTTCCACATTTCACCACTAGGGAGCGCACTCTATTCATAACAAAACTGTATCTGGACGAAACTCCGTTAAACAACCTATCAGTAGGTATACTACTCGAGGGAGGAGGCGGTTTTCGACGGAGCCCTCGTTTGCCCCCCCCTCCCCTCAACAAAAATTAAACTTACCTTAAATTTATAAAGTGCTTATTATGTGTTATAAACTATGCCGAAGTTTAAAAGCGATCGGTTCTTCAGTTTTCAATTTGAAGAAATTCCCATCAATTGTCTGTGCGAAAAAGCATCTCTTTTATAAGTTTAAAAATCGATTTTTTCATAAATCGGAAAATTGTGGTCCGATTTTTTAAAAATTTAGATTTTATGAATCAGCGCACAAAATAACATTCAGATGCGAAAGAACGAAATTTGTAAAATCAAAAGTTAAACTAAAGAACAGGAATTCTGCTTTTTCAGAATTTAGTGTCGCCCCCGGCATTTCCATTACTTCATTTTCTTCTGATGGACTGACGGCTTCTATTATTATGATAATTTTCTGGTCAGAAAGGGGGTTAAAATGGGCGGTTAATGGGTGTTAAGGGGGGGGGGGGCGATGGCCATAATTTTTTTTACGGCTGCTCTTTCATCTTCACCTAACACTTCATTTATAATGGCTGTTTCATAATAATAGAAGCCACCAGTCCACCAGAAGAAAATAATTCGGTTAAGCGGGTCTCTACTGCAGTACAAAACATACTTCAATTTTAAGACTTAAAGCACTCGTTTTATTTTATGTAAAATGACGTCATTTGCATCCGCTTAAGAATTCCACATTTACGATCTACTCTTAAACATCTGCAGTAAAGCATACATAGCACATCACTATCGCAAAATAATGCACAAATGCAGCAAAAAGATTCCGTCATTCAAGAAAATCGAAAAAAAAAAAAAACCGGCTATCTAATGATTCACAGATACTTACATTTAAATATAGTATATAATAGCTCCATTGTTTTAACAGAAATCATTCGTTTATATTTTTTTTCAAAATAGCACGTATTTTAATTACATTTTCTTTCGGTTGTTACGAGAAAATGGCAACAAAAATATATAATTACTACTTTTAAACTAACTATTTTTCCTTTACTTTCTACAGAAATAGAGTACTTCCGTTGCCAATATTAAGCAAATGGCTCCAAAAACTACAAAAAAATTAATATTTCAAAAATAAATGGAGATACAGTTTTCAAACAAAATGCATTTAAAAGAACTTTTTTTTTCCAATACGACGGTATAAAAAGTGAAAATGTGCGATGCTTAGAAGTTTAAAAAATTGCTAAAGAGTATTTAATCGTAATGCTTTGTTTTACAGCTAGCGTCTGTAAGGTAACGTTTTTTTTTCGGACACAAAATAAGCTGGGAGAAAAAAATAGCATACCGTACCGGAGTCTAAAAAAATTGTACTGCAATTATCAAACCCTAGTGTAAAAATGTATCTTTTTTGCTTTCCGTGTTACGTAGCCTGCCGTGCGAAAAATGCAATTCTGGAATTAATTACCAAAAAATTAATTATCTTCGCTTCCAACTGTCGAAATTGAGAAATAAAGACAGATTATGAAAGAGAATGAAATTTTACGTTGGATGGCATAAAAATCGTAGACAAAAAAAAAAAAAAAGATCTTTTATAAAAATTCTGAGTTCGTTTATAAACCGCAAGACACACCTGTTTTATATTTTCTCGTTCTCTCCGAAAATTCAATGTCATCAGACATTAACGAAATTGATATTTTTTTCGGGGACCATTTGTCAAAAATCGGGATATATTTTAGTCCTAATTGACGGAACCTCAAGCCATGCGAGTATTTTTTTTTTTTTAATTAGGAATAGAACCACACTTTCCCTTCTCTGGCCACGGCCCTATTGCCAAAAATGATTTCTGTTTACAACACAATTCAACGTGTTTTGTAAGATTTAGAACATTAGGGAAATTTAAATCCCCCCCCCCCCCCCCCCGAAATAAAATCCTATGTACGCCACTGTGATATCCCATATACTACAGTGAATACTACATAGTATAAAATTTATGTATATGTAAAAAAGGCATGAAGATTAGTAATAGTTACTTAAACATACTACTTATGAACAATTTCTATGGATAGACAGAAGATCGGCCCTCAAAATATTTGACCCTCTGCTTTACCAGGAATTATTACACTATACAAGTTGTATTTGCTCAGGCGGAAAAGAAAAATATTTGTTTTCGTTTTGCCGTATTGGGTGCGTTCATTAATTAAAAAAATTCGGAAATTTGTTTGAAAATAACGACCTTTTGAAAATCTAAATGACAAACATTATGGTCAGAGAATCTTTATGTTCGGTTTTTAGAAATATATGGCAAATTTCTAACGATTTCATTATAATCATCGGGAGTTGTTTACTTTGGTGACAGACATACTAAAAAATTTTATTGTTATTTATTGAATGGTTTGTGTTCGAGCCTCATTTGTATCATAGTTGAAGAGCTAAGTGGATGAACATGTTATGCTACATTTTCTAAAAAAAAAAAAATTATCTTTTGGATGAAAGCGTTATGAGGTATCCTATCACATGGTGAAGATAAAATACTAAGATTATATTTAGTCTTGAGGATTTAAGACATTATTCATTAATATTTAATATTTTAATATTTAATAATATAAATAATATTAATCATTTTTAATATTTCAGAATTAAATATGAATAAGTTATTCTGAGAGAGTTTAGTACCATACCTGTTAATATTTTAAACACATGGTATCAAACAGAATATAAATCATTAAAATTTACAGCAAAAACTTTTTTCAAATTTCTTTAAATGTAATTTTTGTTACTTAACATGTTCTTCCACTTAGTTCTTCAATTGTATCTTACTATCATCATATGTTGCTTAGTATCATCATATAACCTTGCGTTGTCACAAGAACGTCCAAAAAAAAAAAAAAAAGACTAGAACGAAATTTGGGGATTTCAATTCGAAAATAATGGTCATTTGAAAATTGGAACAACTTTACAGTTATAGGAACTATATTTTCAATCCACCAACTCATTATTAGATTATGTGAAAATCCTTTGATATCAATAAAAATTGTTTATTTTACTAGACGAGACATTTAGAAATTTTGATGGCTTTCATTGAATTATTTGTGTTCGGACCTTGTATGAAATAGGGAATATATTAGTGGGTATTTTTATTCGGTAATTTCAATAATTGCTTAACAAATTTGCTGCAGCTATCGCATATGCATTTAATTGCAATCGGTAAGGAAACTTAAAATTTTGCTTCAAAGTAACTTTCTTAACAAAATAATGAATTTAGGAGGAACAACACCAATCTGTTTAATTTTTATTAAATCTGAAACATTATATCTTTAAAAGAATAAAAAACAAGAAATAACCTATTGTTCCGACTGACGCCGAGAGGGGATGTTTAAAATGAATTTAATTGAAATATTGTAAATTAACGCTATTAATATTAGGTCTATTTTTTTCATTCACTGAAAATTTTAAGTTATTTCAGATCTTTATTTCGTGAGAAATTCACGCTCGAAAGCTACGTTTAATAAAATCGTGCATTTCTAATTTCCTTTTTTTTCGTTATATTTAAAAAACTATATAGATAGATATTCTTTTATCAAAAATGAAGTTAAATGGAGAGGAAAAACTTACGTAGCAAATCTGAATTACTAAAGAAACTAAACACACAAGAATTGCCATTCTTGGATTATTGCCGCTTTAGTGAGTAACCGCTAAATAGAGAGGAAAATCTTATATAGCAAACCTGCATTACCAAAGAAACCAAACACACAAGGGTTGCCATTATTGGACTATTGCCGTTTTACCGAGTAATCGTTAGGAAACTCCCTGGGTTTGAGGCTGCATTTTTACACACCGCCAGATGACGTTATACAGATTTTAGATTTTACATAACACACGGTGTGTATGAATGACTGTGGAATAACGCTTTTCTGAGTAACTTCGAAAAAAGTGGTGCAATGCATAGAAAAATGCCCCAGGAACGTCATGGTATGGTTAAACAAATCGAGTAACCGCCAAAAGTTACTCGAATTGAAATTGGTTACTGCTTACGTTGGTGTTTAAACCACTTTAGGTACTCAAAAGGGAGGGTAGGAGAGTGCACACACACACACACACACACACACACACACACACAAAAAAAAAAAAAAAAAAAATAAATAAATAAATAAATAAACTTCGGGAAAGAAACAGAAAGCGGTGACTTTGAATGCGAATCACTTTGAATTTTAGTACAACCTTAAGATTGTTTTCAACTGCTCTGCTCAACAAGCGAAAAACGTTTTGACGCATTCGCAAATTCATTTTTTAATGGAAAGATATGAAATTGGAAAGCCTGACCATGGAAGCGATTTGGAATCGAACTGTTTTTTCATTTTTTTGATAAATAAATGACCTATTGAGTTATAAGCGAGTTTGATCACGTGAAAAACACATTTTTCACCCTTTCTTGAATGGTTATTCTTCTTTCGCGTGGAAATTCGGTTCAAAACTCCCACTTTGACACTATTTTCTGAAAGATCTATTGCGTTTGCAAAAAAAAAAAAAAAAAAAAAGCTCGATTACATAGTGTCTGAACAACAACACCTGCTAGTTTCATGCATTTCCGAACAAAAATAAATTAAAACTTATGTCATAAAGTTGCCCTTTTGGATTTGAGAACAACCTTAAAGCATAATATATTGTACTTTAGACAATACATATTTTCATAAAGGTGCATTGCATTCTAATAGTAACAATAACTTTTAAATGCAAATTTATATAGGAAATAATGGCAAAAGCAAGAATTCCTTAAAATTTAAACAGTTTCTGTTCTTATGAATTAACTTTTTACAAAGTATTATGGAATGTAATTATTATGCTCGCGATTGAGTATTTGACGTATATATATCACTTTTAAAGTTCCATAAACGAAAGGACTTTCATTTTTAAAGTTCTATAAACGAAAGGCCTTTCGTTTTTAGGTAGATTTCGTATGAAATACTACCTATTGGGATCGTTCCTATGTTGGAATTTCCGAAAAATTTTTGCAGATCTACACCGATCATAACTCCTAGAACCCAAAACCACCTTCAGTAAAAAACTTTATATATATATATATATCACTTTCTTCTGGACACGATAACTGTCGTAATTCTGCCCCAATCTCTTACAAACTGATACATAAAATCAAAGGGTAGTGATGGGCGATTTCGATTTTTTTAATCGATTTAATCGATACTATGGTCAACTCGATTTAATCGATACTATAGATTTTTTAATCGATGTCTCTAAAGGTCATATCATTTTCATTTTCCTTCAAAAATTTAAGGTCAAGTAGTTGCATGTCCAATCCCAAAACTTTCTTCTGTCTCATAAATGTTAAAACTTCAAAATTCGCTATCACAGTGTCAAATTTAAATAACCTATACCCATCATGAGGATCCAAAAGTATAGGTTCGTTGAAATATGTGTATTTAAAAAATATATATAAGAATCCCATTTTCCTAACAAATCATTGAATTTCGGCCCACACCCTCTTAGATGTCCGCAACGAAAAATCCCAGTTCAAAGGGCATAAAAGCGACACCTGCTGGGTAGTATACACCCAAGCCTAATAAGGATCTATTTATACGACAGTGTAACAGAATATGAAGTTTGATTAAATTCCGTGCATTAGTTTTGAGATATGGCTATCATGAATATCATGAAAAAAGCAGTATAGCAACGCAGCCTATTACATGATTAACACGAAAGACTCAGAAAAAACAACTTACGTCAATGACTAACAGAATATTAAGTTTGATGAAATTCCGTTCATTACTTCTTGAGATGTTATCGCAAACATTGTGTAAACCCTGAAAAACAGTGTTTAATTCAGGGGCTGGTACGGGTGGAACACCCCCCCCCCCCAACCGGAACATTGAAATGTCCCGTAGGGAGATTTGAGATTTTATGCTTAATGGACGAACGTCCAATCCTCCCCCCCTCGTAACTCTAGAATGTTCCTCGCCAGAACCATAGAAATCCCCCCCCCCCGGAGAAAAATGTCTGAATTCACCACTGTTGATAAAAGCAGCATGGCAGCACAATTTGTTATATCATTTACATAAAAACCTAATCATGGATAACTTATGGCATTGTCTATCAGAATATTAAGTTTGATGAAATTTCGTTCATTAGTTCTTGAGATATTATCCCTAAAATTGTTTAAATCCTGAAAAACGTGTTGAATTCAGGGGGTGGCCCGGGGGGATGACATTCCTCCTCCCGCAACAAAGCATAAAATCTCAAACTTTCTGGGGGGCATTTGAGTGTTTCGGGGGGAGGAGAATGTCACCCCGCCCGGGCCACCCCCTGAGTTCAATACGTTTTTGTACATTAAAAATTGATGAAATTTCGTTCATTAGTTCTTGAGATATTATCCCTAAAATTATTTAAATCCTGAAAAACGTGTTGAATTCAGGGGATGGCCCGGGAGGGTAGCATTCCTCTACCCCCCCCCCCCCCCGCAACATTCAAATGCCCCCCAGACAGTTTGAGATTTTATGCTTTTTGTACATTAAAATGTACAAAAGTCCAATCCCCTCCCCCTCTGAACTGTCCCTCCCGGAGAAAAATGTCTGAATTCAACTCTGCTGATAAAATCAGCATAGCAACGCCCCCTGTTGGGCGATTTATACCGAAACCTAATAAGCAGCAGTTTATGCCAACGTCTAACTGAATGTGGTTTTATGAAAATCCGTGTATTAGTTCTTGAGATAGAGCTATTGCGAAACTCGGGAAAAATGCAGCATAGCAGCGCCACCTGCCGGTAGATTTACATCAAAACCTAATCCTCAACAACTTATGTCAACGTCAAACTGAATCTGAAGTTTGGTGAATATTCGTGCATTAGTTCTTGCGATAGCAATCTTGCGGAAATCATGAAAAATGCAGCATAGCAGCGCCACCTGTTGAGCGATTTTCAACAAAAAGTAATCAGCACCAATTTATATGAAGGTCTAACTGAATCTAAAGTTTCAACCGATTCCATGCATTAGTTCTTGAAATAGACCGCTCACAATTTTTTTGTCAGAGACAAACAAATAGACAGACTGACAGACAAAAAATTTATAAAAATAGTCAAATCGTATTCCAGACAAGAAGTTCTAACACTATAAATCCTTAGAAACCGGAAGTCGAAAATTTTCACGAAAACAACACTTTATTTTTCTAAAGACAAAAGAAAGCAAGAAAAGATGAACGCATCGATTCTGCCCTTGGATCAGAAACGGTGAATCGACTCAGTTCAGATTCGATGCCGATGTCGATCTTCAGATGCGATCTTCAGAATCGTTACTTTTTTTATTTACTTCAATTCTTTAGATGCAATGTCGAATCGTTATATTTTGATTCACTTTCAATTCTTTAGATGCAATGTCGAACCGTTATGCTTTGATTTACTTCAATTCAAATCGCATCGCGGTCGATCCACGATTCGGGTTGAATCAATTCTTCCAATTTTGCTGTTTTAGTGCCAGAATTGCTGTAAAATTTTGTATAAGAGCCTTTTTTTACTTTCTAGGTTAAATCAGTGTTGAATGCAGGTATTTTTCTCAGGAAGGGATTTATGCGCCTCCGGTCGGGATTGGGGGGGGGGGGGGGGGTATTTCAGAGTTTCGTAATGGGGGGGGGTGCACATTTGTCCATTAAAAAGCATAAAATCTCAAAACTTACGGGAGGGACATTTCAATGTCCCGGGAGGGATGTCCTCCCGGGCTACCCCCTGAATTCAACACTAGGTTAAATCGTTATACTTTTGTTTAGAAGCCTAGTTATTCAGGTTACTAGTTTATTATATTGTATTTTTCAAGTTCGTCCCTTCTAATCTCTCCACCCCCCTCTCCCCTTTTCCTCGCTAATCTTAATTTACAGGGCCGTTCAAAATTTGCATGCAATTTTTAAAATGTCCAATTCTTGTTCTATTTTATTATAAAGCCACATTTTGAAACCTTGACCAAAGATACTTTTGAGGTTGCCCCTCCGTCCGTTTGGGGCTTACCTGCTCCCTCGGGGGGTGGGGGATATTTTTTGTTTCTTCCAAACCATATCGTATAACATATCGTTGGAAAGCTTTTAATGTGATCTTTTATTTTCTGTCTCTAGCCTTCCTTCTTTTTGGTAAGGGTCAATCGTGCTCCAACTTTTCTATTGATATTTTTGACAGTAATTTCAAAGGAATATATATTTATTCTTTCGGATTTACTGTTTTAAAGGCAGAACTGCTGTCAAATTTCGCATAAGAGCCTTTTTCTTTCTAGGTTAAATTGTAATATTTTTAGTTTAGGAGCCAAGTTATTTGGGTTACTAGTTTATTAAGCTGTACTTTTTCAGTTCGTCACCTATACCCCTCCCCCCCGATCCGAATTTTCTTAATTATGGTCCAATTTCAATGGGACCTTTCTTGACATTCTTCCCGAATCATTTGTTTACCAACTAAACACTGATATTATATCTGCAGCTCTTGGTGAGCACCATTTATGAATGGTAATAACAAATTTCGTCTGTTTTCCATTTTAAACTTATCATTCTTGGTTTAAAGCCACGTGACTCAAGGTTCTCGTTAGTTAAGCCGTATTTTCACCCGTAAGTTTGTCAAAGTGTTTGTGTAAGTTGTATTATAAAAAATTCAGTCGTTTACAACCAAACTTACTGATTTATGATACTTTGAATTTTATGAAATTTCGGAGCTTTCCGAAACTAAAGGATCCCCTGTATGTTATTAATTTTTTTCAAGGGTGTAGGTATGAAAATACGTGCTAAAATGCTTTAAAACCGTTTTTTTTTTTTTCAAATAATATATTTAACAATTTAAACAAAGTGATTCCCGAGAATTTTGTACTGTTTTAAAAGGGGACCACATCTTAGAATGTAAGGGGCGTAAAAATTCGAAACTTGGACAGGGCGATGCAAAAAAAAAAAAAATTCTCCTTTCAGAAATTCGAAAAAATATTATCTTAATTACAAGCTGAGATATTAATTATTATTTCACTAATTGGTTTATTTCTATTAAATGCTTTTTTTTAAAGGCAGTCACGTGATTTTTTATAGCAGCATTAACGTTTTCTACCGTTTAGCGTGCGGTTCTTTGACGGCGGGCTGAGATAATTACTACTTTTTCAATATCAAAAATTTTATAAGTGTTCATACCACTATTTTCGAATAGTAATTTCACAAATATCTTGAATTCTTGCTTAAGACTACCACCCCCTAGACTAATGTATCTTCGGATAGGTTGTATAAAGGAGTTTCGTTTAGATACACTTTTGTTTTGAATAGACTGCGCTCCCTGGTGGTGGAATATAGAACTAACAGACCGCGATTTCATTTAAAGTAGAAAATCTAACAAGGCGATCTGTTCGAAACTTTAAAGATAGTTTATAACACATAAGAAAAAGTTTAAAAAAGAATGGTGCAAAAATTTCGGGAGGAGGGGGGGGGGAAGGCCGCTAGAATTTTTTTTAAACCTTAGCGTTCCTTACCGTTTTAGGTGGGGTTTTTTGACGGAGTCCTGAGATAAATGCTACTTATTAAATATAAAAGAGTCAAAAGTTTAGTTACCACTATTTCCGAATAGTAATTTCGGCAAATAGCTTAAATTTTTGATCAAGATTGCCACACTCTTGAGTAATATGTCTACTGATAGGTTGTTTAACGGAGTTTCGTTCACAGTTTTGTTAAGAATAGAGTGCGCACTCTGGTGGTGGAATCTGGAACCAACATAACGCGATTTTGTTAAAATTAGGAAAACTAACAATGCGATCTGTTTTAAGCTTTAAGATTGTTTATAATACATGATAAAAAATTATAAAAAAGAATGGCGCGTCACATTTCGGGGGCGGGTAGAGGGAGGGGCAGAACAAAATTAGAAAATATAACAGGGCGATTTGTTTGTAGTTTATAACACATAATAAAAATTTTTTAAATGATGAATGTCAAAAATTGGTGGTGGGGGGGGGGGGAGGTGAGCGCGTTTTTCCGACCCGGTGGGCAAAGTGGGGGGGAGGGTACACCTATACGATGCTGTAGGCAGCGGGAACCCGGTTCGCGGTTCGTTCGCTTCGAGATTTCATATTAGGCGGAACCCGCTAGTTACTAGCTATAATGTTAAAGATTTCCAAGCAATATACATGTGCGTCCACTATCCTTCTAAGACAGTAAAATTAATTGATTTTTATTTCTTCTGAGAAAACTAAATTTTCACGTCTTGCAACGACGATTTTTTTTTTTTTTTTTTTTAATAAAAGAACTTTAATAAACTTTGCTAGTTACATTATTAAACCCAAATTGTAAGAATACTAAATCGGTTCTTATGGCAACGTGAATTATGTCCCTGAAAATTTAAATTTTAATTCAGGCTGGAAGAAAATCACAATGATTTAATTACAGGGACAGTCAAAAGTTTTCCGTTACATTACGGCCAATGGAAAAAATTATTTCAAGTGCATTTTAAGGATGTTACAGACTTTCGAACAGAATGAAATTGATATGCACTTATGAAGTGCACTGTTATAGTACGAGCGCACCACATTTGCCACGTTTGACGCGCAATTTCCAACTTGTATTTAACCGAGACCTTTCTTAAAAAATAAATTTAAATAAAATCTAAATTACAATATTAGTAAAATTACATCTTAAAACTAATAATTTAAAAGTTAAAAACTTTATTATTTGACTCAAAGGTCTGTAATAGCTTACGACTGGGCCCCTGACTTTGTCTGCCCTCTAAATGTGAGGTATGGGAGGTGGTCACTACGGTTCTGCTGATTCGCTAAGTTTTGAAATTAATATTTTTGAGCTTATCTGTGCGAATCTGTGACTATCGAAATATCGATTCAAGTATCGATTCTAGAATTTGGGAATCGATTCTTATTGTGATCGATTCAGTTTTATACAATGTCGATTTTAATCGATTCCTGAATTTTCCAGAATCGCCCATCACTATCAAAGGGCATAAAATCTCGGTCAAGTTCGTTAATGGGCAAAATCGGACCAAGGGGATGGAAATAGGGAGGGGTTTTGTGAAAACCAAAAACCCTCCCATAACTTCTTAATTTTTGTACATATTAAATCAGCTTAAAGTTTTTATTACTTCTAAAAATAGGGCCAAAATTTTATGTATCACAGATTTTTGATAAAGTTAAAAATGGGCTCGAGGGGCGCAAAAAATAGGGTTTTTGGGAGAAAAAAATTCATAAATTCGTCAATTCTCAAGATATCAAATCCAATTAATTTTATTATAAATCTCCTTAATATTATCTACAACTTTTATATTCACAAGTTTTTGATAGGACCAATTCGTACCGCAAAAAAAATTAAAAACGAAAACAAAAAGGGGGTTTGAAGAAGTAAAAAATCCATAACTCCGTCAATTCAAAAGATATAAAATCCCCATGAATTTATCATATATTTTCTTAATATTGTCTACAACATCTATATAGAAGAGTTTTGGATAGGATCAATTCTTACAGCAAAAACAAATTAAAAATACATAGCGGTTGAAGAAAAAAATCATCTAAGTAAGGGTGTATTCAAATCCAAACTGCGTATTTTCTGCCTCATTTTACAATTCATTTTTGCTCTCAAAGGCTTCCAATTGGTACGTTTTCTTACTCAGAAACTATATAATGTACCGCAATGGACGATTTTTTGATAGAGGCAGAATATATTTTAAAAAATGCTGTTAAAGTGGGCATTTTGAACCGAATTTCCCGAAGCGGATTGTGTTGGAAAAATCATTGCATTAAGGAAGCATTCAAATCCAAACTGCTTATTTTCTGACTCATTTTTAAATTAATTTTTGCTCTCAAACGCATTTAATTGGTAGATTCGCTTATTCAGAAAGTATATAATGTACCGCAATGATCGATTTTTTGATAGAGTCAGAATATATTTCAAAAAATTATGTCAAAGTGGGCATTTTGAACGGAATTTCCCGAAGCAATTGTGTTATCACTTTCTTCTGGACACGATAACTTCCGCAATTCTGCACAAATCTCTTCCAAACTGATACATAAAATCAAGGTACATAAAATCTCGGTCAAGTTCGTTAATGGGCAAAAGCGAACAAAGGGGATGGAAATAGGGAGGGGTTTTGTGAAAACCGAAAAAATCCCATAACTTCTTAATTTTTGTACATAAGTTTTTATTACTTCTAAAATTAGCGCCAAAAATTCATGCATCACAGATTTTTGATAAAATTTAAAATAGGCTCAAGGGGCGCAAAAAATAGGGTTTTTGGGAGAAAAAAATTCCTTACTTCGTCAATTCTCAAGATATCAAATCCAATAATTCTATTATACATCTCCTTAATATTATCTACAAATTTATATTCACAAGTTTTTGATACGACCAATTCGTACCAAAAAAAAAAAGAAAAAAAAATGGAAAACAAAAAAGGGGGGTTGAAGAAGAAAAATTTTCATAACTCCGTCAATTCACAAGATATAAAATCTCCATGAATTTAACATATATCTTCTTAATATTGTCTTCAACATTTATATAGACATTTTTTAATTCATTTTTGCTCTCAAACGCATCCAATTGCTAGATTCTCTTATTCAAAAACTATATAATGTACAGTAATGATAGATTTTTTGATAGAGGCAGAATATATTTCAAAAAATGATGTCAAAGTAGGCATTTTGAACAGAATTTCCCGAAGCGATTGTGTTAGAAACGAAAAATATTGCCCTACTCAGAAAATAATTGTTTATTAATCAAGTTTTAATTAATTGAAAGAAAAATAAAAACACAGGTCGTTTATAAATCTTTTCAAAAATCACGTCAGCATGTTTCATATATATATATATATATATTTTTATTAAAAATTAATCCGAAAATGTGCCAGAAAATTTCGAGTTGTTGAGTATGGAAAAATATTTTTTTAATATCGCCTTAACATGATTCTGATAAAGCCAGCTATTTTATAAAAAGGAAATAAAAACTCGTCAAAAGCAGACAGATAAAACTGTTAAAGTGGATTTATATCTAATAATGATTTAGTTTTTGTTGGTGAAATTAGTATGCTTAACTTCGAAATCTACCTCTGCCTGTAGGCCGGGCCGGCAGGGATTTTTTAAATATCCCTTTTTCCGCCTTCGAAATTTTCGTTTCGGTGGGACCTTAAAACCCTTTCCGTTTCCGCGTTAGACAGATTCCGTCTTATGCAGCAAGAATTAATTTTATTTTCTATAGGTTCGCCGGGACTTGAAAATTTTTCCGCGGTAGACAGATTTCCGGCTTACACGGAGTCCGCCTTAGACAGAATTTACTGTACTTTTTTCTAGAGCTTCAGACCGAGATGAGCCGGGGACTGGATTTATTTTCCGGCCCAAGTCAAGGCTGGACTGCATTCTTCTTGAGGTATGAACAGGCAGAAATTTTCAGTCCCAGTTCTAACCCAGCTGTTATGAAAATCATTGGACCGGCTAATTAATATCAGTAATATTTAACCCGGCCCCAATTTTTTTTTTTTTTTTTTTTTTTTTTTTTTTTTAATGCACGTATTTTTAAATCTCTATTATTCCACAATTAAAATTGGTATATTTATTTTTATTATTTTTTAAGATGGATAGATGCATTTCTAGGCAATAAAATTAAAATACGGTAAAACCTCGGAAAAAGAACCTGCCTCTGGCGGAATCCCGTGTTTAACAAAATAAAACAAAAATGTTGATCTATTTAAAATGAGGATAACAATACTTGTGAAAATAATGTAATGCATTTACAACAGACGATGAACCTGCTCATAGAGGAACCTGTCCATAACGGATTTTTCTTCTTTCCTATGCCATTATGTCTCAGAAGATTTTTATAGTATAGAATTTTAATTTTTTTTTATCTCTAAGCCATAGAATGTGCATAAACGATATTAATGATAATTATGACATTCACCTATAATCAGATGCTTTTAAAAAATAAGTCCGCAGCTCACTTAAAAAAAAAAATGAAGAATAAAAAGATAAAATAAGTATTTTTAGTTAGGACTTCTCGTACAAGACAATTTTAACATTATAGGTGTAAAAAGCTATATTCAGCAGGATCGAGCTTGGTCGGCCCTAGCGGAGTAAATTTCTTGTGCAGTCTGGGCCGAAGTTTTAGTTTTTATACCGGACTTGGTCCATACTTTTTTTGAACGCGTATCAATTTTAACTACCAACGTACACATCCATATAATGGACTATACATATATAAAGTTATCGACTTTTTGTTAGTTTTGGACCCCCTCCCCTCCTTTCGATATCACACGTTACCGTTCGTCGACCCCCCCCCCCCCACACACACACACACATAATGATATCGTTATCAATGTCTAAAAATTATTTTTTTTTTTTCGGATTTTTTTCCTTTTGTTTCGAGTGATGTAGTTATATTTATTTTTCGCATACTTTATTGATTCAGGTGAAGTCAATAAAATATCCCTTTATATATGAAATAACTTTATATCAAATAACACTTAAGGCTGTTCTCCCCTCTCTATTCAACAAGCGCAAAACGTTTTGACACATTTACAAATTTATTTTTTAACGGAAAGATATAAAAATGGAAGACGTGACTATGGAAGCGATTTGGAATCGAACTGTGTTTTTTATTTTTTGATAAATAAATTACCTATTGAGTTATAAGCGATTTTGATCACCTTGACAAGATGTTTTTCTCCCTTCCCTTACTATTTTTTTCTGCTTTCTTCGGGAACTTCGGCTCAAAACGTCAACTTTGACACTATTTTCTGAAAGATCTATTGCGTTTCCAAAAAAAAAAAAAAAAGCAGTTCGATTACATAGTTTCTGAACAACAGCATCTGCTAGTTTCCTGCATTTCCGAACAAAAATAAATTAAAACATGTCATAAAGTTGCCCGTTTGGATTTGAGAATAGGCCTTAAAAGAAATAGTTACTATTTAAAAGAATTTAATAATATATTTTGTTATATAATGCATTGAACAGTCATAATGTCTTTTTGCACTTGCACCTGCACGTGGGGAGGGGGCGGCAGACAGAGCTTCTTATCAACAAAACAGATCGACAACATTCTTTCTCTTTTATTTACTAGTAAACACAAGTATTATTTCAAACGTACTTCGCATATGCTTTCTCGAAAAGCGTATTATATATGCGTACACATGACAGAAGAAAAGGAATGACAAAAGTTGGAGTAGTCTACAATTTTGGAATTAAATAATTTATAATCATTTAATGATTTTAATAATATCTTTGCATTTCCATAAGACTATATAAGACTAAAAAAACAGACTATTTTGATGCAAAGACAAAGTTACAAATAAAAAGAGGAAATTTTGGTTGGATAAAAAATGATAACAATATCATAAGACAACCCCCTCCTCTCCCTAGAGATATCTTACGATATCATGTGCCAGACCCCCCCCCCCCCCCTTCCCCTCTAAAATGATAATGTTTTATATATGCACAGTCCCTAACAGAAAAAAAAAAAACATTTCTGATAGAATTTTTTTAAAGAAATTTGGGATTAGGGGTTTTAATACGCTCGATTACGACAGGTTGACACAACACAAATATTCAGACATTTGAAATATATATTTGACTTTCACAGAAAATTAACAGATTAAACGATACTGTTTCCGGGAAAATTTTTGTTTACGAATTATGCAAGAGTACTGTATTCGAGAAAAGCTGTTATAAATCATTGTACCGTAACCGCTTCTATTACTATGCGCGCTGCGTGGGGTCATATCGACTGACTATAAAAAGTATCCCTGACAAGAAGGGAGAAAGGGCAAACAAACAATCGCCCCGAGCAAATTTCTCCTTACAAAGTTAAACAGTTCGAATACGCTTTGTCATCGTGTGGGAAAAATAATCGCATGTCTAGATTTTTGCTTGAAGCATGATTTGTGAATTGAAAACCATAGAAAATTTTCTGTTCATCTCTTAAAATTTTTAAATGAAAAAATCTGAATATTTACAACTTTAAGAAAAATGCTAATTCATAAGCTGTCGTATTTTTTAATTTGTTACAGAATATATTAACATATTCTGTATTAACAATCAAAGAAAAAAGCTCACCGCTATTTCTTACAAGAACCAAAAAATACATTACATATAAAATGATTTTTAAGGCATTTAGATCTATCTTTTGGAAGGATATAGTCAAAGATTCTTTTATACAGCTATATTCATTTAATAGCACTTATTACTTCTACAGTTTTTTCCTCCGTAATTTTTAACAAGTCTATACTCACAACAAAACTTACTACTTTGTGACACATTTATGAAATAATTTTCATTCTTAAATGGGTACATTTTACGGTTATTCTTATTCAAATAAAAAGAAATTGAATAATCTCTCTCTCTCTCTTTCCTGTAAAAGAAAAATATATTTAAGAAAATGGTGTCAAAATGGATGTTTTGAGCGAATTTCAGAGAATCAAAACAACCACAGAAAGTTCGTCATCATGGTGCATTAAAAAAAAAAAAATCATGATGCAATAAATTTAATGGAAAATGAAAAATAGTAAATAAATATAGCCTTTCACTTTAATTTATTTTTCACCGTTGCATATGTATTATCTTCCCTTTTTTATGATTTCAACTTACGAGCAATAGAGAAATTAATATGATGTCGAATTAAAAACTCAAATGGTATGGTTCTATATTAATATTTGGAAAGTTTTCCAGAGAGAAACATTCGCCTTGAATACAATATTTCAAATGAAAATCAAATTTCAAATTATTTTTGCTTAAAAGGCGCAAAGACCAACTTAGTGAAAAAGATTCCATGCCGGGAATCGAATCCGGGTCATCAGTATAGCGCACTGACGTTCTACCGCTAAACCACATGGAACGATACCCAGCCTGGAACTTCTCACTATTACAAGTTGGCAAGGCTACAAACGCAGCACAAGATGGAATATTTTCCGTGAGCCACCAACATGGGGCAAACACAGACACTTAATTAAATCCAGCATCGATGAATCTATATTAATATTTGGAAATTTTTTCAGAGAGAAACATTCGCCTTGAATACAATATTTCAAATGAAAATCAAATTTCAAATTATTTTTGCTTAAAAGGCGCAAAGACCAACTTAGTGAAAAAGATTCCATGCCGGGAATCGAATGGTATGGTTCATTTAAAAAAATGCTTGTGTTATTAAACATAATTTATCTTGATAAGAAAATTTACATAAGATTTTTACATAAAAATTTTATGAAAAATTAACAATATTACTTAAAAAAATATATTACCGTGTCTTTATAGATATGCATTACCTGTATCCAAAATTTGGAATGCGATTGAATTAACCCCTAGAATAATTATTTGAATAGATTTGTTATTAAAGAGGGGCTCGACTCCCAACGAGATACGCTCGCCAATACACGCCCAGTCTCCTCATGCTCAAAACCCAAGCTTATTTGCTATGTTTTAAAAATATTACATGATTACAAAAGATTCTGTGGTAGTATCACGGCTAATTGAGATCTTCTGTAACTGGGTTACCATGAATTCAACCATTGATTTGGAAATTGCATCGGCCCCAAGGCCGCATCTACCGCAGTAGCGATAGCTGACGGCCATTTTCGTAATTAAGTAAGATCAAATACACATTTCAAATGAAACATGTAAACATTCAAACATTACTATACAAGAATAATAACAAAGACAAATAATTTCAGTGAACAATTACAAAATTTTACAAGAAATAATAAATTTATAAATAAATATACAGAGCTTTTGCAAAATTTAATAAGAAAATATTTCAGTTAAAAAAAAAAAAAAAAAAAAAAAAAAAAAAAAAAAAAATACAGCTAATGCCGTTTAAGTTTTTTTTTTTTTTATGTTTAAAAGAGTCCCGTCTAAAATCAATATGATTATAAAACATTTCAAAAAATTTTATATAGAATAATCGCATCTCTTAACCGTCCACAAACTGTGCTATCGTGTGAGTAAATCTGAAGTCATGATAGTCATAACTATTTATACCCCACCCCCTCCCCTTCGAACACATATTCATATAAGATAAATTAGATTTTTTAGAAAATTAAAGTAAAAGTAACAATAAAGCTATTTTCCCTCTTATAAAATAAAATCTAAAACTGGTATTAATTAAAACAAACATACCTTTGAATATTTTCTGCTCTTTCATACACAGTATGGGTCAGTGGCAGAAAAAAAAGTAAACACCTACTAACTCAGCAACTAATTATAATAGAAGAAAATTACTGGTACCAAACAATTGAAAATAAAGTCTACTTTTAAATGATGTATAGAAAAATTGCTTAGGAGGCTATCTACAAATCAAAAGCAGACCAGACTTTGTTCTTTTCAACAGCAATATCCAATTTTGACACTATATTTTAAATTTTCGGTTCAAAATTATATATTTAAAATATATATATAACTTAATATATATATAATAAATAATATATATATAACTTAATATATATAATATATATATAAATATATATAATTAATTATATATATAACTATATTTTAAATTTTCGGCCTAGAAACGAAATTTAAATTCATTTGGGTGATAAGATTTTGAATTATAAACATTCAAAATTTAGAGCTGTTAAATTACATTTTTATGTCTTTATTAATATCTCCTGAAATTATAATCCTGATGTGATAATTTTGTGTGTGGTTATAATACTAAAAAATTCAAACATAAATACATTAAATTTGTAATTATAAAAATTTCATAATATAAATTATGAATTATGAAATTAATATTTAAAAAGAATATGATATATAACCGACAGTTTTTTTTTTTTTTTGATAGATTTATATTTATTATATCCTGCTTTATGCGAATTCTGAATATAAAAATTTTCTCCGAAGTAGTTTTCGAATTATGATTAAAAACTGTCAAAATGGTTTAAGGAGCCATCTAGAAAAGCATAATTTGAAAAAATATATTTTACTCATTTTATTAAAATTTCAGGCTCGCAATAATCGAAAGATATTAAGCGAGTGAAATTGTCATATTGGTAAGAAATAATATATTAAGGGTATATTTAAAAAAAATATTTTCTCACGCGCAACAACTCAAAATTTTCGGACGCATTTTCAGACTCAATTTTAAAGGTGAAAACATGAAACTTGCTGACACGATTTTGGAAGAGATGTATAAGTGACCGCATGTTTTCATTTTTCGTTCAATTCATTAGAACTTGATTTATAAACAATTATTTTCTCAGTACGACCATCATTTTAGTTCCCAGCTCTCTCGCTCCGGGAAATTCGGTTCAAAACACCCACTTTGACGGCATTTTTTTGCAATATAGTGTGCCTTTATCAAAAAATCGACAAGCACGGTCCATTATATAGTTTCTGAAAAAGAGAATCTGCCAATGGGATGCGTTTCAGAACAAAAATGAATTTAAGATTGAATCGGAAAATAAATTGCTTGGATTGTAAAACACCCTTAGTAGAAGTGAGACAGCCATTTTGTAGCATTTCAATAATCGAGTACTGAACTTCAATTTGGATACAGCCCCTAAAATGTGCCCATTTTAAAATAATTTCTCTGAAACTAATCTTACGAACGTCATGAAAAAAAATTTTTTTTTTGGTTAATTGAAGGGAGTAGAATTTATTTATGGTGTCAAACTTGAGTATTGCTATTGAAAAAAAAAAAAAAAGTTTGTTTTGATATGTAGATGGCTTCTAAGCAAATTTTATATACATCATTTAAAAGTAGACTTTATTTCCAACCGTTTGGTACCAGTCACTTTCTTCTACATTAATTTGATGCAGAGTTAGTTGGGATATTTTTTTTTTTTTCCACGACTGTTAAGATTCACAGAGAATGTTAGTTAGCCAAAGCAACCTGATATCTATACATTGCTTCCTAGAATTTAGCTTAGGAGTTCCAAACGTTCTTTGGGAGTTCTACGACCAAGGTCATTTTATACAATAGGAGAGTAGATGTCTTATCTCAGAAGAACGTACAATAGAGGTCCCTCTTTGAGCTTGAGGCATCATAAAAATATCCAGACCTTGTTGACCACCTTGTTTCTTAAAGAATCAATCTCATAGCTGGCATGTCTGTTGTTATGTTGTATATTACTTATGTGACTTTGACTGTGCCCTCCTCCCCCTCACTTAAACAGTAAACCACAATTTGCATTTTATTGGGTCTTGTTATTATAACTTATCATTTATAGCTCTACTGCTCTTTTAAATAATCCTTTTTTCACAAAAAAATATTTTTTTTTTTTTTTTGGGGGGGGGGTCTAGTCGGAAATATAGGGGGGGATACCCATGATCCATGATTTGCCATGATTACCCATGATTTTGAAACATTTAATATTATTCTTTATAAAGAATATTAAATTTCTAGGCTTATTAACCCTTTTATGCCTGAATTTTTTTTTCTCAAATATGTTTGTAAAATCACTTTAAAATGTGGCAAAATGAACTGAAAAAAATACTAAAAAAAATTACGTTAAAATATTTTTGTATTTATTTGATAAAATGCAAACATACTAAATATGTGAATAATCCATACGTGGAAAAATGCATAATTCTATGTTTTGTCTAAATTTATATAAATTAAGTTTTGAAATTGTATATTATATACTATAATTAGTATTTTTGTGAACTATTAAAAATAGATTTATTTCTTTACAGAGACTAATAACATTATAAGTATTATTAATAATGAATTAAGAATAATCGTATTTGAGGATAAAAAACAATTTATTTCAAAATCATCTTGAAAAGGACTTTACATAAATAACTGCCCCTAAATTGCTATTAGAAATATGTACCCATTTGTGCCTGGCGCCCTATATTTAGTATGCTACAAACATGCATAAAAATAGGCTTGAACTTATAATTTCGCAATTTAAAAAAATACATATTTCAAAGAAGTTTACAAGCTAAGATTATGGCTTATTTATTTGGATCTTTGATACAAAAAATACACTTATTACATATTTAATTTTTACATTTCGCTATCTTGAAAAATGAAAAATTTATAAACACCGAAAAAAAAACCTTCATTTAAGCAAATAAATGTCAATCTTATGCTGTCATAGAGGTTTGCACGGGCCCGGACTTGGCCCGAGCCCGTACCCGGCCCGCAGGCCGGGCCGGCAAGGTGAAGGCGAATTTTCAAACGGACCGGGCCGGCAGAATTAGAACATCCTTTTCAACGGACCGGGCCGGGCCGATAAAAAAATTGAACGGGTCTACCGGGCTGGGTCGGGTCGATAAAAAAAATAAGCGGGCCTACCGTCCGCTATAAAAACTTAATCGAAGTCGATAAAATATGAGTAATTTTCAATGACTCATGGGGATCTTCGCGAGAATAAGTATAAATGTGCATCACGAGCCGATGCCAGTTTGACAATATCAATTCAGAAAAGTAACATATCCAGCGTAGAGATCAGCATCGGACAGTTAAGGGTGTATTCGAAAAAATGTTTTTCCACCCTCAACAGCTCGAAATTTTCCGAGACATTTTCAGACTCATTTTTAAAAGTAAAAACACGAAACTTGCTGGGGGTGATTTTTGAAGACATGTTTAACATGCCGTGTGATTTCATTTTCAGCTCAATTAATTAGAATTTGATTTTTAAACAATTATTTTCTGAGTATTACCATTTTTTTCATTCCCAGATCGCCCGCTTCGGAAAATTCGGTTCAAAACGCCAACTTTGACAGCGTTTCATACAGTATTTTCTGCATTTATCAAAAAATCGAGAAGCACGGCACATTATGTAGTTTCTAAATAAGAGAATTTCCCAGTTTGATGCGTTTGAGAGCAAAAATGAATTTTAAAATAAATCAGAAAATAAGCAGTTTGGATCGGAATATCTGAGCCCGGACTTTTTCTTTTCAGCAGACTCGTGCCGAGATCAGGATTGCATTTTCCCCCTACATATTCTCGCAAGCCTGGAACTGGATTTTATTGTTCTCAGGATGTGTAGGGTAGGCAATATGTTTTGTAAAAACATTAATAGCGATAACGAACTTCTGTTAAATGAATCTTTGGAAATATATCTTAAGGTGGTTCTCAAATTCACTGCTCAACAATGAGAAATTTTCTGACACATTTTCTTCTGACTCATTTTTAACTGTAAAGGCATAAAGTTGACAGGCCTGACTTTTGAAGTGATTTGAAATCGAACAGTGTTTTCCATTTTTTTATAACTAAATTACTTATCGAGATATAAGAGATTCTTGTCTTGTGACTGCCGATTTTTCTCCTTCCCGTGCTATCGATTCTGGAAATTCGATTCAAAATTTTAACTTTGACAGTATTTTCTCAAAGATATATTGCTTTTATATAAAAAAAAGGATAACGTTATTCGATTACATAGTTTCTAAATAAGAACACTTGCCAATCTTATGCGTTTCCGAAAAGAAATGAATTCAGAAATGTATCAGAAAGTAGCTCCTTTGGACTTGAGAAAAGCCTTATTAAATGACAGAAATATTTTTACAAATCTGCTTTTTATTATACAGCTTCAAAAGTTATGTTTTTAACCCTCCTTTTTTTTTTCTTTTTTTCTAAACTACATTAATTTTTTAATGAATCCTTATATGAATGCTGAAAAGTCTAATATTCTAAGTAATCGTTAATGTTACTATTATGTATTTTCTGTCTTTCGAACACATAGTAACTTTAAAATATACTGTAAAACTATCCCATAAATATGTACGCAGTGTTATTCTTTAAAAGAATCGTAATTGTATGTTCAGAAAAACCTGAATTTTTTGGTCAAATTGAGTCGGATCTCATTTAATTGATTGTCCACGAGTCGAGCCTGTTTTCACTGATTTTTGTACGAGCCGTGCCGGACCGGGCTCGGGCCGAACTTTTAATTTTTTCATCAGGCCGGGCCAAGATTGCTTTTGTTCGGTCCGGGCAGAGCCAGGGCCTGGAAATTCCGGCCTGTGCCGACATCTATGCTGTCATCTCTCGGTGGTAGATAAAGGCATTTATAGACAATTACTTCATACAATTTCCATGCTGTAAAGAAGAAAATTATAAAAAATTATATTAAAGCGTGTGCACACGCTTCATTTTATAATGTTTGTATAATTAGAGAGTCGTTGGAAATTTTAGCAAAAGGCAAGAGTACCTGTAATGATGTTCTATCCTATAACATACCAAGAATCTGGTTTAAAATACTAGGGGTTACAGGGGAATTTGGTTTTGATTAACCATTTTCCCTCCTCCCTGTCCCCTCCTCCCTGTCCCCCCCTCCCCCCCTCTCTCTTTTTCTGATTAGCTGCTCCTCTCTGTTTTTCCATCCTTCCCACCCTCCTATTTTGTGGTTCGTTTAGTTTCGCCCTTTGATATTTAACCAGCTGTTTGTCTTTCATTCGGCAGTGCTCTTTTCCCTGATGACGACTGATGGTTCAGTCGAAAGCGCTCGGATTTTAAACATCATGTGACTCCAATGTTTTCAACATCTGCATTGTTTTAAAATGATTTTAACATTTGTATTTTTAGCACCTATTAAATAAAGATATATTGTGAATTTGATATTCATATTTTTCATTTATATTATTAAGGTGAATCTGTCGTTCTTTGAAAATATAGTTTTTCTATATTTATTTAATCTACTACATTTCTTTCTATATATCTTGTTGTAAGCTATATTGATTTTTTAATGGGCCTCTATTTTAATGTAAATATCTGAATTATTATTAATACCATTAATCCATTTACACGGCTTGAAGACTTAAAAATCTGAAAAATTCTATATCGAAAAACCTTCTAAGACGGAATTACACGAGAGAGAAAAAAAACGTTATTGTTAAGTTCCTTTTTTACCAGGTCAGTCGTCTCTTGCAAATGTATTATTTTCAAACGGATTATTATATCCTTATCCATTTTGAAGATCCAGATCCACCGATCAAAAAAAATTTCCGTTTAAAACAGGATCTCGTCATACACAGATTCTTATAACAGATTTTACAGTACTGTATCCTCACCTCTAGATATGTACATGCACAACTATTCTTTAAAGAGAATTTTAATAGAATAATTGTAATTTAAAGATATATGTATTTTCTGGAAAAAAAATGTTGACCTAAAGTAGGTTGTTCCTTAAACAGATTTTGCACGAGTCAGACTGGGACGGGGCAATGATTTTTATACAAGCAGGGACGACCGGGCCAGAAAATTTCTTTCGGTGTAGACTTCTAGGAAGAGTAAAGCACAGGTCCAGAAATAAGTCCGGTTCGGCCCGGCCCGGGCACGACTCAGAAAAAGTGATGATCAGACTCGACCCGTGCCAAGTCCGTTTAGGCCTCTAAATGGCATTTGAATGGGAAAAACGTGTTCTTAACGGCTGGAAAATTTAAAAAATAAGTTATGAAAAAAATTGAGTTTGAGTTGTAAATTCGTTCAAACTCGCGGATTTTTTGAGCTTTCGTTCAGTTCACGTTCGTTTATCAAAAAGTGAGTCAAGTTCAACTCAACGTTCACAGAAAGTGAACGAAGTTCGTGAACTTACGTTCAATGAACGCGTTCATACCCAACACTGCTTCACTCCCATATGCTGGTAAGGCTGCAACCGCAGAACAAGATGGAACAACTTCATGAACCACAATCTTGCGGTAAACCTGAATACAAATTAATCCAGCATGATTATATATATATATATATATATATATATATATGCTATAATATGTAAAAAAATATACGGAGATATTCTAAGGAAAACCTACAATAATGAGGGAAATTATCAATTACTAAAAACTACTAAACAAGTTATTGTAAACAGAGTGAAGGCGTTTTATAAAAAAAATATAATCAAAGCAAAATAGTGCGGAATTTCCTTATCTTGTAATGATTCCAAAATTCCATAAAAAACCAATTACTTTTAGAACCGTAACTTGTGGGTTTGGTTCTTACTTGGAATGTGTAAATAAAAAATTGTTTGAATATATTACAAAAGATTTTTGATCAGGTTATAAATGAATATTCTTCGATAGTAATAAAAAATAGCTATGAACTTATAAAAAGTTTAAAAAAGCTGAAAAACATTACAGGATTGTATACATATGATTTCGAGGATTTGTGTAATAGCATAAATTTAGATGATTTGAAGAACAGAGTTATGGATTTTTTCAAGAAATCTAAAAAGAAGGATATCAGTATTGAAATATTCACAGATTTATTTCAATTTGTTGTTTACGAATATTATCTGTTTGAAGGGAAACAAATATATAAACAAGTGAGAGGTATTCCAATGGGGGGCAGTTGTAGCTCCATCCTTGCAGATATTTATCTGTTTACATATGAAGCCGGTTTATTGTTGGAAAAAGACTTAAAGATACACAGATATATAGATGATGTTTTGGTGGTTGAGCTGAATAACAATAAAGAAATTTATCAATTTAAATGTTATCCAGACACTTTGAATTTAAAGAGTGCTTCGGATAATCAAAGCAGTGTCAACTACTTGGATGTTAATTTGGAGATTAAAAACGGAATTTTAGTATACAGTATTTATGATAAAAGAAATTATTTTGATTTTGAGACAATAAAAATATTAAACTTTAATAGTAACGTGCATGTTTCAATTTTTAGAAATATATATTTAAATGGATTAAATCGTATTGCAAATTTGTGTTCAAATGTTGATAAATTGGTTGGTGAAATTTTTAACCTTTACCAACGCCAGTAAACAAAATTACCCAATACATTTTCTGAATGATTTAACTTTCAATTTTATCAGGAAAAAATGCTATCGAAATAAGGTATTGGAATTGTTCGATGATGGTGATTTATCGATATGTGATTCCTATCGAAAATAGGTTAGCGGTGAGGTTATTCACGACTTCATTTGACGGCTTTTGGGTTAGTTTGTGATTTTCATTTTTTCAATCTCTATTTGTTTGGTCTTGGCAAGTGAGGGGGAATGTTGTGCACGTAAAACATGTTTAACCCCGCAGTACAAGTCATAAGCCTTGGCCACTTGTCTCCATATTTAGTTTTTTCTTAGTTACTCTTGGTTTTGTTAATTATTGTTTTAGTTACAGTTTTAGATGTTTTTTCGTGTACTAAATTATATGAGTTTGGATTTTTCAATATATATATATAAGACCCCGTAATTCGATTTAGATTTTACGGACGTAACTCATCGTTTAAAAATTATCACATATATATTATCGATACGGGATTAATTAGTATTCATGTTTACCGTAGAATTGTGGTTCGTGAAGGTGTTCCATTCTATGCTGCGGTTACAGCCTTACCAGCATATGCGACTGAAGAGTGCCTGGACTACGTGTGTCGTTCCATGTGGCTTAGTTGGAAGAGCGTTGGTGCGCTGAACGAATGACCCAAGTTCGAACCCTGGCCGGAAAACCTTTTCACTGTGTTAGTTTTTAAAGCCTTGTTAGCATTATGAATAAAACTTCACATAATTCAATTTATAAAATATTAACAGGAAAGAAAAGATAAGGATAAGAATTTAGAATATGACGGTAATGAAAAAGAAAATAAGACATAAAAATTGAATGAAGCAATGAGCAGTTCCAAATTATTTCTAGAAATACGGGTAGACAAATTGACTTATCGATGGGTCAATCTATTTCAAGTGGTCCAGCACTGGTTGCTCGACCATTTTTAAAAAATCTGAAATTTTTTGTACAACAACCCTAGCATAATGGAAGTTCAAAATGACTATTATTTTAATTTTATTATTTTTTGTTTGTGCATGGCGGCCATCTTCGTTTCATCGTCTGCAGCAATTTTCTCAGAAGAAGGGTTTACGGAATTGTAAATAACTCATCGTTTATTTCTCCAATTCAAGTGCGGATTGAAGCAATTTGTACAGAATACATTGGGCTAAAAATTTGGTAATAGAGTAGTTTCCGAAACTAACTGCTTATTGATGAAATTTAAGCATGAAGTTTCAGTTTTTTTCCAAAATTTGTCCATTTACAAGACGAAATTTTTCTAGCAAGGAAAACTGTGAACATGACATAATTTTTTTTATAAACAGGCCGAAAGTACTTGTACTCACACGCCAAGTTCCAGATCTGGGACTTGGTTTCTCTTCGCTAAAAAAAATCCCAATTTTTTCAAAAATATCAAAAATTGCACTTTTTAGGCTTGGATATCTCTGGTGGGGCACGAGATAAAAATATGAAGTTCTGGTTTCTGAGAGTATTGTATGGTAGCGCTATGCACAATAAATTTCAGGATGGAGATTTGACTACAAGCTGAGATATGGCAAGGGCAACATGTCAAAAGAATACTGCCAAACTATTGTTTTGCTGTAGTCACAGCTAAGTATTTATCTCAGAGTGTCATTTAAATTTATTTTTTTTATTATCTTTAAATAATAGTAACAAAAAATAAAGCCTTTTGCAAAGCTTAGCAATTAATTTAAAAAATAATTATGCCTAAGCCGTACATTTTGTATGGTTTCAGTAATGTTTTTTTTTGTAATTTTAGTAACCAAAAGAAACCTCAGCACTTTTATATAAAGAAAAAAAATTATACAAGACCTGACGCAAAAACAGAATAGGGAAAGAGAAAAGGTGTTAATGTGGGCATACCTGTTGAGACATGATCAAATGTGTAAAAACACATTCCTGCTTGTTGGTTTAAAAACCACAATTTTAATGCTGCTTGCCAATCCCTAAAACTTGTTCCTACCATAAGTATATTCCTGTAAATGAAACATTATACGACGTTACCATGCATCAGCCTCAAGTAATTTTTAGAAAGTAAAGATATCCAAAGCCCTTTCAAAATTTATACTGCAGAAAATGACATTTTTGCATAAAAAGTAAGCTAGGAATTATTAATGAACTGAGATTTGCACATAGTGATTTCAAAGTTTATTTCTATGAGCCAGCAGGTCCAAGGTCTTCAATCAAGTTATCAAGAAATGACAAGACTTGGTTCCTACAAATAAAATTTTGAGAAAGATCAAAATTGTGGTTTTTAAACCAACAAGTAAGAATGTGTTTTGACATATTTGATCATGTCTCAACAAGTATGACAACATTAAAAGCTTTTCTCTTTCCCTGTTCTGTTTTTGTTGCAGGTCTTCTATAAAAATATTTTTTTCATTTTATGTAAAAGTGCTGAGGTTTCTTTTAGTTACTAAAATTACTTATAACAAAAATTACTGAAACCATACAAAATGTATGGCCTTAGGCATAATTATTTTTTAAATTAATTGCTAAGCTTTGCAAAGGGCTTTATTTTCTGTTACTATTATTTAAAGATAATCAAAAACATAAATTTAAATGGCACTCGGAGATAAATACTTAGCTGTGACTACAACAAAACAGTAGTTTGGCAGTATTCTTTTGACATGTTGCCCTTGCCATATCTCAGCTTGTAGTCAAATCTCCATCTTGAAATTTCTTGTGCTTAGCACTACCATACAATACTCTCAGAAACCAGAACTTCAGATTTTTATCTCGTGCCCCACCAGAGATATCAAAGGCTAAAAAGTGCAATTTTTGACATTTTTGAAAAAATTGGGATTTTTTTTAGCGAAGAGAAACGAAGTCCCAGGTCTGGAACTTGGCGTGTGAGTACAAGTACCTTCGGCCTATTTGTAAAAAAAAAGTATGTCATGTTCACAGTTTTCCTTGCTAGAAAAATTTCCTTTTGTAAACGGACAAATTTTTGAAAAAAACTGAAACTTTATGCTTAAATTTCACCTATAAGGATTTATTTTCGGAAACTACTCTATTACCAGATTTTTAGCCCAATGTATTCTCTACAAATTGCTTCAATCCGCACTTGAATTGGATAAATAAACGATGAATTATTTACAATTCCGTAAACCCTTCTTCTGAGAAAATTGCTGCAGACGATGAAACAAAGATGGCCGCCATGCACAAACAAAAATTAATAAAATTAAAATAATAGTTATTTTGAACTTCCATCATGTTAGGGTTGTTGTACAAAAAATTTCAGATTTTTTAAAAATGGTCGAGCAACGAATTAATGATTTTCTGGACCCCTTGAAATAGATTGACCTCAATATTCTCTCTTCGAGATTAGAATTTGCTAAAATTTACTTTATATTTGTACTAGATATACTTTTCATTGATCTTTTTTACATTTTTAAGCTAAATGACTCGTGGCAGTTTCTGTACAAAGAATGGGGCGCGGGTAACACGGCGAATATAGATAAAAATAGAAAAGCACAATTTCAAATTAAAGGTACTTGTTTTATACCGGAATAAACGGTAAATGTTTTTGTTAAAGATTTTGAAAATGCCATTAAATAAAGAATTTTTTTAGAAAGTATACATGGCAAAACATCAAAAACCAGCAAATCAACAATTAACAGGCAAACATTGCCTTCTGTATTATAAATAAAGTGTTTCAAAAATTCGTCTTCACCTTACTCTAGTTTTCAGGCGAAATTTGATCTGATGATTTTATTTTAAAAGTACTAGGGAGGCGGGCTCTACTTCTACTCGCAACGCTCACCAATCCGTCGCGTAATCACTTCACGATTCCATTCGGTATCGCGAGGCAATCCCAATTTTCTAGCCAACCCCAGACATAATTGTTTCGCCTTTCCATTCTGGATCTAAATAAATAAACATATAAAGCCCTTTTCCTCTGAAATTTTCACTTCGCCGCTTATTCTCCGCCAACATATATGTGTAAAATTATGTATATAGTGTTACAAATATTGTAAATAGTTATTGTTTGTGCTCAAAAAGAATATAAATAGTTCAATTAAGCTCCATTCGTCAGCTAATATAAGTTTTTGTTGCATTGAAATATCTCTCTTTGTTGATTTTCTGCAAGCAAGTAAACCCTATTGGATTTCAATGGGAGTCTACGGAAATTTGGTGAAATACTGGATATAGCGCCAAGTTGGCGTCACTTTTGGCGACTAATTTCGGTCGCCAAATTTGGCGATATATCACCAAGTTTGCGATAAACTTGGCGACGTTTGGCGACAGACCCCGTCCCCCCGCCCTTGGTAACCCCCTTAAAGCGTCAGAAAGCTCTGACCAATCAGATGCATTTCGCTGTATCTACGCAGATTTTCATTGGCCCATTTTCAAATCGTTGCTTTATATATATATATATATATATATATAGAAGGAAAACAGAACATTACATTTTAATGTTATTATTTATTTTAGAGGAAATATGGCGTCCTGTTAATTAATAAGCATAATGGTAAATATCTCTCTATTCTGTAAAAATTAACTAACACTGTCACGCCGTTTTAACTAACGCCGTTTTTGAATTTTTTGTGACCGCGGGTCTTTCTTCATAATATTAAGAAATATACTGCATACAAAAATATAAAAATCAGTTGTATTATAGAGAAATGTTTGATAAACACATTGATACAGACAATTTTCAAATCAAATAATAATTTTAAGAGATATTTTATGTTAAAGTTAGTCAAAATCGTTTCATTAAAAAAGTTTTGTAGGAGCAAAAACTATACATAGGAATTTAATCATTTTTAAATCATTTTATAAATCAGAAGTTAGCGGTGTGCATATTGGATTTATTTTTTTAATTTGATTCATTTTTTGAGGATTTATTTTCATTTTATATTCAAAATTTCGTCATTTCGAGAAATATTTTTACATCTTTTAGAAAAGGGTATTAAATTGTTGCCAATTTTTAAAATTGCACAAAGAATAATATTTCCTTCAAATTAAAAATTTATTCACGCGTGACTATTATAAAGAGAAAAAAACTTTCAAATTAGAATTAAATTATTGCGTTTTAAAAGCAGTAAAAAATAGAAAATTAAGTCATAAAAGCTATATTTACACGTGAATTTTAAAAAGGAAAGAAAATTGCAAAATAAAAAATTCGTAATTATGCGTTAAAAGTCCTAAAAGGAGGAAATTCAATTCTATTTAAAATGGCCGAACAATAATATTGCCAAACAGTTTAAATTTTAAAATATATTTGCGCGAGATATTTATTTCATATTTTGTGATAATCTTTTAAACTATTGTTGTGAATTCTAAGACAGCGCAAATAACATTTCCTTTCTAACAACAAAAGTATTTTCACGTGAATATTAAAAAGAAAACGAAAACTTTGGAGAAAATTGCGTCCGATTTAAAACGATTCATTTAAAATGTCTTCTTTAAAAGAACTTTCTTATAGCGTTGTTAAAAAATACCGGGAGACAAAGAAGCTTAATTAATTTTACATTAGCTTATTATCAAATTAACTTGCTTTTAGAGTTTGCGGTGTCTGAAAGGATGTTGGCGAGCGTACTGCGTAGGGGGCAGAGCCGCTTAGTTAATTAAAAGAAGGACATCGTTAAAACAACAAAAATACCAGAAATAAATGCAAGGCAATGGTACCAGGAATAAGCAAGTATATAGTATGTACGCTGCTGGCCGTTAAAATTGCACCACCATGAAAGAAAGAAAATACGAAAAAGATATTTATTGTACGTAATCAGTATGGCATGAAAACAACATGATTAAATTTGTAAACAGTTTGGGGGTTTACAGGGGTGCGAAATTAGAAGAAACAGCTGCATCCCCTGGCAGCTAAAACGACTCTTAGCCGGTTAGGCATGGAGTCGAACTGTACTTGGATGACAGAAAAGAGCGACTCACACCACGCTGCTTCAAGTCTATGCCACACTTAATCAACCGTATTAGCTGGAGAGGAGTAGCGGGTCAGTGCCTCAGCATTCCATGACCAGATGTTTTCAATGGGCGACAGATCTGGAGACCGTGCAGGCCAGGGCAAGAATCGAACGCCCTGTGTATCGAGGAAGGTCAGAAAATGACGTGCAACATCTGGTCTTGCGTTATCTCGTTGGAAGATGGGGTTTGGCAGGCCTCGAAGACAGGGTACAACCACTGGACTTAAGATGTCCGAAATGTACCGATCTGCGTTCATACTACCGTCGATCCGAAATAGAGATGTGCGTGTGGTGTACCTAATGACTGCCCAAACCATCACACCAGATGCAGGGCTCCTATCCCGGTATCGAATGCAAGCAGGTGACGAACGTTCTCCTCGGAGCCACCAGACACGTATACGGCCATCACAATACTGCAGGCAGAACCGGAACCCGTCTAAAAAGACGACATTGCGCCATTCCTGTATATAGCTTTGTCGTTCTGCGCACCAGAGTCGCCGTCTCTCTCTATGCTGCATTATCAAGGAAAGCCGCAGTAATGGTTGTCGTCCTCACTGCCCACGTTGCTACAAACGTCGCCGCACCGTGCGAGCGGACACTGAGCGCGCTGCAAACATGCCCATTTCTTGACTAATGGTCCGTGATGTTGTTGTACCGTTTTGCAGGGCCGACCTCACAATATGTCTGTCCTCTCGGAAGTTAGTCATGGGAGGGCGTTGAGATCCTGGATGCCGTTCAGTATGACACTTAGCAACCCATTGATTTCATATTCGCATGACAGTGGTTGGATTTCGACCAGTGCGAAGGACGGAGTGATAATCCACACTCTCGATAGGCAACGATCCTGCCTCTATCGAATTTAGATACTTGCTGGTAAGTATTTCTTATTATTATTGGAAGCATAACACGATATTCTGAGCAAACGCTGACCTTACAAAGCGCTTTCCGAATAAGAAATCCAGTACGCAACTTTTCATTTTATGCAGTCCTTCAGATGTCGTTTCTCCCAAGGTAAAAAAGATACTTTGGCGCCAGTTAAGTGCCCGTTCCGTATATGACATTGGCGTTAGAAAAAAAATCCCGCCAATATGGGACCGTAAGTTTTCCATTTTGATTAAAGAATCAAAAATTTTTTTCGAATAAAACTACATAAAATTTGCCATGGTTGCAACGAATTATTGGTACTGTTACGCTAGCCGGATGCAAATCTCGCCAATAGCTTTTTTTCAACTCGCCAGTTAGCATTTTTTTTTCGAGTGGTAATATTTGGCCAGATATCATATACGCACAGCAGGTTTTGTGTGATTTTTTCTTTTTAACGAAAATTTGGCGAAAACCCCGTTTTCAAATACCAGTTACATATGCATTTTTGGTATTACTTAGTTATCCCGTCGACCAAAAATCTATCGCCAAACTATAAGATTAAATGCCAATAATGGTTGATCGTAAATGTCCCATTCACTTGACTTTAAGCAAGTTACACGTGTTTACGTCATCAAGTGATTTTTATTTCGACTTTTTATTTGTATATTTATTAATGTTATACAAATTTATTTGTTCTTTCGTTATTTAAAATAAAAATTATGCCAATTTGTATAATTTGGCGAGTGTTTTGGCGATTTATATATATTGGGGAAATTGGTCGACGGAATAACTAAGTAGTACCGTATTTTTTAATTATTTTCTATTATTTTCTAAAGGAAATATAAAAGAAAATAATAATTATAGAACAAGATAATTTATATAATTTATAAAAAGAAATAAAAGTAAATAAACATTTATTGTCAAATAAACAACAATAGCCGGGTTAACATGTCAACCTTTTCTGAAATATGAAAGAAATATCTGTTTGATTAAAATTTGAGTTGCCATCATTAGAAAAATGTATATAAAATTAGAAAAAAATTAATATTTCGAAAACTAATCCGATTGAAAAATTCTAATACCAGTTTTGAGATCTGCGGATCAATACTGATTTTTGGTGTTAATTTCATCGCAAAGTATTCCATATTTTAGGAGAAATCGCTTGAAACATAATCAGTTGTTTAATCAGTCGATTCATATATCCGTTTCATAAATTCGTTTCATTAGGATTTTATATATATAGGGTAGATTATTATATTATATACGTTTTCAAAGGGAAAAATACATGTTGCTACATGCAACTAAATTTAATTTTTTTTCATCATATGTAAAAAAAGTTTCAAACAATTTTTATAAAACTTACGCTATATGATTTCTCAACAGTTTTTTCGTTTTAACATACTGTGAGTAAAACTTTGTTAAATAAATGAAGTTATGTAATCATGATTTCGCAGAAAAAAATTATTATTTTTTTTTTTTATGTGTGTCTGCGTTTTAAAGACTTTTAGATAAAATAATATGCGTCAGTTAATTAATATTTAAATTCCCTGCTTTTTAAAGTCTAATTAATGTAAATTCCTTGCATAATATTCAAATACTTTTCCAAAAACTTTTTTTATTTTAATTTTTTTATTTTTTTATTTTTTTTTTATTTTGTTTTAATTTTTTTAATTATTTTTTATAAAATTAGACTTTTATATTTAAATGTAGAACAAACTTTATCGTTTCTTGAAACTAAAGTACCAGTATAGTGCAACATTTAAAATAATTCTTTTAATTTTAATAAAACAATGTCAGAGATCTAAACCAACTGAAATACGTAATATAACCAGAAGTATTATGTTATTCAAAAATTTTATGTTTATATTGTGACAAAGTGTTTTTTTCTCATACGGATCACCGGCATCTGAAATGTGTCTTAAATAGTAGCAAAGTGAGATGATGCCACAACGGCACCGACCTCTACTGTTGCTTTTACTTTTATCGCTTAAATAAATTTTCTTAAAAATATCGCGTAAATATGAATGTTACATTATCGAATAAAGAAAAACTGTGCTTTTAAATTAAACTTATTTGCAAACTGTAGCTCAATTTATAGATATTTTAGGTTTTAAAAATAATTCATACTTGTCTCAACAATATACGTTTGATTTGCTAGACATGCACATGGATAATGTTTCAGAATGATCATAACTGGAAATTGATTGCCCATGCGTGGTGAGAGCAAATTAAAATATCAAAAAGTATTTTCTTCTTCTTTTTTTTTTTTTTTTTTTTTTTTTTTCTTTTTTTTACATTCCCTATAGTTAGTGGGCTTGAATACCAGTATTTCTAAAGAAAATATTTCTTGGTAATTTATTACATCAAGAAAGAATGAGCAACGTTAGATAGCATAAATTAATATGTTGAATTGATGCTCATGAAAGTTTGATTCCGCTGTTGTTTTGCGACGCTTACAGCTACGAGGGTGGCTAAATAATTATTGTCCCGAGTGCGTATAAAATATTTGTACAGCGATGGTTGATGTGGAATAGTGAAGTCTAATTTCTTAGATGCCTATATACTCGATTTCAGATCTGTAGCTGCTATATTAACGTATTTATTTTCGTTTTTCGTGTGAGAGGTCGTACCTAGCTTGAATGGGGGCTTGGGGGTGATGGTGAATGATATAGTGATATAGACACGTCTCATCCACTGTCACAAATCTATCACAGAACTGCTTCAGGTCTCGCCCCATAAGCTCCAAACCAACCTGCCCCCCGCCCCTCCCGCTTTCAAGCTTGGTGTCATCTCTCACATCTAAAACGAAAAAATATGTTAATACAACAGCTACGGTTCTGAAATTGAGCATATAAGCATCTAAGATATTAGACTTCAATATTCCACATCAACCATTGCAGTACAACTATTTTATACACACTCGGGACAATAATTATTGAACCTCCTTCGTATTTCTGTGAGGTGTGCCTCTCTGGCTCGCTATGTTTTAGCCTTTAATTAGGGTTTCGTTCATCTGACGAAACCCTATTCGTCTCACTCCTCTGTCTGTCTGTCACAGAGCCCGTTCTCAGAAACTATACATGTTGGGGACTTGAAATTTTGGATATTTATATCTGAACTCGTCACATCAGACGACAAATCTTAAAATTTTGAAAAAGTCTTATATTTACCCGTCTGGTCTTTAACTTGTTTATTTTAACCATTTTTTTCTAACTGAGCCCCTAATTTAGTTGAAGACCTGAAATTTTGAATACTTATAGCTGAA
Source organism: Maratus speciosus (assembly GCA_963932465.1). Taxonomy (NCBI): domain Eukaryota; kingdom Metazoa; phylum Arthropoda; class Arachnida; order Araneae; family Salticidae; genus Maratus; species Maratus speciosus. Next base: position 173,002,374 of record OZ010788.1, read on the forward strand.
CACTTGCGATCACACGACAAATCATAAAAATTTCAAAAAGTCTTATATTTACCCCACCGTTCTCCAACTTGTGTATCTTAAGAAATTTTTCTAACCTCCACCCTTTTCACCCGGAGGCACTTTTCTAACTTTTGCCGACACTCCTTTGACCACTCTTTCATATTATGCACCATAGTCTTACATATTTTAGTTCCACTTTTTACCGCAATGGGACGCCTAACTATCTCGGGTGCTATGGTCCCGATCACTTCAACTAACATATCTTCGGATAGGTTGTAAAACGGATTTTCGTTCGGATTGAGGTTTGTTTAGAATAGAGTGCGCCCCCTGGTTGTGAAATGTGGAAGTACCAGGTTTTACAAAAGGTTAAAGTGTTTTGAAAGGAATATTAAACAAAACCCTCTGTGCGATCTGTGATCACACTTACCCACTTGTTTTTAATTCCGTACTGATGACGGAGATGTAGAAACAGCAAAACAGCTGTATACACCTTTTGTATATATTTATTTGTGCTATGTAACGTTGCTCATTCTTTCTTAATATGTTGGCAGAAAATACAATCCTCCTTCCTTTTACGAATTTAACATCATTTGCAACAAAAATAACTACAGGCAAGTTTCCTCAAAATTGAAAATAATTAAATCTAAAAAGAAGTTCATTCTTTGAAGAAAGTAATGTTCAAAAAACAGACCGAGTGGGAGCCCTGTATATATGATCGATTAATCTTCCATAATTGTATCCACATTGAATAGTTGTCATTATGGCTACAATGTCATTTAAAATGAATATCAATAACTTTAAAGGTTTTAACAAAGCACTCTTCTACTAAATCACATTTCCTTAAATATGCTATATGGCTACTGGTCTGTTTACAGAAGATTAACAGTACAATCAGATTAACCATAAGGTATTGCACTTTGGTTTTAAATTATAATCAGTCAGAGGAAGATAATTTTTTTAATTTTATCTTGAACATAAAATTAATATCATGCTGAATTAGTTAACATAATTATAGTTTATTTTTATTTACAGTAAAAAACACTTTTTTCCACTTTTTTCTATTTTTTCCACTAATAAATATGATTTTAATGTCTTTAAAATATGTTTCATGGTTTTAAAAAAGAAACCATGTAACCTAGAATGGCTGGAATGCATAAAAGTGTTTCCTGGATAAAAGCCAAAACTGACACAGTTCAGCCCAAAGGAAAATTTTCAAAACAATGCATTTTTCTTTTTTTTTTTCATATGCGTGATAAAATCTGACACCAAAAACTGTCAAATAGAATAATGAGTGTCAATGCATTTTTAACTCATGAAATAAAAACTTAAGAATAGAACAAAATTATTTTTTTGGAAGTAATTATTGATCCAAGTCGTTATAAAACACAATCACAATGAGAAATCATTTAACGAGTAGAATCTATTCAAGGCGAAGTTTGCTATTCAATATATTCGATATCCGTGATTTATAAGTGATAGATTTTTATCAGAATTACAGTGGTTCGTCCTGGAGACAGTAATAAAAACTGCAATATTAATACATTTATTCATCTATACTAATATTATATAGAAGTAAAGACTGTTTGTTTGTTTGTAGGAGGTAATCTCTGGAACTACCGAAACGATTTCAAAAGTAATGGCATCAAAATGATTGTGTTAGTACACGTTCGAACATAGAATCTATCTTAAGTCGATGTCACTACCCCCCAAAGGGAGTATAGGAGCAAAACACGTTCTAAAAATATGAATTTTGTGTTACTGAAGACTATAGAATTATGAAATTTTGAATATTAGTTACTTATAAGATATAAAGGATTAAGAATAGTTCTTAAACAATTCGAAATTTAAAAGGGGTGAAAATGCGCAAAAAAGTTCTAAAAAACGTTCTAAATGATGGTTTCTACGCAATCTCAGGAACTACTAAACCGATAAAAAAAAAAATAATGGTTTTAAAATGATGGTGACAACCCTTGCTCCAAAATAGCTATATCTTATGTCGGTGCCACTACCCCAAAGGGGGTGCAAGGGCAAAAAACTTCATAAAAATGCGATTTTTGCGTGGTCCTAGAAATATGAAATTTGGAATATTAGTTATTATATATAAAGGATTTCTAAAAACACTTCTTAAATAAACAATTAAATTTAAAAAATCAAAAAACCCGACTGCGTAAAAAGCGAACTAATTAATAATTTCTCATCAATGTGAAACGATTTTTTTTTTCAATTCCTACTATTAGCTCACACTCGCGCTACATATTATCTTGTTCAAATTTTCGATCGTTAATAAAATAGTACTTATTATTCTTCCAATCAAACTCAAAGAAATTTTTTTAACTTGTAGTGGATGACACTTGATGTTAATCCAGATTTTTTTTTTCAAATATTAATTCATTAATTAAATTTAATTAATTAATTTTCAATAATTGAGAGAGCCCTCTTCTTCATCAAGGTATTTTAAGACCGAGAGAGTCTTATTCTTGATCAAGGCATCTTAAGCGACACTCAACAGGAAAGAAGAATGGGAGAAAAAAATTATCTTGTTGACCTAACACTGTTAAAAATATCCTGAAAAATTACATCTGTTTTTCAAGGCTATCTATTTTCTGACCAATGAGAACGCTACATTAACACCTATGAAGCATTCTCATTGGTCAGAAAATAGATAGCCTTTAAAAACAGAGGTAATTTTTCACGATATTTTTAACAGTGAAGTAGTAATTGACTTAAAAAAATTTTTATATTACTTGTTTATATTACTTACTTATTTTTTTTTATTTACTTGTATTGGTGACTATTAAGTTGTGTTTAATTGTTAGTTCCTGTCTATAAACACTGTTTTGATGAGGTCTATAGATGTCTATGATGGTTAGAGTTGCAGTAAAGCTAGAGATCCTACATACGCAAATTCCCGGTTGTATAATATTTTAACGGAGCTTCTGACTGTAAAATAGTCAATGTAACATCGACTTCATTTTGAAACACCTATCCAATGGTATGCCATTCAATATGGTGCGTCAAAAAACTTTTTCGTCTCTACCGCCATTTTGTATTTTACGGCCGCCATTTTGAATTTATAAAAAGAACCTAGCCTATAACCATCAGGCCGTTAAGACGAATTGATAGAGACCTCATTCATTAAAATCCATCCAGCCGTTGGGATGTTTCGAGGGTATAAAGGAATCCACATACACAGATACGCGTGAAACACATAACACTTCTTTTCGGTCGGGTAAAAATTCGAAATTTAAAAGGGGTGATAATGCAAGAAGAGTGTTCTAAAGAATATTCTAAATGGCGATATCTACGCAATTATAGGAAGTATCAAATCGATTTGAAACGCAATGGTATCAAAATGATGATTTTAGTCCCCGTTCGAGCATCGGCTCTATTTTATTTTTGTGTCACTACCACCTGGGGTTTGTAGTAGGAAAAAACGTTCTAAATTGCTGTTTTTGTGTTATAGAACTGGGAATTGCAGGAGCAAAAAACGTTCTAAATTGCAGTTTTTGTGCTATGGAAGGGCCTAGAATAATGAAATTCGGAATGGTAGTTGCTTATAAGATATCAATGATCTCTAAGAACATTTCCTAAAAAATCGAAATTTAAAAGGGGTGAAAATGCGCGAAAAGCGTCGTATAAAACGTTCTAAATTGCGCTTTCTATGCAATCTCAGGAAGTACTGAACAGATTTTAATCATAATGGTGCAAAAAGGATGGTGTTCAAATGATGGTGTCAAACAGCTCTTGTTCTAAGACAAACTATATTTTATATCTGTTTTCAGTACCCCAAAGGGGGTGCAGGAGCAAAAAGCGTTCTAAAAATGCCATTCTTGTGTTACTGAAGGGCCGAGAAATATGAAATTTTAAATATTAGTTACTTATTAGATATAAAGGATTTAGATATATTAGATATAAACATGTTCTAATTTGCGTTTTTTGCACAACTCGGGGGATGGGGGTTCTAACATTTTTTAATTTGGCATGGTAATTACTTACAAGATGCAAATGCTTTCTAAGAACTGTCGAAAGAGATTTCCGAATTTAAAAGGATGAAGGGAGCGAAAAGAGTTCTAAAAATTTTTTTAATTACAATTTTTATGCAATCTTGTCAAATACTAATCGATTTAAAAAATAATGCTGACAAATTGTTCGGTATAGAACAATGCCTGCTCAAACATAAGCTATATTTTATGTCTGTGCCACTACACCAGAGGGTTGCAGGAGCAAAAAACGTCCAAATTTTGATTTTTGTGATACTGAAGAGGCTAGAAACTTTAAATATGGCATGGTAGTTACTTATAAAATATAAATGCCCTCGAAGGACTGTCGAAAATAGATTCGAATTAAAAAGGGGTGAAGCGAAGAGGAGGAGCGAAAAGCTTTCTATAAAAGTCCTAAATTACGATTTCAATGCACTCTCAAGAAATAAAAACCGATTATAAAAGTAATACTTGCGAATCAATGGTGACACTCTCTGATCCTACATAGGCTATATTGTATGCCGGTGACCCTACCACTGGGGTTGGCAGGAACAACAAACGTTCTAAAAAAGCCTTTAAAAGCTTTCTAAATTGTGGAATATTAGGAAATTCCAAACCGATTTTAAAATTAATGTTGGCAAATTAATGGCGACAGTCCCTATTTCAACATAGCATTTTATGTTGAGAGCGATGGTAGACCGTTAAACAAGAAGCTCGGAATTTGACATGATGGTTAATTTTAAGATGGAAGATGGTTTCTAAAAAATTCAAAATTTCAAATGAATACAGAAATAAGCGTATTAATTGAGCATAAAAGTTTCAAAATGTTTTCTAAATTATCATTTATTTAGTTTTAGTTATTTTTATTCATTTAAGTCTCATTTATGCCTAATGCAGTGTAATAAATAATTTTAGTCAAACTGTGCTTTAAATAGTAATTTGTGATTTATTCCTAAAAGTATAATTTCTTTTAATACATGTTAGACATATAAATATCACTTGGCATATTTCAACTATTACGTGAGCAAATCCGCGGTGTTTGCTAGTATTGCTATAAAACACTATATCAAATACGCCGATATATTTCGTTTGATTAACATTTCACTTGGAGAAACCGACCAGCGTAGCGGGCGAAGGCTGCTAGTATGTAATAAAAACAATGCCTATATATAATATAGGGTAAGTCAAGGATAGTTGCCGCCCTTAACCCACCGCCCTCTTATTTTTCTTTTTACCCGACTGAAAAGAAGGCTTATATGTTTCACGCGTATCTGTGTATGTGGATTTCTTTATGCCCTCGAAACAACCCAACGGCTGCATGGATTTTAATGAATGAGGTCTCTATCAATTCGTCTTAAAGACCCGATGGTTATAAGCTACGTTTTGTTTTTATAAATTCAAAATGGCGACCGTAAAATACAAAATGGCGGTAGAGACGAAAAAAATTTACGCATCCTACTGAGTGGCATATCATTGGATAGATCTTTCAAAATGAAGACGATGTTTCATTGACTATTTTACAGTCCGAAGCTCCGTTAAAATATTATACAACCTGGAAGTTGTGTATGTATTGGGGATCTCAAGCTTTACTGCAACTCTAACCATCATAGACAGCTATAGGCCTCATCGAAACAGTGTTTATAGACAGGAACTAACAATTAAACACAACTTAAAAGTCATCAATACAAATAAATAAAAAAACTAGGTAAGTAATATAAACAAGTAATATAAAAAAAAATATTTTAAGTCAATTCCTACTTAGGTCAATAAGAGAATTTTTTTCCTCCCATTCTTCTTTCCTCCTGAGTGGCGCTTAAAAGGCCTTGATCAAGAAGAGGGCTCTATCGTTCTTAAAATATCTTGATCAAGAAGAAGGTTCTCTCGATTATTGAAAAATCATTAATTTAATTTAATTAATGAATTAATATTTGAAAAAACTGGATTAACATCAAATGTCATCCACTGCAAGTTAAAAAAATATCTTTGAGCGTGATTGGATGAATAATAAGTATTTTATTAAAAATTTAAAATTTGAACAAATATATAGCGAGTGTGAACTAATAGTTGGAATTGAAAAAAAAAAATAGAATCACATTAATGAGAAATAATTAATTAGTTCGCTTTTTACGCAGTCGCGTTTTTTGATTTTTTAAATTTAATTGTTTATTTATAGCAATGATTTGCGTTGTGCACATTTAACCTATCTATTCTAAATTTTATGTAGATCTTCATAAAAAGGATTACTGTAATATAAATTGTTTATCAAAAAATTTAATCAACTATTTTGGCCGTTTATCCCGTACCTCAGGGTTAAACTCTCCACTTGATCGGAATTCATGCTCCAACCAGTAGCTCTGGAAGTAGGAAGGAATATGCCTGCAACCTATAAACTAACATTATTCTATATCTGTCTCAACAACATTCATTAAGTATTTTATGAAAAACATATAAGGAAAACATTAAATTTCATCTACTACTATCTCTATCTTATAAAAACAAACAGCAAAAGCCAATTTTATCTTTTTTATGAACATACTGTTATTTGAAGAAATTAATCGCTGTAACTTCGTCCACAACGCTTTTTTATATCAATTGACAGTGACGTTACTAGCTCTGTCACATGTATAATAGCTGAAATACAGTGACTGGGCAACTTAACCTATGAGGCATCTTACCCGGATTTACCCTAACGCACAAACATGGCCGGGAGTAATGCTAATCTCACAGATAGTGGTAATCACTTGAAAGTATGTTTCTCGAAGACTTAAATAGTTTCGAAATCTTACTAAACATCGCATAATTGCACAATTTTAATTTTTACAAGGTTGAATAGTAAAACAAACTGTAATTTTAAAAGCAATTTGTTTAAAAACAGTACATCAATTTACTGATTTGTTTACGGTTAAAAAAGTAATAAAACATGAAAATTTAAAAATCTACTTTTATCGCGTGCACTCAAATCATAGAATATTAAATGCTTTGCACTTAAAAAAATATAAATAATTCAGCGTATGTTTTGTTATTGTTTTAATATTCCTTATCGAAATTAGAACTTCTTGCGCAAAAAAATTAATTAAATAAATAATTTAAATGAAACACAAATTTGGTGGATATGTAATCGAAATAATTTCTTAAACACTAAAATAATCAGAATCAAAATAGCTTCTGTAAGCAATATCTTTGGCAATTTCTTCGGCTATCAACGCCTGGCATGCAGATTACTGCTGCATGCAGCTTATCTGAAAGTGTTGATTTTAATGAATTTGAAAACTTTATTTAAAGGCATAATTCATATTTTCAAGCTTGTTGTTGTTGTTGGGCAATCCAATAATATACAGTATGCCCACTAAAGTCCCTTCCCACCCTCTTAACTTCGAAAGTGGCAGCTAATATGTTCATAAAATTGGCATCTAAGTATAGAAAGTAGCCATGCGCTACTGCCTACGGCTCCCACGAAACCTATGAAACCGCCTACGGCGCCACTTGGAGGAAAATTGCTGAGTTAGCATTCTTATCTCGAAAAAGAAAAGAGATATGGAAAAAAGGGATCTACAAAGTTTTAGAGCATCATCCATCTAGTACGAAAAGACATCTTCAGTAGATTAATGCGAAGAATAGAACGGTTAAAACGGGTATTTGTTTTTTCGTGATTTACTAAGCTGTGACGTTACGAAACTTGAACGGAAGGAGAAATGATTATCTTCCGGACAAAACATAACACCGCAGCTGTATACGATCCCTCCACAAACATTGCAGGACCTTAAACGACGCATTACGGACGCTAGTGCCATCGTGTCTTCCGCTATGCTCCAACGTGTGCAACGTGAAATTCAAACAAGGATTCAAATGTGCATTGCAGCTGACAGGGCTAAGTTTGAACATCTCAAATAAAAGTATACTGCTGTAACTAGTTGTTTTTTCTTTCTAAGATCGTTTTGTCACGTCACAGTGTAGGAAATCATGAAAAAACAAATGCGCGTTTTAACCGTTCTATTCTTCGCATTAATGTCCACAGTGTGTCTTTTCGTACTAAATTGATGATGCTCTACAGCTTTGTAAAACACTTTTTTTCCTGTCTCTTTCCGTTTTCGCGTTGGTAATGCTAACTCTAAAGTTTCCCACCAGGTAACGTCATATGCGATTTCATCCAGTAGCGCATGGCTACTTTACCTAGTACCTACTCTACTACTATACCTAGACACCGCTTTTATAAATATAGCAGCACCAGTTCCAAAGTTAAGAGGGTGGCAAGGGAAATTTAGTGGACTACTGTATATGTTAAATGTAAAAAATATAGTACAGTTGCTTTTACCTATGATCTGTATAACGGGCTGCATGTTCCATAACCCGGCAAACCTTAGTGGGATCCTCTGATTTTTATAAATCATATTTATTTTCGTATATGATTCGTTCAAAAACCTTTCTAATGGCAACTGCTCTTTGTATTTCAGGATTTAATAGCATAGTTGTTGTAACGATCTCAAATTCTTTTGATGGTTTCTTGCATGTCTAAGATCTTTGTCCCGAAAACACCCCATTTCTACAAGAAATCTTTATGGAGACGGTGAACTTAAAAAAAAGTAGAAATCGAACATATATATATATATATATATATATATATATATTCAGGGTGTCTACTCTCAACGGTGTCCAATGGCCAATTCTTAAACCGTTAGTTACAGACATATAGTTCCAATTACATAAATGTTTTAAATGATATAGAGAAATATGGTAAAAGCAATTTGGGTCAATAAAAACATTTTTTTTAAAAATTACGAAATTTAAATTTTTATACTGTCTTCTGGTCCTATAAGTTATATTTAGTAAACTTTTCCTTTTACACTGACAAGTAATGCAAAAAAAGTCCCGTTATTCTACGATAAATTTGACCGAGTAATTGCTGATTAAATTTGGAGCATATTTTTTACTGCAAATTGGGGCTCATTTACAAATTTAGTCGAAATATAATTTCGTCAGACATATTAAAAAAATTGTTGAGAGTAAAATTAACATTGCAATATAAATTTGATATAGTAAATCATTCTGACATATTAATGCAAAATATACTATTTGTAATAAACATTTAAGAAGAAAGAAAAAAACAGAATTTTTTTAAATAAAATGATGAAAATTAACAGCCTCAATTCTTTACAAAATGATCCGTATTTTAAAATATTGTTAGATTGCACTAGCCTGCAAAAGTTGGGTTGTGTCATGTTTTTTAGCTTTTGAAAATTGATTCTTATGTTATCTGTACAGCTGAAACCGAAATGTACCTTCATTTTTTATCCTCTTGTAAAGATTTTCATGTAAATTTTAAAGTTAAAAAAAGAAAAATTGCGAAAATTTGATACTAAAAAATAGATGTGATTGTTTTGTTTTTAACTTCTGATGATTGGTTTTTATGTATTTTTTACCGCTGAATCCGAAAATGACCTTGATTTTTAACCATCGCATCAGGATTTTTCGCAAATTGATAATTTCAAAGTTAAGATTTTCAAAGTTAAAATTGAACTTCCTCCCCCATCTCATTGGACCCTACTCAGCTGTTTAACTTCAAGAATCCCAAGATAAGCAAAAATATTAAATAAATTATTGAATAAAATAAAATAAAAAAAGTTTTACAGTATCATATTTTCTTTATATTTTAACTTACACATTTACGATTTGCAAAAAAATTCTAACGTGATGGTTAAAAATGAAGGTCATTTTCAAGGTCATTGCTAAAAAGTACATAAAAATCAATTATCAAAAGTTAAAAAACACAGCCATCTCCTCTACTTTATAGTACACTTTTTTTGTTATTCTTTAACTTTGACAATTTATGATTTGCGAAACATCATGACATGATGGTTAAAAATCAAGATAATTTTCGAATTCAGTGCTAAAAAATACATAAAAGTTAAAAAACCCAAAATCTCAGTCTTGTATTATATAATCTAAAACTTTTTCTTAAACTTCTTGGCGGTAATCTATCCGAAATTTTTTGTGTTATCCTGTAAAATAAGTATAAATGGTAACTACCGAAAATCATAATAATATTATATTGTTATCGGATTTGCGCCAGTATATAAAGAATAATCTCTCTTTCCTCTCTGTTTTTAATATCTGAAACCTGATTGGTCCTCCCGATTTCAACGAACGGGAACAGCAGCTCTTACTTCTATTACTGCCAACCTCCTCTCGTGCCGGAGCTGTGGAAGATATTTAAATTTGTTTGGCTCTCCTGATTGGCTGAGAGAAGTTGCTAGTCAAATCTTTTGCCAATTTCTTTTTTTCGTTTTGTACATTTTTGCACTTGTGTAAGAAAGATATCATAATGGAGGTATGGTAGACGTTTGTAGCAAAAGTTCGTAGAATATTGCTGCTTAATGGCTTCAAACTCTCCACTTTAGGATGATGGCTTGGTCGAAATGACTGATATTAATCAAGCTGTTCTAGATATAGAACGAATTTGTCCTGATCATTTAAAACCACTCTATTCATGGCTGAAAGAATACCTTAATACTTCTGCCTCTACTAATAGGGAAACGATACAGAATAAGGTAACTGCCGTCATTTTTAAAACTGTCAGGATATACGAGAAATGCCATGGCCTGGCTCAGAAAGATCTGATTTTCAAGTTAAACTCGATATGGCCTATTCTTACTCAGGGTATTGATAACTCAGACGTGACATCTACCGAGAAAATATTATCTATGTTAATAGCTACTTATAACTGCATTCTCATTCTTAATGATCGCGGCTCCCGTACTAGTGAGCAAAGTAAAGTTAATTTTACTACTGAAATTGAACCTAACTTGACACTTACTGGTGGTAATGCTAGAAACAATAAAGCTAATACTTATCTTAAATCAGAAAAATCCTCTAAAATTGCTAAATCTATTGTTAAATCCAGAAATTCAAATAAAAATAAAGAAACAACTCCTGAAACTACAGAGTATATATGCACCTGTCAGTAATAAATTGATGCTATAGCTGAAAATTCTCCAAAAGAGGTGGACACTGGCGCCACCTCTCAGCAAAATTCCCTACCTAAAACTCGAAAAGAACCAAAACCTGAACCTTTCAATCTCAAATTGACGTCTAACTGGCGTGATATTATTAATCAAACCAATTCTCGTATTGGAAAAGAAATTTCTAAAAAAGTTATAGCTGACGATACTATTCGTATTTTTCCGAACTCAATAGATGAATACCGTGCTATCCAAAAATTTCTAATCGATTCAAATATTGAATTTTATGGCCTTCAACTCAAGTCTGAAAGACCCAGAAAAATTCTGATTAAAGGCATCCCAAAAGATTGTTGAAGTTAAAAATGAATTGGTAAAATTAGGTTTCTCCATTCACACGGTAGGACGACTTAAAAATTTTAAGACTAAATTGCCTCTACCCATTTTTCTTGTAAACATTTTTACTTCTGATAATATGTTTACCATTTTTGACATCAGGCATTTTCTAGGATTTATGGTTACCATTGAAACCTATAAGTTCAATGGTATCAAACAATGTTATAATTGTCAGAAGTACAATCATTCATCGGCTTCGTGTAGGTATGACCCTGTTTGCTTGAAGTGTGCTGGAAAGCACAGAACTTATAACTGCAAAATTACAGTTAAAAAAGATATTCGCTGTGCTAATTGTTCACAGAACCATACAGCTAATTGCTCTCTATGTTTTGTGAATCCTAAAAACTCTAAAATCAATAGATCTAAAACCATTCAAAATGTTCCCACTGTTAACGTTGAAAATCCCGCTAAATTCTCCTCCAAAATTACCACCAAACTGTCCTTCGCCTCTGCAGAGAAGGGAGTTGATATTATAATACCGACAGCATTGAAAATGCGGCTAACTCCAATGACTTTAATCTGAAAAATATTGCTTTTCCTTCCCTAGATGCTCTTGGGTTTGGCAAACTAAATTTGGCATATATAATATATTGGTCTTTTATATTGTAATTTTAGTGTAAGTAGTATTTTCTCTTTCTTGCTGCTGTCAGTTTTGGTCGCTGGCCAATGAGATTCTTTCTTCCTTATTTCCTTCGTTTTGGAGCTGAGATTGTATGTGATTTGCTGATTGGCTGCAGATTCTTCGCTGATTGGCTGGAGAAGTTGTTAGTCGGGGCCGGCTGCAACTTTCTCGGTTTTTTTTTTAAATATTTGCTTTCTTTTAGTTTTATTTTAAGTATTTAACTCTTTTATTGTAACTATTAACCTTTTAAGATTGTATATCTTATACTATAATGCGAGCAAAAATTGTGTGTGTATGTATGTGTGTGTATGTGTATGTATATGTGTGTATGTGTATGTGTGTGTATGTATGTGAATTTTATCTTAAAAACGGCTCTAACGATTTTGACGAAATTTTGTATTTTACCATTTTCGGGCATGATAAGACCATTGGGCTAGGTCAAGTGTTCGAAAAAATTCGATTAGTGGGTCATTTTGGGTCCAGGTCAAACTAATTATATCTAAAAAACGGCTTAATCGATTTTGACTAAATTTTATATCCAATCGTTTTCGGCACGAGAAAACTATTGGGATAGGTCACATGTTCGAGAAATTTCTATTACTGGGTCATTTTGGGTTCACTATGGGTCAAGCCAATTTTATTTAAAAAACGGCTCAAACGATTTTGACTAAATTTTGTATTCTGTCGTTTTGGATTACGAGAAGAGTAACAGGCTGTCACATATTAGAGAAAATTCGATTAGTGGGTCATTTTTGAGTCACTGTGGGTCAAGCAAAGTTTATCTAGAAAACGGCTCAAACGATTTTGACGAAATTTTGTATTTTACCAGTTTCGAGCACGAGAATACCATTGGGCTAGGTCACGTAATCGAGAAAATTCGATTAGTGGGTCATTTTGGGTCATAATGGGTCAAGGTAAAGGTAATTATATCTCAAAAACGGCTGAATCGATTTTGACAAAATTTTATATCCAACCGTTTTTCGGCACGAGAAAACTATTGGGTTAGATCATTTGTTCGAGAAATGTCGATTAATGGGTCATTTTTGGGTCACTACGGGTCAAGTCAATTTTATCTAAAAAACGGCTCTAACGATTTTGACTAAATTTTGAATTTTGTCGTTTTCCATTACGAGAAGACCAATGGGATAGGTCACATATTAGAGAAAATTCGATTAGGGGTCATTTTGGGTCACTGTGGGTCAAAATTTATCTAGAAAACGGCTCTAACAATTTTGAGGAAATTTTGTATTCTATCGTTTTCGGGCACTAGAATACCATTGGGTTTGATCACATATGTCTAAGAAAATTCGATTAGTGGGTCATTTTGGGTCACAATGTGTCAGGGTCAAGTTAATTGAATCCAAAAAGGACCAAAACCTTTTGACAAAATTTTGTATTATACCGTTTCCGGGCATGAGATGACCATTGGACTAAGTCACATGTACGAGAAAAATGGATTAGTGGGTCATTTTGGGTCAAATGGGTCAAGGTCAATCTAATTATATCTAGAAAACGGCTCAATCGATTTTGATTAAATTTTATATCCAACCGTTTTTTGGTAGAAGAAAACTATTGGGCTAGGTCACATGATCGAGAAATTTCGATTAGTGGGTCATTTTTGGGTCCCTATGGGTCAAGCCATTTTTATCTAAAAAATGGCTCTAACGATTTTGACTAAATTTTGTATTTAGTCGTTTTGGATTACGAGAATACCAATGAGCTAAGTCACATATTAGAGAAAATTCGATTAGTGGGTCATTTTTGGGTCACTGTGGGTCAAGCAAAGTTTATCTAGAAAACGGCTCTAACGATTTTGACGAAATTTTGCATTTTATCGTTTTCGGGCGCGAGAATACGATTGGGCTTGGTCGCATGTTTAAGAAAATTTTATTAGCGGGTCATTTTGGGTCACAATGGGTCCTGGTCAAGCTAATGGAATCTAAAAAAAAGCACAAAACATTTTGACAAAATTCTGTAATATACCGTTTCCGGGCATGAGATGACCATTGGGCTAAGTCACATGTTCGAGAAAAATCGATTAGTGGGTCATTTTTGGGTTACTGTGGGCCAGGCTATTTGTAACTAAAAAAACGACTCAAACGATTTTGTCGAAATTTTGCATTATACAGTTTTGGGGCATGAGAAAACCATTGGGCTAAGTCACATGTTCGGGAAAATTCGATTAGGGGGTCATTTTTGGGTCACTGTTGGTCAAGCTAATTGTATTTTAAAAAAAGGCTCTATCGATTTTGACAATTTTTTGTATTATACTGTTTCCGGACACTAGAAGATTATTGGGTTAGGTCACATATTTGAGAAAATTTTATTAATGGGTCATTTTTGTGTCACTGTGGGTCAAGTTAATTTATCTAGAAAACTGCTTTAACGATTTTGATTAAATTTTGTTTTCTATCGTTTTCGGGTTCCACAAGACCATTGGTCTAGGTCGCATGCTCAAGAAAATTCGATTAACCAGTCATTTTGGGTCACTATGGGTCAAAGTTTAGCTAATTTATCTAAAAAATTGCCCAAACGATTTTGACAAAATTTCTTATTACACCGTTTCCTAGCACGAGAAGGCTATTGGGATAGGTCAGATGTTTGATAAATTTAGATTAGTAGGTCCTTTTTGGGTTACAGTGGGTCAAGCTAATTTTATCTATAAATGACTTTAGCGATTTTGACTAAATTTTGTATTCTATCGTTTTCGGGTTCGAGAAGAGCCTTGGTTAGGTCGTGTGTTCGAAAAATTTACATTAGTGGGTCCCTATGGCTTAGGAACATGCCAATTTTATCTAAACAGCAAAATTTATACAAGGGAATGAAATATCGAATTGAACACAAGGCAAATTTTGACCGAGCTTAGCTCGGTCATGCCCGCTAGTTAATTATTTATTGTATATTTTTAATTTTAATTACTGCATGGTCCTCTTTAAGCCTTTTGTTTTGTAATGATTCTTCTTGGAGTGTCACGTCCTGTTATTTAATAAGTTTTTTCATGGTTCTGAGCACTGATTGTTATATGAACATTACTATTACTGGAGATATGGACATTGTCTAAGGTGCTCCAAAAGTACTTCTTCCATGTTCCAAGTTCTACATTTTTGCTTATTTTAACGTATATTCTTTATTTTTTTTATTTTCTTAAGAATTATATTTTATTGTGTTTTTATATTTATAACTGTATGGCTCTGTTGAGTACCTTTTTAGGTAGATTTCGTATGAAATACTACCTATTGGGATCGTTCCCATGTTAGAATTTCTGAAAAAGTTTTGCGGATCTACACCGATCATGACCCCCTAGAACCCAAAACCACCCTCAGTAAAAAACTTTATATATCTATCTATCTATCTATCTATCTATCTATATATATATATCACTTTCCTCTGGACACGATAACTTTCGTAATTCTGCACCAATCTCTTCCACACTGATACATAAAATCCAAAGGGCATAAAATCTCGGTCAAGTTCGTTAATGGGCAAAGTCGGACCAAGAGGATGGAAATAGGGAGGGGCTTTGCGGAAACCGAAAACCCCCCATAACTTCTTAATTTGTATACATATCAAATCAGTTTAAAGTTTTTATTACTTCTAAAAATAGGGCCAAAATTTTATGTATCACAGATTTTTGATAAAGTTAAAAATGGGCTCAAGGGGCGCAAAAAATAGGGTTTTTGGGAGAAAAAAATTCATAACTTCGTCAATTCTTAAGATATCAATTCCAATTAATTTTAATATAAATCTCCTTAATATTATCTACAACTTTTATATTAACAAGTTTTTGATAGGACCAATTCGTACCGCAAAAAAAAATTAAAAACGAAAACAAAAAGGGGGTTTGAAGAAGTAAAAAATCCATAACTCCGTCAATTCAAAAGATATAAAATCCCCATGAATTTATTATATATCTTCTTAATATTGTCTACAACATCTATATAGACAAGTTTTGGATAGGACCAATTCTTACAGCAAAAAAAAAAAAAAAAAAAAAAAAAAAAAAAATACGGTTGAAGAAAAAAATTCTAAGTAAGGGTGTATTCAAATCCAAACTGCTTATTTTCTGACTCATTTTACAATTCATTTTTGCTCTCAAAGGCTTCCAATGGTTACGGCTTCTTACTCAGAAACAATATAATGTACCGAAATGGTCGATTTTTTATAGAGACAGAATATATTTAAAGAAATGCTTTTAAAGTGGGCATTTTGAACCGAATTTCCCGAAGCGGATTGTGTTGGAAAAATCATTGCATTAAGGATGCACTCAAATCCAAATTGCTTATTTTGTTACTCATTTTTAAATTTATTTTTGCTCTCAAACGCATCCAATTGCTAGATTCTCTTATTCAGAAACTATATAATGTAATGATCGATTTTTTGATAGAGGCAGAATATATTTCAAAAAATGATGTCAAAATGGGCATTTTGAACGAAATTTCCCGAAGCAATTGTGCTATCACTTTCTTCTGGACACGATAACTTCCGCAATTCTGCACAAATCTCTTTCAAACTGATACATAAAATCAAGGGTCATAAAATCTCGCCCAAGTTTGTTAATGGGCAAAAGCGGACAAAGGGGGTGGAAATAGGGAGGGGTTTTGTGAAAACCGAAAAAACCCCATAACTTCTTAATTTTTGTACATATCAAATCAGTTTAAAGTTTTTATTAATTTTAAAAATAGCGCCAAAAATTCATGCATCACAGATTTTTGATAAAATTTAAAATAGGCTCAAGGAGCGCAAAAAGTAGGGTTTTGGGGAGAAAAAAATTCCTTACTTCGTCAATTCTCAAGATATCAAATCCAATAATTTTATTATACATCTCCTTAATATTATCTACAACTTTTATATTCTCAAGTTTTTGATAAGACCAATTCGTACCGCAAAAAAAAATTAAAAACTAAAACAAAAAAGGGGGGTTGAAGAAGAAAAATTTTAATAACTCCGTCAATTCACAAGATATAAAATCTCCATGAATTTATCATATATCTTCTTAATATTGTCTTCAATATTTATATAGAGAAGTTTTTGATAAGGCCAATTCTTACAGCAAAAGCAAATTAAAAATACATAGCGATTGAAGAAAAAAATCATCTTATTAAGGGTGCATTCAAATCCAAACTGTCTATTTTCTTACTCATTTTTAAATTCATTTTTGCTCTCAAACCCATCCAATTGCTAGATTCTCTTATTCAGGAACTATATAATGTACAGTAATGTTCGATTTTTTGATAGAGGCAGAATATATTTCAAAAAATGATGTCAAAGTGGGCATTTTGAACAGAATTTCCCGAAGCGATTGTTAGAAACGAAAAATATTGCCCTACTGAGAAAATAATTGTTTATTAATCAAGTTTTAATTAATTGAAAGAAAAATAAAAACACAGGTGGCTTATAAATCTTTTCAAAAATCACGTCAGCATGTTTCATATTTTTTTTTATTATTATTATTAAAAATGAATCTGAAAATATGCCAGAAAGTTTCGAGTTGTTGAGTATGGAAAAATATTTTTTTTAATATCGCCTTAACATGATTCTGATAAAACCAGCTATTTTCCAGCTATTTTATAAAAAGGAAATAAAAACTCGTCAAAAGCAGACAGATAAAACTGTTAAAGTGGATTTATATCTAATAATGATTTTGTTTTTGTTGGTGAAATTAGTATACTTAACTTCGAAATCTACCTCTGCTTGTAGGCCGGTCCGGCAGGGATTTTTTGGTAATGAAAGGTTCTTAGGGGTTTCTCTTTCCTGCTAGTTACTTACCTGCTTTACCTGCTTCTGGGAAATTTTTAGGATGGCTTATTTTTAGTAGGGTAAAAGTTATTTTGAAATCCCAATTGCTTACAAATTTTGACAATCGGAAAGCTGGATTTAGGAAATAAATGTAACACAATGCTAATATTGGAACGATGAGAGGATTGAGATGACTTTGAGGAGCGAGAGTATTGTAGTTTATATAAATCAGTATCAAGTTTATATAACACTATTTTTATTAGGGGTGGCGGGATTCCAAAACTGTTTCATCTTAGGGGGTTAAACTAACCATAACGTTTAATTTCACCTTTAATAATAAAAACAAGATGCAAAAAAATTCTTATTTTAAGACAAAGCGTCTTTTGAAATAAGCTAGTAGCAGGAAAAACTGTAAGAGATGTAAAAAACTCCTTTGTATACATACCATTGTAACATTGTGTCATGGTGATTGAGGGCTCTGAATTGGATTGGTCTTCTTTAACATTACGTGCACGGCAAAAACTCAAGGGTTATGACTTTAGTTCTAATTGACGCAAGAAAAAACAGAAAGTGTTGTAGGATTTATTAAACTTTGTTTTTAAATATGTAGGTTGTATCAGCTTTGAGGCGAAATCTGTACATTGAAACTGAACTTAACCTTTAACTGATGTCACAGAAATTGTCACATAACTAGTGTGAAGCGGTCTGTGAGACCGCTCCATTAAAGATGAATAAAAGCCGCAATTAACTCATAGGAGGTTGTTTTAGTACTAAACTGTTTGTACAAGAGCGTTATAATTAAAATTCACCTATTCAAAAGTTTCTGGTGTTAGTACTAAAGTTCCAAACGAAACAAAATTTCAGTAGTATTTGTGGATAAACTGAAATTTGGAAGTTAAACTATGAAAATTGGAAAAAGCACCGGTCTGCGAGACCAGTAACATCGGTTAAAGGTTAACTTTTATATGTTGAATAGCAACATCATGTCTGTGTAACATGTTTGATTTCAGCATGGGGAAAAATCATGAAAATCGATAGTTTTGGAAAATTATAGAAGTTCAGAAAATCTTAAAAGTACCTCCAAAACTTCTAATTTCTTCAACTAAAGTAATGTGAGTATCATCTTTAAAAAGCAATGAAATTCAGCCTTAAAAGTCGAAAATGCCATTACAAAATCTAAACGTTAACTTTTCTAATGGCTTTGAAAGAAGCGATAACTTGATCAAAATAGTAACAATCATTAAACTCTCTCTTTTATAGTTCGTGAAAGTACAAACATTTATTTTTAGTTAATAAATTTCTTCATCGTCCAAACAGTTAAAAACTCCATACCTGTGTGTTTAATGTAAAGCAATTCCAACGCAGTTAAAGGTGTCTCCAATTTTGAACAGTGGAAATACTTTAGAGGACCGAAAGAGACTCGTTTTTTCTCTGTTGTGAAATTTGTTAAAGCTTAAGAACTCCTTGATTTTTTTATTTAAGATATTTATATAAAAATAATGTTCGAAACAATGCTGAGGAGTTATCTGAGTAGCGGAAAAACTTTTATTTTGTAAGGGTGCTGGCAAATCTGAAAGAGAAATAGTGACGTTAATGCAACGTTTCAAAACTACCATTCACAGTTCCACAATTAACCTTTTGAGTACCGGAGATTTAAGTACTAAATGGAATCGTTCCTTTTTAAAAGTCACAAATCTACTTTAAAATCTAAAAAACATTTATTTTTTTATCCAGTTATTATTAACTCATTTTCGACCAAAGGTGCGTAAACGCACTATTTCAGTAAATATTTTTTTATTAACACTGTGACGAATATTTTTCACTAATTTTATTTTTCTGCTATTTTTAAGGATTCTGGAGACATTTATAAAATATCAGTAATTCAATTTCATTCTCTATTGATAAATTTTCAAAATATGCTAGTTTTTTTTTTTGTTTGTTTGTTTGTTTGTTTTTTTGGTAGGTTGTTTTAATTGAAACGATTATTGACAAATTCGAATTTTTGAAAATGTATAATTTTTGCATCTTAGATTAAACATATGTTTTTATAATAGATTAAAGTTGCAAGTTTTTTAAATAAAATAATAACAAAACAAATGTCATAGAAATTTAAAAAATATATATTAATTTTAAATTTAATGGTGCGTTAGCGCACCATTGACCGAATGCCTGAAAATGCCGAATTCATTTTATTTCTCAAATAAAATATCATTTTTCATGCACGAAACTTTTTTTATCTTAATGAATGTAATTGAAGCCTATTTCAATGAAAATAATATAACATTTTATAAAATTTTTATTCTTGTCCTAAAGTGGGTTAATTATACAATCCCGAAAAAGATGTTAACAATAACGGTGGATAAAAGAAGCGCATGATATATTTTAAGACTATTAATCCCTTTTAAGAAAGAAAATGCTTTCTGGCCAAATATTTAATCCATGCGTTCTGAAAAGATTTAAAAAAATCTGAAGAGAAAATAAAACGATTTGAAAGAAAGAAATTGAGCACCTGACAATCACAAGTTTTTCGGCTATTACAAAAAGAAGACTTTCGACTCGTTGAATTTCAAAACGTTTAAGCACAAAAGCATCGCATATCACGGTTTAGAAGAGTCTTTAATAAATTGCTAATAGCAGATTTAGGAAAATATTAAAATTCTTGAAATCACTCTGGAAGTAAATTTGGATAAAATTCTACTGGTTTTCTTTAAGTATGGCTTTAATAACACTATTATAAACAAATCTCGCATCTTTATTTAGAATTTTATTTAAAAGTTTTAAAATAAATAAATAAATAAATAAATATCCTAAAGCTGGTTTTGAACACAGTCAGTCCCTTTAAAGAGTGATAAAAAAAAAAAAAAGTTTACTAAATGACATGGCAAATTAGGCATATAGCAGGAATAAAAAATCACATGGGAACATAGGGTCGTAAACCACTTATTTAATCGTAGATACAGCGTGTTTCATCCTAACTTAACCCGGATTGACGGTAGTAATTTCGAGAAAAGTAAAATCATTGTAATGAAAATACAACTATATGTACCTTGTTTTGTGTGAAATGTGATAACATCACGAAAAGATCTGGAAAAAACATGTTGCTCCAGCAATCAATGATACCGCATGAATTGATAATCACAGTCCAAAATATGTGGCGTCAAGTACATACTACTGGCGCATATAATGCAAATTTCTACCATTTTTTTTGATGTTATCACTTTAACAACAACTGTGAGAATGTCTGTCAAATGTTTTATTATAATATACTTCGATTTCCTGAAAGTTATTACAGTCAACCCAAATTGAGTTAGGATGAATCACCCAATATTTTCGACTAAATAAGTGGTTTGTGACCCTATGTTCCTATGGGATTTTTCATCCTCGTTGTATGCCTGATTTGCCATATCCTTTTGTATACATTTTTTTAAATCTCCCTGTATATAGGGTTTAAAAATAAATCATAATCAGGTGTAATGCACCCCTTTCACAATCATTAATATAATGGCCTAACTATAAAACCCAATTTATTTATTTATTTTTTTTTAATAAGAACTAATTTCACTTTTAATCTTACTAATGCTTTGTCTACTAATTTAGTTATAGATTTTTCATTTTATGAACATCGAAACTTGAAACTATAATGTCCAATATTTATCGGGATTTTTTTATGCTAACAAAAACTTTATTTTTATAATCTTAATCCTAGTGTTTTCCACTCATTAAAGTATTTTATCATAAATAAAAGTGAATGAACACGAGATTAAATAAAATTTTACCAGAGTTCTGAACTTCCATCAAACATCTTCATTGCATATACATCTTTCCCTCTCTATTAATCTTCATTTGTGTTCAAAAAAGCCATTAATATCAGTTATAGAAGTCATTAACATGATCTGCACCTGATTTCAATATTTCAACATTACTCGGAATAGAAACGAAATTTGATCACCGTATATTGACATTTTCAGAGACGAATGAGATCTTCTAGCTTACACATAGAACGGTGTCACGTTTTTATGCGCAAATGATTACATACATAATTATTTGTAAAAAAAGAAGAATATCTTTATTATGGTTTGAAAATAAGTGTGTTAATTGGTGTGCAGTAAGCTTTTAATAAAATGGTATTCTTGTATACATTTAAAATATATTATTTATAAAAAAAATTATATTAATAAAAATTCAAATTATTATCTAATCAAGAATGAAAAATCATGAGTTAAGCAAAGATTATGAAACGCTTTCAACACCTTCGGAGTACTGTAATAAAGCTTCACAATATAATAGGGTGAGAGATGATGTCGAAATAAACAATTTTGAAAATGCATAGCACATTAGAAAACCATTTTCAGCAATTACCATTCTATAGCCGAAAAAATATTCGAATTATTTTGTGCAGCATTGTATATGATCTATAAATTTACATATACTCGTATACAACAAAATATGCCAAACGCAAATTGTTTTTTGCAGATCTGTTTATGATCTATTGACTTTATACACACCAAGAAATTTAGAAACAGAATATCTCCGTGTAAAAGCCGGGAATTTTTGGGCATTTTTATGGCTCTAAAGAGGGAGGATCGGCTTATACACGAGTCTAAGAATAGAAAGGAAATTTCAGATTTAGTTATTTGAAGGTATGCGCTTGAGATCGCGATGATTTAAAACAACAGAGCTCCCTCGGTTACGGTTAAAGAGAAAAAATGTCCAAATTTTCGAATGGCAACGCCCTTTCTTCTGCGCAAATTCATCAGCGCATTGGAAAAATGTAAATGGCGTTGGAACGGTACACGTGTGACTAAAATTGTCGGTGTAATATCGTGGCACTTAATCCTAATCAGTTCCCATGTAATGTAATATTCAGCACTTTAAAACAAATTATTACATTTTTATTTTCCCTATGTACACATAAACACAACTCAAAAACACATTTTAAAACAAATCTTACAACATTACTCAGTTCAAAAGCGAAAGGCACTTATGTATCCTAAATTAAGACATCTATAATGTCTTAATTTTCAGATTAAGACACTTAAGTGTCTGAAACTGTTTTTCAGTCACATATGTGTCTAAATTTAAGACGCTTCTATTTGCAGTGTGTTTATATTTACTTAACACTTTCAATTCATAAATTCTAACAAGGGAAACAAATATTTTTTCACTGAGATAAAATTGAACAAATTAACTTATTTAATCCCTGAAATACACTGGCCTCCAAAAGTAAGATACAGGGAGACTGTATGCTTTCGATTGCACACGTTTTGTCGAATATCTACCAACATTATTGGCGAATTGTTCTTGAACTTCTAGGATGTAAAGAACATGTTTGATTTTATATTTTTCGGTGAATATTTATCGGGGGGGGGGGGGTAAAATGAGGGAGCTAATAATAAATTTAATAATAAAGTAATATTTTCGATTACCTGTAACAGAAAAGGCTGGAAATGGTTTGTCACCGTGGTAAATGACTATTTGGGTCCTGTTCAACGTTTGTATGCATTTGTGTAAGCATAGCACTCATATTCGTGAAGATGTTAACGTTTTTGTGAAAAATTCAAAAGTTTGTTGTTTATAGCATACAGAGTTTTCAACCAAATTTAACACAACTTTCCAAAAACTTGCCAAAGAATAGTAGCAACAGTATACTGCAATTAAAACATGAATATATTGAATATTTGATGAGATATGGGCATTTTTATGAGATAATTTTTAACTGCGCATACGCGGAAGATGTCAAAATTTTTATTTCATAATTTGGTAGTCAGTATTTTGAGGCAACTTCTATAAAAAGTTCAGTCAAATGTTGTGAAAACTTAGAAACAAATTGTGTACAGGAGGGAATATAGTGAGCTGATTGAAAAATTGTGGAAAATCCCTTATAATAAAGCTATTTTTAGGAAGCAACTCACTATATCGACCCTATCTTTGTGAATTTTCGCGGTATTTGACTGGACGAAATAGCTGACTACCAAATTATATAATAAAATTTTTAGAATATTCCACGCATGCGCAGTTAAAAATTATTTCATACAAATGTCCATATCTCATCAAATATGCAATATATTCGTGTTTTAATTGCAGTATACTGTTGCTACTGTTCTTTGGCAGGTTTTTGGAAAGTTGTATTAAATTTGGTTGAAAACTCTGTATGCTATAAACAAAAAACTTTAGAATTTTTCACAAAAACATTAACATCTTCACGAATATGAGTGCTATGCTTACACAAATGCATACAAACGTTGAACAGGACCCAAATAGTCATTTACCACGGTGACAAACCATTTCCAGCCTTTTCTGTTACATAGGTAATCGAAAATATTACTTTATTATTAAATTTATTATTAGCCCCCTCATTTTACCCCCCCAATAAATCGTCACCGAGAAATATAAAATTAAATATGTTCTTTACATCCTAGAAGTTCAAGAACAATTCGCCAATAATGTTGGTAGATATTCGACAAAACGTGTGTAATTGAAAGCATCCAGTCCCTGTACCTTAACTTTTGGAGGTCAGTGTATATTATAAAAAGAAATAAACGTGTGGAAACTGTAGTTCCATAAATTAATTTAGAAGGTAATTTATCGCCTATCAAACTAATAAAATGAAGAAGAAGAAGTAAGTATAGAATAGAGTGGGAAATTTATGATTGGTATTATCATCGGTATTTTTCTCTCACTTTTCATCTCAGTTTCTCCTATAAAGATTAATTATTAAATAAATCATATACTACATAAGCAATAAAAACGTGTAGAATCTTTTCTTTAAATATGTTAAAAGGGAAACTCATATTTTTAGGAATAATAACTTTGAAAATATTGATTTATTTTTCGAACTGGATGGTGCGACAGAGCCAAAATTGACCCCTTCGTGACAGACGTTGCATATGTACGATCTATAGGAAAATGTGTGGAAATCTTAATTTCTCTCAGTAATATTTTTGAAAAGTAGTTTTCGCTCTATTTAATCAAAGAATTTCTGCAAACAATTTACGCAAAGATTTCTGTTTAGAAATACAGGTAATAAAAGACTAAAAATTGTATACAGGAGGGTCGTCGCAAAGGGCTTAGCATTATTTAAAAATTAAAGCTTTATTTAATTTATTATTATTTTTTCTATGTTTTTCTATGAAGATGTACTTCATGTGAAACGTTAAGTGATTTATTATAAAAATAAAAATTAATAACAATATCTCTTCTCAAAAGATCCATAAATCATAACATGAAGGCAAACAAATATTTTCGAGAGGTATGCCATAAATAAACAGTTAAACTTTATTGTGAAATAGAATATGAATGAAAGAAAGCAATATATGAAAGCTGGAGTAATGTAAAATAATTTGGTAAATACAGGGCGACAAAAAATAGATATCTAAAATTCAGCAATTCATTAACTATAATAAATATAAAAATTAAATAAATTATATATTTTTCCTCAAGTTTATAAAAATATTTTAAATTTTGTCAACAGGTGGTGATTTGCTATTTAAAATTATAAGAGTTCTCAAGGGAAGGGACGGAATTTGTTAAGGAATTATCAATGTTGACCCTATTTCTGCAGAAAGAATGCCTCAAAGTGGACTTTTAAAATGAAAGTGACCTGAATCACGCACAAGTAAAACACGATCGCTCTGCCTACACCACGCGGATATCGAACTCTTGGATTCGATATCCGCGTTTTCTTAAAAAGCATTCGATATCCCGTGCATAAATTCTTTCCAAACTCTTCATTTTGTGGCCAGCAAACTAACCATTGTGCTAAGTGGGCTGTAATTAATGCATAAAAACTGTCTCAAGAATCTTCCATTTTTTACTCTTCACGGTATTCAGCTATTGAAACGCGAAAAAAAAAGTTTTGCATCGTAAAACTTTTAGCCTCATTTAAGTATTCTTACAGTTTGGGAAGGAGCAATGTCTTCTATTGATGAAATTTTGTACTATTTTCTACATTATTGTATACAAAATTTATGAGTTCTAAACTTTTAATTTATTTAATATTTCTATTTATTATAATTAAGAGATTATTGAATTTTAAAGTTCGTTTGTCTATTTGTAGAAACCTTCTAATTTATCTTACCAATAATAAGTGACCACTAATAAGTGAATTTCCGTAAATCAACATAGATGAAAGTCTGATAAGTGTAACGAAAGTGAAAAATATTTATTGTGAATCGGGGAATTTATCAAACACCATCACTTCATATTTATCTGTTTTCTCTCTACTAATCTTCATTTGCCTTTAGAAAAGTCATTAATATGGATTAGTAATGTCCTTTAATATGAGTTGGATAATATTTGTGTATTTCAACAATTCTCAGAAAGTTAACGATCGCGATCATATTAACACTCTCAAAAAGACGAATGAAAATTGCAACGTTACGCTTGTATAAGCCTTATATTAAACAACGTGAATGTTTGAATTAAGAATAATTAGCTCAAATAGCTCATTTGAATTTTCTGTTATTTGTAAAGACAAATTTACAAATTATAGTATTACACAGTTTACTCACTAAAACAATAAGTTTAAACGATATTTTAAAAAGTATATTTGAAGCATACTTTAAATACGTGATTTGGCAAGAAACAAGTAAAAATTAAATTTTTAAAAAATCAAAAAACCCGACTGCGTAAAAAGCGAACTAATAAATACTCATCAATGTGAAACTATTTTTTATATTACTTAATTATTTTTTTATTTACTTGTATTGATGACTTTTAAGTTATGTTTAATTTTTAGGTATCTGTAAACACTGTTTTGATGAGGCTATCTGTAAACAATGTTTTGATGAAGCCAATAGATGTCTATGATTGTTAGAGTTGCAGTAAAGCTAGAGATCCTACCGTCACAACCTACAGGTTGTGTAATATTTAAACGGAGCTTCTGACTGTAAAATAGTCAATGAAACATCGTCTTCATTTTGAAAGACATATCCAATGACATGCCACTCAATAGGGTTCGTAATTTTTTTTCGTCTCTACCGCCATTTTGTATTTTATGGCCACCATTTTGAATTTATAAAAACAACACCTAGACTATAATCATTGGACGGTTTAGACGAATCGATAGAGACCTCATTCATTAAAATCCATCCAGCCGTTGGGATGCTTCGAGGGTATAAAGAAATTCACATACCCAGATACGCGTGAAACACATAACCCTTCTTAGCAGTCGGATAAAAATAAATTTCAACAAGTGGTTAAAATATTTTTAAAAGTATATTAAAAACATATGTATTTGCTTTATGTTTATAACATATCAAATTATTACTTAATTAACCCTACATAAGTTTTAAAAACATCATTCAAGGTGTGTTAAAAATAATTCATTTTAAAATAAATCCCAGATCATTTTCGCTAACTGTTAACTGCTTGTCAAATAGTTAAGAGGGCTATTAGTCAATTCCCTGGTACATTTTTCGTAATTATTGAAACTTAATTCCAACAATGTTTGCAAAGTCTTTTCAGTTGTTTCCCAATCATTCACAAAACTTAACATCGATTAAAATCGCATTGATGCGATATACAATGTAAAATATTTTAACAGCATTAGATACGTTCATCTAGCACCGTCACTGAATATATTTCTGAAGTTGCTCAAATAATGTTGATTCATGTTCCATAAAAGCGTGAATATCAATTACAGAAGCATTAACATAAGATGGGCTTGATTTAAATATTTTATCGTTGCTCGAAAACTAAATGATTACAGTATCCTTAGCATACCTAATTCGTTAAAAGGTGCAATTTCTCGCTGAAGATTACATTCAGTTACGAAATTGACACGACAAATAATAAAATAATTTCTAATCTTATACAGTAGCTTATTTATCTTTAGATTAAATAATTTTGTTCACAATGTATGTTTTAAATTCTTTGCATATTATCTGTGATTTTGAAACACTGATTGTTATTCGTTAATATGTTACAGTCTACTGATGGTTTGAATAGTAAATACAGATTACTAGGAAGTTTTTTCGAAAATCCAATCTCGCAGTTTTCTTCATCATGCGAAGGCCTCACGAAAGTAAGGGCGATCACTGTCTATTGGTATTCTCCAAGATCAATCCGGGGATCAAAGGAAACTATCTACTGATAGACGATTTACATTAGAATGACAATTATAGTTATGCTCATAAATTAAAGATAAGGACTAGACACTTTCAATTTTATACATTTTGTCACATATCTACAGAAATGCTTCACGAATCTTCCTTAAACTTCGTGGATTTAAAGAACATGTTTCACATTATACGTTTTGTGAATATTTAGTTACGACAGTAATTAGCGATCAACAATAAATTGCATAAGTACATAATATTTGGAATCAACCGGTATCGGAACACGTTCAAAATAGTCTGTCATTGTATGAAATATTGAGTAAACTATCTACAACATACGAGTGTGTATCAATAAGTTTTTGCCCTCACATAGAAATAATTGAGTGAAATTTATGAAATTGGTACATTGTATTAGTCCTTTTCTATATAGTCACCGTGCACAGTAACATATTTCTGCAAACGGTATCTCAAAGAGAGGCGAGAGGTTTTATTCCAGGGGGCACGATAGTAGATCCAGAGGGGGGGGGGGCAATTTCCTAACTTTTGCCGACCCCCACATGTGACATACTGTTGGAAAGTCCTGTGACCACTTATTCATGCTATGCCCCTCTCGAGCCCCTCCACTCAAATTTGCCCTCCGGGGGGCATTTTTCTAAATTTTGCGGACATCTTTCATGTCTCCAGAGGGACAAATTTGGAGGGAGGGGCTCGGGAGGTCCATAGCATGAATAAGTGGTCACAGGTCTTTCAAACACTATGTCACATATGGGGGCCGGCAAAAGTTAGGAAAATACCCTTCTTTGGGTCTATTATCGTGTCTTCTGGGATACAACCTCCCCCTTCTTTTTGAAATACCGTTTGCAGAAATGTATTTCTGTGCACGGTGACTATATAGAAAAGGACTAATACAATGTAGCAATTTCATAAATTTCACACAATTATTTCTATGTGAGGGCAAAAATTTATTGATACACCCTCGTATGTTTAAGAATGATTCATGAAGATATAAACAAAACGCTTCTGCGAAAAAAAATCAAATGTATTGTGGTTACAGAATGCCAAATTTTCAACCAAAATTTACGCCATTTTCAAAAACTTTACAAACTTCAGTAGAAACGTTATACTGTAAGTAATATATATATACCAGAGGGCTCAGCCCCCTGCGAGCTACGCCCGACAACCCCCGTTCAGGCTTCGCAACCTCTGAAAATGTACTAACGTGCCCTATTAAAAAAAAAAAAAGTCCTTCCGGCCAGTGCCGGGAGGAAGAGGTAGCTTTCATAATCCTTATTTAAAAAAAGCCAAATTATATCATTCAAACATACGAAGCTCAATTTTGTGGAAACCGAATATAGGAGATTCAATACTAATTTTTATCAATATAATGAATGAGAATTTCGCGAAATTAGTCAGCTTTATCCAAGCTGCTTTTCTTTAAAGTAACATATATTTGGCTGCCAAATTCGGCGATTTCTTAAAGTGCCTGTCATTTTAAGACAACATGGTGGATGAGGCTAAGCAGTGAACTTGGTCGAGACCTTAGTAATTGCTGTGCACATGCTCACTCACATCGGAATCGGTTAATATATAGGAGTGCTGTCGCATGCAAAAAATCAGATTTTTCAAAATGTCAACCACAATAGAAATTGAAACTGCTATATCTGAGCCATTTTTTAAGGTAAAGACAAACAAAAAATGCTCCTGAATCCTTATATCAAGGTCAAATACTTAATAAAGAAACCTTTTTCAATTTCTAATTTTTTTGCACCTCACTTTAAATATATATACTTTTTTTAATTTAATGGTCGCCATTTTGAAACAAGATGGCTGATGAATCTGGCCAGCGAACTTGGTCGAGGTGTTGATGTATACTATCCACATGCCTTATTACATCGAAATAGGCGAATACGTGTGTTATCGCGTGACAAATACAAGATCGTTTCAAAATGTTAGCCATGCTAGAAATTCAAAGTGCTATAAATCAACCATTTTTTAAGATATAAACAAAAGAACAAATTTTCAGAAACAAAAACTGCTCCGGAATCTTTGTATCAAGGCCAAACACATAAAAAAATCTTTTTCATTTTCCAATTGTTTAATACCTCATTTTTAATTTTAAATTTAATTTTTTTTAAATGGCAACCCTTTTGAAACAAGATGGCGAATGAAGCTGGCCAACGAACTCGGTCGAGACATTGGTATGTACTATGTACAGACCAAGTTACATCCAAATAGATTCATAATTACGCCTGTTATCGCGTGACAAAAATCAGGTCGTTTTAAAATGTCAGCCACAAGAGAAATTCAAAATGCTATTACTCAGCCATTTTTTTTAGATATAGACGAAAGAAAAACTGTTCCGGAATCTTTGTATTAAGGTCAAACACATACAAAAAAAATCTTTTTCACTTTCCAATTTTTTGGTATCTCATTTAAGTTTTTTTTATTTTTTTATTTTTTTAAATGGCCGCCATTTTGAAACAAGATGGCAGATGAAGCTGGCCAACGAACTCGGTCGAGATATTTTTATGTACTATGTACACACCAAGGTACATCCAAGTCGGTTCATAAATACGCCTGTTATTACGTGAGAAAAATCAGGACGTTTCAAAATGTCAGCCACGCTAGAAATTCAAAATGCTATACCTCAGCCATTTCTTAAGATATAGACGAAACAAAAACTGCTCCCGAATCTTTTTATCAAGGTCAAACACATAAGAAGAAAATATTTTTTCAATTTTTAATTTTTTGGTACCACATTTCAAAATTAAATTTTTCTTAAAACTTTAAATGGCCACCATTTTTAAACAAGATGGCGGATGAAGCTGGCCAACGAACCCGGTCGAGACATTGGTATATACTATGTATAAACGAAGTTACATGCAAATCGGTTCATAAATACGCCTTCTATCGCGTGACAAAATTCAGGACATTTCAAAATGTCAGCCACGCTAGAAATTCAAAATGCTATAACTCAGCCATTTTTTAAGATATAGACGAAACAAAAACTGCTCCGAAATCTTTGTATAAACGTCAAATACATAAGAAAAAATATTTTTCCATTTTCAATTTTTTGGTACCACATTTCAAATTTTAAATTTTTTTAAAAAATTTAAATGGCCGCCATTTTGAAACAAAATGGCGGATGAAGCTGGCCAACGATCTCGGTCGAGAGATTGGTATGTACTATGTACACACTGAATTACATCCAAATCGGTTCATAAATACGCCTTTTATCGCGTGACAAAATTCAGGACGTTTCAAAATGTCAGCCACGCTAGAAATTCAAAATGCTATAACTCAGCCATTTTTTAAGATATAGACGAAACAAAAACTGCTCCGGAATCTTTGTATAAAGGTCAAATACATAAGAAAAAAATATTTTTCCATTTTTAATTTTTTGGTACCACATTTCAAGTTTTAAAATTTTTTAAAAATTTTAAATGGCCGCCATTTTGAAACAAAACGGCGGATGAAGCTGGCCAACGAACTCGGTCGAGACATTGATATGTACTATCTACACACCGAATTACATCGAAATCGGTTCATAATTACGGGAGTGTTAGTGTGACATAGGTCAGATATATATATATATATATATATATATATATATATATATATATAGATATAGATATAGATATATATATATATATATATATATCAATTTTGAACGGAGGGTGGTTTCGGGGTCTGGGGGTCATGATCGATGAAAATATACCAAAATTTTTTGAAATCGCTTTCCTCCGAACGGCTGCAATAGGTAGCTTTTTTGTAAAGAAAGCTACCTAATATTACCAAGTTACGGAAGTTTGAATGATATTACATGTATAACAGTGGTTAACTTCTGAAATCGCGTTCCCAAGTTTTTCCGTTTGAATGGGCATTTTTCGGTTACCATGGACTCATTCATCGCTGTTGTAATAAATGACGCGTGTTTTCGAATAGAAAAGTAAGCTCAAATAAACATTTGAAAATTGGCTTCTATAAAATGATTAGGATAATAATGACGCTTTCTTTCTGAGTTTTATAACGACGCTATGGACAATATTTTTCATTTAGGTTTGAGGTTAAAAAACTCCGTCTGCTTGGGAATAGTTCTCAGATCCACGTATTGAAAAGTATTATGTTTTGAAATTTTACGCTTATATTTTACGTCTTGATCGAGTTTTAGACATTTCAAGAACAGGTATAGCTTATTGATGAATTCTTTTCTCTATTTTAATACGCCATCATGAATATTTTCAAGTTAATTTTAAAATTTATATTGTTTGTATGGCACTACTTAATTATCCCGTCGACCAAAAAACTTTCACCAAACTATAAGATTATATGCCGGAAATGGATGATCGTAAATGTCGCATTCACTTGACGTTAAACACGTTACACCTATTTGTTACGTCATCAAGGAATTTTTAATTCGACTTTTTATTTGTATTTTTATCAATGTTTTGCTAATTTATTTCATCTTTCGTTATTATTACATGCTTTCTTTTAACTTACAATTATGTTTGTGTGTGGTAGTCAAATCTTGCGATTCACTTTCTGGTGACATAGAGCTTTGAAATTTGGAATATACGTGCATTTCTGAAGGCAATACAAGAATTGGACATTGTTTTTTTTTTTTATTTGATCCTTATGTTGGGAAGGGGGCAATGGAGTGCGGGAAACCCTTCCTGCCCCTCGATTTCCTATGGAGAAATTATTATCAACTTCAACAATGAGTAATTGTTGAAAATTGCTAATGACAGGGTTGCCACAATAACGCCAAATTTTGATCCACTTGGCGCAATATCATGAAACTTGGTGGTATTTCGCGAAATTTGGCGACAAAAATAAATTGTCATATATGAAGCCAACTTGGCGGTAGCTAGCTAATTTGACGAAATTCCAAATTCTACTTTTTAGTGCATTTAAAAAAATTCTAATTTTTGTGAATTTTAATGAAAGCATGTTTAAAAAAAACTTTTTTCATATTTATACTTATTAAAAAAATTATGTAAGTTTGTATAATTTCGCGAAATTGGTCCACGAGATAATTAAGTAGTACCGCTTGTATTAATTCATAGCTGCCAGCATTTTACGCTTTTTCTGTACCACAAAAATTTTATAGTAAATTTTACCTTTTTACATCACCGTAATCGGCCGATGAAATAAGGCAAAAATTTCTCTTAAATTTTTATGGCACAATAAAGCATAAGAGTTGGCAGCTATCATTAATTAATAAGAATATCCAAATTTTCTAATATGTATTTATTTAATAGTTATTAGTACAAAATAAATCGAAAGTATTTTGCGCATACATTTACCTGTATTTATGCTGCATCAATTGATTTAAGGAAGCAGGACGTTTAGGTCTCGCCATTTCGGTCCCGCCGTTTCGATCCCGAGACATTTCGGTCCCGAGGTATTTCGATCCCGAGATACTTCGGTCTCTGGCCATTTCGGTCCCGAGACATTTCGGTCCTTGGCCATTTCGGTCCCGAGACATTTCGGTCCCTGGCCATTTCGGTCTTTGGCCATTTCGGTCCCTTGGCATTTCTGTGCTCACTACCTTATAATTTGGAATCTAATTGTCGTGGGCCCGCCAAACGCTGTAATTTCAACATTATTTGGGCCCTTTAAAAAAATTTTATTAAACACACATTCACACATAAATAACGCCTGAATTCAACAGTTGAATGTATATATAAATATTTTACAGACATACATACAATAATAGACATAATACAAGACATACATCCAGTTGGGTTTATTGTACTTATTGTATGTATGTCTGTAAAATATTTATATATACATTTAATTATTCTATCCACATTATTTCGTTTATATTATAATAGTCCAAGTCATGTAACTGCCATAAACAACGGGCTGATTCCTTCGCTTTTCATAAGAAAGGTTTCCATTTTGATTAAAGAATCAAAATAATTTTTTCGAATAAAACTACATAAAAGTTGCCATGATCACAAAGAATTCCTGGTACTTTTATGTTAGCCGGGTGAAAATCTCGCCAATAGCTTTTTTTTTAACTCGCCAGTTAGCATTTTTTTTATTTTTCGAGTGGTAAATTAAAACGGTGCTACTTGGTAATCCCATCGACCAAAAACCTGTTGCCAAACTATAAGATTAAATGCGAATAATGGTTGACCGTAAATGTCACATTCACTTGACTTTAAGGAAGTTACACATGTTCACGCCATCAAGTGATTTTTATTTCGACGTTTTATTTGTATTTTAATTAATGTTATACTAATTTATTTGTTCTTTCGTTATTAAAAAATATATATATATGCCAATTTGTATAATTTGACTATTTATATCATTTGGCGAAATTGGTCGACGGGAGAAGTAATAACATTAATACGTTGCTTTGAAGTGGAAATTAAATCTCATGATTTGTTGCATTGTAACATACGCACCGGGTTTGGCGTGATTTTTTCTTTTTACGACAATTTGGTGAAAACCTCGTTTTCAAATACCTGTTACATATGTATTTTTAAATTATTTTCTGTTATTTTTAAAATGAAATAACAATAAATAAAAAAATAATAATTAATAACTATAGAACAAAACAATTTATAACATTTTTTGTAAATAAAAAGAAAATAAATTCAAATAAACATTTATTAATAAATAAGCAACAATCACCGGGTTACCATATGTCAGGCAAAATAACGCCATGTTGGCGCCAATTAGGTACCCCGTTGTGTATATGCCATCTGTGTCTAATATTTTCCTTTTCTTTTCGTTTAAAAAAAAGAATGAAGTAAAAGCCATTTATTTTAAAGGTTTCAATTTTAAATGAAAGTTTTGAATTAAATAAAATGATAATGAAATACAAATTGAATTCTGAATAAAAGTAACATGATGCATTTCTTAGCATACATTTAAGGGAGGCTAAACTCGTCGCCAAATTAATTTAAAATAACCTTTTCTAAAACATGAAAAAAAAAATATCTGTTATTATTAAAATTTGAGTTGCCATCATTAGAAAAAAGGTATTTAAAATTAGAAAAAAATTAATCTTTCGAAAACTAATTCTAATTTTAAAATTATAATACCAGTTTTGTGATCTGTGGATCAATACGGATTTTTGGTGTTAATTTCATCGCAAAGTATTCCATATTTTAGGAGAAATCGCCGTGAAACGTAATCAGTTGTTTAATCAGTCGTTTCATAGAATCGTTACATAAATTCGTTTCAATTCGATTCATTAGGATTTTATATATATAGGGTAGATGTAACTATTATTTTAATTAATTTTATTTGCAAATTTTAACTGACAAAACTAAGCTTTATTGTATTTGTCGTTTATTTATTTATTTTTTATATTACCTTTTCCTCCCACTTTCACAAGAAAAAAAATAATCTTTTAATTTTAATTTTATTATTAATTATATTAATACCTTTACATTTCAGTAACTTTAAATATAAAAATAAACAGGTAAAGGATAAACTTCAGTTTATAACTACTATAAAATATAATAATAAAATGAATATAAAAAATATATTATATATTGAGTTTATTTTAAAGTAAATATTTTAATGTATATTAATAATGTTATTAATTTAATAAATTAAGGATACATTATTAAAGTAACAAATATACTAAAATTACAAACTATTTGAGAATTAATTAATAGCAATTATTCATCACTTAAAGTTTTTATTCAAAATTTTTGATTTATTATTTTCAAAAAATAAAATAGAAATATTATTTAAGGATGGAGTAGCACAGTTGAAGTTTATTCCAACAGAGCGAAAAATGCCCAGACCAGGGATCGAACCTGGATACTTGGCGTGCCGTGCCAATGCCTTACCTGTTAGGCTATCCGGACCGATACCTGGTTGACATAATTCACTCTCTTATTAGTTGGACTTGGCTGCGAACTGCAGCGCTAGTTTCATTCATCCGAACTATAACTATAGCATTTACATGATGAAACTACTTTAACACGGAAACCCAGACTGCAGCCACGGTCTGGGCCACGGTAACTGCTGTCACGGTAACTGCAGCCACGGACTCGGCTGCAGTTCGCAGCCAAGTCCAACTAATAAGAGAGTGAATTATGTCAACCAGGTATCGGTCCGGATAGCATAACAGGTAAGGCATTGGCACGGCACGCCAAGTATCCAGGTTCGATCCCTGGTCTGGGCATTTTTCGCTCTGTTGGAATAAACTTCAACTGTGCTACTCCATCCTTAAATATGATTTAATCCAGTTGGAAAAAATATTCGTTCCCTTCATTATGAAAATAGAAATATTTTGAAAAATCCGCCAAAACCTAAAGTCTAAGTAATAATTAATTAATTAAACATAATAATAATAACAATAATTGTCTGAGCGAAGCGAAGGCTAATACACAACGCAGTATTACTTTCCGGTCAAAAACAGCTACGACGGATATTAAAAGCTTTCGTAAAACCTTTCGTCAAGCATAACTCAAAAAATATTTGTCGGATTTCGGTTCTGGTTTTACCAGAAGGTACCTATGAGGGTAACCTGTTTTGATGAATGCACCTACTATGAAAAATAAGTTCCAATTCGTTTTAAAATTATATTAAAAAACTGATAATAAAACACAATTTATCTACATACGTCACGGAAATTTAGTGTATGTCATTTTCACCGGCTGGATGTTTTCGTAGAAAACCGAATTATAGCACATGGAGCAAAGAAAATATGCCCGCATTAATATTAAAGTGCAAAAAAAACATATTTAAATTTAATCAAACAGGAAAATAAATCTGGATTTTCTTTTTTCTATTTCAAAGAAAAAAACCATAATAACGTAGGATTTCAGATTTTACGATAATCTACCCAATAGCATTTTTTAATCGGCAAAAGCAACCAACATTTATATTTTGCGTGTGAAAATTTGAAACAGTTATTTTATGTTTAAATAAACAATTTTTATTTGTGGCATCATTTATTCTTAATTTATTTATTTTTGTCTTTTTAGTATTTAAATGAAATTTGGGTGCTTGTTAGTTATCCCGTCGACCAATTTCGCCAAATTATATAAATCGACAAACCACCCTCTAAATTATACAAATTGACATAATTTTTATTTTAAATATTTTTTTTGTAAATAACTTTATATTAATACTAAATAACTTAAATATTTTAAAGAACAAATAAATTAGTATAACATTAATAAAAATACAAATTAAACGTATAAATTAAAATAACTTGATGACGTAAACACGTGCTGTCAAGTTAATGTGACATTTACGATCAACCATTATTGTCATTTAATCTTACAATTTGGCGACAGTAATTTGGTCGATGGGATAACTAACAAGTACCGAAATTTGTACTTTTCCAGAATATACGTCTTATAGGTAAAGAAAATGAGTTTGGCGAGAGAAGTAAACTTTTCATGCATATTTTCTGGTAACCTACTCATTGTTTCATGTACCCAAGCAATTCTTTAAAGATTTAAACAATTAATTTAGTGTAAACAAGACATTTACGCACAGATGGCACATGCGCACCACGTTGGCGCGAATTTTTTCTGACGCCAATGTCATATAGGCACCGGGGTATTTAACTGGCGCCAAAGTGTCGTTATTTTGCTTGATGGTAACCTAGATTTTGTTGTTTATTTATTAATAAATTGTTTATTTACTTTTATTTTCGTTTTTTAAATTATATAAATTGTTTTGTTCTATAGTTATTAATTAAACTTTTTTTATTTATTGTTATTCCCTTTTTACAAATATATATGTAACTGGTATTCGAAAACGAGGTTTTTGCCAAATTGGCGTCAGAAAAAAATCGTGCCAACGTGGTGCGTATGTGACATCTGTGCCAAAAAGGTTTATATTTATTTGTAAAAAATAAATATAAACGCTCATCGGGTTTGTAATAAATTGTCAGGTTTGTATCTTTTTGTAACAAATCTCACTTTCTGAAGCCAAAACTGCACAAAGCTTAAAAAAAAAAAAAAAAATGCCAATGCAAAATAATGTTGTTAAAGTACAGTGCAATTAATTAAAAACGTGTATTTTAAATGAAGTGAATGAAAGCTTTATATTTTAAACGAAATGAATGCAAGATGAATATAGTATGGAAAAAATATTGTCAATTTATCACCTGCGCTTGACTAACTTAAAAGTATCAATACTGCAATTGGTATATGCTATGCAAAATGAAACAATTATGTTATAACCACTCTTCGTGCAAGAAAAATGGCCAATAATTCGTATTCAGATACACAGGCAAGGTTGACGTTAAACAAGAGTAATACTAACAGCAACATTGTTATAACGGACGGGAGTTATAATAGCTAAGTAATAATGGGTAACACATACCACACAAGCAGTTTTTTACATATGTTTCGAGTGAAGCTCGATCATCAAGGTTCTAATTATTCATACAAGTAACCGTTACATAAACGAAAGTTTAAAATTTAAATGTAAATATATGCAATCTCGCATTCCCCCCCCCCCCCCAAAAAAAAAGGAAAAAAAAAATAAAAATAAAATGTTACAGCAATGAAATTTAATTGGAGTTAAGCGAAGCTTTTTAAAATACGATATTGGTTGAAAACCAGATTACGGAATATTCCTATAATATTTGAATTAATCACGATACATTTTTTTAGCCCGGTTCAGATTTTGCCAAGAGTATTCTATTTTTTGTCAAAAGCCGCCTTTTTCCCCCGCAAGTGTAACTTGTGTTAATGTTGAAATAAATGTTTTGACTTATGCTATTATCTCTTCTTATTATTTTTATTTATTTACTTATTATTATTTTTAATTAAATCAGTCAAATAGTGTTTATAAATGTATTTAATGTGTGTATTTCAAATTAAAAGAATGCATTACGAAAGATGGCGATAAGAACAATATTTCACGATTTATCAATTGCGCTCACCTAAATGCTTTATTACCATGTGTTTAATTCCCTTCTTGGAATTTCATTGTTATACGAACTTTGCTTTTTTAAAAAAGCTTGACGCAATTCGAGTTTAAGAAAGTGAGATTTTTTGTCAAATTATATAAACGACTATGAAAATAAAACTGAAGAAGTATTATACTGGTTTATGTATGTATTTTTAAAAATGCAAAAATGTCGGTATGAAACAGCGAATAGGTTGTCCGAAAGTACTTGTAAATGTGTTCCTTTTCTAGGCTATTATATCTCTTGCCATGGCCCTTAACAGAGGGAAGAGCTGTTTTAAAATTGATATGGATTTTTTTTTCAGTTTCACTAATCTATATATTTCATCATTTGAATTAGTAACCAGTATATGGCCAATTAAAGATAGTATCTCATTTTCTTTACTTGCAACAAGTTAATATTAAATCTATGTTCTCGGCAATATCGCTCATACTTATCCCTCTGAGGGAAGTCCTAGTAATAATGCAACATTGTACAAATACATAAAAATAATTTTTATTCGTGTTAGGTGACATTATTGTCCAGATGCAGATTTTAATTTTTTATAAACACAGTTGTAGTTTACAATTCGCAAAAAGCAAGATATTAATTAATTATAACTAAAGAGCATGAAAAATATTATAAATTAACTAATAAGCCATTAAAGATGAAAACTTCCGCGTGGCCACAAAAAAGAGCCGGCTGACCAGAACAAAGAGAGCGCGAGAAGAATAATACTTCTATTTGGGGCTTTATTTAGCATAGTCAGATGGGGGATATCAGGCAATCTGCACTTGACGTAGTACAGAAATATTTATGTATATATATATTCTTTTGAATGAAGAATATACAGATAAAAAAAACCAAATATGTTTATATAATTATAAAATTTCTTAATTGTAAATGAAATTTTACGTAAAAGCGATTCACTATTTTGAGATTCTAAGTTATTTTTTTATATTTATATTTTTATATTTTATTTCTAATTAAAATAAGTAGGCTGTTTTAATTTTAAGTATATAAGTCAAATAAATAATAAGGAAATATTTGAAATACAGAATTAATTTTAAATACGAAAAGAATATTTTATGATTATTAGAAATTTGAACCTTTGTATCCCAACTTTACAGAAAAGTAATTTCTTTAACACTATTTCTAGCGATGTCAAATGACGCCTTTTTATAATTTTGATTTATGTTTATTTTGCTCGTAGTTTTTGAACGTAATAAGCATATAAAAGTCTTAAATGTATTAAAAAGGATTTGTAATTGTTGCAACTTAAAAATTACGAATGAAAAACCTTAAATAGAAATCATTTTAAAGGTGCCATTCGACACCGGTAGAAATAGCATTGATATTATCTTTATATAAAAAAGATTAATCCAAACTTTTAAATACTTTTTTTAATAGTAAATTAAAATAATTATTAAAATGAAATAAAAAGTTGTAGTCTGTTCCAATGCAGAATTTAAAAAGTAATGTGTCTTTATCACAATTCCATGTTAAGAAACCCCTTTAAAAAAATATGTAAAATGAAATATACATCTAAAATTCACGTGCCGTTAAAAATAAAATCAAATAAAGATTTGTAAAAATATTTGCAAATTTTTTTTCTTTATTAATCACATAGTGTCCAAATTATATGCAATTGAATATGTGCAGTGCATGGGCATCTGCGTATGAAAATTAAAGCTCGACTTATAAATGTTTTAAAATTGTCTGGACTCTATATTTATGATATACTAAAATATCAGGAGCTTTTATAAAGAAGCCACAACCCCCCCCCCCCCTCTCCTGAAAACGATTACTTCTAGCATGAGAAAGTTGCATGGCGTGCTACAATTTGGTTATAGGCGTTTACGGTTTTCGGGTTATATTAAAATTTAGAGGGTTCAGTTCAAAAACCCGATAATGTCTCTCCTGTTATAAAAATTACGTTTACCATATAAAATATGAGTGCTTTACACTAATTATAGCTCGAATTATAAATGTTTCAATTTATCAGAACCTTATACTTATGGTACACTAAAATATAGAAAACGTCAACTGAGTTACTCCCCCCCCCCCCCCCCTCTGCTTTTTAAAAAGATTACGATTACCACACGAAATTTGTGTGGGCTGTAATAATTTGGATCCGAGTTATAAGTGTTTACGTTTTCGAGCCCTCATATTCGGGTTATACTAAGATTTAGGGCGTTCAGTTAAAAAATGCGATAATGCCCCTCCTTTTATAAAGATTAGGTTTACCATACAAAATACGAGTGATTTGCGATAATTATAGATCGAGTTATAAATGTTTTAATTTATCAGGACCTTATATTTATGATACACTAAAATATAGAAAAAGTCAACAGAGCTCCCCCCCCCCACCCCCTGCCTTTTAAAACGATTACGATTATCATACGAAATTTGTGTGGGCTGCGACAAGTTTGATCTGTGTTTATAAGTGTTTGCGTTTTCGAGTCCTTATATTTGGGTTACACTAAAATTTAGGGGGTTTAGTTAAAAATCCGATAATGTCCCTCCTTTTATAAAGATTACGTTTACCATACAAAATATGAGTGTTTAGCGATAATTATAGATCGAGCTATAAATGTTTTAATTTATCAGGACCTTATACTTAGGACCTAATACACTATACTATAATACATATAAAATATAGAAAATGTCAATTTTCCCCTCCCCTGCTTTTTAAAATGATTACCATACGAAATTTGTGTGGGCTGTTACTAAAATTTAAAGACCTTCATTTAAAAATTCTATGATGTCCCCTATAAAATTT
Organism: Maratus speciosus; assembly: GCA_963932465.1. Lineage (NCBI taxonomy): Eukaryota > Metazoa > Arthropoda > Arachnida > Araneae > Salticidae > Maratus > Maratus speciosus. Next base: position 173,043,786 of record OZ010788.1, read on the forward strand.
TGTCACCTATTTCAAATGCACAAATTTTCAGCTTGCTGGAGAAGGGACCGAAATGGCTAGGGACCGAAATGGCCAGGGACCGAAATGACTTGGGACCGAAATGTCTTGGGACCGAAACGGCAGGACCGAAGTGTCGGAGCCGAAATGTCGTGTACCCTGATTTAATGTATAAACAAATTTGCTTGCCGCAATAATTTTATACCATGTGATGTTAGATTAAAAGTCTCTGAAATAAAAATCGTTTTAAGAGTATCGTTTTAATATATGACTTAATTTTCCCTATTCAATGCATGTCTCATGTAATAATTTATTTATTTAAAAAAAATCTGTTTTAAGATTCACGGGTAGATATATTATTTAACTTAAAAGCATTTGGAAATATTGTTTGAGCTTTTAAAATATGACCTAATATTCACTTGGAAGTTTTACAGGTGTAACAATTTAATTATTTTAGCCACTTTAATCTTACGATATTTAATGTTTAGGCCTTTTACAAATGACGTAATTATCACCTTTAAATACGTTTCGCGTGAGATAATTTTATTATTTTAAAGTTTTCGTACTTTTTTTAACGATTAACTAAGATTTTGACTTAACTTTCTTTATTTTCTGCTTTTAATATGTGATTATTAAATTCTTATTTTAAAATTTTCTTTCTGTTTTTAAGATTATTGATGTCATTTTCTCTTAATCTCAGTATTGTTTCACTATCAATGGAAGCAAAATATATAATTTCAATTATCAATCTGAAATTGACGAAAAAGAAGAATTGTAATAATTCCTAGAGTTTTCCCCCTTTCCTTCCCTTTAAAAATTGGAGTAATTTTAATGCCATTACAGATTTTCACTACAGAAATGTACTTAAAATTAGAAAAAAAAATAATATTTATAAAACTAATTCAAATTTTAAAATTCTGATATTATTTTTGAAACTTGTTGATCAATACAGATTTTTGGTGTTAATTTCACCGTATAATATTCCATATTTTAGGAGAAATAGCCGTAAAACTGAATTAGTCGTTTAATCAGTCGTTTCATAAAATCGTTTCATTAGGATTTTATATATATAGGGTAGATTAAATATTTGTTAAGATATGAGCATTTGTATGAAATCATTTTTAACTGCACATGCGCAAACAACTTAAAACATTCTATTTCATAATTTGGTAATTACATAGGGAAATTTATACGCGTACACACTTTATACAAACAATTATCTATAACACTTTATACAAGGAAAGATATCGTCGAAGCAGAGCCGATTAACAATTTGATGATAATTCCTTATCTTAATGCTACTTTTAGAAATAAACTGAAAATTCAGTTCCTTATATCAATCAACACCTTTCTGAATTTTTGCGATGTTCGACGACCATTTTGATATAAATTTCCCTGTCTAGCTGACCACCAATTTATGAATATTTTTTTTCGAAATCATTCACGCACGTGGAGTTAAATGTCATTTCATCCAAATGCTCATATATCATCAAATATTAAATATATCTATATATTTTTTTAATGGCAATATAATGTTTCTACTTTCGCTTTGTAATATTATTTGAAACTGGTGTTAAAGGGTTTAGCCGGATAAACATAGCGAAATGGCCCCCCGCGGCCGATGTTTGAAATAACATGTGTGATAATAAGGCTCACCATAAGAATACAATATAGAGTATTTTTAGCCTCTGACCTTCAACAGTCCTTGAGATAATCGGCTAAGTATGCGCCGGCGCTACTATTTTTCAAATACGTTTTTCCCAAGAAGTACAAAAGTTAAAAAAATGCCAATTATTGAAGAATATATTAGTTCGCATTATATATATTTTTCTCATTTTTACACAAATTTTAACATAGAAAAATAAACAAAAATATTTAAAAAAAATTATTAATGTAGTAATTTTATATTTACACCGACCAAAAAATTACAGAATAATGTTCAAAATATGTAATTTTAAGAAAAAAAAATATCGTTAAAATCGAAGATGCGCTTTTTGAGTTATAAAAAATAATGCTAGCAACTTACTAAACTATTCGTAACGTTCCCTGTTTGCATTTGCAGAAATACGCTACTATCAATGCATTGGTCGATTCGTGACATTTCCACTCGGGCAGGATGCGCAGTACGCCAAAATAAGAGAATTTTTCCATTCATACCCCTTCGTTATAGGTTTGTTTTGTGTTTGTAAATGTTCTGTTATTTTGGCGTACTGGGCATCCTTCTCGCGTAATAATATCAAGAGCAGACAAACAAGGTGGCAACATTTGCCTACGATGATTTTCACATAGAAGAAGGCTATGGGGACCTACAGTGTACGTACATATATAACGTATTACTTTAGGGGGGAGTGTTTGTGTGCGTGTGTGTGTGTGGGGGGGGGGGGGGCTGGCACTTGACATCGGAAGATATCTGTAGGGGGAGGGTTGTTGTCATTTGATATCGTTATAATTTTTTATCAAACCAAAATTTACATTTTTGGTACCATTTTCTTTACATCTGTTATCTTAATTTTTTAAGACTGCTTTCTTCTTTTTATGAAAATACAAAGTTATTATTAAAACCATTGAATGATTATAAAACATTTCATTCCAAAATATGGAATAACCAAATTTTCGCCATTAATATTCTCCTGCCATATGCGTATATAATTCGTTGTTACAGAAACCAGGTTCAAAATGGTACTTATTAATTTTGCTAGTAAAAGATGGGGAAGAATGTTGTCCACCTGTTTTGTTTAGAAGAAATTGTGTTTAGCGCCGTGCAATGTCGACGTGCAAGAAGGCACTGTGAAATGCATTATGTAACAAAGAGCTATTAGTAAAAACTTTTAAATAATACGTATTTCTTTAAAATGTTAATTGATACAAAGATAAGATCGATAGATTGATAACAGTGATATTTTATGAATTTCTACTTTTTATTTAAATCAGTAAAATATGAGAATAAAAAATGTACAACCGTATAAGTATATCATTGCAAACGTATAAAAAGAAAAAAAAATCGAAAAAAAAATTGAGACACTGATAACAATATTATAAGGGGAGGGGAATTCGAGGAATGATAACTATGATATCGGTTGGTTGGGACGGGGTCTGAAATTGCCAAATGTAGATAACCTTATATATTTACAGCCCCTATTCAGCTTCACCTGCAGAATCGATTAGACCATCGACTTGATATTATTACACAAGAAGGACGGTCAGTACGCCAAGATGTTTACAAACATGTTAATACATGATAATATACATGTTTGGAACAAGAACGTTTACAAACATGAAACAAACCTATAGGGAAGTGGTATGAATGGAAACATTCTGTTATTTTGGCACACTGCGTATCCTGTCCGAGTGGAAATGTCACGAATCAACCAATGCATTGATAGTAGCGTATTTCTGCAAATGCAAACAGGGAAAGTTACGAATATTTTAGCAAATTGCTAGCATTATTTTTTTTATAACTCAAAAAGTGCATCTTCAATTTTAACGACATTTTTTTCTCTTAAAAGTACATACTTTGAGCATTATTCTGTAATATTTTGGTTGGTGTAAATTTAAAATTGCTACATTAATAAATTTTTTAAAAAATATTTTTGTTTATTTTTCTATGTTAAATTTTGTGTAAAAATGTGAAAAAAATATATAATGTGAACTAATATATTCTTCAATAAATGGCTTTGGTTTCATATTTTTAACTTTTGTACTTTTTGAGAAAAACGTATTTGAAAATTAGTAGCGCCCGTGCATATTTCCCCGATTATCTCAGACGGTTGAAGGTCAGAGGCTAAAAATACTCTATATTGTATTCTCATGGTGAGCCTTATTACCACACATCTTATTTCAAACATCGGCCGTGGGGGCCATTTCGCTATGCTTATCCGGCTAGACCCTTTGGCGGGAAAACTCTGGATGCAATAAACAAAAATTATCAAGTTTTTTTACGGAAACGTTTATATTTTCCCAAATATGCGAGTCACTCTTACACAAATGCATGCAGATGTTTTACAAGGTCGACATAGTTATTTGCTACAGTAACAGACTATTCCGAGCATTTCCTTTTATAGGATAGACACAAATATTATATACAACAGAATCTCGTTACAACGAATGCCCTTTTAATGAGTTTTTCATTTTAACGAATATAATTTGGATAGTAAAAGAAATCCTATTATCCCTTTTCAGTATAAAAAATATGCACGTTAAGGAATTTTTCAGCATTGCGAATTTAATCAGTATCTTCTAGAGATTCGTTGTAACGAGATTTTACAGTATATCAGTTTATTGTTGTTCCTCTAATTGTCTCCGAGACTAAATCTTCACTAAAAAATAACAGGTCAAACGTCCATTTTACATCTAGAGTTCAAAGACAATTCGTTAACTCTTTATGCCCCAAATTATGAATTCATAAAAATTTCATCTTCTGAAGCATTTTTTCTGAATTTTTGAAACGACATTAGAAAATTTACACAATCATTAATTAAATTTTAGGTGGATTTTGCCAATTAAAATTAATGAATTAAATTTGAATATTTAGGGATTTGTGCAATATTTTAATCTCCAGTTATTTAAAATATTCTTTTTAGTATTTTATAGACTTGTGAAATTTACAAATATAATGCTCTCACAATAGAAATATAGAAATATTTCCGAACTGAAACTCCCAACCCCAACCGCCCTCAATCTTTCAACGTCAAGAAAGTTGAAAAGATGCAAATGAAAAAAAGAAATCGTCCTTTTAAAAGAATTTTTGTTTTGTGAAACCAATAAGGCTTTTGGAACAAGATAATGTAAAGTATCTATAACTCATTCTAAATTGCATGACTACTAATTGATGTATTAAATTAATTTTAAACAAGTTATTTTAATGGCACTTTAACCGTCGGGGCATAAAGTGTTAAAGTATTCTGTAGACATTCGACAAAATATCTAAAGTTAAACGCGCCCGATCATTACCCTTAATTTATGATCATGAGTGCAATTAGCCGTTACAAACACAAATTTTAAAATACAGTTTAAATTTACACGAATATTCTGAAGTGCTACTAATAATCGAGTCATACGCAGATAAGTAAATACAATAAACTTCCGACTATCCCGCCTAATGTGGCGGAAATGTAGGCCGGATAACAAAAAAAACCCGGATAGGCCGGAGTTCTATAAATATTTACTTACTTCCTGCCCCCCTCATTATACTAAAAACACATGCTACATATTTTAAGATAAATTTTATATATACAGTAGATACAGTTTCAAAACAAGCAAAATAATAACGTAAAACGTAAGTCTAATTCGTAAAAAAATTAGTAAATCTTATTTTGCTGTTTATTAATAAATGATTTCACAAAAATGAAAAGTTATGCATAAAATAAAAGAGTCAAAACTTATTTTTTAGTTTTTGAAAAAGTCCTTGATATATCACTGCTTCTCCCTGTTAATAATGACGCTCATTTACGCAAGCAGATAATATCAGCTGGCGTCGCCTCCTCCTGCTTGCTCTTTGTTTCTCTCTCATAGTCACTACAACCTTTTTTCGTTCACCACCCATTTCGTTAATCTTCAATAAATAATCACGAAGCACACCAAAAGACTATACGAAGTAAACAGGATAAATGTAAACTAACGTCCGCACTTGTTAACACCCGTTTCACAACTGACAAAACAGGTTATGAAGCCTTAAACTACCCACATTCCCCTGTCTGTCTCGGCTATTGCATTCTGCAATCCCTTATTGCTTCTTCCTGTCGTGAGTTAACACTTTCCTGCGGACGGGAACTTGCCTGTCTCGGGTGCTTGCAACATTCCTCATTTTTTTTTTTTACTAGGCCGACTAGTACGGAGTACCGGATAGTCGGGAATTTACAGTATGTTGATTGCATTTTACAGATATTTACTATTGCTATTCTAACATAAAACATTTTTCTCATACATAATTGTTGATGCTCAACTATTTTTAGACCACTAAAGACAAATTAGGAATCCATCTACAGAACGCATACAGAGTACACTAATAACCATAAATAGAGATGTTAAATAAATCATATTCAAATCATTATATATTTTATAAGTAGACATTTTTATGAAATTTCAAATCATGCTAGACATTTTAATTTATATCTAAAGAAAATATTCGATGTTTCATAATAAGTATAATAAATAGAAATTGAAATTATTCTAGAAATTGATTTCTGTTAAAATTTCACCTGCTTTAATTTATTGTGATCGAAGAGTAATTTCGAAATTTATATAATTTCGAAATTAATATTTGAAAAAAAAAAAGATGAATTGTAATCTAAAGACTTTTAACAGAGATCAATTTGTTGAAACTTCAAATATGAGAATTAAATATATATATATATATATACCTGTCGGCCCGGCCCGCAGGCAGAGATAGATTTCGAAGTATACTAATTTCACCAACAAAAACTAAATCATGATTAGAGATAAACCCACTTTAACAATTTTATCTGGCCGCTTTTGACGAGTTTTTATTTCATTTTTATACAATAGCTGGTTTTATCAGAATCATGTTAAAGCGGTGTTAAAAAAAGAATACTTTTCCATGTTCAACAACTCCAAATTTTCTGGCACATTTTCAGATTCATTTTTCATAGAAAAAATATGAAACTTGCTGACGTGATTTCAGAAGAGATTTATAAGCGACCTTTGTTTTCATTTTTCGTTCATTTAATTAAAACTTGATTGATAAACATTTTCTCAGTAGGACAATATTTTTCGTTTCTAACACAATCGCAAATCGGAAATTCTGTTCAAAATATCCACTTTGACATCATTTTTTGAAATGTATTCTGCTCTATCAAAAAATGGATCATTACGGTACATTATACAGTTTCTGAATAAGAGAATCTACCAATTGGATGCGTTTGAGAGCAAAAATGAATTTAAAAATGAGTAAGGAAATTAGCAATTTGAACTTGTATACACCCTTAATTAGATGATTTTTTTCTTCAACTGCTATGTATTTTTAATTTGTTTTTGCTGTAAGAATTGGTACTATTAAAAACTTGTCTATATGAATGTTGTAGACAATATTAAGAAGATATATGATAAATTCATGGGGATTTTATATCTTGTGAATTAACGGAGTTATGGAATTTTTTCTTCTTCAACCCACACCCCCCCCCCTTTTTTTTGTTTTCGTTTTCAATTTTTTTGCGGTACGAATTGGTCCTATCAAAAACTTGCGCAGGTAAAAGTTGTACATAATATTAAGCAGATTTATAATAAAATTAATTGGATTTCATATCTTGAGAATTGACGAGGTTATGAATTTTTTCTACCAAAAACCCTATTTTTGCGCCCCTTGAGTCCATTTCTCCTTTTATCAAAAATCTGTGATACATAAATTTTTGACCCTATTTTTAGAAGGAATAAAAACTTTAAACTGATTTGATATGTACAAAAATTGCGAAGTTATGAGGTTTTTTCGGTTTTCACGAAACCCCTCCCTATTTCCATCCCCTTGGTTCAATTTTGCCCATTAACGAACTTGACCGAGATTTTATACCCCTTGATTTTATGTATCAGTTTGGAAGAGATTTGTGCAGAATTGTGGAAGTTATTGTGTCCAGAAGAAAGTTATATACATATATAGATAGATAGATAGATAAAGTTTTTTACTGAGGGTGGTTTTGGGTTCTAGGGGTCATGATAAGTGTAGATCTGTAAAAAATTTTTGGAAATTCCAACATAGGGGGGAATGTAATATGTAGTATTTCATACGAAATCTACCTAAAAATACAGCTTATTACACAGAGTAGTTTTGAGTTATCATTAAAGAGCTGTCCACATTGCAATCAGTTCAGCAAGATTAAAAAATACCTGCCGGCTCGGCCTACAGGCGGAGGTAGATTTCGAAGTTAAGTATACTAATTTCACAAACAAAAACCAAATCATGATTAGAGATAAACCCACTTTAATAATTTTATCTGGCCGCTTTTGACGAGTTTTTATTTCATTTTTATATAATAACTGGTTTTATCAGAATCATGTTAGGGCGGTATTCAAAAAAATACTTTTCCATGCTCAACAACTCGAAATTTTTTGGCATAACTCCAGATTCATTTTTAATAGGAAAAACATGAAACTTGTTGACGTGATTTTTGAAGAGATTTATAAGCGACCTGTGTTTTCAATTTTCATTCAATTAATTAAAACTTGATATATAAACAATTATTTTCTCAGTAAGACAATATTTTTCGTTTCTAACACAATCGCTTCGGGAAATTTCGTTCAAAATGCCCACTTTGACGTAATTTTTTGAAATATATTCTGCCTCTGTCAAAAAATCAATCATTACGGTACATTATATAGTTTCTGAATAAGCGAATCTACCAATTGGATGCGTTTGAGAGCAAAAATGAATTTAAAAATGAGTCAGAAAATAAGCAGTTTGGATTTGAATACTCCCTTAATACGATGATTTTTCCAACACAATCCGCTTCGGGAAATTAGGTTCAAAAGGCCCAATTTGACAGCATGTTTTAAAATATATTCTGCCTCTATCAAAAAATTCACCATTACGGTACATTATATAGTTTCTAAGTAAGAAAAGGTACCAATTGGATGCCTTTGAGAGTAAAAATGAATCGTAAAATGAGTCAGAAAATAAGCAGTTTGGATTTGAATACACCCTTACTAAGATGATTTTTTACTTCAACCGCTATGTATTTTTAATTTGTTTTTGCTGTTAAAATTGGTCATATCCAAAACATGTCTATATAGATGTTGTAGACAATATTAAGAAGATACATGATAAATTCATGGGGATTTTATATCTTTTGAATTGACGGAGTTATGGATTTTTTTCTTCTTCAAACGCCCTTTTTGTTTTCGTTTTTAATTTTTTTTTGCGGTACGAATTGGTCCTATCAAAAACTTGTGAATATAAAAGTTGTAGATAATGTTAAGGAGATTCATGATAAAATTAATTGGATTTGATATCTTGAGAATTGACGAAGTTATGCATTTTTTTCTCCCAAAAACCCTATTTTTTGCGCCCCTTGAGCCCATTTTTTACTTTATCAAAAATCTGTGATATATAAATTTTTGGCCGTATTTTTAGAAGTAATAAAAACTTTAAACTGATTCGATATGTACAAAATTTAAGAAGTTATGAGGTTTTTTCGGTTTTCACAAAACCCCTCCCTATTTCCATCCCCTTGGTCCGATTTTGCCCATTAACGTACTTGACCAAGATTTTATGCCCCTTGTTTGAGTTTGAGCCTTGTTTGAGCCCATGTATCAGTTTGGAAGAGATTGGTGCAGAATTGTGGAAGTTATCGTGTCCAGAAGAAACTGATATAATAGATAGATAGGTAGATAGATAGATAGATAGATAGATATAAAGTTTTTTACTGAGGGTGGTTTTGGGCTCTAGGGGTCATGATCGGTTTAGATCTGCAAAATTGTTTCAGAAATTCCAACATAGGAACGACGCCAATAGGTAGTATTTCATACGAAATCCACCTAAAATTAATTTAACATTAGTAATTCCAAACTTAAAACCTTTATAATTCTTGAACTACTTCAGTAATTTTGTAAGAATATAAGATTGTTAGATTTTTTGAATTACAAATGGCATTGTGATTCTAATTTTATTGGAAGGAAGAAGGGGGGGGGGTATTCCTAAAGATTATAGAGAACCTGTAAATGGTGGCATCTTTGCATATAATGCAGATGCCGTCACTATTTGTTTACATTTTAGTTTTCTTCAAAAGAAACACCACAAATATCTACTAATCCGCATATGATAATGTGTTTGACTTCTTTTCTATGGCCCTTTAAATTCGTTATGTTAATCGAAACATTTTCTTTTTACTTAATATTTTAAACCTTTCAGGAGCAAAGTACTAAAGTTGATAAAACATTGAAATGGTTGAATAATACCAAAACATAGAATTAAATTTATTTGAAAAAAAGAAAAGTTTTTCTTTACGTACATTTTAAAAATCATAATTTCACACAAAAATTCTGGTGTTATTGTGGCATTTTAAATTTCAAATTAAGTGGGATATACAATATATGACCTCCGCACTCCATGCGGCTAATGTATAAAGGATTCAAAAATTTTAATGTGCTGTTGGATACATGGACAGTCTCACCAAGCGAGCTCATTAAAAAAAGGCGTATCAATTGAAAACTTAAGCAAAAGCAAAGTTTTCTGTTTCAGATAAATAATTCATTTAGGGTTCTCAATAATAAATAAAATATTTTTAAAAATAATTAATCTCTCAAATTAATTATTAGTCATTTTCACGAAATCAAAACAGCTCTTTGCTGCTTTTTCTGCCTTGCTGCTTTTCTGTTGGTTTTCTGCCTTTTAATATGTTATAGAGCCTTAGATTTCGCCACTCAGTTGTTTCATGCAGCTTTTTTCTCATGTTTTTGGTGCGTTCTCCACCCATATCGGGTACATAAGCCAACGCCCCCCCCCGCTATTGCTAACATCCAGGTCTTAGATTACTCTCCTTTTTTTCACCAGCTGCCTCTATCCGGGGATGTGTGGAGATGTCCACAGGTGCCTCGGCAAAAACGTGTTCGTATAGGACATTAGATTTCTCCACTCAGTTGTTTCAGGCTGATTTCTTCTCATTGGTTGTTTTTGGCGAGTTCTCTACCCGTACCGGGTATATAAGCCACCACGGCCTCTCTGTCGTTATGCCCAATCCTGCTTTTTTTAGCACGCTGTGCCTTGCGCTCTGTCGCACTGAAGAAGAATCTCGGTTGTGGATTCGAAACAGCTGTTTTCTCCTTTTTTGTGCATTTTTAAACGTTGGCTTTTATATTTTAGATGGCGTTAGATATCTAGATCATTTCAGTTATCGATGTATTGAGACAATCAGTGACTCAGGAGGATGGAGCCTATTGAAATTTGCTTTTGATATAATAAAAAGCATTTGGTATAATTAAAAAAATCATAAAAATTATCTTTGAGTATTTATCACTACATATAATTGTATCTACTGCTACAATTCAGAAGAGTTAAATCTCATGAAACTACGTAAAATTTTATTTTCAGTAAGGGCAAATTGAGGCAATAGTAAACAAATTTTATTCATTTCAACTACTGACAGGTCTAAAGAGCATGTAATCAATGAAAAACCTTCTAAAACTGCAATAAATATATTGATTCACTCCTATACTTGAATTACAATTAGTGTTACTGTAGCATATTATTTAAACACCTAAACCTTTCTGTTCACAATTACTTCATATATTCGTAATTATTCCAAAGATTATGGGGTAATTGTGAATATATATTTGTTTCGGGATTATATAATGCAAAAATATATCAAGTTCTCACAACACATTTCATTAACAACAATTTCATTTTCATGTTATTCTACCACTAGCTGACCTGCCGGCATTGCCCGAGCTTGTGAGGATAGCCTTAAATATACTTAAAATAAATATTGTATGATTTTATATTTTTTAACTCAAATATTTCCAATAGAAACTAATGTTGGGATTCCCACTGCCTTTGGCAACGTAAGCCTCGAATTTGTATGATTTTACATTTTTTATGGAAATATATCCAAACGAACTTAGGATTTGGAGCCTCACCCTCATCCGACCTCGAGAAGTTTACACCGGGCGTGCTACTCATCTTTTGGTTGTCATGAATTCATATTTTTTAACGAATAGCTTTCCAAATGAACCTAATGTTGGTGATCCCACTGCCTTTGACAGCGTAACCCTCGAATTCGTATGATTTTACATTTTTAATAAAAATCTATCTAAACGAACTTAGGGTTGGGAGCCTCACCCTCATCCTGCCTCGAGCAGCTCACACCGGGCGTGCTACGCACCTTTCGGTCTGTCATGAATTCATATTTTTAAACGAAAATCTTTCCAATTTTTTTGGAAAGATTTTCGCAATATATACTTTAATCTCTATCTAATATTACCGTTGAAGGTTTTGTAAGCACTACTCTTTAATTCTTTAAACAAAGTTATTTTACATGAATAGTAAGAATTGAAAATCAAATGTTTATCATAGACCATTCCTGTTATCATCTAAATATTAACATAAAAGATAATACTTTATGACACATATAGAGCATTCCTAAAGTATCACATTTAATCCGCGAAATGTAATATAAATGAAAGGAAATATTATAAGGACGCAACAGTTCTATAAAGTCATTTAGTAAATAATTTATCGCTTATCAACAAAAGAGGAATGTTCTGGGATATAGTCGGAAATATATATGGCAGTCAATTTTGGTGTATTTTTTATTTCCACTAAAGATTACATTATTAATAAAGAAAATAAATAATAAATGAAAAATATTAAACTTTATAAATCTCCATAATTGATTTTATAATAAATATTCGAGTAAAATAATTTCATTTTCTAAAAATTGTAACTGCACGGAATTTTAAATTTAGTTGGATGGAGGAGAAATAAAAATTCAATTTATTTAAATTCTTTGAAATCAACAAATGCTATTTATGTTGTAAACACTTTTTCTAAAAATAAAAACCAGCTTTGATTGGTAGATTTATATAGTTGAAATTTGTAAGCGATCGTAAGCAGGGTGTCCCAAAAAGATTCAATCTATACTTTGAGGGACTAATATGAGCAGATTTATATAATGAAAAACATTGATTCACCATGATAAATCAGATTTAAAAACTGTGTCAATCATGGAATACTGCATGTTCTAAATAAATCTTGAAAAATCCTAATCTGAACCAGCACATTGAGTCGGACACGTTACTGGAGTGTTGAAAATTTTAATTAAAAGCAATACCAGGATGAAATGGGAAGATGGGTTGGGTTTTAATGATAGTTCCAAAGTAAGTGAATACATGTTTTCAGGAAGCTGATCAAAAAAAGAATGTCGAAAATTCTACGACACAAGTCCTTCGTTTTCACTTACTGACACATTAATTTGGCAATAGTACGTGGATCATAATATATCCATTTGATATGAATAGCGTATGAATACTTTTGAATATTAGAAAAAACTTGGTAACTTAGTAAGACTGAAAACATGCCAATTAGTGCGTTAATGAATAATTTTAGAAACCCTGTGATATAAGCGTAGATATACAAAATAATTTAAAAAAGTTATCGGTTACCAAATATGGTCCAGAATGTAACAAATCCATCAAAAAAGGAATGATGAAAACTATATGACACGAATCTTTCGTTTTCACTTACTGGCATATCATTTTGAGGAGAGTTCATGAATCATAATATATCCATTAGATATGAATAACATATGAACACTTTTGAATATTAGAAAGAACTTGGTAAGTTAGCAAGACAGAAAATATGCCAATTAGTAGTTACTAAAAAATTTTTGAAACTCTGTGAGATAAGCATAGATACACAAAATAATTAGGAGAGGCTATTGGCTATTCATAATGATCCAAAAAGCAACAAATCCAGCAATGGCAAATCACAAAGAATTGTAAAAGAGGAGCAGATGTATTTTTAAGGCTGGTATATTTCTTTTATTATTTTTAGCTGAAAATGTGGTTGATCTCGCGTTACGATGAAAGGTTAGAATTCGCATGAAATAACTTAATAACAGATATAACGCAATTCTTTCTTCCTTATTTTGAATAAGAAAACATAGGATTTAAATAAAATGGAAAAAAAAGAACAAGGGATATTTTACTAAGAAAAAGGGATATTTTACTAAATGAAAAGTTTATAATTTAAAAAACATATATGATTTCATATTGCAGGGGGCCTCCTCAAATGTGCTGTTATTATTCACTGATCACTGTAACTTCGAGTTAAATTCATCTAAATGGCGTTATACTTCATACTTATTTGTGTGTAACTTACTTTTCAAATTAATATATTTGAATATTATAGAAGAAAGATTTGTAATGGCCATAGCAAAAAAGTTTAAAATACGGTCGTAAATAAGATTATGTTAATGAAATAGTTTAATCATTAATTTTCGAAAAGTTTTCTTTTATTGTTTTTTCTAAAATTCCCCCTCCCCCTGTTACACTAGGGAAAAATAACAATTTCGAATTTCCAACTTTGCTCTTGCGAGATCATTAGAAAAAACTGCGAAACTGTATCTTTGTAATTAACTGTAGTATGATAAAGGAAAAAAGCCGATTCCTATTATTTTTCGGTACACTTTTTTAAATTTTGAAGCATTCTGGCAGGTCATTCGACCGTTTTTTGAAAAAACGGTTTCATAATCATAATTTAACTATATTCTGACCATAAAATGGCCAATAATATGGTCAGAATTGTGTTAAATTACGGTTGTGTAACCATTTTCGGAAAAAAAACGGTCAAATGACCTGCCAGAATACTGCAAATTTTAACAATGTAGGTACCATTTAATCCTTTAAAAGGAAAAATACTTTATGATGCTAAAATGTTAAACTGAATAATTGACACCAGAATTTAATTCTTTTCCTTCATTATTTCACGCTAATCCAAAATAAAAAAATAAATTTAAAACCGAGAATGTTACGAAATTTACTTCTTGTCATTTACAGAATAAATGGAAATACTTTCAAAAACAAAACTAGCATATACATCATATGCATAGAATATTTGTAATGCTGTTCACTAGCATATACATAACATACACTAGATAACGTCCCAATATACATCATATGGATACTGTCTTTTCTACCTAAAGAAAACAACCGCTCCGGACTTCCAATTAATTGAGCTTGTATATCAGCTAGAAGCAGGGTAACTCTGGGATAGATGGCCATAGAGGAGAGATGGCCAGTCTAAATATCCCCAAAACTTTATCATAGATTGCAATATAAACATTGTTCATATGAAATAGTTCAACGACTTTTTTTATTGCGACGTGCAGTTCTGTTTTGCGCTTATAAAAAGTAAGTGTAATTTTAATGTAAATTAAGTAGGTCGTTGAATATTTTTTTGACTTGGGTATCTGAATGTTTTGCAGCACGTACGTTATGTATATTTTTTCCTATGTGGATTTTTACGGCACGTATATAATCTAATCTTTACTTCTAAGACTAAAACAAAGACGTACAATCTCTATCGATGCTTTAAATTGGGCGACCATCAGCCCTTCAATTTGAGGAGAGATGGCCACATGAAATCGAGGAGAGATGCCACCTTTAATCAATATTTCAAAATTATACTTAGTGATGATTTTAACTAAATATAATTAAATTTAAAATAAATATATAAAGTTTACGTTTATAAATATATTAATTGATGTAATTATTTAAATTTTAACTAATATAAATATTTTAATAATAATAATAATAATATAATAAGACCTAACGATTTATTTGTTTCAGAAAATGCTGAAAAACGTCGGAAACTTTCATAACAGAAACTGATAAAGTTGATAAACAAACTAAATTAACGTAATAAACCTACAATTAACACAAGAAAAAAAAAAACACGACAATTCCACTAGCAAAGAAAACGAAACACATTTAAATTATCAGATTCTACAGATTCCGAGTAAATAGAATTGGATTAGGATCACTTTGTTGGTTCTGCAAAACAATAATATATCACATCCAAAAAGAATGTCTGGATGCAATGTATGAGGTATCTGAAGTGGTTCCATGAAACGTGTACAAATTATCAAGACCTTTGCCATGCATGTGGTAAGATTTTACGAAAAGCGAAGTATATAAAACGTGTTTTTTTTCTTGCTATTTAAATTAACTTTTTCTTTTGTATTGGATAGCCATCTCTTCTCAGCTTTAAGGAGAGCCATTTGTTATTTAAATTTCAATTTTGTTTAACACTTTTTTGTTTTCAATATTTAATTATTTTTTGCATAAAATATTAAGAGCATATGTGTAAGAATTTTAAATATGCATCAATATTTCTTGTATTTGCATTCTAAGAATTTTTATTTCACTCTTTAAAAACTATGTCCATCTATCCTAGAGTTATCCTAATTACAAATAACTCTTCAATTATTGTGACACCTGATTTCTCTTCATAAGCTGTGTTCCTTGAATTTAAAGAAAATGTTTTGCTTTTAATGATGATATGAAATCATATTTTTGTGTGTGCAGCTAGTGATATTTAAACAAATATAGCATTTTTATGTTATAAAAGAGATGAAATGTCGTTAAATATGATGGGTAAAACAAATAAAAATAAATATTTACAAAAAAAAATGATGTTACCAAACAATATAAAATAATTTTCCAAAATATTTCAGCAACACAGAATTAGTGAAGACGTTCTTCATATTATATTTTATATCATTAAGAGTTACTTTTGACAACGATTGTGCGACGGGTAAATGGACTGGACAGCCATTCTAAATCAATTAAAATAATAAGCTGTAACTTGAAATACTAAGACAATTTACCATTTAGATACCATTTTCTCCCCCCTTCCATCCCTAATAAAATTTCTAAGCTTTATTGTCCTTGGTCGGGTTTCCAATCAATTATTGTCAAACGCACACCTTTTAATTTTTTTCCACCGCTTTTAACGACTAGATTTTTTTGTATTATTTAATCTCTAAAATTCTATAACAAGGTAAAAGTTTCTGTTGAAAATTACTGGTGTCCAAATTCAAGGATTTTGCGCAGCCTTCCAATTGTCGCGAGCTGGCTACTGCTTTATTTAAATCGAAGTCACTTTTTCTGTATAGGTATTGGAAAGTTAGTTAGTCAGTTTGAGAATCCTTTATTAATATGTTAACATTAAGGAAGATGGCATTCATGAGAAAATTAATGATTCCTGGTTAGCATCTTGTCTAGTTTGTATGATGAGATATAATTTTGCGATAAGGAATTGACGTATAATGCACGCTAAAAATCGATCTTTTCATTAACATCTGACATATATACACAAATTTAAATGAAGAGTGATTGCTTAATAACGTTCGAGTATATTTTCAGTAATGAGCATGAAAAATGATTGATCTCAGACGAATATTCCTAACTGAGGTGTCACACCTTAATTACGAAAAAACATTATTTTCTTCGTATATTTTCTTCAAAAAGTATCAGATAATTAAGTAAAGCAGTTAAGGTGGGAAATTAGAAAGTTAATTTAAGGTAAAGTAATATGAGGCAATATTAACGTAATGATGAAATTTTGTGAAAATGCAATATCTCTAGACAGTTTAATCAAGAAAACATGATTAGCCCTAAAATTAGCTCTTTTAATATTAATTGTCTAAGGTATCTAAATCTGGTGAGATAAAATTTAGCTAGAGTTTTTAATTATATTATCAGTTTGTAATGTATAACAATTATAAATTTATAATAAATATAGAATATATAAATTTAAAATTTATTTCAATATATCCTTGTTTGACTTTATTGATTCTTTTTTAAAACTAGTGTGAATTTAAAAAAAAAGTTAATTTTTCTTAATCTTCTGGTGATAAAAATATAACTTTTTGGCAAAGGAGTAGATATTAATAATTTTTGCATAAAATATGTTATACTGCATGACAAAAATATAGGGGAGAATGGGGGTGAAAGGGACATTTTGTTTTTATAAGCTTATAAAATGATTACAATAAAATATATCACTTATAAATTTGCGCCTACTATTCGTCTAAAACCTTTGCTTTGATACTACTAAAACCTCTTATCCTCAAGTACATTAATTAAAAATATATATGTATTTTTATAAATTAGGAGAAATGTCCCTTTTAACCCCATTGTAGGAGATGAAAGGGACACTGTGCGAGGTTGAAAGGGACATGCATAAGTAAAACACTTTTATAAACATTATTTGTGATTACATTATTCAAAAATAAAAGATAATTATACACAAATACAAATAAAATATATTGCAACATATGATAAGATGAAAACAAGACAAATAACATGGTTAGGCCTACTTGACATAAAACATCTTAAAATCAGTCAAAAATTTAAAGAAAGATTTAGCTCTAGCTGTCTCACCACACGTTACGGGTTTAGGTAACTTCACCATAATATCATTAATATTAACATTATTCATGTCAATAGTATACATAAATAGAAAATGGTTTTATTCTGTTTTTTTTTCTGAAAAAATGTACTACACAAAACACAAAAGTGTGAAAATTTTACCACCTTCAGCTGATGTTATGTGAGAAAATAGTTTTTCACTACGTTTTGCTACTATATTAGGTGGTTTGTGCTCTATCAAAGACTGTTTTATCACAGTTATATATTATGTTCTGTGTAAATGTATAGCGATACATAATTAACTGAAGGTTTTAAAAAATATAAACATTAGCTTTGTTGAAACTTATACTTCTTGTTAAACTAATGGCTATATGTTTCTTAAGAAGAAGTAATGAATTTGGTTGCATAAAATCTTGGAACCAATCAATTCCAGCTTGCTTCTTTGTTTGCCAAGATAAGCACATATTTGGAGAGTTCAAAGCAATTGAATACTCATATGTACAGCTGTCAAACCATAGTTGATGTTAGATGCTTGGAGCAAACATGAAGCTAACTCTTTTTATTGAGCTTCACTAAAGGAAGCTTGATAGGAACAACCTGAGGGGTGTCTCTTTCAACCCCTCAGTTTCTGTCCCTTTCAACCCCATACCCACCTAGCGAAATTAAGAATGTATTCATGCATGAGAGTATTTTAGCTAACAAAATATACTGATATTCACATAAAGTGCATACTTTACAGTGTTAAATAACATAAATATTATAATGCTAAACACAATATTACTTTTTTAGAGAAAAAAAGAAAAGCAACATCAAAATTTACTTTTTTAAATCAAAAACAGGTTTTGCTTTCGTTCCCTACAACGCTACAATTGCTAATGTTAGTTATAGGGATTATTAAGACAGAACAAGCATCGTCATCGATTGAGCCAAAGTTCGAACTTTGTACATTTTATTTTCTTCCTGAAATTTTGAGTGTCCCTTTCATCCCCAGTCTCCCCTACGCAGTATTTATGCTTATAAGAAAAACAGGCTATGTACCCAAACGTGTACTTAACATTCATTAGAACGTGTATACTTTTATTGCATTTACATGAATGCGTTTTCTTGATAAAGATTTATGAATGAAGTTTGAGTTAGAGTTTAATAAGTGAATAATGGATATTATTATAATTGTTATACTAGTTAATATTGAATTTTAAAACATTGATTAGTGTATTGAATTGTTAGAAGGAACCTTGTCTCTCGAGACAGATTGTTACAACATTTCAGTCGTTAAGAATCCTATTAAGTGATCATATATTACTTTGAAATGTCAAACGTTAACTAAAGAACTGAAAATTTATTAAATAAGCAACATGTATACTCAATTTAGAATACATTTTTTTACTAAATAGGTGCAAGAATATTGAAGCTTTAAGAACGTTTAATACTATTCAAGATGTTAAAAACATTGGTGTCAGAAGATGTTAAAATCTCTAGCGCTTTCAACTACACATTAGCCGTCATCAGGGGAACTGCTGCAGCCTGAAAGACACACGCTGGTTAAATATCTAAGGATGAAACCAAAAAACAACAAATATGAGAGTGGGAAGGAAAGAAAATAGAGGGGTTGCTATAGAAACCGGAAAAGAGGGGGTGGGGAGGAGGGAAGGGTTATCCAAAACCAAATTCACCAGTTACTCCAAGTATGTTAAACCATATCCGTGGTATATTAGGATAGATCACCATTAAAGGTGACCTTGCCTCTTGTTAAAATTTCCAGAGAATCTGATTATATAAACATTATAGTGTGACTCATTCATCTTGAGATACAGTGTTTCTATATATGCATTATTCAAAACTTATTATCTGTAAAATCATTTTACTTACGTGTACAAATCGTTAAAGAATAGTTAAAAAAACCTATTCTTTTGAATTTTGCTTTTAAAAAAGTAAACTAATTTAAATTCTAGTCATATTTTTATCATAAAAATATTTGTATTTTTCAAAGTAATGCGCAGGACTACGCTAACATAACTCAGCTTTATGAGCTGATTTCTTTTAATACTTGGACGAATGGCAAATTAAAACGACTGTTTTATGAAACCAAAACATGCATTTATTCTCAACAAAAAACCATACTTCATAAAAATTGGAAACTCCGAAACATTCCTAAAACGTAAGTAGATAATATATTTCAATAGTATTGGTTTAAAGTTTATATTTCAGGTCGTTTTGTGTATATTCTGCATTATACGAAATATTACTATGTCACAAAATCCTGGCTAACTATTTCTAGCTAGCTAATCGTAACGCAAGGTACAAAATAACTCTTTCAGATACAAAAAAAAAAGAAAGAAAAAACATAAATATTATATTATTCAAGTAATATTTTTGTATGTACTTGCTACGATAATTTCCTAACTATAATCTTAGTAGTACATTTGTAACATGCGTACCGTGAATGCATACATGCGAACATGCGTACATGAAGCTACCGTGAAGAGTACAGTTTGGAGCTAGTAGTGGCGAATATTTAAAAATATATAGGACGCTGCAACTCCCGCTTCCGTTTAGAATCTTACGAATTAAAATTGCAATTTACAAAAATTCGATATTGAGTGAGAAAATAAGATATTTTTTTATCCTTTGAATTTCAATGGTACGCGACTCCTTAATATAAACCACTTAAGCTTCAAAGAAATAAGAAGTAGCACATGCGAAGTTTACGAAAATTTAAAGCAAATTTAAAACAAATTTAAACAAAAATTGTTTTAATGAAAATCATTTTAATGAACACTTAAAGCAAAGAAAACTTAGTTATCAGCACTTTTGCACTAAAATGTACTTTACATCTCTTTCTTTCTCTTCATGATCACAGCAAAAATGACTGCAATCAAGCTGTATTTTACAGCAAAATGAATTAAAGCAATCAATTTTCCTGTGAATTCAAGAGGTTTTCTTTGCTTCATCTTACAGTTTTCGGAGTTCACAACGAATGGATGTTGATTTTAAAAATCTGTATCATTAATTTCTTATATTTCCTTTCCTTATATATTTAGATTTAGTATTTGAAAAGCATGTAGAGACAATATCAGTGAGAAGAACAGATAGGATTTAAATCAATGCTCAATCATTTCGCGGCTATACCCTGTGATATAAAAGTAAATAATGGTCTGCCTGTGTGAACAAGCCATTTACAGACTATTATGAAAAAAAAGAACATACCTTTAATTTGTGTATTAATAGCGTCTGAAATATCTTCGAGTAGAAATAATTCAACATCATATATGAAAATAATTTTCGTTTTCAACTATGTTCAACAAAAGCATAATAAAATTCCAAAGTGTCCAAATTCTAAATCTAAATAGAAAAGAAAATGAAATGAAAAACTAAATCAAATTTTATAAACTGCCAACTTTTGGCCAACCCCTAAAAATTAACTTTTACAGGGTATTATTAAAAACCTACCTCTTCCATAGCGGAAAAATCTTAGTTCATCTTTCTCTTAGTGGTCAATTATTTTAAAATACTTGAAAATTAATTTTACTATGTTTTTCAAAATCGGAGAAAAGGGAATTAATCTCAACGTTGTCCTCAAATAACCATTTAAGCTATATTATAAACACATAAATATAAAATAGTAATACAAATTATATTCCTTTGGGTATTAACTCAAGCAGAAAGTTTTCAATTGTTTAAAAATATGTTTGTTTAAAATTATGTTTTGTAAATACATTTGTTTAAAAATATGTTTGATATTAAAATATGAATGTGCTATGTATAAGAACTGTTTCTTTTATTCAAATTAAATAATTATTCTTAATATCTAATGTTTGGAAAAAATTATCTATTATCATCTGAATATAGAATTTATTTCCTTTCATCCTCATCCTTTACACAAGACCATCAAGAAAATCATTTCTTATTTTTGTCAAGTATACGGCTTCTGCTATTTTTCTTCTTTAAACCACTAAAATTTCTGAAAAGCCATACATACATTTTTTCGGCATAAAATACTTTTATATTGCTTCTCAAGATAATGCCTGGAATCTCATTTCTAAAAAACAAAATGGTGGAATTTTTATCTTTTAAGAATTATATATTCTCTTGCTGTATTTTTAAAGTCAAAGAAAGGAAATTTAAATTTAGTTACAAAATATAATTGTGTATGCATAATTTTAATTCTGAAAATTTTTAAAGCATGTATGTGACAAAGTCATTAAAAGTTTTAAGTGTGTGTTTGCGCATATATACAGGACATAGGCGTCGACATAACAGGGGCAATCAGGGAAACTTCTACCAATGGTTTTAAAATAATATTTTGTCTTAATTAATGACACTGATAAAAGGGGCAAAAGAACATTTCAATATTAGTGGTGTGATTATACCGGATAAAATTTCAACTGGTTTTCATAATAATATAATCTGTTTCTGATTATTTGTACAACGCCGGATTTCAGTCACAGTAGAGCAAGAATTATTTTGTGTCATTTCGTAATCTCACGATCCACTCGAATAGCGTGTAATGTCTAATTTTTCTTGTCATATTTGTTTGAGGTTGTATAAATTTAGGGACACTCAGCGCTCACCAACGGTGATTTACGAATGGTAGTAATACACAGTAAAGTAAGAATTATTGTGTGTAATTTCTTAGTCTGACAATTTTTGTGGAATAAAATTAGCGACTACCACTTCTTGTCATGTACATTTAACAATGTCTTCCTAATATCTGGGATATCAGCATTCAACAGAGGCCTAAACACGAAGGGATTTTAAAGAAATTGCAATAGGACACTGTAAGACATTTCAGTATGTATACAACAGTTGTTTAAACAAGGTGTAGCTATTAATTCCCAAGACTGTAGCAAAAATTATTAGAAATGAAAGTTTATTAGTTGCTTAACAGATCAGAAATTACACTTTGTTTCGGTATATTTTTAAAATAAGAAGAATTCCGGACGTGTTGATTTCGTTTAGGCTCAACTATCAAAGCTTAAGAAAAGTAAATTTTAATTTTAATTTTCATATATTTAAAACGAATAAAAATTACTATTATTTCATTTAAAACTTTTATAAAGGAGAAAAGGAGGAGTGTTTCTTAAAAATAGAAGGCATACATTCAAAAGTAAACAAAATGAGCAAAATATATTTTTTAAAAATTCAAGATTTTACAGGTTCTTTGAAGAAAAAGGAAAAGTAGAAGTTTTTGCAAAGAAATAGACGTTTTTAAGAAAATTCCTCAGATGTTTATTTCAACAAGTTTATGTCTTCCAATTTACCTTCAGTGAGCAAATTTCTTTTTAAATCACTTCAGATATTTTGAAGGAAAATGAAAACTGCTTTTTACTGCTTTTATATATGAAGGTTTTCCTTGAAGGTTTATAAAAATTTATTGCAGCACATAATGATATCTAACTCAGATTCAAATAACTTTTTTATAGAGACAGGGCAGAATGGAATGGAGAATCGCAGAACAGGAGGTAATTTGCACTTGGCCATAATTATTTTCGGGATCTATCCTGATTATTAATTAGAATAAGGCACGTTTTGGAAGTTATATCTGTGTTATGCAGTCTTGGATGCATTTTTAAAAGTGATAGAATATAAACGTGAATTAAGTTAAACTAAGGTCAGAAAACCAATGCAAGACAATTTTAAATACTATCACCATAAAAAGCAATGCAGAAGTTTGGAAATATTAAATATTAAAAAACTGAACCATATATCGGTTAAGATACATTTTAAACACATAAAAATAAGACGAAAAATATAACCAATAAACGGTCGAGTGTGAGTATTACTCGCGCACAGAGGGTTTCGTAGAATAAATATATGAATTAGTAATTGTATTATTAAAAGAAAACCGTTTCTAAAAGAATACTGAGACTTTGTAAAAAACTACACAACGCAGGCTTGGGTAAAACTCTATTATACTAGAAAAGTGTAAATGGATATACCACGAAAGTACAAAGAGATATGGAACCTAAATAATATCAAATATATCTATTCTGTATACTTCATTTTTTAATATTATCCTAATCTCTTTACGATGAACTTAATTCGGTACTGATAATCAAAGCAGCGCATATTTAAACTTCTTTTGGCATTTCATATAAATAAATTCAGCGTAATAAAAACCTATCTTCTTACAGTGTAGCTAAAACAAAACGTTTGTTCAAAGTTTAAATTTGGCATCTTGCTAAGCGCGCTTCGAAAGGAGGCCGCAAAGTTGCAACGCCGCCTTGGTCCGTGCTGTGTTTTACCAGATAGGTTTTTAATTAACTTTTAAAGTCACTCGAGGCGTATTGAGAGATCCACTCAATGCAAACTAGTCGCTAATCCCATAGCATTTATGTGATTCATTCTAACTAAATTAGTCAGTTTTTAACAATTTGACATTTATTGCTTTTATACTGCTACTGGGCATTACATTACACATATATATCATTAAAAGTTGTGAACTAGGCTTTACAAGCCGATGGTACATACTTTTGTTGCTCAATACTTTTGCTGAATGCCCGTAAATCGAAATTTGTGTGCAACGAAAAAATAAGATTTTCTGAAAAACTATGTGACTTAGGTTAATCGCTATAATTTTCCTGCAAGGTTTACATTAACGTCTACTACCTCTAATTTTTTTATAATTTTACTTTCAGTAGATTCGGAATTAATTGGGGGAGGGGGGGGGGGGGGCGGGGGTAACATATTTTTGAGCTACATTTTCGACAATATCTTTGAAAATATAATACCTAAAATTGCAATAAATGCATTTTTGAGTTCAGCGTTACAAAACCTTTCGCACGGTACCCCACACGATATACAAAGAAAAGAGGTTTTTTTTAAAGTAACTTAATTAGCCCCTCTATATTTTTACTGAATATATTTATGAATTTTTAATAATCTGGAAATATGTGGGTCCATAGTCTTTATTACTTCCCCCAATTTGAACTTTTCACGTTTCATAGTTTTCGAGTAAAATGGCTGTGACTGACAGACTGACGCAGGAGTCATCTTATAATGGTTCCGTTTTTACTTTTTAAGTACGCAACCCTAAAAATTAACTTTTACAGGGTATTATTAAAAACCCACCTCTTCCATAGCGGAAAAATCTTTGTTCATCGTTCTCTTAGTGGTCAATTATTTTAAAATACTTGAAGATAATTAATTTTACTATGTTTTTCAAAATCGAAGAAAAAGGAATTAATCTCAACGTTGTCCTGAAATAACCATTTAAGCTATATTCTAAACACATAAACATAAAATAGAAATACAAATTAAATTCCTTGGGATGTTAACTCAAGCAGAATGTTTTCAACTCTTTTTCTCTTACTTCTTAATTGTTTTAAGTTACTCGAATAGAATAAATTTTATTATGTTTTACAAAATCGGAGAGAAAGAAAATTAAATTTCAGAATCCGGAGATGGGTGAATGCCCCATTCCCCGGGTCACAACCTGCTTTCAATACCCCGTTGAAGATATATTCTAAAAACATAAACATAAAAAGAAAACAGACCTAAAAACTAATTGCCATGGGGACAACAGTAAATTCTGAATACCTCTTTCTCTTAGTGTTTGATTATTTTAGGTTACGCGGAAAAAAAATGAATTTTAGAATTTTTTTCAAATCGGAGAAAAAGAAAATTTAGTTAATTAAATTTCAATATCCGGGAAGAGGGATTGTTCCATACCATCCAGGCCATCTTCTATATTGAACACTGCCCTTAACCCTCCTCCATATATTTAAATTAAATTGCAAATAAATTGTAAACACATAAACGTAAAAGTAAACACAGAACATAAAACTAACTTCCTTGGAGTATTTAGAGGCCTTTCTACATTAGCCTTTCAACCAAACGAAAATTTTTAGTTCGGTTTTCTCTCATTGTTTAACTATTTTAAGTTAATCAATAAAAAAAATACTATGTTTTTCAAAAATGGAGAAAAAGAAAATTAAGTTAATTAGATCCAGAATTCCTGGCAGGGTAAATACTATCCGTCTTCCCTTGGTGTCTCACATGATTAGCGATTAAACGTTGGATTACTAAAATGCAAATTTAGCCTTCTCCCATATTAGGCATTACTTCCTGTTTTTATGAAAATTAGTTCTTCATAAACTGGAGAGATGAACTTCTAAAGCAGAGTATGTTGTTAAAAGTTCGTAAAAATCATAAAAATATTTTTATAGCAATCCTTATCTTAATGACAAAACCGAAATTGATTTGGATATTAGTGCGCCCAACAGAAAATTCACTCTGGATACATTTCCTCGAAATAATGAAGAACTTGTGATGAAACCCAATTTTAAGGGGCATAGATTATTAGATATATTGATAGAATTATTCGCTACATGGAGAAAATCTCTCCTGTAAATTGTATTAAGGGGGGTATTGTTATTAATAAATCATCATTTTATGCATTAGTGTCAGCATTTTAAATTGGATATAAGTATTCTGTAAAAAAAAACTTTAAAAGTTCTAGTATGATTAAAGAAAAGAAAAATCATTTCTGAATTAAATTGGAGACTTGCATATCCTATGTTATTATGTGGAAAAGAAAAAACACGTTACGATACTTTTTCTGCTACACTATACTTTTGGTCTAACATTATCTGCAAAACAGAAGTCATACACAAAAAGAGTTGATCAAATACTTCGAATAACAGGTTAAATAGAAGTGAGTGGAATATTAAGCAATTTTCTAAGATCCGATGTCTTGCGTAGCCAAAGGTATTCGAAATATATTGGTGATGGAGATGCAAAAATAATCAACGCATTTTTAAAAAGAAAATCATTTGTTGAAATCAGAAAAGAAAATTTTAATGTGACTGATGGCAAAAATCTTTCAGATAAAAATTAGTTGACGAACAAATTAATCGTTGAAATGTTATTATAAATGAATGCTACATTCTGTCTCAAAAGTTTCAGCACAACCTTAAAATGTCGTTTATAAAACAATACCCAATTAAAGAAAAACGTATTATTTGCTTATTAGATCTGTCAATTTACTCAAATAAGTAATTTCGAAATTGATAAATGAGTAGATTAGATATGAGGGTAAATGATTTGGATTAAGTATAAGAAAAATCTCTGTGGAAATTATCTCCATTTCTCAGAAAGAAAATCATATATGCCACTAATGTAAATACAGGAAGTTAAATTATAATGACATAAAAAATTATATTGGTTTAAATTGTTTACTATTAAAATAAAATTATTAAAATAAAATCAGTACTCTAAACGTTAAATTTTATACGTTATTAGAGACAATCAAACACAGAAAAAATAAGTATGTTGATAAGTTGGTTTAACCAGTATGATTAAAGAAAAAAAAGTCAAGAGAATTTAAACGATAAGTAGTGTGAAATTATTTTTAAAAAATCACAAGAAAAATATTGTTTAAGAAGCAGCTAAACACAAATGGAGTTCAATAACCGATTAAAGATATTTTAAATTTCATAATAGTCATGGAATTATTCAAGCATAAAGAGAACAAAAAATAGTTTTACAACTTTAAAGTTTCATTTTTTCTTCGCATTTCTTCTCTTTTAAAAGAAAAGAATGAACACAAAGAAACATTTCAATCTTATACTCCCTTCCCCTTTTTTACAGTAGTTATTTAAGCACAATGAAATTAAAAACTTATAACGAGGATGTTAATTTTTCAAAGGAAAATATATTCTAAATAGGAAGCCTTTGTTGTTGCATTTTACGGTAGAAATAAATAAGAATTGATTACATATTTCTTTTGATTTATATTATTGTACCGTACTAAACTATTTTTCTTACATTTTATTTGCATCACTGCACATAAAATTTTCATGAATTAATAAAAAATGTCCAATAATCTTGGTATGACATGTGCAACGATGTGCAATAAAAAAATTGCTCAGTAATAAAGCAACAGTTTTTATTACATTTGAAGTTTTAAAACAGTAAAAATATACAGCTAATGTTACTTTATCAAAGGCGACAAACCGCAAATTCATGTAACTTAGAAATGAAATATGCAAAAAATATAATTTTCATGCCTTCATCTACAATCAGCATCGAGCGAAACAGGCTTTTATCTTTACAAAAGCCAAATAGAGAGAAATTTTCCTTTGTCGATAAGATCTAAAAAGTCGGTTTATGATTCGATTGTGAAATACATAGGGTTCATTAACAGGCAAGTTATGACTAATTATACAATGCAAAGTACATTTTGCTCCTTGAATTTTATAATGCAACTTGCCCTCCTTGCTTACAATGACCATATTCCACTTTCCGTACAGTCACTTCTTGAGTAACTTTGATTTCTATTCGTTTAGGATTGAAATTTCTTGTATTTTGATTATCCTGGACAAAATTAGTGATATTTTGAGCAATGAAATCTGTCTCTATAAGTATAGATTCGAAATTGTTCCACGTTGTCATATGATGCACTTTCTTCACTTGCAAAAGGTAATAGTTTTATTTCATTTGTAAAGTACCCGATTCTGAAGATAAGGTTTTTAATCCATCCATGTTGTAGATCTTATAACTGTCGCTTGGCTTGGCCATTGGTAGCGAGATAACACATTGGTAACAGAGCTGTGTTTTACATATTAATTATGTAAAAATATCTTAACTATTTCAAAAGTAAATTGGGGGCCATTATCTGGTATCAAAGATATGTGGGTTCTATTCTGTTAGTTGGGCGCCAGTGATAAGTCGCCAAGTACTTTTTCATTTGATGTTAATTGTAACATTTTCCGTGGTTCATTTTGCACTGGTTTCTCGGAATTCAATTTGCTCGGTATCATTGAAATGTTGTTGGACATTTGAATATGTTTGTGTTATTGTGTTTTGTTTTATAACTATGAAAATTTTGGAAAGTGTAAATTTTTGTACTACAAAACTTGAAGAGGAATGATTCAATCATTTGAAGTTTAATTTTAATCCTAAGTTATCATAAGTATAATTTTGTAGATCCTTACAGCTTGTGGATCTTAAATAATTTGAGTTATTGTTTCGTACCTTCTTTATGAAATATATTCTATGCAATTTAGGTAACTATTTATTTAAATAATTCTATTTTTTTAGGAATTTTTAAGTAAGATTTTTAAGCTATTAGAATACAGTATTGAAATATTGGGTATATAAAATTAGGATACGTTTACATTACTGTTGCGGATATTAGAACTCATTTAGTGATCTCGGTTTTAACGAATTTGAAATCATTTTAATTTTAAAGACTGCTGCAGAACAAATTTAGTGCATCTAGTGATTTTTGTTTTCAGTTTAATGGACACATAATGCTGAGGCAACGGTTAACGATTGGGATTTTAACGAATTTCATAAATTTTAGAGACTGGTGCACAAGGATTTTAAGAGGAAAATTGATTGGCAAGATTTTGACTGATCAATCACGCCCGCTTAACAGAAAAGTACCGATATAGGATATCCGTATCTGACAACAAAAAGAAAGACAAATAATCCTATGTTCAATAGTTGTATAACGAACATTAAAAGCTTCTGACCATTTGCTATGATTATCAACCACAAGGTTAAGCTTGATTAATTTGAACAGAATTATTCAAATTGGTAAATAAATCATATAGGTTGTTATTTTGCAACAAATGGGAAAAATGTCCAGAAGAGAATTTGTACCAGGGACCCTTTGGCCTAAGCTGCCAATGCTCTGAAATGCTCAGTAAACGATCAATATCTAACGTTTACTGGAGTTCCCTTACATGCGATTTATTCTGTTGGGATGTTTAAAATAATAGACCTGGAACAATGTCAATAAGGTTAGGCGGGTGAATTAGTACCACCAGATTCGTCCAAGATAGCTCGGTTGGCAGAGCAGTTGCATCTTAGACCAAAGGGTCCTTGGTTCGAATCTTGGCCTGGACATTTTTACTCTGATTGAAAATAACTAAGTCATATAATTTATACCAATTTGAATAATGGTTTATTACGAATTAGAATAACTGTGTTAAAATTAATCAAGTATAATTATGTATCGAGCGTTTACTGAAGTTCCTTTACCTGCGATTTATTCTGCTGAGAATTTTAAAGTAACAGACATAATCAATAATGTTAGCTGGGTGAATTAGGTACACCAGGTTGGACTAGGATGGGGATGCAAGTGGTTTATATCTACTTTAGAAGGCTTTTCTTTAAAAAATACACACGTAAAACAGTTCTGTGCAAGTACTTCAATATCTTTACCTGTTCACAGGCAAGAGATGAAAACGCGAGCTAAAACCTTTATTTTTAGTGCACCAAAATGTCCCAGGTCTAAATCGTCAAAAATCTGTTTTCTATGAACTTCAGTAATAATTACTTCACATCCTTTCAAATTGCAAGCATTTTGAAAGTAAATTCTTAGGAATTTCAGAACCAGAAATGAGGTGGGAAAAAATGCAACTTAAACTGGATCTGATTTTGTGGCTAAGGCAACAATTTTAGAAGTTACTGTTAAAGCTGAAAGTTGGTTTAAAGGAAAAAATCAGTTTCATCAATTACATCACTTAAATTGGATTTTTTAATGTAATGCATATCATATCACAATATTAAAATATTTGTTTGCTTAAAAGATGTTATAAAAACCCATTAAAAGTAAATTAAAAATCTATATTGACATGTTTCAACTCTTTCACTGAGTCGTCATCAGAATGTATAACAGAAAATTACAAATACAATGCACATGAAAAATGGAAAAAAATCATCGAATATAACCAAGTAATCATATAACGCGCCCTACATTTTCGCGATCGCACGTGTTCCCTTTATGTCACGATTCCGTAAATTGTCCAACTATTCAACCCATAAATTCAGGATACAAAAAGATAGTGTATCGTTACAAACTCCCGATCTTCTTAAATAAATATCAATGGACACTTATAAATAATTGTAAATAAATATTAGACCTGTAGATTATTCTACTCTCGTTAAAAGGTATGCTAATGTTCTCTGTTTGATTCAGCCGGGATAAAGCAGTATTACCTCTATTGTATTTTATGTCCGCTATATGTTCTTTACATCTGATATTGAATTTTCGTTGGGTTATACCTATATAATGATTTTTGATTCCCCCCTCCCAAAAAATGGAATCATATAAACTCCTGTGAGGCCATCAATATTAATAGTATCAATTTTAGTGTTTAAAAGCATCTTTAATTTCGGAGGAGACTTCGCGATCAAATATAAACCATTACTATTGCTCGTACTTATTTACATTTGTGATGCATATTTTTGCATTGTAGCATGAGAAGGTTCGACAATAATGTTTGTGTGAGGAAAAATAGAAATTGTAAATAAAGGAAATCATTAACCATATAAATATTGGAAAACATTCTATACACCAAAAAGAAACAATAATAATATTATAAAACAGCTTATTTACACTATATTAATTTTAACACATTTTTCTAATTGGCAAATATATCATAGGAGTTGTAATTTTTCAGCTGGGTGAAAAAGTGTCCATCCCATGTTTAGAATCACTAACGTTTGGCTTAAGCTGCCAATCCTCTGGTTATTGCAACTGGTGGAGAATTAGCATTATAAATATTATGAAACTAGACAGATATACTAGCCTGCAAAATTTGGGTTGTGTCATGTTTTTTTATCTTTTTATAATTGATTCTTATGTATTTTGTAGCACTGAATCCGAAAATGACCTTCATTTTTAGCCATCGCGTCAGGTGTTTTCGCAAATCACAATTTATTAAAAAGTCGAAATGCTGAAATACTGTGAAAATCTGCTACTACAAAATAGACATAAAACTTTTTATTCTTAATAATTTATTCATCTTTTGGCTTCTAATACGCATTTTTTACAGATAAACTTGTAAAATATTGTGTATTTAAAATCCTTACAATTTTATTCCATGCCGTGGAAGTTTCTTTGAAACGTTCATGCTCTGCCTCGCGCATTTCCTTTCATCTTCTCTATGGGGTTTATCTCGGAGACATCTTATTATTATTTTGGCGGTTAATAAAGCTGGAAATTTGTCAAAAATGTATTTAAAACAATTGCCTTTTTTTTTTTTTTTTTTTTGGTAAGACTTTGTGAAATTGCTTTGAGAGATTGTCGCATTTTTTTTTTTACTTTTTACCATTGAAACTTGCGATTTGCGACAATTCCTGAAGTGATGGTTAAAAATGAAAGTCATTTTCTGATTTAGCGCTAAGAAACACATAAAAATCAATTCTAAACAGCTAAAAACCACAACCGTCACATCTATT
The DNA here is from genome assembly GCA_963932465.1 of Maratus speciosus. Lineage (NCBI taxonomy): Eukaryota > Metazoa > Arthropoda > Arachnida > Araneae > Salticidae > Maratus > Maratus speciosus. Next base: position 173,075,856 of record OZ010788.1, read on the forward strand.
TTATAGTATCATATTTTCGCTATTTTTTTTTTCTTTTTATCTTTGAAAAGTACAATTTGCAAAATTTCCTGACGTTATGGTTACAAATGAAGGTCATTTTCAGGTCTAAAAGATACATAAAAATCAATTATCAAAAGTTAAAAAAACCCAACCATAGCAGATTTGCGTAATTAATCTAAATTCACACTTGCCCACTTAGCACACTTATAGATTCAGAATCAGAATTTTTATTTCAGGCGAAAAGCTGCGTCAGGCATCGAAACAGCGGAATGCAGCCACGCTCTAAATTGAAATGCAGTCTATAAGAATGTTTGAATGAATCACACTCGTAAAAAAAAGTACACTAAGAATTCATACTTTAAACGTTATCACCATTATGCTATATCAGTAACTTAGATTAATTAAAAATAACGTACTTTGATTAAATTAGAACATTGATAATTAACAGACAAACATTTATTAACCTTGCGTACCCATCACAACACAAGCAACACTCATGGCGTACTAAACCGAAGCAGACAGTATACAGAATTTTTTTTAATTGCTTATATAACTGCACTGAATTCTTCCCTTGTTTTGTCGTGTTACCATATGTTATTTTAAACTCTAAACATCGCATATAATATAACAGAAAAATGTCAGGTTTAAACATCAAAATGTTTTTTAAAAATATTTTTAAATATTTTCAAGATTTTTATTTTCAGTAAAAAAAAATTATTCTTTTAGAATGCTTAAAAATGCATATTTTCTTAAATAAGTTCTCTACAGCGTATTTTTAAATTTTTATCTAAGCTAAATATTTTCCTGCTATAAACATTTTCTCGCGGGATATTTCATCCACTCTCAAACTGCTACAATATTTTTTATCAGCGTTAGCATCCTTTCTTTAAAACTTTCTTTTACACAATATATTTTTTTCTGTTACTCGTGTAAAAAAGGAGGTATTAAACATAAAAACTGAATTAGAAAAGACAATGCTCTAGAGGGTATCTTTTGTCACATGCCTTTTTTATTTTTCAGTGAAATCATTTTTAATTAAAGGAAAATAGCTTAAATATGTTTGGTTAGTAAAGTGTTTTAAAGACGTTAGAATTTCCTTGAATTAATTCGGTATAATTTAAATGTAATTTAATTAGAGGAAATGACCATCAAATGATTGATTTTAATACGCTAGCAACTAAATGACCGTTGACAGTCTAGTTTACTTTTCGCTGACAGACCGACACTTATGCCCCAGCAATAGCTTATACGCTGAACTATCTGCGGACTTTATACTAAAAAATTTAAATGGCAGCCTACAGCTAATCGCTCAAGACGAAGATTTGAATTGACCTCCGTCGGTATAACGATGTTAAGGGGAAAAAAAGAAATTTTGAATGCTAGCAGGTCATGCAGCAGCAAAAATATTACCCTATAGACCTTCTTATGTTATCAGTAGCCATTTATTTAAACCAAATGAAACTTAAATGGCCATCAAATTTTGTCATGACTAAACTATTGTATAATAATAAATAACATTTAAATTACACCGCATTAATTCTAGGGATTGCTCTCAGACCGACACTTATGCCCTTCTGAATAGCTTATACGCTGAACTATCTGCAGACTTTATACTGAAAATTTTAAATGGCAGCCGACTGCTAATCACTCAGGACGAAGATTTGAATAGACCTCCGTCGGAAGAGCGACGTTAAGGAAAAAAAAGAAATTGTGAATGCTAGTAAATCATGCGGCAGCCAAAATATTACCCTATAGTTATTCTTATGTTACCAATAGCCATTTATTTAAATTAAATGAAACTTAAATGGCCATCAAATTTTGTCATGACTAAACCATTGTATAGTAATAAATGACATTTAAATGATACCGCATTAATTCTAGGAAATGCGGTATACTTCGGCGTATAAGCTATTATTTGGGTAAAAGTGTCGGTCTGTCAGTGAAAAGCAAATGCAATGTGATTAATTGTTATTTCAGTTTACGATATTCTGTTTAGCTTTATTGTTGTAAAGATGAAATTCATTTTAGCTTATAAAGATGTTGTTGATCCATGGAATTGCTTCGATATATTTATACCGATAAATGATTCGTGACCTTAAAAAAAATCTTCTCTTAAAATAAATCAGAAATGTTTATTTGAGGTGAGGAAGCGTAGAATGCATATTTCATAGGCGGAAGCAAAAGAGAGAGTGTGAGATACATTGAATGTTTCTCCTTAAATACATTCTCGCCAAATAATTCTCCCAAAGTTTACAAATTCTCGATAACATTTTTCTGATAGGGAGATCTTCATATAAAAACTGGCAGGTTATCACCTTTATCCTTGAATTCATTTCAAAATCCCATAAGAATTTTATAATGCTGTACACAGACAATACAAGGGACTCGTGAAGATAACTTTGGAATTTCGATCGCAGACATGTGAACCAAATAAGGATATGATTATACTTTTAGTTAACCTTGCAAATGGCCCGGAGAAAGCGGGTTAATTATCGATAACCATATATGGTCATGAAAAAGTTCAGATAAATGAATCGAAATCAAAACTTGGCATCCGGTTCTATAACGGTTAACTTCGGAAGAGTTTTATGACTATTGCGAATTTTAAAGATAGGGACTGTATTTAAATAAAAGCGGTTATGCTAAACGTTTGTTTAGATATCCTTTAATGATTTGAATAGAGTTGGAAGTTAAAATAAAATGAAAGAGGAATTTTAGGATTTAATAAATGGAAGGGGAGATCATATTAATATGTGATTTTTGACATCATATAGCTCTTTCTAAATTTTTAGCATTGTTGCTTTTCTGCTGTATATTGCTCTGTAGTGTATATGCTCTTTGATATATTCTGTTAAACTGTCTACATGGCCGACCAAATGCTATTGCCAATAAGCTTATCTAAGTGGAATGTGTCGGTTAGTTGTCGGTCCAAGTTGCTCAATAGGTAGCGCGTTGGCAATTTAAGCGAAAGATATTTGGTTCGACTCTCAGCCCGAATACTTTTTTCCTCTATTGGAAAAGGTCATTTCATATAATATCTTTAACATTCAGTATGATTGAGTTAAATATAATAAAGTGTATCTATCTATAGGTAAATCATTTAATGGAGTTCCTTTACCTGCAGTATACTCTGTTCAGCTGTTCTACAATCAAATCGATAGCTATAGACCGCGGTATCTAGAACTAGCGGTAGGGATCACACGCATCATTTCTTCTCTCTGATGACGTCAGCTGGACACCAACGTTTCTCTCCGCAGCTCCTGAGCAGTGTTGTTTATGCTGTCCTTTACTAGCAGGAGCAATTCTTTTCAGTAAAGCGATCCAATATTTTGTCTTTGATGACAAATATATTTTCCCCATTATGTGTATTTTCAAGGAATTGAATATTTATATTTATATGTATATATTTTTTAATATTTATACATATATATATTAATATAAACTGGCTTAATACTTTTAATTTATAATATATCATGAAATAAAATGTAAGTTTATTGCTTATCAATTAAACAGGCATAAATTTAGTTTTAAATAGTAAAAAATCGTGATAAGCAAAATTTTAATGACAACTTTATTACGTGAAAAGATTATTTTCGTTTCTTCGCGAATACGTTAAAAGCGTATTGACAGGCTCGTAGATTGCTTAGAAAAAAACTTTGGATGATTTATTAGATAAATACCATGTTGCTTGGCAGGACTATTTTAGGGCGTACTTTTTATCACAAAAGGATCTGAATATTCCCGTTTCTATGCTAGTTTAAATCTTATTAAGTTACGCTAACTTCTAAACCGAGAAGGCAAACAAAAGGATGAAAAAATCATACGCATTTTCACTTTTGAATTATCATATTTTGATTTTCTTTAATGGCCAGTGGAATGTTAGTATAAAGCCTACGAAGGAACGTCAACCTCTTCCAACGTTTCGCAGGTCACTCTTTTTTTTTTTTTTTTTTTTTTTTTTTTTTTTTTTTTTTTTTTAAGGGAAAGAGGCTCTCACAAGCTTAGGCCATATAGACTTGTGATACGAAAAAAACCCTTCCGCAAACTAAGATTCGTTAATCTTGAACAAACGAAACTATTGTATCTCTTACACGTATTCGACACAACTCAATATTTTCAGATTATCTTCACATTTTTTCTTTCTTGGTTCATATTACGTTTAATTTTTTTTTTTCATTTTACGTTTATTCAAGGCTTTCATTCTAATGAAAGCCCTGTTTCTTACAAATGTCATGACTACAAAGTCATCAAATGCCGGATATTTACTTTTTATTATATCTTTTAATATCTGAAAAACATTCGGTTGTTGGTTAATAAAAGTTCCGTGAAACTGGTTAAATACTTCTCCATTTTTATTACAGCATCAAAACATTCATCTGTTGATTTCATTAACAAGCCTCTAGAAATTGTCTGCAGCCAATTTTTTTCCAGAAAAGTGGGCATCTTTAGTCAAACTACCATATTTTTGTGCTTTTTCTGGATCTTTCTTCTTAACTCGGTATGCGATATATCCTGCAATCATTTCTAATAATTCTTTTTTTTCTTTCACTATTTCACCGAAACTTTCATTATTTCCTTCAAAATCATTGAGCAACCCAATCACTGCATTTGCGAATTCTTCTTCGCCATTTTCGATTTGATTAGACACATCAGTGTTTTCCTTTATATGATGCAAAGGAATTTCATCTGTGTTTTGTGATTTTTGAAGATTATTTAAGGGCTAATTCCGTAAAAAGTTGTCATGTCTGTCACACAGCTGAAAATCGCTATGCTTGTTGGCTACCAGTATTTTTGAACGGAAAAATGTGACTTAATTTATCGGAGACATCTCATCAATTGAATAACGCGAAGCAAGCTTTTCGAAAATAATGGTGGCCAACCAGCTTAGCGATTTTCAGCTGTGTGACAGACATGACAAGTTTTCATGGAATTAGCCTAAGATGTCTGCACTCAAAGTTTGGACGTCTTTCTCAGGTATACTGTTAAAAATATTGTGAAAAATTACCTCTGTTTATAAAGGCTATCTATTTTCTGATCAATAAGAACGCTACATAAACACCTATTGAGCGTTCTCATTGGTCAGAAAATAGATAGCCTTTAAAAACAGAGGTAATTTTTCACGATATTTTTAACAGTGTAGACAGTTGCTACTATTAAATATTTCATTGGCATTGCGGCTCATTATTAAGGATTTAATTCTTTGTGTTACTGTTGTGGGAAGAGGGTGGTCATAAAATCTTCCCAGTCCCCGAATGTGGGAAAAATAGCATAATTTTTTTTTCCAAGGGAGTTCGTCGTTCCCAGCTTCGGCTCGCAATCTTATTGGTTGTTGGTTGCCCAGTGTCCAACCAGTTTTGGCGACTTTGCACTAGTTTTGAGAAACTACATTACAAACAAAATAAAGCAAAAATGCGTTTTTTATAACATAATGGTAATCTGTTGAATGTTATTCAATGCATTTTGTATAATTATAAATAATGATTTAGAAATATGTCTCTTCAATACATTTTTAATTAATTTTTTGAACGCTATATTTTATATCCAAGTATACACTTAATATTAATTTTTGTTTATTAAATAAAGACGAATGAAAGATTTCTTTTTTCTTTTTCTTAAAAAAAAAAAAAAAAAAAAAAAAAAAAAAAAATCGCTCTTTGTAATAAAATTATTTATTTAATTTCTTTTTAATGAATGTACTTACTTAGGCAATATTGGGTTAATTTGGTTTTAGAAGGATGCTATTTAATGTATTTTGTATATTTATAAATACAAATTTAGTAATATTTGCCTTCAGTTTATTATTATTATTAATTTTCTTAAACGTTATATATTTTGTAACTAAGTATACTTAAATTTTGTTATTATTTATTAAATATTTTCTTCTAATACAAATGTATATTATACGAATTTGATATTATATTTGTAAATGCAGATTATTTATAACTAATTGCACAGAATATTTGTTTCTGCTTTTATATTATTATTATATTATTTAATATGTCTTAATCAATATTAATTTATTAATAAAAATTATTACTATGTATTTATTATATTGATTTAATAAATATTATTATTAAATATTAATAATTATAAAATGTTCATGTATTTTTTTTTTCATTTATATTATACAATTAGATTAGACAATTTTAAATAAATAATAATACATATTTAGACTATATGCTAATTATAACTGAATTTATATTATACAGTTAGCTTATTTTAAATAAATAATAAATCTTTAGACTGAATGCTGTTAATCCTAAATATTTGGGTTTTTCTTTACGTTGGTTTTTAAATTTGACGTATTCATTACAAAATATTTTTACACATAATCAACAACTTTTTTTTTTTTTTCGTTTTTTCACTTTGTATTAATAATGATTGTTCAAAGTATATAACTTCTTCCAGAAAAAAAAAAAAAAAAAAAAAAAAAAAAAAAATATTAACTGTGCCGCTATATTTTATAATGATTGTTTGTCAAATGAAAGACAGAACTCACCCCCCCCCCCCCCCCCCGCACACACATTCATACCAAATTAATGCTACTGCGAAACTGTAATTTATTTGCACCAGAAACTAACATTACACACTAAAGTGTAAAATTTCAACTAAAATGACATTTAAGTAGCAAAGACAAAAATAAATAAAAAATAAAGACAAGTAATTTGTTTCCTTTTTTGGTTCCATGTAATGTATAATTTTGAACTATATTCCATAAAGGTATAAGAGCATACAGTTACAAATTCATGGGATTGTTAGGGAATCCAACCTCTTCTTCACCCCCCCCCCCCTCCCGGATTTTGGATTTTAAGGTTTTTTATGGATTTAAACTGCAAATTCTTCCTGGAACTGCAGCTTGAAAAATACAATATATATAGTTTCTTTTTTGTTTATCACAAATAGCATTTAAAAAATATATATAAATAATATACTTATATTAATATTATTATATAATAATTAATAAATTATATAATAATATAAAAATGTTATTTATATTTTTAAAAATTATATATATATTTTAATATAAATAATATATATATTATTTATATTAAAAAAATTATTACAATATTTTTGATATAAATAGTAATATTCTCCCTGGAACTGCAGCTTGAAAAACCAAATGTATATATAGTGTTAATCACAAATGACATTTTTTAAAGAATATAAATAATACAATTGTATTAATATTATTATATAATTATATTATATTATAATTAATACTAATAATAGTTATATTAATATTATTGCATAATTATATTATATAATAATTAATTAATAATATTAATATAATTATATTATTTATATATTTTTTAAATGCTATTTGTGATTAAAAAAAACTATATACATTTTGTTTTTCAAGCTGCAGTCCCAAGAAGAATTATATTAATGTTATTGTATAATTATATTATATAATAATTAACTAATTAATTAATAATAATATTAATTAATACTATATTATAATATACTATATTAATAATTATATAATAATATAGCATTGTTATTTATATTTAAAAAAATATTACAATATTTTTAATATAAATAGTAATATTCTCCTTAGGACTGCAGCTTGAAAAACAAAATGCATATAGTTTTAATCACAAACGACAATTTTTAAAGAATATACTAAGTAATACAATAATATTAATATTATTATATAATTATGTTATATAATAATTAATAATAATAATTGTTATATTAATATTATTGCATAATTATATTATATAATAATTATTTAATAATATTAATTATTTTAATACTATTAATTATATTTAAAAAAATTATTATAATTTAAAAATATAAATATTAATATTCTCCTCTTACTGCAGCTTTAAAAACAAAATGCATATAGTTTTAATCACAAATAATGGATATATAATAATGGATATAAATAATATATAATAATAATGGATATAAATAATATATAATAATAATGGATAATAATATAATAATGGATTAATTAATAATATTATGTTAATAATTAAATATTTAAAAATATTTTTTATAACTTAATTAATCATTGAAAAATTTAAACAACTTCCCGCATGCTTGGATTCGAACTCAAGTACTCAGATTTACAGACAAACGTCATACCTCAACGCTAGTATGCATTCAAAGCGAGTCAGCTTAAATTCATACAAAACCCCCAGAAGTACTCTTCGCCAAATGTTATTATCGCCAAAATAGACTATGACACTGCCAAAGGCAAGAACCAATGAGGTTATGAGCTACAGTTCTGATCGACGAACTCCCTTGGAAAAAAAAATTATGCGGAAAAATAGCTTTCGAGAACATCTTGGTTACATCTTGATGACCTAACGTATGAGTGACCCTCAGATTTTAAATTCTTAAAAAGACCTCGGAGACTAGTTATCGAGATTAAAAATCCTTTCTGAAAAGCTAGCAGGGCGACTATTTTCGTTTTCTCTTTCTCATTCTTTTGATTTATTTTTACTTTTTCTACCACTCTCATGGTGTTAATTAGATTATATAACTTTTCTAGAGCTTCGTCCTGTTCCTTAATAAAATTTCCGTATGCACTTAAAAAAAATAAGTTTTACAAAATGGAACTCGAGAGTTAAGAACATCAAAGCCATTGATTACAATTTCTACCATTTCTCCTACGTGTTTAAATTCGGGGAAATTGTAAGAAATTGATCTTGAAACTGTCAGTGAAAATAACTCTGCAGCTTTTCTGACATTCTGTCTTTCTGTCCCAATTGCTAGAATATGCTTCATAGTCAGCTTGTGCGCATACTGCAAGTTTCCTTCACCGCTCTGCATTTCAATTAATTTTACAAAAGGCTCTTTTGTGACTAATTTTCTATTCGGAAGTTTATAGCCGTCATCAATTAGGTGATTCCTTAGTAGTTTTAAAGTATGGAGAATATCACAAAATACCCATATATTTCTCTCTTCAAATGATGGATTTTTCATTGATGAATTATTTGGCAATATATTTAATTCGGTCATGAGTTTTCTATTTGATAGCCCCATGTCGGAGACGAATCCTCTAATTTTGAATCCAGTTTTTTCAACAATTAGAATAGTCTCTATCAGCAGTTCCTTTGTTATTGCTGTATCAAAATGATAAAATATTGGCTGCATCCATTTTCCAACTAAACTTATAACCATAAATTGTACATTATTATGGGGGCCCCTTATTATTTCATCAATTTGATCGAAACATAGTTCACTCTTAATTTTCATTTCATCAGAACTAAGGATGACATCTTTTTCATATTCTTGAAACAAAGTTGCTTGCGCTTTTAAAATACCCTGACTTAGGTTAATAAATCCTGGTGGAACTAAAAACTGCCTAAGACGCCGTTTTATGGTAATTTCGCTGGGAAGAGGAAATTTTAATACATCTCTAACAAATATCATAGCTTTATTTGAGATGCATCTTAGAGTAATAGCCTTAGAAATGTCTTCAGGAGACCAATTAGAACATCTTCCTTTTAATATGAATTGTTGCTGGCTTTCTGAAAAAGTACCTTTTATTGATTAATACTTGTTCTTTAAGAGCGTTAATTCGCTGTTTGCAATATTGAAATGCTCTTTTAATTCCACAACTTGAAGTTTTAAATCTTCATTTTCTTTTTTTAAAGATTCTAAAGTAATACGTAGTTTTTCATTATCACATTTACAACTGTTTGTTTTTTCTAAATTTTTTTCTTCATTACTTAAAGGATTTTCAACATTACCTCTATCAGTAGTTGTAGACAAAAGTTCTTCCACTTTTTTACGAACATTGCGTTTTTCTGCTCGCATTCTGCGATGATCATTGAGCATGTCCGGATTTAAAACTGCACTACATGCAGGCAAATTTAAATGAGGAATAGCATCTGGTTTAAGAATAATTTTCCTGGGAAGATTTAATAATTAATTCTTTAAATCATGCAAGTAATCATTTTGATCAAAATGGGCCGAACACACTCGGAATACATGCACGGAAAATGAATCTGCTCGTCGGCAATTATTAATCCATTTAGATCTGACTTCTCTGTCCTTCGGAAATCTATGGAATTTAAAATTTGATTCCTTCTGCTGTCTATCGTGATGACTACAACCAGCTATTGCACAGAAAACCATGATTAGCAAGTAAAAAATTGAATCACAAAGAAAAAATAGCAACGTACATTGATCTCGAAGATAACTAACTTAACTGACCAATACCTCGAAGAGCCGTAGGAATGAAAGCGCCCTGGTGTCCAGATGACGTCAGAGGAGGGAGAGTGTTACTGCGCATACTTTGGTGATCCCTACCGCTAGTTCTAGATACCATGCTATAGACGCTTTCAGTGTGACGTCCGTCATGACATTTTCCTTGGAAACTGACTCCAAACAAACGGTTGCTGCGTTGTATTTTTTATTACATTTGTATATTACAGCTAAAATTTATAGCTATATCTCACAGCTAACTGTTTTAATCTATACTAATCTATCTATACTAATATTATAAAGAGGTAAAAATTGTTTATTTGTACGAGGTAAGCTCTGGAACTACCGAACCGATTACAAAAGTAATGGTATCAAAATGTTGGTGTTAGTCCAACTTAGAACATGGGCTATATGTTATGTCCGTGCCACTGGCCAAAAGAGGGTGCAGGAGCAAAAAACGTTCTAAATATGCGATTTTTGTGTTACTGAAGGGCCTAGAAACATGAAATTTGGAATGGTAGTTGCTTATAAGATGCTAATGATCTCTAAGGACATCTCTTAAAAAAATCGAAATTAAAAAGGGGTGAAAATGCGCGAAAAGCGTTCTAAAAAACGTTCTAAATAACGATTAAGACGCAATTTCAGGAAGTACCAAACTGATTTAAAAAATAATGGTGTCAAAATGATGGTGACAACCATTGCTCCAACATAGGCTAGATTTTATGTCGGTTCCACTACCCCTTAAGGGGTGCAGGAGCATAAAAACGTTCGAAATTGTGATTTTTGGTGTTACTCAATGGCTCAGATGCATGGAATTTGGCATGGTAGTTACTTATTAGGTATAAATGTTCTCTAAGAACATGTCTTAAATAATTCGAAATTTAAAAGGGGTGAAAATGAGCAAAAAGCGTTATAAAAATCGTTCTAAATGACGATTTTTACGTAATCTCAAGAAGTACCAAACCAATAAAAAAAATAATGGTGTCAAAATGATGGTGACAACCCTTGCTCCAACAAAGGCTACATTTTATGTCGATGCCATTACCCCCAAAAGGGCTGCAGGAGCAAAAATAACGTTCGAAAATGCGATTTTTGTGTTACTGAATGGCCTAGAAACATGAAATTTAGAATGGTAGTTATTTATAAGATATAAATGATCTCTAAGAACATTTCTTAAAAAATTCGAAATTTATAAGGAGTGAAAATACGCAAAAGCGTTCTAAATGACGATTTTTACGTAATCTCAAGATGTACCAAACCAATTTCAAAAATAATGGTCTCAAAATGATGGTGACAACCATTGCTCCAACATAGGCTACATTTTATGCCGGTGCCACTATCCCTAAAGGGAGTGCAGGAGCAGGAAAACGTTCGAAATTGTGATTTTTGGTGTTACCCAAGAGCCCAGATACATGGAATTTGGCATGGTAGTTACTTATTAGGTATAAATGATCTCTAACAACATTTCTTAAAAAAATCGCAATTTATAAAGGGTGAAAATGCGCGAAAAGGGTTCTAAAAAACGTTCTAAATGGCGATTTCTAAGCAATATCAGAAAGTACCCAGCAGATTACAAAAGTAATGGTTGGAAATTGGTGATGACAGCCCTTGCTCCAATATAGTGTCTACTTCATGTCGGCGTCACTACCACCTTGCGGGTGCATTTTAAAAACCATTCTAAATTGTGATTTTTGTGATACTGAAGGTGCTAGCAACTTGAAATTTGGCATGTTAATTACTTATGAGATGTAAATGTTCTCTGAGAAGAGTTCCTTAAAAATTTGAAATTTAAGTGGGGTGAAAATAAACGAAAAGCGTTCTAAAAACGTTCTAAATAGCTATTTCTACGCAATCACAGGAAATATAAACCGATTTCAGAAGTAATGGTTTCAAATCGATGGTAAGAGTCCCCGCTCCAACATAGCCTATATTTTACGTTGTTGTCACAACCACCTGGGCGTTACAGGAGCAAAAAATGTTCAAAATTGCGTTTTTTGTGTTAAAGAGGGGGTCTAACATTTTAAATTTGGAATGGTGATTACTTCAAAGATGCAAATGCTTTCTAACAATTGTCGAAAGAAAATTCCAAATTTAAAAGTTTGAAGTGAGCGAAAAGCGTTCTATAAGCGTTCTAAATTACGATTTTTATGCAATCGATTATGAAATACGAAACCGATTTCAAACATAATGGTTGCAAATTGATGGTGATAGAACTTGCTCAAACATAAGCTATATTTTATGTCGGTGCCACAACCCCTAGAGTTTTGCAGGAACAAAAAACTTTCTAAATTGCGATTGCTGCGGTACTGAAGAGGCTAGAAACTTTAAATATAGCACGGTAGTTACTTATAAAATATAAATGTCCCCTAAGAACAGTCGAAAATAAATTTGAAATTAAAAAGGGGTGAAGCGAAGGGAAGGAGCAAAAAGCATTCTAAAAGAGTCGTAAATTACGATTTCTATGGAATCTCAGGAAATAATAAACCGATTACAGACGCTATTGGTTGCGAATCAAGAGTGTTAGTCTCTTATCCTATACGGGGTATATTTTATGCCGGTGTCACTACCACATGGGTGGCAGGAACAACAAGAAAGCCTTTAAAAACATGTAAATTCCGTTTTCTATAGAATATTAGGAAATACCAACCGCTTTCAAGGTTAATGTTGTTGGAAAATTAATGGTGACAGTCTCTGTTTCAACATTTTTCGAGACATTCTATTTGAACTCTGTTACGGCATTTTATGTTGGTACCACCAACACCAGAGAGGTGGTAGGCTGTTAGACAAGAAGCTTTAATTTGACATGATGGTTAATTTTAAGATGTAAATATGTTAAGATGGTTTCTAAAACATTCATAACTTCTAATGAATACTGAAATGAGCGTATGAAATAAGCATAAAAGTCTCAAAATACTTTCTAAATTATCATTTATTTGGAATTAATTTTAGTTCTTCTTATTAATTAAAATCTCATTTCTGTCTATTGCACTTTTATAATGAAGTTTAGTCAAACTGTGGCTTAATTTGTAATTTTTGAATTATTCCATAAAGTGGTCTTCTAATAAAAAATAGTCATGCAAATATCGCTTGGCATATTTCAACTATTACGCGAGCAAAGCCGTGGGGTTCGCTAGTACTTTATAAGCAGCGGTAACATTTTCTACGATTTATATTAAATAAGAAATTTATCATAGCAACCGTTTGTTTGGAGTCAGTTTCCAAGCAAAACGTCACGACTGAAAGCGTCTGTTGCCAATAAAGCTTCTCTGAGTAAAATGCATTGGGTATTTGTCGTTCCAGGTAGGCCAATGGTAATGGTCCAGGATGAGCGTTATTAATTTAAGCCAAATGCCTTGAGTTCAATTCCCAGCCTGGGTACTTTTTCACTCAGTTGAGACAATGTCATTTTATATAATATTTTTAGCAATCAATATTATAGAGTGAAAAATAATAAAATGCCTCATTTACAGGGGGGTCTATTTGAGAAAATACAAAAACAAAATTTTTATACGGCCCATGTAGAGTAAAACTTCCAATTAAAAAAATCTTCCTTACTCATTCCTGAATTAAACACAAAAAAAAAAACATCTCGATATCTCCTAAACCTGCAGAGATATTAAAATCCAAAATTCGTGACATACATCATTTACTCCTGCCTCTGAGCGACGAGTTATTGACTCATTCTAAATGCGAGATAGGGATCATTCAGAAATTGTATGTTATTAGAAGTCTATTTAAGACAGTGCCTCTCCTTTGAATCATAAAGTAGCAGTGTGTAGATTTTACGTAAACCTTGCTTTCAAAATATGCTGTAGGTCTGCCCTAGAGTTCTGAACGGGCTGAAATTTCCCGCCCCGGATCCGGCCCGACCTATAGAAAGAATTTCTGCTCGGTCTTAGAAAAAAGTTAAAACCTTGGCTTGGTCCGACTTGATTTCTCCAAAATATAGTTTTTACGTCGATAGGGTTAAAAATGTTTAGTATGGAGGAGTTCTGACTAAAAATACGTATTATAGCTTTTCTTTTTGTCATGTTTATAATATTTAATTTTAAAGAAGCGCCAAAGGCTGTGATTTTATCTTTTTTAATGAATCTCTATTTGTAAATGTTTAACTTATCATTTAATAACTTTAATCCACTTTCCATGTATTGGAGAAACTAAAAAACGTATGGAGTAAAATCTTCTAAGACGGAATCACATAGGAAAGGAAAAAATACGTTATACACAAGTTATCTTCTTAGGAGGTGCAAATATAATCAATTTTTTTCTCAGGTTTTCATTTTGCATGGATCAGCATATTTTCCGTTTAAGACAGGATTCCGACAGAGGGAGGTTCTTTTTCACTAGTTTTACAGTATCTTTTTTTTTTCCTTTAAATCTACTGTCCTTTAAAAATGAATTTTAAAGTTTAATTGTAAAATAATGGCGATTTAAAAGTATATATATTTTTTGTAAAAAAAATTTTGGGCAGAGCCAAATTTTACTGATTCCTGCACGGATCAGGTAAGTCACAGGTTCGTTCATGCAGACCTAGGAAGAAGGAAGCAAGTCCCGGTTCGGTATGAAAAAATGCGTATGAAAAAATACGCCGGGCAAGGCTTGGCCCTGCCGAGCATTCAGAAAATGTAAGGCCGGCCCTTGTTCAGCCCCAGAATAGAGACGTTTTTCAACGGCCTCTCCGGGACTAAACCGGGATAAAACCTGAAGTTGTGGGGGCTAAAATTCTGAAAAGACGCATAATCGGCATGTTAGAAAAAGCCCTTTTTTAAATCAACTGACGGAGATTTAAATAGTACAGAAAGAAAGCGGAAAGGGCAAAAGTTAAACTGAATCTAAAGTTTAAGCTACAGGAATGAGTTACTTACTTGCAATTTTTTAAAAAGCGTTTAAACATTTTATAAGGATCTAATCTTTGGTTAACCCACTAACCGCCGAAACTATAAGACTAGGATTTTGAACTTTTTTGCTGAAAAACATTTGGCACCACAAATTTCAGACGATCTTCGCTTTATTTAATGGTCAAATTTTTTGTTATTAAATAAAGCAAATTTTTAATTACAAAATAGTGGCAGCTTGATAGAATATTTAAGTATGCCTATTTATATTTACTGTCAATGCAACACCAGCGGGTAATGTGTTAAAACTTTAAATGCGTTTTTGTGCATGATGGGTTTTTTTTTTTTTTAAACCATTTCTCATTTTTTAATTATTATAAATTAAGAATTGTTAAAGAAAAAAAATTGTATAATGTCTTTTTTGATTATTTTACATTAATTTTGTTTCGGCGAATTCGAAAAAATATTTACTTTTAAAAATATCATTTTTTAAAAAAGAAGTTGCATCATTTTTTAATTTTATATTTTTAATATTTTCTAAATTATTAAAAAAAAATCCTAAAACAAAGTTAAAATTACATTTTCCTCTTTAATTGAATAAAAAAGATTTGAAATTCGACAAACAATGTTTCGAGTTATAACGATTTTAAATTACCTCACTTAAAAAAAATAATAATCGTTTTTTTTTTCACTTTATGAGAAATTTTATGATGTGATTTTGTTTACAAATTATATGGTTAAACATTACGAAAAAGAAAAAAAAAATCAAAATTCTAACTTAATAAATGTATTTTTTTAATGTTTCCTGGAAATCTTAAAGTAACATTGCTTCTTCAATTACAAGCATTTCAATTTGTGTATAATCCCTTAAAACCTGACGAATTATTTAAACAGGCATATCTATGAAAGTTTTGAAGATAAAAAGATGGAATTTTTTGTGTTTAATTCGGGAATGGATAAAGAATAATTGCCTATTAGTAAATTTTACACTACGGGGGGCCGTATAAAAATTTAGTTTTCGTATTTTGTCAAATAAAATCTCCATGGAATTGCATCTTACCTCATCAAAATTTGCACCTTTTTCTACGAAACTTTGAAATTGGAAGTATAAGTCTAGAGGCAAATAGCGTATTGTTTCGATCATTATGAATCACCCTGTATGCGAAGCATTAATTTACTAATAAAAAAAATTCAAAATATATATTTCTATAATATATATATTTTTAAGATTAAAATTGGAATTATCTTATGATTAGTTGATTCTTAAAATCAGTTTAAAATTCACTTTACAAAATCTTAATTAGATTAAAAGGTGCACTTATTTTTGAATAATAATATCAGGAAGCGTTTTCTTATGCTTCAGAATACTGCATTGAATTTCAAAATGAAAGTCTAGCCGTTGCAATCGGCCTCTTAAAGAAAACATAAAACAAACTCTATTAAATCTTATTTTAGGAGGTTTGATAAGTATTTCGAAAATATTTTGAAATTTACGTTTTTATAAAGACATCAGAAAAACTATTTCGTAATGTCTCCGAAAATTATCTGCAGAAAACGTGTTTTTTATTTCAAAAACATTTTCGAAGATTTTGAGTACCTACTCATTTCTAAGTCCAATATTAAATATAGGGGAGAGTTGTACAAAACCGGGTAGGAGGGGTAAAACCGGCTAGCGCAGATTTCTCCTTGATTTTAACTTTTATCTTTCGGCCAACACCAGGAATTGCTTGTCGAAAGTCATTACGGCATTTGAAGCAGAACGGAACGCTACGGAAGCTTATTTTTTGTGTGAAGGATTGCGTTTGAATTTCTCTTAAAAACTGTTTTGTTTGTTTCTAGGTTTTACGCATATATTAACTGTTTGCTAGCATATTAAATATTTGTATGTACTATATTTAATTTTGTAATTCCCTGCTAGTATTTTAACAGTTTTACTTTCCTTTTACTATAGGACTGAGAGTAGTGACGCCTTTCTTAAAATTCTGTGTCACGTTGGGGTAAAACCGGGTACTTAAGTGTGGGTCAAAACCGGGTATACCTGGTTTTGCCCTACACTCATGGAATGATTTTTTAAGGATAGCTAATGCTTTAGCATGGAATTTTTAAATTGCAATTTAATTCTGTTGAGTACTATTAACACTTTGATGTGCCATTTATGGTACCTCTAAACTTATACTACAGACAAGGGGTGGGGAAGTGGTTACTTTCAATCCTGGGCGATCTGTAACAATTTAATAAATTAGAAAATTATTCAAAGCTGCATATTTTAGAGAAGTAGTTGCAAGTACTCCAATCAGATGTTTTGAGAAAACAGGGATTTTACCTTACAACAATGTTTTTACTGACCTTCTATTTGCTCTTTCGGAAATGACAGAGAAACCCTTGAAAGTTAGTGATAATACAGCTCCGTCTACGCAGCCATATTTTGGTATAGCTGCAGCGATAAATATTTCTGAAACATCACAGTATAATAAAGCTTATCCTTCCACATCTAAAAGTGTCGACATTACACATTCAGCAGTTGACAACATCCATCCTCTTCCATCGAGATCTCATATTGTGTAGCGAGCAATCTGCATTTCCAATTTCAATTAAAATGTTGACACCCGCTCCCCAGGAAGGCTTTAAGATTGAGGAAAAGAGCTGGCAAAAGAATGGGAAACTGTTACTTTAAATACTTCGCCCTATAATTTAGAGCTGGGAACAGAAATTAAGGTGAAAGATGCCAAACAGCCTGCAAAACAAAAAAGGAACATTCTTAAAAAGAAAACAAGAAATTAAGAATCAACAGGAAAAGAAACTAAAAAAAAAAAAAAAAAAAAAAAAAAAAAATGGATGAGGCATCCTCAGAAGATTAAGAAGATAATGAAACGTGAATGTTTCGAAATGAACTTTACGCCAATCCTATATCCAAAGAAAGTTGAATACTATGTTTGAAATGCCACGGATGGGCACAAGAAGAATGCTGTAAGAAGAAGAATGTGATAATAATTTTTTGTGATTTTTTGCAGTTAAAATAACCCTAAGACTTCCAGCGTAAAATAAGTAGGCATATACAATGTAGATAATTTGCTACAGATTTATTTTTGACACATGGAAGAACACATGCGCAGTTTCGTTTTGTTAAATATAACAAAAATGTATGTTTTTACTATATTAAACAAGAATTTCTTTGAAGAAAATGAGTTCTCGAATAGTTTGAAATGTATACCCTGTTTTACCCAACCAGTGGGGTAAAACCGGATTTTTGCATATGTCCGAAAAAAGCTATTTTTTTATATAATCAATTAAATTTTTTATCGAGAGGAGTATGTTTAAATATAGCCAAAGGTTCATTTATTATTAAAAACGGTGTTCAGAGTTTGTTTTCCAATTTGACTGCATTTGAGAACAACAAACATTTATGGTACCCGATTTTGCCCCAACTTCCCCTATCACTAGGATAGTGGTTCCCAAACTTTTTGACATGATTGTTTGACAATGTTTTTAGGTCCGTTGTTACAGTGCAGAAGGAGAGACAAATGATAGGCATTTAAAAGTTGCGGACTGTTTCAAGTAAGTTACATTTTGATACTTTTTCCGAAATACTCAATTTATTTGCCATTACCATCATTATAGATGATACATTCAAAATGAATATGATGGAGACCCTTAAGCCTACCATATCGTATGTTACAAGGTTTAATGTTTTTAGGTCCGTTGTTGCAGTGCAGAAGGAGAGACAAATGATAGGCATATAAAAGTTGCAGACTGTCTCAAGTATAAAGTTATATTTTGAAACTTTTTCCGAAATACTCAATTTATTTGCCATTACCATCATTACAGATGATATACTCAAAAGCTTTCCATACTTAAATATATTCCAAAACTCAAGAATTCGTAACATGAATGAATGATCCGAATTTATGAAGCAGTTTAGCATGAAACATGGACTTGTTGATGAAAACTTAACTGCAAATCTCACTCAGAGGAGTTGAGAAATTCAAATTGGTAAATTTTCGTTCGGAATACAATTTTTTGCTTTCTTATATTAAATCTATTTTTTATTTTTCCATTTCTAGGCTCATCTTATTCCACTGTAAATCCCAGAGGGAGGGTCATAAATGGTATTGACCAATTAACCAATTAACTGATTTTCTCAAGGTGATTTTTCCCCTCAAACATAGAAAATTTTCTACAAATCAACTATTTCTCTTCCTACGCACTCATACCTTGGCGAGGCACTCAATCTTTCGACTAAGAATAAGGTTGATGGCACTAGATAGCCCATTAAGCTATTCAAAGTGTTTAGCATTATTTAACAATTTAGAAGCTTACATTGTTACATTACTCCGTTTATTGAAGGTAGTTTCTCTCTATTCTAAAAAAAAGTAACTGACGCTATCACCGCCGCCGCCGTCGCCGTCGCCGTCGGTTTTAATATTTTTGTGACCGGAGGTCTTTCTCTGTTAATATTAAGAAAAATATTTCATAAAAAATATGAAAATCGGCGGTATTATAGAGAAATGTTTGATAAACACGCTGATGCAGACAGTTTTAAAATCGAAGAATTATTTTAAGAGATATTTAATGCTAAAGTTGGACAAAATCGTTCCATTAAAAAAGTTTTATAGGAGCAAAAACTATACATCGGAATTTAATTATTTTTAGATCATTTTATACGTTATAATTTCCCGGAGTGCAGAATGCATTTATTTTTTAAATTTGACTCATTTTTTGAGCTTTTATTTCTATTTTAAATTCAAATTTTCAGCATTTCGAGAGATATTTTTAGTTATTTTAGAAAATTGTACTAATTTAACCTGTTGCCAACTGTATAAACTGCGCAAACAATAATGTTTGCTTGAAATTAAAAATTTATTTACACGTGAATATTATAAACAGAAAAAACTTTCAAATTAGAATTAAATAATTACGTATAAAAAGCAGGAACTTGTTGAAAATTACTTCATAAAAACTATATTTACACGTGAATTTTAACAGAGAAAAGATATTGTAAAATAATAAATTCATTAACATGCGTTAGAAATCTTAAATAGGAGAAAATACGTCACATTTACGTCACATTACACTTATTACGCAAAAAATAATATTGCAAAACATAATATTACAAAAACACGCAAAAAATAATATTACAAAAAATAATATTGCAAAACAAAAATTGTGCGAGATATTTATCTGATATTTCGAGATGACCTTTTCAACTATTTTTGTTGGGACAGCGCAAATAATATTTAATTTCTAACTAAAGTATTTTCACATGAATATTAAAAAGAAAAATAAAAGTTTGGTGAAAATTGCGTGAGATTAAAAACGATACATTTAAAATGTCTTTCATTTTTTTATTTATTTATTGAACAACAAACATACGACTTGTGTGCTTGACATGAGATCCCGCTTAAAATGTCTTATTTAAAAGAACTTTCTTTTCGCTTTGTTAAAAAATACCGGGAGTCAAAGACTCGGTTTACTTAATTCATTTTATATTAGCTTATTTTGAAATGTTTAACTGGTTTTATTTAATCAAAGAGGAAAACAGCCATAGTAACTTTTAACAGCAGCTGATTTTACCTTAAAATTCCCCAATCAAAGAGAAATGAATAGAAACCTGTTTCTAGGGAGATCGCCACTTTTTTAAAATTTATAATTCAATCATTCAAAATCTTTTTTAAGCCGATCAAATTAGCGTGCTTTTAGAAACTGCGGTGTCTGAACGGGGGTTGGCAAGCGTAGCTCGTAGAGGGCCGAGCCCCCTAGTTTAATATAAAAAAAATTCTTAACAATAAAATCCGTACGCACTTAAAAGAAAAAAAATCGGCGTCAGATGTGTCGATTTTGTCCAAATTTCCCTTATTTTTCTTAATGGGAGGCAGAGATCATTGAAATCGCACGCGGAGCCTCTAGTGCTCCACAGTTTGGAAACCACTGCTCTAGAGCTTCAGATTGGTTTTGCTGCTATGCTAATTCAGAAGTTTAAATTTAATTTTCACAAACGTTTCTGAACCAGAAAACATTTTTGAAAAATCACATAATAAAAATATGTTTAAGTAACCATAGATCTCATTAAAAGAAACTTTGTTAACCAGATAGTGGGTGGTTGGCTAAAGGTACTACAGAGCACATGCAGATTATAGGAAAATGCGCGTTTAGTTTATTATTTCTTTAAAAAAATTACTGTTTTTTTTTTTACCTTAGACTTCATAGCTAAAATTAAATAATTTTTACCTAACATGCAGAAAACAGTTTTTTTTCTAAAAAATAAAAGACGCTATCCTTCTTTTATTATGCGAAAAAAAACCTATTTATATTTTTGAAAGATAAATTTTACAAATAATATCATTAGACAAAACGCATTTTTTCACCTTGATTCAACATAAAATAAATAATGTGAACATTAAAAAGGTCCACAATCTTATTGAAAAGGTGACTAATGTACTGAAAAAGATGTTACAAGTTTAAAATTTACATTTTATTTAAAACTTCTTAGTACTTTCAATCCTTCCAGGCTCAACATCAGAGAATGTCTTAAGAATTATTGTTAAGATATTCTCTGATGATGAGTCTAGAAGGCTTGAAAGTACTAAGAAGTTTTAAATAAAATGTATATGTTAAACTTGTAACATCTTTTTCAGTACATTAGTCGCCTTTTAAGTAAGATTGTGGACCTTTTTAATGTTCACATTATTTATTTTATGATAAATTTTACTTAAAAAATGTAATTCAAAAAGGAAAAAAATCCATTTACAGCTTTTTTTAGCATTATTACTCATCATACAGCTTGGGATAGGCTATTGGTGAGTGAGAACTCAAATTCATCTCGCTAATATTAAACCTACGGACATTTTTTGTATTTTTAAAATATCTCTTTTGGAAAGTAATAGTTTTATGTTCTTTTTCTGTGTACTGTATTTAAAAGATGTCTCTTTTTCTCTAAGTTGCCAAAATATTTCTAAAATATATATATAATTTATAATTTTATATATATCTTAGCGAAACACTACATGTAAAATTAAGTATACAATTTCGTAATATTTTGACAACTAAAGAAAAGGGAGACATCCTTCAAATAGAGTTCAGGTAACAAAAAAGATAAACATATCAATTTCCTGAGGAGATATAATTAAAATGCGAACGCATCACATGGCAAGAGGCTTAAATTAGAAAGGAGAATTTGAGATCTCACTGACCAATAGCCTTAAGGAAAATTTTAATGTATTTTATTCCTAGTTTTATAGCTAATGTGTCATAATAATAATAAAACTGCATCAGCAGTAACATAAGTACGAGGGTGGATTAAAAAAAAGGTTACAAGCAGCAGCATTTGAAAAGTAATTATTGTGAAGTAACTATTGTTTCCCCAGAGTGGAGATAGATGGCGCTAGTTCCCTTACAGTGATTTCGCGAGTAGATAGTGTAAGTTCTCAGACGCGTCAGAGATATTGAAATGGCAAGACATTTAGAAAAGTGGTCTCGCTTGTCTCAACTTTGACAAGTTTACGTTAAGCCCTCCAACGCAAATTCCCTGACATGTTGGGTGATGGTGTCATCCTCCTGCATAGCAATACTAGCAACATACGGCTCGCCAAACTCAAGAACTGCTGCAAAAGTTCAAGCAGGAAGTCTGGAATCCCCCATATAGTGCCCAGATTTGGCGCCCAGTGGCTATTTTCTTTTTCTTAATTGAAGGAAACACGTACCTCGAACAAGGCTCTCTTCAGAGTATGATGTGAAAACAGCTGCCGACAACTAGCTCAATGGGCAGGAACGAGATTTCTACCAAGCCGTGTTACACAAGTTGGTCCTGCGCTCTGTTAAATGCTTAAATAGATTTTGTGATTATGTGTGAATGTGATCGGTAAGTATGGCGTAAATTCTTTTGTATTTTCTGTCTATTGTTAAAGAATATTTTTTTTATTACTCTGGTAATTTTTTTTATCTATCCTCGTAGTTTTCGAATTAATATATGTGAGTATCGCAGGCTGGTAGCAACAGACGATCTGAGCACATTTTCACGAGCCTAACCCTGCGACGTACATAACCGTACCACAAAGAAAGAAACACCTCAGCAGATTTAAGCGTTGAGAATTAAAGTACAATGAGCGCGTTCACGGGCCGCACTCTGGGTTCCCCAGGTTTCCCCGTGGGGAACCCGAAGCATTCAGAACCGGCATCACGTGACTTTTTTTGAGTTTCCCGCAGCGTTCAGAGCCGGAGATTACCCGGATTTCGGGGAACCCACATTACCTGAAAAATTTTGTTGGGTAAAGTGATCACGTGGTTGGGAAATCTGATTTGTTTACCATTTTATAGCTTAACTGTGACTGTTAATCGGAATCGCTGTTTTGATCAGTTTTATCGCACATTGTTTCTGTTTTTTCATATTACAAAAATAATAATAAAAACATTTCTGGTCTAAGTTTAACTTTTAGATAAGTTAGAAGATAAATGTAAATTCTGCCTATGACAAATCTCCGATTCAGCATAAAATGGCTAGCAAAACGTGTGATATATATTTGTTGCGATAGTATTCTACATAAAAATTAACTTCTGTTTGTTTCCCATCTAAAAAAAGTGATAATTGAATCTATTTGCACTGTCGAAAGTGCAGCTGCCGCCATGTTTGTAAATGTAAATAAAAAAATCCCGCAACTTTACCCGAAAGCGTTCAGAGCCGTTTTTACCCAACCTTACACCGAGAAACCAGTATGACGTCATTCACCATTTTTCCGAGTTACCCTTGTTTCGGTCTCTGAACGCGCTCATAGTAAGTGTAGAGGAGTTGTTCACGGACTTTCGGGGAGGACAGACCTCCCAGAGTAAGATGTAATCCTATACGTTCAGCTAGCATGCCGCAATTTCTGTAATCATTATCCTGTATATAACTATGTTTGTAACTTATAATGTAGACAAGATTTTACATTAAATGTTATTAGTTTTCCAATATGACACTTCACTATATACGAAGTACCGTCTCTGTACTTCACATACACTGAAGAGCCAAAACATTATGACCACCTAATATCTTGGTCCATCTTTGGCCCGTAAAACTGCTGCAACCCGCCTTGGTATGGATGATACAAATCTTTGGTAAATGACAGGAGACAGATTGTACCAGATGTTCAAGCAGCCGTCACGCAAATCCGGGATATCCGACATGATTGTTTTTTATCTCTGAGCTGCCGTTCTATGGCAATCCAAATGTGTTCTATGGGATTCAGATCCGTTGAGGTAGGTGGTCGGGATCTTAACTGGAATTCAGCATTATGTTCCTGGAACCACTCCAGCACAATTCGAGCCCTGTGACATGGAGTGTTTTCTTGCTCGAAGAGTCTATTTGTATTTGGGAAGACAGATACTATAGAAAGGTGCAAATCTTCCGAAGTGATGTTCAGATAGTCCGCGGTCTTCATGGTCTGTTCTTCCATTACCGCAGGTCCCATAGACCCCCCATAAGAATTTTCCCCAAAGCATAATATCGCCACCACAGGCCTATGTATGACCACCTGCTGTATAAGGGGGAGCAACAGCTTGCCTAGAAGACAGCATAACCTGACAAGTTTATCGACGTGTTGAAGGATGAATCGTGACTCTTCCGACCAGGCAACCAATGTCCCAGTCATAGTATTCCCGGGTCTAGAGTAGGAATTGTTAGCGGTGATACCTGGTTAACGGAGGCACATGAATGGGACATTTGCTGCGTAGTCTCATATTCAACAGTCTCATCTAAACTGTGTGCTCCAAAACAATTCTACTAGGGCCTGTATTGCATTGCGATGTCAGTTGAGCCAGTCACTGGCGCCGATTTTGCTTTACGAAGCGGGAGAGTCTCCGACGTCCTTTTTCTTTAATCACGCGTGGATGTCCAACGCCATGGCGTCTACTGATGGTTTCACAGGCGTCTACTGATGGTTTCACCGTCATCTATTTATGGTTTCACCGTCATTCATCCACTTTCCATACGTACTAACAAGGATATATCACGAACAACGCATGAAGCGTGCAGTTTCGGAGATGCTCGTCTGAACCGTCGGGCCATTGAATTCTGCTCTCTAACAAAGTCGCTTAGATCAACAGCCTATCCCACCACAGGTAGAAGTAAGCGCAAAAATGATTCCTCGGACTCTCCAGCAGCAGTTAAATACCATTTCCACCTGATTACGTGCTCCCCCCCCCACCCCCTCCATGACATCCAAGCGAGTTCATTGCAAAATTTGGGGAAGGTCATAATGTTTTGGCTCTTCGATGTACACACACATATATATATATATATATATATATATATATATATATATATATATATTTCACAAACATTCCTTGCAAAATTAACACATGAAATGTAAAAACTGAAAAAAGACAATAATGTTATTGTCGTTTTATTGTTTGTTGAAAAAAAAAAACACTTTTTAAAATCATGCGCATGATAAAGAAAAAATTCAAGACAATAGTTAATATATTCCTATTGATTTTGTTTTCAAATTTATTTAAAGCAGAACTCAAGGGAAAGAAACTTTTCATTAAAAAAATATCGTGTTTAAATGCACTTATTTAACTCAAGTTTCGCATGATTGGTTGAATAGAAGTGAAAAGAAGGAAATAAAACGGATTATTTTTCAGCATTGAATAAAGGTTTTTTTGTTCTCGTATGCATTTAAAAATTAATGAGTTAAAAAAATTTGAACAAATAATAAAAAAAAAAACCCTGCAACTATTTTTATTTATTTACTTTACATTTCGTAATGCTATGTTTGTAAGTACAGTAGAACCTCGAATACCCGAAGTAATTGGGACCGACCACCTTTCGGAAAATCGAAATTTTCGGAAAACCGAGAATGATTCAATTTTAAGATTAAGCAGAAATGTATGCAATATTTCGAGTGCTTAATAAATATAAAGCAACAGCAAAATAGAAACAAGAATAAATTACCTGAATTTTACTTTTGAAATTAAGTACCTTTTACATAGATCATAAGGGTTTGAAAAAAGGTTTTGTTTGTCGCAGTTTCGATTGCCTTTGCTTTGAAGCTATTCATTTTAAGCGGAGATTTTAAATATTATTAGTTCATCAGTATCACAGCCTTTCTGCTGCTCCAGCCATTCCAAACCTTTTGCAAACTATTCAAAAGCTTCAGAATTGCTATTTTGTTTGTTTTATTTGTTCCACTACGCAGCGTACGGGAGCTCAAGTTAAATTCAAAGGAACATTAAGAAAGAGGATAAAAAATATTTATATGTATTCGTAGTTCTGAGAGGACCGCATGCACACAAGGAGTATGGTAGTTTAAGGAAAAAAGCTTTCAAAATGGATTTTGCACGCAATGAATATGATAGTAAAAAAAAAAAAGCTTTATAAATGGATTTTGCCTACAATGAATACGATAGTAAAAAAAAAAAAAAAAAAAAAAAAAAAAAAAAAAAAAAAACTTTATAAATGAATTTCTGTTAATCGAGAGTTTCGGTTAAAAGAGTTTTGGATAAAAGAGGTTCTACTGTATATTATATATATATATTTTAATCGTTAGTATATTTTTCTAAATTCCTAGGAATTCATTATACTTAGCTAAATGAATATTTTAAACACTCAAGGTATTTATTTATTTTTAAGCCTTTTGAGCTACAAAGTATTTTTTTAAGTAAGTTAAATTTAGCATTTTAAACACAATTGTGTACTTTTCTTTTTTATGCAAAATGCATGACATTACCCACCCCCTATATTAAGCGGTATAAAGTGATATGCAGTATCTCCTATCAAATGGTAAATGTTTATACTTTTGAGCTACTAAAAATTCTAAGGAATAAACCCGGGCTTTCCAGATACCAGAATGTAGGTGAAAACTATCACATATATTATAATATCCTTTTTTCTCTGTCCAAAATGAGCACCCACATTAGTATTTTTGTTCAAAATTAAGGTTGCAATTCTAATTTCAAAATTTTGCTTTAATCGCTAATCAAGAGCTTGAAGTCCGGAGAGACCAAGTAACCTAAGAATATCTCAAAACAGCTAAGTCTACCAAAAACATTGTGATTACAAACGTAGTAGAGCTTAAAATTCTGAATAAAATGAATACTCACATTAATATTTTTGTTTAAAATTAAAGTCGCAATTTCAGATATTGTTAAAAATATTAAAGAAAAACATGTTTTTCCTTAATGTAAATATGTACATATTTCCTAACGCTCACTTAGTACGAGGGGGAAAACATAGAATATTCATTTTAGACCTAATCTGAAGGGATTAAAACGATTTCCAGTTTTCTCCTAATTAATTCTGAGTTCAACCCTCTGACCACGGGGCTAAAACTTAACAAAAGTATCAAGTGTACTCATTTTATTCAGAATTTTAAGCTCTATAACATTTGTATTGATAATGTTTTTGAAAGAGTTTTCGAGAGAGTGTTATAGTATTTAAGAAAAACGTGTTTTTTTACTATAAATCTATGCATAATTCTTAACGTTCATCTAGCACGAGAGGGAAAACGCAGCATATTCATTCTAGACCTAAACTGAAGGGATATAAACAATTTCCAGCTTTCCGCTAATTATTTCCGAATTGGGCCATATTTTTCTCCCCTACCACTGGGCTAATACTATTAATATGTCCGCAATAATACACGATTGAGATTACTATTAAAAAGCTAATAAATCTTCTTGAAAGTTCAACAGACGTTGATTGATTTAACTAGAGATAAATTTTGTAATAACACGACGAAAAAGTGTGTTGATCGACTTTTTTTTATCAGATACACATGTTAGAGAATTAATCTATTAAGCAATTTTAAATCTTGCTTTTTATATATTTTTTTTCTCAAAAAATTATCATAAATGGAAAATAAGTTTTTCTCATTAAAAAATTTAATTACATAAAACTGTAAAACAGAACTTATGATCGCAACGGAATTATTTCCTGGTGAAGACTGTGGTACTACAATGGAATCCTTAGCTGCAAACGGAAACCTGTTTAAAAGGGATTTTTCCTTTTCCTAGAAATTCCGTTTTTACACGTTTTTCTGCCTTTTTATAAGATCATTTCAGAAAGAAAATTCTGCATTGCAAAAACCGATAAAACGGAAATATTTTCGTTTTAGAAGACATTTTCTTTTCATTACATTTTTTTTCTTCACATTTTCTTTTATTTCATTTTCTACTTTTCCCAGGTGTAAAGCTTTGAAAAGAAGAAATAAAATCGGGCAATGCACCTTCTGAATATGTTATGCAAAAAGCTAAAATCTTTTATTTCGATTACCTGGGCTATTTTGTTGAAATAGTTCAGCTATCATACGCTACACCTTTTTACATAAAGATGAAAAAAAAAATATTTTGTATTTAAAACTTAGACAAAGTATTTTTCTTAGACATAACGAGGGAATGAATTTGACGGTTTCATCTTTCTAAAATGTAGAGGGAAGTCATATAATTATGTATGTCAAAAATAAAAATTGTTTATAGGCAGCCTAATATTGATCAAGTGCGCTGTTTCTCATGGGTTTTTAAATTTGTATTTAATATTTTTAATGTCATGGACACGGTTGTATTTCATCACTTATTTGTGTAATGTGTATCTTCGTGGCTTTGAAAAATGTAAACTTTGACTTTAATTCTATGAATACTAAAATTGACACATTACTTTTATACATCAGCATAAGTATTTTTTTTCTAAAATAGAAAATATTGAAAATATTGAAGTTGTAACAACTTTTAAAAGATGAAGATTCTATTTAAGAAATTATATTTTACATCATGTTGCAATAAACTCTGTTTATATATACACATAAAAATAATTTCTACCTTATCTTCTATTTATATGAAGAATTTAAGAATAATATTAGAAAATTACTCTATTTGGAAATTTTATTATATTTCTTGTTCCAATCGAAAAGTTACATTTGATCTAAGATTCTATAACAGATATTATTATAAGAAAGAACTTGTTAATTATTGTACCTTACGTTTTAGAGAAAAAAAAAAGTATGTAAAATTACAGTGGTAATCTTCGAAAGTTTTTTTTTTCTTTGTAAACAATTTATGAGTGTTCATTTGTACTACTTTTTTAAGTTTGGCAATTAAATATATCTACCCTATATACAGTGTCCACGTATAACCTGACCGACCTTTATTTTCCCAACCGTTGGTCCTAGATGCATACTTCCAATTACAAAAATGGTTTAAATAAGGTAAAGAATTATTTTTAAAGCGATTTGGGTCAAGAAAAACATTTATTAAAAAATTACGAAATTTAAATTTTTATACAGTCCCCCGGTCCTATAAGTGATATTTAGTAAAAATTTACTGTGACACTAACAAGTAAGACAGAAAAAGTCCCATTCATCTAACATTAAAATTGACCGAGTTATGAAACTTTGAAATAGATGACTTATACCACTTTTTTGCATATCAAAACACATCATTTCGACCATGCTTTCAGGTGTCGTATGTAAAGCACTTAAACTTATTTCAAGGTATCTACGGTTTGAAAGAAATCGTAAAACTATTACGATTGAGTTAACTTTATTAGTTAAGTTTCAGATTAGTTAAAATAATTGTATCTTAACATATGTTGTATTTTGTAAGGATTTGAGGCTATGATTTCTTTTAACAAAAATATGTTATTTTCATAAGGTTTTATTGCAACGATCGTCTTTCCAGTTTAAAATTTGTACTCGAACTTTAACTGACTTTCAAATGTCTGATCGAAGTTAAAACTTTACATACTGACTGAAATCCGATTACAATGTAATATTATTATGATTTTTGATGCTTAGCATCTTATACATACTTATATTAGAGGATAACACAAAAAAAATCGGATAGATTACCGTCAACAAGTTTAAGAAATGGTTTTAGATTGGATAACATAAACCTGCGATGGTTGTGTTTTTTAACTTTTATAATTACGTTTTATCTATTTTTTAATGCTAAATAAAAAAATTACCTTCACTTTTAACCAACATGTCAGGATTTTTCGCAAATCGTAAATTTCAAGGTTAAAAAATAGCGTAAAATCTGATACCATAAAATAGATATAAGACTTTTTTATTTAGTTTAATTTTATTTAATTCAATAATTTATTCAATTTTGTGGCTTATACTGGGTTTCTCACAGCTAAAAATCTCAGAGGTCCGATGTGGCTGGGAGGGGAGGGGGTCTCAATTTTAACTTTGAGCTTTTTAACTTTGAAATTTGCGATTTGAGAAAAATCCCGACAT
Organism: Maratus speciosus; assembly: GCA_963932465.1. Lineage (NCBI taxonomy): Eukaryota > Metazoa > Arthropoda > Arachnida > Araneae > Salticidae > Maratus > Maratus speciosus. The sequence continues at coordinate 173,106,055 of OZ010788.1, forward strand.
GATGATTTAAAATGAAGCCCATTTTCGGATTCAGCGCTAAAAAATACATGTGAATCAATTTTTAAAAGCTAAAAAACATGGCACAACCCAAAATTTGAAAGACGGTGTAATCTAACAGCATTTTAAAATATGCATCATTTTTGTAAAGAAATGAGGCTGTTGTTTCTCATCCTTTTATTGAACAAAAATTCTGTTATTTTTATCCTCTTATATGTTCAGTACAAATTGTATATTTTCAGTAATATGTCAGAATGATTAAAGATTTCAAAATTATATTGCAATGCTAATTTTACTCTCAACCATTTCTTTAATATATCTGACGAAATTATATTTCTACTAAATTTGTGAATGACCCCTAATTTGCAGTAAAAAATATGCTCCAAATTTAAACAGCTATTACTCGGTCAATTTTAATTGTAGAATAACGGGACTTTTTTTGTCTTACTTGTCAGTGTAACAGGAAAATTTTACTAAATATAACTTATAGGACCGGAGGAACATATAAAAATTTAGATTCTGTAATTCTTCGCTAAATTATTTTTTCGCTTCAAACTTTTTTTATCCTAACTCTGCACATAATTTTGACCACTTTTGTAATTGGAAGTATGCATCTCGGACCAACGGTTTCGAAAATAAAGGTCGGTCAGGTTATACGTGGACACACTGTATATAAAATTCTAATGAAACGAATTTATGAAACGGATATATGAAACTACTGAAATGAAACGAATTTATGAAACAATTCTCTGAAACGACTGATTAAACAACTGATTGTGGTTCTCGGGGATTTCTCCTAAAATATGGAATATTTTGCCATGAAATTAACGCCAAAAATCCGTACTGATCCGTAGATCTCAAAAGTGGTATTAGAATTTTTAAAATCGAATTAGTTTTCGAAATATAAATTTTTTTCTAATTTTAAATACTTTTTTCTAATGATGGTAACTCAAATTTTAATCATAACAGATATTTTTTTTTTCATATTTCAGAAAAAGTTATTATTTTAAACTAATTTGGCGACCAGTTTGGCCTCCCTTAAATGTATGCTAAGAAATGTATCATGTTATTTTTATTCATAATTCAATTTACTTGAACAATGTTTCGCCAAATCTAAAGATTCTGATAGAGAAATTAAGAACTCGGTATTTTTATGTTAGCGAGATGCAGGTGATAAATCGCCAAACATTTTTCGTTTCGCATTTTTTTATATTTCATTAATTTCATATAAAATATAATCCTTTCATTCATTTTATTTAAAATACAAAGCTTTCATTTAAAACTGAAACATTTAAAATTGATGGCTTTCACTTCTTTCTTTCTTTTTAAACAAAACAAAAGAAAAATATTAGGCACAGATGTCATATACGCCCCGGGGTACCTAATTGGCGCCAAAATGGCATTATTTTCATTGACATGCTAACCCGGCTATCGTTCTTTATTTAATAATAAATGTTTATTTATGTTTATTTCTTTTTTTAAATTATAAAAATTATTTTGTTCTATAGTTATTAATTATTTTTTTTTGTTATTTCCTTTTAAAAATAATAGAAAAATATTAAAAAATACGATACTACTTGGTTATTACGTCGACCAATTCCGGCAAATTATATAAATCGACAAACCACTCGCCAAATTATACAAATTGACATAATTTTTATTTTAAATAACGAAAGAACAAATAAATTACTATAACATTAACAAATATATAATAAAACGTCGAAATAAAAAACACTTGATGACGTAAACACGTGTAACTTGCTTAAAGTCAAGTGAATGTGACATTTACGATCAACCATTATTGGCATTTAATCTTATAGTTCGGCAATAGATTTTTGGTCGACGGGATAACTAAGTATAGTACCAAAAATACATATGTAACTGGTATTCGAAAACGAGGTTTTCGCCAAATCTTCGTAAAAAAAAAAAAAAAAAAAAAAAAAAATATCCCGCCAAACCTGCGGTGCGTATACGACATCTGGCCAAATATTAAATAATGCAACAAACCATGACATTTAATTTCAACTTCAAATGAATGTTTTTATTTACCACTCAAAAAATAAAAAAGAATGCTAATAGGCGAGTTGAAAAAAAGATATTGGCGAGATTTGTACCCGGCTAGCGTAGCAGTACCAAGAATTATTTACGACTATGGCAACTTTTAAGTAGTTTTATTCGAAAAAAAATTTTGATTTTTTAATCAAAATGGAAAACTTTCGGCACAGATATGTCATATACGGCCCCATTTTGGCGCGATTTTTTTCTGACGCCAATGTCATATACGCAACGGGTACTAAAGTGGCGCCAAAGTATCGTTATTTTGCTTGATATGGTAAGCCGGATGTTGTTGTTTATCATGTCGATGCGTTCGCCAAAAAATCGCGTCGTTAAAAAATCACGCCAATATGGGACGTATATGACATCTTTGCCAAACTTTCATATGAACGGCGAAGGGATCAGACCGTATTTGTTTATGGAAGTTGATGACTTGAACTATTATAATATAGATGAAATGATGACGATGGAATAATATTTGGTGACTTATCACCTGTGCCTGGCTAACATTAAAATACCAAAATGGCACCTAGAGTATAAAAAGCGAAGTGTTCTGCCCGGAACTGTTGGTGATAATCACATGACTTAGGCTATTTTTATAGAGATTGTTTTAAAATACCAAGAGACAAATACTCTGTATACTTAATTCATTTTATTTTAGCTTCTTTTAAAATTTTTAACTGATCCTCTTTAATCAAAAACGAAAACAACCATTGGATGTCTTAACAGCAACTGATTCGCCCTTAAATTTTTGCAATCAAAAGGAATTGAATGGAAACCCGGTTACAGAGCACAGCTTTTTTCAGTATAATTCAATCTTCTCTAATATTTTTAAAACCCATCAGATTAGCGTGTTTTTAGTTTCGGCGGAGTCTGAACGGGGGTTGGCGAGCGTAGCTTGCAGAGGGCAGAGTCCCCTAGTATATATAAATATGTACTTAGAAACCAACCCGCTTTTCGGTGTCTTTAATCCGAGGAAATTATGTTGCAAATTTTTCTGGTGTGCAGATCAGTGTTTAAAAGAGAAGAAAAGGACCTCGGACGTGCGAACAGAACGCCGGGCTCCGCGAATTTGCGGCGGTTTCCAAGCCCTCCCACACTCTGACCGCCTCCCCGCCGAGACGAACATTAAGCTTGATCGATGCTGCAGCGGTAGTTCGAAGTATTCACAGTTACTTCAATAATTTCAAAGTATTTTTTTGTATTTTCAAATAATCTATAAAACTTTTACTTATAGAGAATGTGTCCAAAAGGTTCATATTCACTTTTAATTTTTGTATCAGTCGGATACAATGTACATTTTATATGTTAAAAAAATGCATGAAGTGAGATATTATAGCACGTAAGATTGTATTGAATGTAACATGTCACCTTCTACTCAATGTTTAAGCTTTCCTTATTAGTTTTTAAAACTAGCGAGTGGCAACTGCCTAAAAATTGTTGTCGGAAAAGTTTTCCACATTCATAAATAACGACTTTCTTTTGTAAAATGTTTTAACTTTTGAGACGTCGAAGTGAAACTGTATTTCATTAGAAATATTTATTAAACTCGTTGTTTATAATGAAGATCATGTTACATTTCATGTAGAACGGTGATTTTAATTATTTCCAGAATTTTGTGAACAATAGTTTATCTGGTTATTTCCATTATCTTCAAACTACTGTGAGCGGTCTGTGAGACCGCGCGATATTTTTTAACTATTATTTAAATACCTTGAAATGCGTAGTAATCAAATCTGTTCCGCAATTATCTACCTTACCAAAACGAATACTCAAAATTACATTCCACGTGTGTTACCTATCAATTACGTGATTTTATTTATTTTGTACTTTTATTCAAAAAGTATGTCATACCAACAGTGGTTAAGGTTTAAGTTTATGTAAAACTTTAACCACCCTCAGTTTGTTTAAAATATATAATTCGTCATGTTATGATTGCCGAATTAATATAGATATATAAAAAATACAGTTATTGAAAGATATTTAATGCATGGTTATCTAAATGACTTCTGGAGTTACTGAAATATTACCTTTATGTTATTGTTTCTATAATTTTATCGACTGAAAAATAAATTTAATTAAAAAAGCAGGTACTAAAAGATCTTTCATTTAAGCTTTTCTTAAATTGTAAAACAGTCTAAAAATTAAGGTACAGTGTATAACAGAATGTTTTAGTTTTTTATTAGTTGTTGTTTTGCTTTACTAAAACTCAAATAAATAGATTTTCTTATGTATCAAAATACATGAACTGAAAAATTTTAACCTGTAACCTGTAAAATCTGTAAAGTGTAACCTATAAAACGTATTTTACTGAGGTTACTCAGCAAAATTCGTTTTACAGGTTACGTGCAACATAAAAAGAATTTTATTATAACCTTCAAATTATTTTTTTTAGCGTGAATAAAATATTTCAAATGAGATGTCTGTTCATGAATTTTTGTACAATATAACATTATCCGATTATAATTTGTAAAATATCTTTTATATTCATGGGGTCAGCGTGTCCCATTGGTGAAGTTGCACCAATAAGTATAATCAACCAACGAACGAAACACAACATAAACCAAGCAGTACTAACCACTTTTATAAATTAAATTTATTAATCACTAGCAAAATCCCGAAACTTTACTCTCATAATAATTGAAGTATGTCTATGCCAAGTGTTATTTGTGCGCCTATTTTTATTTAAAAAATTACGCTTTTACGAATAATTAAAAAATTACTAATCATGCCACAGTTTGATCACTATTGCACTGTATTAGATGAAAACGAGATTTAAATTAATAATAAGAACTCAAACTAATTCTAAATAAATTATAATTTAGAATGCATTTTGAAATTTGCGTTCATTTCAGTTTTCGTATGAGGTTTTGAATTTTTTAGAAACAGTTCTTAGCACGCAATTACATCTTAAAATTAACCATCATGCGATATTCCAAGCTTCAAGTCTAACGGCCTACCATCCGTCTGGTGGTAGTAGCACCAACATAAAATACAGCACATCTTAGAAGAGAGACTGTCACCATGAATTTGGCAACGAAAAATTTGAAATCGTTTCGGTATTTATTGAGATTCCACAGAAATCGTAATTTAGAAAGTTTTTAAAAGGCTTTTTGCTCATTTTAACCTTTTAAATTTCGAATCTTTTATAAACTTGTATTTCCAGAGCATTCACGTATTATAAGTATCTATAATGCCAAATTTCCTGTTTCTATCATTAACAATTCAATAGAAATCGTAATGTAGAACATTTTTAGAACGCTTTTCGTTTATTTCCTTCTTTGAAATTAAAAATTTTTTCAACTGTTCTTAGAGAACATTTACAAATATAAGTATACACCATATTAAATTTCAAGTTTCTATCTTTAACAATTCCAAAAATATCGAAATTAGAAAATTTTTAGGACGCTGTTTACTCATTTCACCTTTTTAAATTTGTATTTTTTTTTACAAACACTTCTTACATGGCATTTACATTTTATAAGTAATTACCATGACAAATTTCAAGTTACTACACCTTTTAATATCATAAACATTGAAATTTTAGACATTTTTTGGCTTCTACACCCACCTTTTGGTAGTGACACCGACAAAAAATATAACCTATGTTTGAGCAGAGACTGTCATCATCAACTTGCCAGCAGTACTTTTGAAATCGGTTTGGTATTTCCTGAGATTCCATGGAAGTCGTAATTTATATAGTTTTTAGAACGCGTTTTGCTCATTTCTCCCTTTTAAATTTCGAAATTTTTAGTAATTCTCCTTATATCATTTATATATTATACGTATCTACCGCGCAAAGTTTCAATTTCCTATCTTTCTTTTAGAAAATTTTTAATACGCTGTTTACTCATTTCACCTTTTTAAATTTGGATTTTTTTTACAAACAGTTCTTACATGGAATTTACATCTTATAAGTAACTGCCATGCCAAATTTTAAGTTTCTAGCCCTTTTAATGTCATAAACATTGCAATTTTAGAAATTTTTTTGCTCTTATAGCTCCCTTTTGGTAGTGGTACCGACATAGAAACCGCAATTTATAATGTTTTTAGAACGCTTTTCGTGCATTTTCACAACATTTAAATTTCGATTTTTTTTTCTCGATTGTTCTTACTAGGGTAGGTCTCCAACTGCCAGATCGGGATTTTGTCGAGAGTGATATCGTCGAATAGCTTTTACGATGGGGAAATGTATACAACTACTATATCAAGGAAATGTATACAACTACCCGTCCGCATGCAAATGGGGAAGAGTTATAGGCCGATGTATGTCTGTCATTTATTGATTTCTCCATTCTATACAAAAAAGACAGCTTAAAGTACAGTTATGTAATCTGATGTTGCAGTGTGAAGTTGGTGAAGGTTCCATGTTCCGTCTAGTGAGAAACAGAACATTGTGATTGTGACCACGTTTTCAAAATAATATATAATTAATTGGTCTGCACTGACTTGGAGTATGCTTTAAAGTACATCAGGAGAATTCCTCGCCTGATCCTATCAGATTAAAACAGGACACGAACGGGGCCTATGGAGGCAGTTCCTGAGGCGCTCAACTATCGAGAATTTTAGCACTACCTGTGGCTCGCGTTCGAGCGCGCTGCTTCAGGGGACGTGGCACGCACCCCTGTGACATGCGAAGTAGGGCCCAGTTATGAAGATGTCGTCGGTGTATCTTCCAGCTGTAATGCTATCGCTGACAAAGCGAAGATTGCAAAGCTCCTTAGTTTGCAACTGTTAGAATATTTTGGATGATCCGAGGGAAAGGAGTCAACGACTGAAGAGAAGGCTAGTCAATGACTATTGAAGACAGTGAAGGGTATAATCGAAAACGAATTTTTCCGGTCGCTCGATATTCGGTATGAGAGCAGCATCGACGAAAATGAACTGGCATGTAATTTGAAAATAAATACGAACCACGCTTTCGTTTATGAAGAATCTGCGAAAAAAAAGCGGACAGGAAGTGAAGAAGTATCCGTAGAAGTAATGGCGAAAACAGTAGAGACGTATAAGAAGGCAAAGAAAAATAAACTAAAGACTATGCAACATATATGTAGGAAGGTAAAAGACCACAAAATGATTCAACGGTGGGCACAATACGTAGGAAAGGTGGGAACATGCAGAGAAAAATGAAATTAATTTCCAAACACGTATGGTCTCAATTTTATCATAATCGCAGACAGTTAAAACCCACCGTTCATGACAGGGGCCTCAAAAGTGGGCCATTCACAAAACATTGGAGCTTGGAATTCCCTCATTCACAGCAAGCTCACACTTATCAAGAATTTCAAACAGACACATAAAATAACAATTCGAAATGTGACATAAATCGTAACAAAAAGAGTTTCGTTTCCGGAAGTGTATTTGCAGCCTGTGATCGACTAATTCCTAGAAAGCATGAAAAAAAAAGTTTGGTCAGCGAAAGTGTCCCCTGTTCAGTGTCCTTAACCCCTATCAAAGTGGTTTCCAATACGAGATTGTATCCTATAGAACTCTCTATATGAAGGGACCTAAAGACGTGGGTGCATCAGTAATAAGTAAAAACAAAATTACTCATTCCTATATCCTGCAAATGTGTATTAACGCCGCTGGAAAATTTATGGGACCTTTACTACTTGTAGCACAGGAATGTCAGGGGATATTTGATCCCAGAGCTATGAAAAATGCGCAACGAATATCATCCTCAAATTTGCTCATTACATGCTCCAAGTCAGGAAAGAGCACAAAAAAAAAATAACTGCGGCATACTTCGATAAATTACAAGAATAGAGTATTGATCGGGAAACAATCATGGTGCTAGATAGTTAGAGCGGCCAAACGGATCTACGTATATGCATTGAGAAATTTTGATTCAATGTGGAGCATGTTTTTCTCCCACCTGGCACGACAAAATTTCTTCAGTCGTTAGACATTTATTTCTTTCAACAATACAAGTACTTAATAAAGAGAATAGTGGAATATTCAAAAACGCATCAGGAAATTTGTGAAGATGTCGACTTGACCACTACAGAAGGCATAATAAAATTGTATAAATTGGCCTATAACCAATTCTACTCGCCTACCTTCGATGACAAGCGTCGGTATGCATTTCAAAAGGCTTTAATTAGAGACACGGGTCCTGTATTTCGATTAGTTAAACAGGCATTCCTTAACTTAACTCATAACACCTATGACAACTGCGAAACACCCCACTTTCATTGTGTGTACCTGGTGTTGGAAACATTCGTTCTTCAGCTATTTCTATTCAGAAATGCGTTACCATCCGTGAAGTTACTTTTTCCACTAAGCATAAACTGCCTTCTTTCTAATTTCTGTAATCAGTCTGTTTTCTACCACACAGAGTGTCATTCCGGCATAGCAAGCGGCTTGGAAAAGTCAAGAAATGACAGAAGTACAATCGTGGGAAAAAAAGGTAATACCCTCTACTAACTCCTCAACAAATTATCGTAGAAGAAAGTTACTGGTACCGAACAATTGGAAATAAAGTCTACTTTTAAATGATTTTGGTCAGGGGGCCATCTACATATTAAAACGAACCAAAACTTCATTTTTTTCAATAGCAATACCCAATTTTAACGAGATATTTCAAATCGTCGGTTCAAACTATGCCTAGACACCAAATTTCAAGTCATTTGAATAATAAGTTTTTGAATTATAAGCATTCAAAATTTAGTGCTTCTAATATTAAATTATATTTCCACATTTTTATTTATACCTCCTGAAATTATGCTGCTAATGTGCTAATTTTTTGTGTAGCTATAATACTAATGTACCTAAACATAAATACGTTGAATTTGCAATTTTTATAATTTTATGATATGAATTATGAATTATGAAATTAATATTCGAAAAAAATATGAATTGAAACCTACAATTTTTTTGATGGATTTAGATTTATTAAGTCCTGTTTTATGGAAATCCATAATTTCACATTTTTCTTCCAACTAGTTTTCAAATTATGCTTTAAAAAAAAAATCCCTGCCGGCCCGACCTACAGTCAGAGGTAGATTTCGAAGTCAAATATACTAATTACACAAACAAAAACTAAATCATAATTAGAGATAAATCCACTTTAACAATTTTATCTGGCCGCTTTTGACGAGTTTTTGTTTCATTTTTATATAATAGCTGGTTTTATCAGAATCATGTTAGGGCGGTATTCAAAAAAAATACTTTTCCATGCTCAACAACTCGAAATTTTCTGGCATAATTCCAGATTCATTTTTAATTTTTAAAAAAATATGAAACTCGCTGACGTGATTTTTGAAGAGATTTATAAGCGATCTGTGTTTTTATTTTTTGTTCAATTAATTAAAACTTGATATATAAACAATTATTTTCTCAGAAGGACAATATTTTTCGTTTCTAACACAATCACTTCGGGAAATTCCGTTCAAAATGCCCACTTTGACATCATTTTTTGAAATATATTCTGCCTCTATCAAAAAATCGATCATTACGGTACATTATATAGTTTCTGAATAAGCGAATATAACAATTAAATGCGTTTGAGAACAAAAAGGAATTTAAAAATGAGTCAGAAAATAAGCAGTTTGGATTTGAGTGCATCCTTAATACAACGATTTTTCCAACACAATCCCTTCGGTAAATTCGGTTCAAAATGCCCTTTTTAACAACATTTTTAAAAATATATTCTGCCTCTATCAAAAAATTGACCATTACGGTACATTATATAGTTTCTGAGTAAGAAAACGTACCAACTGGAAGCCTTTGAGAGCAAAAATGAATTGTAAAATGAGTCAGAAAATAAGCAGTTTGGACTTGAATACACCCTTATTAAGATGATTTTTTTCTTCAACCGCTATGTATTTTTAATTTGTTTTTGCTGTAAGAACTGGTCCTATCTAAAACTTGTCTATATAGATGTTGTAGACAATATTAAGAAGATATATAATAAAATAATGCGGATTTTATATCTTTTGAATTGACGGAGTTATGGATTTTTTGCTTCTTCAAACCCCCATTTTGTTTTCGTTTTTAATTTTTTTTGCGGTACGAACTGGTGCTATCAAAACTTGTGAATATAAAAGTTGTAGATAATGTTGAGGAGATTTATAATAAAATTAATTGGATTTGATATCTTGAGAATTGACGAAGTTATGAATTTTTTTTCTCCCAAAAAACCTATTTTTTGCACCCCTTGAGCCCATTTTTAACTTTATCAAAAATCTGTGATACATAAATTTTTGGCCCTATTTTTAGAAGTAATAAAAACTTTAAACTGATTTGATAGGTACAAAATTTAAGAAGTTATGGAGGGTTTTCTGTTTTCACAAAACCCCTCCCTATTTCCATCCCCTTGGTCCGATTTTGCCCATTAACGAACTTGACCGAGATTTTATGCCCATTGATTTTTATGTATGAGTTTGGAAGAGATTGGTGCAGAATTACGAAAGTTATCGTGTCCAGAAGAAAGTGATATATATATATATATATATATACTTTATATACACATATATATATATATATATATATAAAGTTTTTTACTGAGGGTGGTTTTGGGTTCTAGGGATCATGATCGGTGTAGATCTGCAAAAGTTTTTCAGAAATTCCAACATAGGAACGATCCCAATAGGTAGTATTTCATACGAAATCTACCTAAAAACGGCAAAATGATGGTTTAAGGGGCCGTTTATAATAGAACTGACTAGATATTTTGAAATTTCTTATGCTATCCTATAATCTAGCAGATTTCATTGACTGCTTGAGTGACGCTTAAGGTGCCTTGATCAAGAAGGGGGCTCTCTCTGTTAACAATTAAATACGGAATTCAATTTGGATACAGTCCTTAAAATACGCTCGCTTTAAAATAATTAATTTCTCGGAAACTTCTGGTACGAATTGCATAAAGATTTGTTTTTAGGCTAATTAAATGGTGTAGAATTCGTTTATGCTGTCAGAATTGTGTACTGTTATTGAAAAAAAACAAAGTTATGGTTCGTTTTAATAAGTAGATGACCTCCTAAGCAAATTTTATATACATCCTTTAAAAATAGATTTTATTTCAATCGTTCGGTACCAGTACTTTTCTTCTACCGTAATTTGTTGAGGAATTAGTAGGGGGTGTTTACTTTTTTTTTCCACGACTGTACAAATCGGTCTATAACTCTTCACCAGTTGCATTCGGACGGGTAGTTGTATACATTTCCTTGATCCCCATGGTAAGGGCTTTCCAACGACACCACTTTCGACTAAATCCTGATGTAGCAGTTGGGTAACTTAACTAGTTAGAGATAAATCTTATATAAGTAACTACCATACCAAATTTTAAGTTTCTAGACACTTTAGTATCACAAAAATTGTAAATTAGAACGTTTTTTTGCACCTGCAGTAGTATCCTTGGTCGTAGTGGCTCTGACAAAATATATTCACAACATTGACTGTCACCATCAAGTTTCAACCGTTACTGTTGAAATCAGTTTTGTTATTTTAAGAGATTTCATAAAAATAGTAATTCAGAACAGCTTTAGAACGCTTTTCCCTCATTTTCCCCTTTTAAATTTTTCAGAAACTGCTTTTAGAAATCATTTATATCGTATAAATATCTACCACGCCAAATTTAAAGTTTCTAGCTTTAACAATTGCCAAAAAATATTAATTTAAAACTTTTTAGAATGATCTTCGTACATTTTAACCCCTTTTTAATTTTGATTTTTTTTCGACTGTACTTATATAAGATTTCCATCTTATAAGTAACTACCTTGCCAAATTTCAAGTAGGTAGCCCCTTCAGCTTCACAAACATCGCAATTTAGAGCGTCTTTTGCTTCGGCAACCCCCAAGTGCACCGACATAAAATATATCTTAGTTGGAGCAGGGATTGTTACCATGAGTCTGCAACCGTTACTTTAGAAATCCACTTGGTATTTCCTGATCCATTGAAATCGTAATTTAGAACGTTTTACTGAACGCTTTGCGCGCATTTCCACCTCTGTTAAATTTCGATTTTTTTTTTTTACTATCCTTAGAGAGCATTTACATATTATGAGTAACTACCGTGCCAAATTTCAAGTCGCTATGTCCTTCAGAATCACAAAAATCATAATTTAGAACGTTTTTTCTCCTGCAACCCAAAGGTGGTAGTGGCATTGACATAAAATATCTCCTAGTTGGAGCAGGACTGTTAACATCAATTTGCAACCATTGGTTTTGAAATCCACTTGATATTTCCGGAGATTGCATAGAAATCGTAATTTAGAGCATTTTTAGAACGCTTTTCGCGTTCTTTCTCACCTTTTTAATTTGGATTTTTTTAGAAACTGTTCTTAGAACACATTTATGTCTTATAAGTAACTACCATGCGAAATTTCAAGTTTCTAGTCGCTTCAGTAAAACAAAAATTGCATTTTTAGAACGTTATTTTCTTCGTGGCATCAACATAAAATATAGCCTATGTTGGAACAGTGACTGTCGCCGTTTATTTGCTACCACTAATTTTGGAATTGGTTTGGTAGTTCGAGAGATTATAGCTTACGAATAAACAAAGAAACACACAAACATTGCTTCTTTATAATATTAGTATAGATATTTAATTTGTTTGTTTTAATCAATTATCTTTGATCGTGATCATATGAACACGGTAGATAACAAGTGGGAAAAAAATCGTCAGAAAATAGCACTAAAACATCAATTTAAAAAATGCCATTTATCAAAGTGAAACTTAATAATTTTTTTAATCTCATTTATTTCTATATTAGAAAGCGTATTAATTATTTTATACTTAGTTTTTTTTACATTAACTGATCCCCCCCCCCTCTCACACGCGCACACAAAAATCTTAACGAGTTAATTAAAATGCCTTTAAGTGTATGAAACCTCGTGACAATTGCAGTTTTTTTTAAAATTAAACATTGCTAGTAATTGAAATTACTGTGATTTTTTATAGTTGTTGTATCACGTTAAAAATCACTTAAAAAAACATCTTTAACGAAAAATTCTTTTTCACACATTGAATATGACAGTTTTTATGATTTAAAACTTTTTAAGAATTCAAAAATACTTTTCGAGTAGTGCGACTTCCAATTTATGTCTCTTATAAAAAGCTTTCAGAAGTTTATGAAATCGCGAAATAGCACTTGAGTGAAAGAATGCGTCACAATTCCTGAAATAAAGAAATTCCAAATCAATATTCTGAAGTGCTTTCAAAACAAAGTGTTGTTAAAATCTACACCCCCACCCTAAAAAAAACCCCAAGAAGAAATTATAATGTGGCATGAAATAAAGAAATGAAGCAATGTATATATATAATTAAATTCATATAAACAGTACAAATACCTGTACAAGAATTCCTTTCAGGTGCATATATATAATTTATAAGTATTTAAAATACATCAAAATATCTTAAAATACATTAGAAAAAAACCCAGAACGTTTTCAACCTTCACAAGGCCGTCGTCAGTGGTATTTAAATATTATTATGTTCTTTGAGAGTTATTCGAGAATTGCTTAGAAGAAATTTATTAAAATTTAAAAGTTGTACGTCAGCTGAGATGCAGATAAAGTTATTCAAATTTTCAACAAAACGAGCTTTCATTTATTATGCAGCAAATTTCTCTATACTCCATGGATGTCGTACGATAGTGCATCGTTACAAACTGTATCTTTGTTGGCGATTATTTCTATTGATTCTCTTATCATACATCCTGGTAATTACTGGTGCGATTTTCGATTTATTAAAATCTATTTTTATAGGATGAGTTTGAGCTAATCTTGATAATGTAGTATTGGGTCTATTTAATCTGATATCTGACGTCGGCCTTGTGAAGGTTGAAAACGTATTCTAATGTATTTTAAGATATTTTGGTGTATTTTAAATACTTATAAATTATATATATATGCGCCTGAAAGTAATTCTTGTACAGGTATTTGTACTGTTTATATGAATTTAATTATTTAACTCAAGGTGAATTGAGCACTAGAATTTTAACTCCCATTTAATGTATATATTTTTTTAAATTAGCTATCATCTCTATAATAATAAACTAAGTCATGTGACTGTCATCAATAGTTCCGGGTTGACCGCTTCGCTTTTTATATGCCAGGTGACCATTTTTTACATTTTTTATTTTTCGCGTGGTAAATTAAAACAATGCTTTGATATTGAAATTAAAAGTCATGGTTTTTGGTATAATCTCTATAATAATAGCCTAAGTCATGTAACTGTCATCAATAGTTCCGGGCTGACCGCTTCGCTTTTTATATGCCAGGTGACCATTTTTTACATTTTTTATTTTTCGCATGGTAAATTAAAACAATGCTTTGATATTGAAATTAAAAGTCATGGTTTTTGGTATTATTTATTATTTTTCTTTTCTTTTTCTTAAAAAAGGGAAAGAAAAAGTGGCCGTCATGAATTTCAAATTAAAATTATGCATTTTAAATAAAATGAGTGAAATTATTATATTTTAGAAGAATTTAATGAAATATGAAAAAATGCGATTGGAAAGACAATGTTTGATGATTTACCACTTGCGCCTGGCTAGCATATTAGTTATACCGTCGCCCAATTTCGCCAAATTATATAAATCGCCAAATTGTACAAATTGAGATAATTTTTATTTTAAATAGCGAAAGAACAAATAAATTAGTATAACATTAATAAAAATACAAATAAAACGCCGAAATAAAAATAACTTGATGACGTAAACACGTGTAACTTGCTTAAAAACAAGCGAATATGACATTTACGATCAGCCATTATTGATATTTAATCTTATAGTTTGGCGATATATTTTTGGTCGACGGGATAACCAAGTAGTACCCATAAAAATACGGAGTTCTTTATTTCTGTACTAGAAACTTCTGATTTGGCGAAGTATTGAGAAAGTAAATTAAATTTTGGATAAAAGTAACATGGTACAATGCTTAGCACACATCTAACGGAGACCAAACTGGTCGCCAAGGGCGGCTAGTAATTATAATATTTACTGTACATTTTTACACAGTCAATAATCAGCCAAATTATGTAGCATTTGAAGTTCCAGAGCACTCTTATTGTACATACCAGTTATCTAAATTACTTTTTCAATTATTAAAATTATCACGTGTTCTATAATACGGTTTGACAACGTTTTATCTCAATAAGTCTAACGATTTATAAACTGATGTTTGAAAATTTCCTTCCACATACTTCTACATGTGACCTCCGCTTGAGCAATTTCGTAATTTTATAGGAAGATTAACTCCAAAATTGTTCCAATAGGTTTACTGCTTATTTATATTGGAATTCGAAAACACATTAAAGTCTTATAAATTTATTCCGATTTACTAAAGTGATGTAGTTTACTAAAGTGATTAACTTATAAAAATTTCTATTTCAATACTTTATCTTCAGTTCCGACGTTCTGGGTTCATACATATAACCAGTTTCTTTCGTATGCCTGAAAATTTGAAGATTGATTTTGTACTTTGAAGATTTCTTCGCCTTTTTAGCGTATTTTCATCAGAACGCATTAAATATACAAAATCAACTTGATTCATTTATACAGGGCGTTAAAAAAATGTATAAACAATTTAAATGATTTTAACATTATGAATTATAACCGTCCGGATCATCTTGAGTGAGAGCTTGGACTAATTTTGGAATATAACTTTTCTAAAGTAACAGTTTTCACTTCTGACTACAATCAACATGCAAAAGAAATAGCGAAAACAAAACACTCTATACTAAGTCTTCCTCAAATCATCTATTTAAAATATCGTTGGTACCAAGGGATTAGCAGTAACGTCTAGTAGTTTAGGTTGCTTACGTAGTCCTCTAGATAAAGAAACTGTACCAAACTCCAAAATTTATAATGCTAACATTTTAAAGTATTAGTTACCGCAAAACTGTACTCTTTTAAACAAATAATCTATTTAATGTTAAAATAGTGCTTCTATTACTTATAATATCTTCTGATTGTAGTAAATATTACAAACGAGTGACAAGCAGTTTACACTAGGAGAAGAAGTTAGTACAACTTATGCGAGCGTCTCGCTTGAAGAAGTCTCGCCAGAATCGAGTGAAGTGGAGAAGTTCTTCTTGAATAACGGCAGCCACGTTAGCATATTACCAGATATTGTAATTTAATGCAAATGGTAGTTACAGTTAATTGGCCACAATTTAATTTTAATGTCATATTTGAATTCAGGTTTGCATCATGGCTGACCAAGCGGTAAATCACTCGGTCAACAAATTTTGGAGTCACACACGTTTAATATTTGGAACCCTTAATATTAAATGCGTTGAGAAACAGATCGGAATGCGGATAGTTTTTAAGCAAAACACAAAAAATACTTCACGGAATGCAGTGTAATTTCGGATTTGTACATTTGTAGCTTCTAGAAATCGATACCTGTTTAAAAAATTATAGATAACAATTCATATTTATTTCGAAAAATAATTTCAAAATGTATAAAATTTCAAAATTGCTTTTGAATTATTTTGAATTCTTATTTTGAGTCAACCTTTCTAGGTTTGGTACTATTTCTGTATGTAGATAATTCTCTAAGAAAAAATTTTAAATATAACATTACATAACATACGTTATTAGTAAAAGATTGGCATCAGCCAATTTTGAAACGATGATTTGCCGGAGAGTTAGTGTGAGGTATTGTCTCTTTTCTTTATTGCCGATTGTACGTCAAATATTGAAAATCCCTCCTTGCCAGTAGATTTTCGAAATGAACCACGATCCTCTAATAGAATACTTTGCCTTATTTCATCGCAGATTTCTGCATTTAAATACAACGAAATAGGCATCAAGAAGATGAAAAATTGCCATAGAACATGGGGTCACAAGCCCCTTATTTAGTCACATATATGCAGGGTGTTTCACCCTAATTGCAGTCGACTTGACGGTATTCATTTTGCGAAAAATAAGAATGATGCAATAAAAATGTAACGATAGGTATCTTGTTTTTAACCATTTGGAAAAATGGTTATTGTTCTCGTCAGGGTAGGAAATTAAAAGCATATCTAAAGGTTTTTATTGGTTTAATCCGCATTTTATTCGTGTTCTGATTGGTCTATACAGTAATATGTATTTCCCTTTACTTTCAACAGAGATGGATTACTTCTGTTGCCACTATGACAAAAAAGTAATAAAAACTACAAAAAAAATTAATAACTCAGAAGCAAATTGAGATACAGCTTTCAAACAAATTGCATTTAAAAGTACATTTTTTTCTCTATACGACGGTGTAAAAAGTAATATTGTGGGATGTTTAGAAGTTTAAGAAATAAATTTCACTTAAAATTGGCCGTCAGATTTCTTGGAAATCTGACGATGGAAAAACCTTTTCTCGAACAGCCAATGAAAAGCTTGGATAATGCATAAGTTTCAGGAAGATAATACATACGAGTTGCAGGCGATTTCTGTCGTTTGGAATTTTTACGTGTAATAACACTACTAATGTTTAATTCATGGCGTACGTAATGTATGATCAACTCCGTGCGATTTTTTATGTCTTAAATTTTAGTCTTTGAAAAAATCATTTTCCAAATGGTCGTTGTAATTTGTTAACTTGCATTTTTTTATTTGAAATTGTTATAATATCACAAAAAGTTCTGGAAAAACAGAGTGTTCACAAAATCGATGATATCGTATGAACTGATAATCACAGTCCAAAATGTGGAGCGTCAAGTGCATATTGCTGGAGCATATAATGAAAACTTCTACCACGTTTTTTTTGGTGTTGTGATGAAAGTGAGCATGCCTATTAAAAGTTTCATTAGAATATATTTCAGTTTTTCAAATGTTATTGCTGTCAACCAAAGGTGGGTTAAGGTAGAACACACTATAATTTTTATCAAATGGTTTGTTTGCAACACCATGTTCTATGGTAATTTTTTATACTCTTGAAGGCTACTATCACTCCTTTGAATTTGTCGGTCGAATTTGGCAATTTGCTTTCCTTACAAGTAATACCCTGAAAACTTTGTAACGTCACGCTAGTGAGCAATGCAATAAATTCTTCTCCACGCATTTTGTGATTCACAAGCTAACAGCATTCGACATTAATGCCGCAGAAACAATAGAACGGGTACGTAGCCAAAATAGGTTTTTATGAATCTGAAGCTTATTCCAAAATTTTCGAAAGCTACTAGAAAGTTATCTTTAATTGCAATTTAAACACTTCTACTTCTTTGTGATTTTCATCAAAATAGAAATTAAATATATTAATTCCATTTTATAGTTCATTTTTTATTTTAAACGTTTTTAATGAAGTTTCTCGAAAATACTGTCATTCCGGTTACTTACATTGTTACAGAGAAAAGGGAAATTATTGGAAAAACTATATTTTTATTCGTGTTATTTTCTCATTATAATAAAAATGTATAATAAAAATGAACAAAAAACTGACTTCAAGTAAAAAAAAAAAAAAAAAAAAAAAAAAAAAAAAAAAAAAACACTTATTTTCACTTATAAAGCTGTTAAATTACAAAATTGTTTTCTTCTGCAAGAGTTTGAGAAGCTAATCTGCGAGAGGGAGTCGAAAAGCTTCAGTGATTGAAAACAGCATTGATTGAAAGGAAACAAGTATTTTCTTTGATAAAACTAAATATTTTACTATGAATGCACCTAAAACACACAATCTTTGGGACATTTTACTTCCCGGTACTGATATTAGAATCTCAAGTTAAGAGTGCGAATGTTCACAGGCAAAGTCAAAACTCGGAATCGTGACGTCGATTATGGAAATATATTTACTAATAAACTATAGCACTTGGAACTATTTTTAAATAGTAAACTTGAATATGAGAAATACCGAAGTAAATTTAGCAACGGTGAAAATGACGTTATGTTTAGGTTTCACTGAAAAAAAAATGATTGTGTCAAAGTGACGTAACTTTTGCTGATGTTTAATTTCCCATAATACTAAAGATTAGATCCTGAATTATACTGATTATATATTAGCGATTATTTATGCAAAGTATTATTTTTCGAACGTTTGAAAAGCTTATCTTAATACAAATAGTACTTTGGTAATTTTGATTAAAAATAATATTTCTTTAAAAATAATATTTCTTTTTAAGAGTTAGACTAGTCAGTATAAGATGGCGTTTTTAGTGTATTGTTTTTAGTAGGTTTATTATAAATTCTATCTAACATTTCATTTTTAAGCATTTTCTTTCATTAAATTTGGACGATTTCAACCTTGTCTTCATTTAAACACCCATACTGCAATCCTAATAAGACATTTTTTATCTACTATTTTTCTAATTTAAAGTACGTTCATATTGAACTGATTGACCGATTTTTACAATAGCAGAACATCAGTTAGATTTAGTACTTACTGCTGTTATTACACAATTCCTTGGAATAAAAAATTAAAGGATATTTTTCCTTTGGATGTAGATAGATGTCCTCAGATGAATTTTATTTGGTCATAATTAGGTCTCTTCTGGTATTAACCTATACCAGTTTAGAGTTTCCTAACTTAATAATTGCTATCCTCAATCTAAAAGAAATTCGAAAAATAGGCCAATTAAAGGAAAGGCTGTCTACGTGCCTTCAATAGAATACTTCTTACATTTGCCACCGTGCAGACCATCGTAGACAAGTATTCGACCAACCGAACTTCTAGTGTGAGACTTCCCAATTCACTCGTTTTAAAGAAAACCTTACGACTTTCAAATACAATCCTGTATGTTAAAAACTATAGTCTTCATTTCTTGGGGTTTTTTAAATCTTAAATGACAGAATGTTTCAATCAGTGATTACAAGCAATAAGCAAATTCATTGCTTAAAGAGATTAAACTTTAAGTTTTCAGAGACATTAATTAACTGGTAATCTTTGAACTAAAACTAGTGCATATTAAAATAAAAAAATAATATCATTTTCAGTTTTAAAATTTGATAGTCTACTTTGAAGAAAAAATCGTCGTTCAAAACCAGGACTCGAAATGTAAAAATCCACGAACCAGAACGCTATTTCAAAATTATTGTCGACTAATTTTTTTTCTTTTTTTAAGTACAGTAAAGTCCCGATTATCCGAGTCCTGCTTAACCAAGTTTCCGCTTTAACCCAGTTATTTTCTTCTGATGGCCTGATGGCTTGCATTATGATGAAACAGCCATTATAAATGAAGTGTTAGGTGAAGATGTTTCATTTATAATGGCTGTTTCATCATAATGGAAGCCATCAGTCCATCAGATGAAAATGATCCATTTCAAAAGTATAAGTTCGATTGAAAAAAACAATTTCATTCCCGGTATTTCTTAAAAGTAACGGAAATGTACATCAAAGAAGTGTTACTAGTACCATAAAAAGGATTGAATTAAGTGAAAATTTATATTTCATCTCTTTTAGTGGATGACGATTTGTATAAACCCGATTTATACGAGTTTTTTGCTTATCCGAGATGAGCTTGGTCTCTATTAACTCGGATAATCGAGACTTTAATGTATAACAAATTTATATTTTAACTGCAGAAAAACCAATTTAAAAAAAGGCATTCAAGATTCTAAATAATTAGAAAAAACATTACAAAGAGCATAAGCTACATGTATGAAGCTGTAATAATATTTAAAAATAATTCCAGGAACCGGAACATCGTTCCGGTTTGCTCCGGTACATTTCGAGCCCTGTTCAAAACCCATTTAAAATAAGATTACTGATAAAAATACATCTATAATACCTTGTATACTTCCGAAAATAATTCTCTTCATCTCTATTTATTTTATTTCTTGACGACATCGAATTTCCATAAATTTTTCAAAAAGTTACTTAAGGCCTAAAAAGATTTATTCTTCAAAAGATATTCATTGAATATGGAAATTCATATCGTTTGTATAAGATCTAAGAGATGGAAAATTTTCATGCTTTTTAAAGAGAATAAATAATAACTTATCTCGAGTGTATAATTCCAAATAACGCACTTCAGAGAGAAATTATTCATATTTTTTAAGAAATCGATCACATTTTTGACTATGCATTCTTCTTTTGAGTTAGAGATATGAATAAAAAGCTATTTAATAAAATTGCGAAAAAAAAAACGACTTTAGTATAACAGTTTGTATACATTTTTTCCACAATGTCGGAATTTAAAAAATATTCATGGTTTTAATGAAATATGTTACAAAACAAAATCCGGAAGAATTATTTCTGTTGTGCAAAAATATACAAGGTGTCCTAAAATGAACTGACCGTTTTTAAAATTCAATAATTAGTAAACGTTGACAGCTATTTAAGTTATTCTTGCAGAAGAATTATGCATGAAATAAGGAATTTCTTTTCTAAGCATCATATTTTTAGTTCCGCTTATCACCAGTAAAATGCGCAGCGCTGTTCTATTATTCTATTTAAAATAACAATGCAATTTCGAAGCGCAAACCACTCTTTCGTGTTTCATCGTCTAAACAGAAAGAAGGTTAAACTCCGTTTTTATTTGTCAGTTACAGCTTTCTAACAGTTTGAAATAATGCAGCATTGTCTATTGGTGACATTTAAAACTGAAACAAGTCCATTAATCAAATTTTCAAATCCACACAATAATCTCCTATCAGTATAACTTCAATGGTTGCTATCTTTTACTTATTGAATTTTAAAAACGTTCAGTTCAATTCAGTCCATTTTTTCTGAATGTATCGATATGAAGGATATAACAAAAAAAGATAAGTTTTATTTAAGCTATGGTTAGGATTAAAATTAGATCGATCTATTTCAAAAAATTTGATATTTAGAATAGGTCAAAAATAATTTTTCCTAATAAAGATATTTAAATTATCTTCAATAATTTTCACAATAATTCACTTTAACGGTATTCTTTTTCTTGTGACATTGACATTGAATTTCCATAATGTGAATTAAAAGTTACTATTAGTCTAAAAACATTTATTTTTAAACAGAAATTTACTTTGCATAGAAATCACACTGTTTCTATATGACATAATATATATATATATATATATATATATATATATATAACATATTGAAAGGAATGAATAATATATTTTCTCGCGTATCTGCTTCGAAATGTCGCAAAGAAATTATTAACTCTTATTAAGAGTTCATGTATATATATTTTTAATATTTATTATAAATAAGAAGTGTGAATGATAATTAATTTTATAAAATTTTTTATTATATATTGAAATGGAAAAACATTATTAAAGTATAGCATTTTATGTGCTTTTTCTTACGCAATCTTAGACTTAAGGAGGTTCTTCAAAGACTTTTAATGTAATGTTTTCCGGAGTAAAATTCGCATTAAATATTACCCTAGCATCAAATAAAATACATATAACTGAAATGTATAAAATTAAAATGGATAAAATTATGTAAGAAAATCACTCATTATCAATAAACTAAATTTATAACTGCAAAAATTTAAAAAAAAATTACAGACATAAAAGTAGCTAAAAGCTACTTTTATGTCTGTAATTTTTTTTATCCTATTGTTTTTATCCTATTGTTTTTTATCCTATTTTTTATTGTATCCTATTGTTTTTTTTTTATTTTGTAAAGCATATCTTTCCAAATTCAGATAACTCTATGGAGGCAAAAATATTGCATATATTCTCACTACGCAAAAAGATTTTTTATTGATCTTCGGATAATGGATGGGAAATAAAATCTTAACGGATAAATTATGCTACTATTTTTATTACACGTAGATCTATTTGATCTACGTGTTTCGTATGCACAAACGGCGACTTTATGAAGATCAATATTGATAAAAACTATTGCTGCAAAAATTTAAAAAATGAACTTGGTAAACAAATATCATGATATCACAGTTTTATTATGAAAGCATGTGCTCTACTAAAAATGGCCACATATGAATGTGAAATATTGTATCCTATTGTTTTTTTTTATTTTGTAAAGCATATCTTTCCAAATTCAGATAACTCTATGGAGGCAAAAATATTGCATATATTCTCACTACGCAAAAAGATTTTTTATTGATCTTCGGATAATGGATGGGAAATAAAATCTTAACGGATAAATTATGCTACTATTTTTAAAATCTATCTGTTAAGGAATTTTAATATGTTAGCTGGCTAAAGCTGTAAGTTTTCTCTTGTTGTAATTAATATCTTATATATGTTCTTTGAGCCTCGTTTTTAAACTGTCTGTTTATTATTCCTATATAATATATTGCAAAGTTCCATCATCTTTGGTGAGAAGTGTTTTTAACAGAGTGAAACCCCTAGTAACTGACTCCTTAAGGATTCTTCCTTGTTCAAATCACTATTGCAAAGCTTTAAATGTATTTTTCTTTATCTTTATCTTTGACAGTATAGTAGGTGTACAGTTGGGAAAAAAAACACCCCCTACTAACTCTACAACTAATTACAATAGAAGAAAGCTACTGGTACCTGTATATTGGAAATTAAGTCTACTTTTAAATGATGCATATAAAATTTGCTTAAGGGGGCCATCTACAAATCAAAACCAGACCAAACTTTGTTTTTTTTTCAATGGCAACAACCAATTTTGACACTATGTTTTAAATCTTCGGTTCAAACTATGACCAGAAACTAAATTTCGAGTCATTTGAGTGATTACTTTTTGAATTATAAATATTCAAAATTTTGAGCTTCTAATGTTAAATTACATTTTCACATTTTTATTAATATCGCCTGAAATTATAATCCTTATGTGATAATTTTATGTGTGGTTATAATACTAAAAATCCCAAACATAAAGGCATTGAATTTGTAACTAATTTTTTTTTTTTATATGAATTAGGAATTAGGAAATTAATATTCGAAAAAAAAATATGAATTGGAACCTATAATTTTTTTCACAGATTTATATTTATTATGTCCTGCTTTATCCGAAGCAGGAAAGCTCAATTGAGATCTAAGCCAAATTCAGGTCGAAGCTCAATTTCAAAATTTTCTTTCAAGTAGTTTCCGAATTATCTTTAAAAAACGTCAAAATGCTGGTGTAAGGGGCCTTCCATGATGTGCAGAAAAGCATAATTTGAAAAAAATATACATTGTACTCATTTTTTGGAAATATTTGGACTGGCAATAGTCGAAATATATTAAATATGTGAAATAGTCACATTGGCTAGAGAATTTATTTCTGTCGTCAAACTTGGGTATTACTATTGAAAAAAAAAAAAAAAAAAAAAAAAAAAAAAAACAAAGTTTGGGTTCATTTTGATGATCCCTTAAGATAATTTTATATGCATCCTTTAAAAGTAAACTTTATTTACAATCGTTTTGTATCTGTAACTTTCTTTAATGATAATTTGTTGCAGAGATAGCAGGGGCGTTTACTTTTTTTTCCACGACTGTACATTAACCCTCTAAGTGTTTGGGGCGTATTATTCCGTTCACTAAGCTCCAGTTTTCACAGCAATACAAGCAATATTTAAGATAATATAATTCTATAGATTTAATAAATTTTAAATACATTGAAGAATGATTAATACTCTCAAGGATTACATTAATATTTGTAATTAAGTTTTTATTATAATGCTGAAATATTTTCTTAGCATTTAAAACAAAATGCAAAGAAAACAACGTTACAATTTTACCCTTTTTCAAGACGCTCGGAGGGTTAAAAAACTATTGTTGACAAAATTTGAGAAATTATACGTTTCATTTCTCAAAAAAAAAAAAAAATAATTTCTTGTCATAAATATGGTCATTAACTCCAGTAACTGACACTATCCCTATTTTAAAAAATCAATAACTGAAATGTACGTTATAACAGTTAATGCAACTAAGTTACACCGAGATAGCGTTACTTGGTGAATTTTAGAAGAAAATGCTCATTTGAGTTAGACTTTTGCTGAAGTGTCATTTACTGGTTAGGTGCCAATAACGGAGAGTTTTACCCTACACCGGATAATTGACCTTGTTCTAATATATCTATTCTCTTATAGACTACGTTTTTAACACTTTCCAACAAAGTTGAAAAGTGTTTATGCATTCAGTTTTTCTGTCTGTCTACCCACGCTCTAACTCCCGTAAATATACTCGGATTTTCATGCAATTGAGAAAAGCTATTTAGGGTCACCAAAGCATGTTTGCTATTGTATGAAGTATGTAGGATTACTAGTTCATTTACAGGATCACTCAAAAGTGTTCCATTACATTTTGGTATAGGGGAAAATGATATCCAGGGTAATTTTTAATGACATTACGTTATTTCAAATATATTGAAACTGATGTAAATCACTGAATTTCACTACGATCCCGTTAGAACAAGGCATTTATTGCATTTTTTATTCATTTACAGGGACACACAAAAGAAATCTGTTACAGTACTTCTTTCAGTAATAATTGCTGGAGAGTTACGGGTTAAAACTCGGTATGCGCTTTTAAATTTAATTAATTTTTTGCACGTTACTCGTTGTATATAAATTATATCCGTCATAAACATGGCTGCAAAAGAGTATTAACGTACGATTCTCCTTATTAGATGAAACTGCTGAAGGGGAACTTTCAACTGAAGTATATGTATTTCTTAAGTGAACTAAATTTTGGCATGCATGTAGTTAATAGATACAAATCTATATATCATATACAGGGCTGCTGAAAAAATTCGGTTAATTTTCCGATTGTAGTTGGGAACAGCTGAAATAGGGCTTTGAAATGTGTTATGCGATTCCGTATGGTCGAATTAGATGTAATATTTTAATTTTTTAAACGATGCAGTTTTGTTACATTATTCTCAATGTGTTTCATAATCTATGCTTAGCGCATGATTTTTTTCTTGTTTTATTTTAGGGAAGGTTTTGTAATAAGAGGAATATTAAATTTATTCAGTTTATATTTCAATCTTTCAATGAATCCAGGAAAATATTGTAAAGTAGATGACTTAGAATTTTACTTCTTGAAGTTTCTTTTCTTGCCTTTCATTATTCATGCTCATAATTAATCTATATATAGTTCTTTCTTTATATCATTATTTCTTGCATATTATATATTTTACTTATTCCGTTGGTTAATTTCTCAAGGGACAAACTGTGAAATCTCATTTAACAAAATGCCTAAATGCAGAAACTTTGTAGGAAAAGCTTTCTTGAGCATTAGGTGGAATAGTAGATTGACTGGCTATGAACTATTTCTGCATTGATTCTTGAAAAGTATTTCCGTAGCTGCCGCAAAAGTGATGGATGTAGGCATGGGATGAGAAAAATCGCCCACTCAAAGGGAAATGAATGACAACCGGATTACAGAAGTTACTTGTCGTAATTATATCTAAATCTTCATAAATCGGTCAATCTGTTTAAAACAGAACAAATTAACGTGTTTTTAGAACCTGTTGAATGAGGACAAGGATTACGGGCCTGTGGGACGCGAGCCCACCCAATTTCAATTGATTTAAGGGGACGAGGGACCTTAAAAATATTTTTTTTTATTTTTTGCAAATTTAACTTTATATATTACTCAAAGGTACATTATATGCATTATGGCATGCATTTATTAAAAAAAAACCATGTTATTTTTAAGAAAAAAGTGGAATTTTATGCGTCGTCTTAGAAATCTCCAAAATGCCCCCTGCGCGTTCCATATCAATGAAAATCCCCAATATTTTTTGTAAAAGTTTGGTTTATATGTATAAATAAAACTGTGCATCGAATTTTATATATTTGAATATAAAGGTAAAAAGAAAAAGAAAAAAAGAAAGAAACATTTTGAAATTTTTCGAAAAAATTTCAAAATTTCAAAATTTTTCAAATTTTTTCTTTTTTTTTTTGTAAATTTTACCTTAAATATTACTCAAGAGTACATTATATGCATTATGGCATGCATTTATCACAAAAAAATTAAAAAAAAAATATTTTTGAGAAAAAAAAATGGCATTTTACGCGTCGTCGTAGAAATCTTCGAAATGCCCCCTACGCATTCCATATCAATGAAAATCCCCAATATTTTTTTTTATAAAAGTTTGGTTTATATCTACCCCATCTATATTATAAAGGACAAACATATCTGTGCGTAACGCACATGTCATTTCGCGAATGGCAACACTTTGAAATTTGAAATAAAATTTTGGTTTTGCAATTTTCTCTACTGCAAATTTTTAAACTTCTAAACATCGCACATTTTAAATTTTCACACCGTCGTATGAGGAAAAAAATGCTCTTTTAAATGCAATTTGTTTGAAAACTGTTTCTCAATTTATTTTTGAGATATTAATTTTTTGGGAGTTTTTAATACCATTTTTCTTATCGTGGCAACAAAAGTACCCCATTTCTATTGAAAGTCATTGAAAGTAAACGGAAAATAGTCAAAAATAGGAGATACTGTATCTTTTTGTTGCCAATTTCTCATAAAACCTGAAAGCAAACTGAACTTAATTGAATTGGGCTTCGTCAAGAATATTGTCTGTTATTCCGTGATAATGACGTCATATGGATACATTTCTATAGACGAAGTTTAAGACTGTATTGTAAAAGTGGATTGCTTTAGCGGATGCAAATGACATCATTTTATAAAAAAAGCGTGTATTTTAATTCTTAAACCTGAATTATGTTTTGTAGAAGTGCGTCATTTTCACAGCCCAGCTGCTTTGAAATTCTTCACAGGTGAAAATACTTCACTTTTGAGAATAATGTAATCGAAATCACACACTGATAAAACGCAATGTTTTACAAAAATTTAGAGTGTCTTTATAAAAGACAGATGACATGCAAATAATAGCGATTTGTATTACAGAAATTAATGATTCTCGCCTGGATGGATTCGCTTCGCCGGGTTAGAGAAGCAAACAAATAATTCGTGGTTTAAAATAATATCATGCTCCTGAAGTTTTTGTCCATAATTCTCTCAAAAAATAAAATGCTATTCTTTAGGATATTCTACTATAATTTTATCAAAATAACATAATTTGCTTAATTCAATTTTTCACAATTTTATATAATATATATATTTAAAATAAAAGTGTGTTTTTTAGTCATCTGCCCAGATATTTCAGCTGAAACAATTTTACTAATATATATATATATATATTTTAACTAAAAGCTCTTCCTTTGTAGATGTGATCGCACTATCTATCCCCAATAAAATTTAAATATCCCCACTTTTATATTTTAATTTTAAAAGCATTTTATGAAATTTCTTCAAAATGGTGAAAATTAGATAGCTTTCGTTATTGCAGACAAGAGAGATATTTTTATCTTTATTCGTGCTATTTTCTGATAAAAATGCAAAATTGTTGATAAAAATTGTTGTATAGGGTTTAGTGGCGCAAAATCCCATTAGGAGCAGAATATTATATTAGGGCCATAATAACGGAAAATGACATACTGCTTTTGAAAACACGCATTTTTTCTCATAAATTTTCTATATTGTTTTTCCTTCTGCATGTGTACTGATACTAAGTTTCAGACACTAGGCGAAATGCTTATTTAAGTGAAAATGAAGTCATATTTAAAAGAAAACGGTCATTTTTCTTAGATAAAACTAAATATTTTAACACAAATGCGTCTAAAAAACATAAATTACGGTAATTTTTACTCTGTGGAATTGAGATTAGAATCTCACGTAAAGAGTGCGTCTGTTCACATAAAAGATGTTGCTGACAATCATGATTTCAAGTTTTGAGTCAAAATGATTTTAAAATGATCAAACAAAATACAAATTTTTTTTTAAATGATGAATATGGATATGAGAAGTGTGTATGCAAATTTTGAACAGGTGAAAATTGCTGTTTTTCATTCCGGAATACCAAGCATAAGAACCTCAATTGATAACAACATACTAATAACTGATATTAATTATATTTTACTGATTAAGTATCTATATTATAAAGAACAAGCGTATCTGTGCGTAATGCTGACGTCATTTTGCAAATGGAACACTTCACGATAAGATTTCGGTCTTGAAATTTTCACTAGTGCAATTTTTTAATCTTCTGACCATCGTAAATTTTTAATTTTCGTCGCATAGGGAAAAAAATTACTTTCAAATGCAATTTGTTTAAAAACTGTATTCATTGACTGATGTATTATGTTTTCTAAAATAATTTTTAAGCATGATTTTTTTTAAGTTTATCTTATCACATGCCGGTTTCAATACATAATAGTAATAATAATTTTGCACAAAAGGCAACAAAAATTTTTCAGCATTTGTTTCTGACTATTTTTGCCTAACGAAATTAATATTTTCTTTATAAACAAATAAAAGAATAATATTAAAAAACCCACCAACCTAACATATTTGTGAAAGACAAATTAACGAAATTAATACTTCTTTTATAAACAAATAAAAGAATAATATTGAAAAAACACAAATCTAACATATTTGAGTAAAAAGTTATAGTAAAATCTAAATTTTTAGATCAACAAATAGGATTTTTTTTTTTTTAAATGGAATTTGTTTGCAAAGTTCATCTCAGTTTACTGATTGTCTATGGTTTTAAAAACAATTTTAAAGTGTGAAATTCTTTTTAAATTTATCTATATCGCGCGGAGCTCGATTACGAAAGATTAATCCATTTGCCCTTAAAACAAAATAAAGAGTTAATCCTTTTCTTATAGCTAATATCCATTAAAAAAAATTCCCTATGTATAAATAAATAAAATAATATAAATAAAACACAAATTTAACAGACATGAAATTATCAGAATATAAAAGGATGCCGTAAGTAGCAAAATCTTGGTCAAATAACTCTTAGCATGCGGTTAATAAGAAAATATCGCTTTTGATAAATTTCAAAAATTTACTTGATTGTATAATTCGTATTTTCCATATGAAAAATGCTTTCTTAATGTAAATAGGCAATCTGAAAAAGTTATTGCATATACAAAAAATTATTAGATTTCAATTAAAAAAATGTTTTCACCTATGTTCTTTAACCCGGGAAGCCCGGGTACGATCCCTTAGTATATATAAAATCCTAATGAAACGAATTTATGAAATGGAAGTATGAATGGACCGATTAAACAACTGATTATGTTTCATGGCGATTTCTCCTAAAATATGGAATACTTTGCGATGAAATTAACACCAAAAATCAATATTGATCCGCAGATCTCAAAACTGGTATTAGAATTTTTTAATTCGAATTAGTTTTCGAAATATTAATTTTTTTCTAATTTTATATGCATTTTTCTAATGATGGCAACTCAAATTTTAATCATAACAGATATTTTGTTTTCAGATTTTAGAAAACGTTACTATTTTAATCTAATTTGGCGAGAATTTTGGCCTCCCTTAAATGTATGCTAAGAAATACATCATGTTACTTTTCTTCATAATTCGTTTTGTATTTCATTGTCATGCTATTTAATACAAACATATACACATATAATATATACATTTAAAATAAATGGCTTTCATTTATTTACTTTTTTTTTAAACGAAATGAAAAGAAAAATATTAGGCACAGATGTCATATACGCACCGGGGTACCTAATTGGCGCCAAAATGGCATTCTTTTGGTTTTCATGGTAACCCGGCCATTGTTGTTTATTTAATAATAAATGTTTATTTACTTTATTTTCTTTTTTTAAATTACATAAATTGTTTTGTTCTATAGTTAATTATTTTTTGGGTTATTTTCCTTTAAAAATAATATAAAATAATTAAAAAATACGGTACTACTTAGTTATTCCGTCGACCCATTTCG
Source organism: Maratus speciosus (assembly GCA_963932465.1). Lineage (NCBI taxonomy): Eukaryota > Metazoa > Arthropoda > Arachnida > Araneae > Salticidae > Maratus > Maratus speciosus. The sequence goes on from OZ010788.1 coordinate 173,136,648, forward strand.
CCAAATTATATAAATCGCCAAATCACTCGCCAAATTACACAAATTGACATAATTTTTATTTTAAATAACGGAAGAACAAAGAAAATAGTATAACATTAATAAATATACAAATAAAACGTCGAAATAAAAATCACTTGATGACGTAAAGACGTGTAACTTGCTTAAAGTCAAGTGAATGTGACATTTACAATCAACAGTTATTGGCATTTAATCTTATAGTTTGGTGATAGATTTTTGGTCGACGGGATAACTAAGTAGTACCAAAAATACATGCGTAACTGGTATTCGAAAACGAGGTTTTCGCCAAATTTTCGTTAAAAAAATCACGCCTAACCCGGTGCGCATATGACATCTGGCCAAATATTAAATGATGTAACAACCGATGACATTTAATTTCAACTTCAAAGCAATGTTTTAATTTACCACTCGAAAAAAAAAAAAATGCTAACTTGCGAGTTGAAAAATAGCTATTGGCGAGATTTGCACCCAACTAGCGTACTTTTATGCAGTTTTATTCGAAAAAGAAATTTGATTTTTTAATCAAAAGGTAAAACTTTCGGCACAGATGTTATATACGGACCCATATTGGCGCGATTTTTTTCTGACGCCAATGTCATATACGCAACGGGTACTTAACTGGCGCCATAGTATCGTTATTTTGCTTGATTTTGTAAGCTGGATATTGTTGTTTATGCTGTTGATGTTTTCCCCAAATTAGCGTCGGAAAAAATCGCACCAATATGGGGCCGTATATGATATCTGGGCCAAACATTCATATGAAAAGCGAAGGGATCAGAGTGTATTTATTTATGGCAGTTACATAACTTGGACTATTATAAAATAGATGAAATCATTTCGATAGAATAATATTTGGCGACTTATCACCTGTACCTGGCTAACATTAAACTACCAAAATGGCACCAGGAATATAAAAAGCGAAGTGGTTCGCCCGGAACTGTTGCTGATAGTCACATGACTTAGGCTATTGTTATAGAAATTGTTTTAAAATACCCGGAGACAAAGACTCTGTACACTTAATTCATTTTTTTTAGCTTCTTTTGCTATATTTAACTGATCCTCTTTAATCAAACACGAAAACAACCATTGGATGTCTTAACAGCAACTGATTCGGCCTTAAATTTTTGAAATCAAAGGAATTTGAATGGGAACCCGTTTACAGTGTGTACATAATCACAGTACAAAAATTCCTGATACCATACATAACCCTCCTGCAAGAATTTTTTAAATGTATGTCACAGTTTGGAAGTTATTGAATTTTAAAATCCATCAGTCATTTTTTGGACACCCGGTACATTAGACAATGCATTTATTATTATTATTTATTATTACATACAATACTGCACATCTTTTTTCAGTATAAGTCCATCTTCTATAATATTTTTAAAACCGAGCAGATTAGCATGTTTTTAGATTCTGCGGTGTCTGAACGGGGGTTGGCGAGAGCAGCTTGCAGGGGTAAGACCCCCCCCCCTAGTATGTAAATAAAACTGTGCATCGAATTGTATATATCTGAATATAAAAGTTTTAAAAAAATGATTTTTCGAAAAAATTAAAAAAAAATTTGATTTTTTTTTATACCTTTATGTTCAAATATATAAAATTCGATGCACAGTTTTATTTATATATATAAATCAACATATTTATAAAAAATATTGTGGATTTTCATTGATATGGAACGCGCAAGGTTCATTTCGGAAATTTCTAAGACGACGCGTAAAATTCCACTTTTTTCTCAAAAATACCTTTTTTTTTTTTTTTTTTTTTTTTTTTTTTTTTGTAATAAATGCATGCTGTAAGGCATATAATGTACCTTTGAGTAATATTTAAAGTGAAATTTACAAAAAAAAATATTTTTAAGGTCCCTCGACCCCTTAATTCGTTACTTATTTATTTATTTAATCGCAGAAATGAAATTTGGTTTTATTGACCTTCTCAAAATAATTTTCTTAGAAAAATAATAAGGACATTAATTAGACTTATAGGAAGACTGAAAGCTCATTTAGGGAATATATAATTAAGTTTCTCTCAAAAAGAAATTCGCTGCATATTTTCTAATCTGTTTTTATATCCTGAAATGATACAGCACTTAGGTAACTAAAATGTATGTTTTTCTTGAATTTTAGATTTTTTCATTTGTTATTTTATTTATAATATATATTAATGTATATATTTGTGACAGTAATGGATGTAACCTTAAGACGATAAAATAAAATTATTTATTAAATTATCATTAAATTATAAAATTTTTATATATTGCTTACAAAAACATAATTTAACTCCGAATTACTATCTTTAGTCATTCGCTTCTTCCTCGCCTCTCTCCCTACACACTCACACTAAGGGGGAAAATGTATGTGTTATTTTACTCAAAGATATTTGAGTCCACCCAATAGTTTTCAAAAGTTGGCTCAACTGCAACTATCTGTTGAAAAAGCAAATAATAAATGCAAATACCAAAACATTTAAAAAATATATTGATACCTTCCAAAAACGAGAAACAATACTTAATTTATTCCAATTTATTTTGCCTTTTACCGTGTTACAATACAGAAATAGTAAAAATTCATGGGGAATGACTATTGATGAAAAAAACAAATTGTGTCTCATTACATTTATTTATTTCAAGCTATGCTCGGCTAATTAAGAAGAGAAGGATAAAGAAAGTAAAACACATTTTTCTTGTTATTTCTTTAGTAAGTGAATGAACATTTTCATTCCTTCTTTTTATTTTAAAGTAATGAAATTGATAACTGGGATAAATTTCAGAATAAAAACTATACTTAACGAATATTTGTACTTTCATTTCGATACATTTATAATTAAATTTTCCAGAATCCTTCTAACATGTTATTTGGCAACATTTGAACAGCTTTTTCATTTTCAGGAGTGTTTTTTTATAATTCCATATGGTTGTTATTTTTCTTAAATATTTTGAAAATACATTTTTAAATATCTACCTTATATATATATTATAACTTAAAAAATATATTTTTACACGTTCGATGTTCACTACTTGGAAATGAAAGAGAATGTGCACAATAGAAATCACTAAAAACTTACTCATCTATAAGTTTTCACACGTAGCGAAACAAAAGCTGAACATTTCGTTTTTGCCAACTCCAGTAGTCTAAAATATTTTTCAAAATTGTATGGTGTACCATAACACAAAACTTTCTTTCATATTATTTTAATATAAAACTTTAAATAGTACTGTTAAGAGCAATCAATGCTGAAGTATGTCGCGTACTTTTTAAATTTTATTTTGAATTGAAAAAAAAACAAACAGTGCTACAGCACCGCCTGTTGTGTATTCAAATGCTAAATTGGAAAATCCTAGACATTTTAAACTAATAACTTCAAATGTAAATTTTGAAGCATTTCTACATAATAGAAACTCAGATACACTGTGAGAAAAACTTGCCCTTACACAATAAATTATTTCTCATTTTTTAACAAATAATTTCCGTACTCGTAGAAAACATGTTTTATCCATGAATTCTTCCTGAAAGCCTGAAAACGAGGGAAAAAATCTGTTCATTCCTAGCAGCATGCGTATTGACTCCATTGATACCAAAATCCGAATTTATTCTAAAAATAAAAAAAGTAAAATTCTATATATTAACATTTCTAATTTAATTTTTAAAAAAAGACGTTTTCAAATTTAAAAATAAATAACAATTAATTTTTCCATTTATTTCAAAGTACTCACAATTTATTTTTTAAAGTTATAAAAAAATATTCGTATTTAAAATGTATTCTACCCACACATGTAAAATAGATACATTAATTAAAATATTAAATGGGAAAAAAATCGATTTTTCTCAAAGAAAATCTTTTCGAATAAAAATATAATATTCATAGTTTACATCAAGTTAAAAATATTTATAATTTATATTTTTATCCTATATCTATATTATAAAGTACAAACATATCTGTGCGTAACGCATACGTCATTTTGCGAATGGCAACACTTTGAAATTTGAAATAAAATTTTGTTTTTGCAATTTTCTCTACTTCTACTGCAATTTTTTAAACTTCTAAACATCGCACATTTTAAATTGTTACACCACCGTATAAGGAAAAAAGTGATCTTTTAAATCCAATTTGTTTGAAAGCTGTATCTCAATTTATTTTTGAAATATTATTTTTTTTTGTAGCTTTTAATACCATTTTTCTTATCATTGCAACACCCATTTCTATTGAAATTGAAAGTAAATGGAAAATAATCGAAAATAGGAGATACCGTATCTTATAAAACCTGAAAAAAAAAGTTAAAATTTAAATATCGGATATGTCAAGAATATTGTCTGTTATTCCGTGATAATGACGTCATATGGATACTTTTCTATATACGAAGTTTAAGACTGGATTGTAAAAGTGGATTGCTTTAGCGGATGAAAATGACGTCATTTTATAAAAAAGTGTGTATTTTAATTCTTAAAACTGAATTATGTTTTGTAGAAGTGCATCATTTTCACAGCCCGGCTGCTTTGAAATTCTTCACAGGTGAAAATGCTTCACTTTTGAAAATAATGGATTCGAAATCACACACTGATAAAACGCAATGTTTTACAAAAATTTAATGTGTCTTTATAAAAGAGAGGTGACATGCAAATAAAAGCGATTTATATAACAGAAATTGACGATTCTCGCCTGGATGGATTTGCTTCGCCAAGCTAGACAAGCAAACAAATAATTCGTGGTTTATAAAAATATCATGTTCCTGAAGTTTTTTGTCCAAAATTCTCTCGAATAATAAAATTTTAATGCTATTCTTTACGACATTCTACTATAATTTTATCAAAATAACATAATTTGCTTAATTTAATTTTTCCTAATTTTATATAATCCATACATTTAAAATAGAAGTGTGTTTTTTAGTCATCTTCCCTGATCTTTCACTGAACCAATTTTATTAATATTTTTTTTAACCTGACAGCTCTTAATTTGTAGATATGATCGCACTATCTGTTTGTTTTACATAAAATATGGAAAGCACCGCACAGCAGTGCCATCTGTTGAGCAAGATACTCTCAACTATTAACTGTTAACTCATATCAAGGTCTTCATCGTCGCTTAAAGATGATTATCTCTGTTGGTAAGTCCACTGTAAATCGATCGGCAATAAAATTTTGTGATTACGAGCCTAGAAAAGCTATAATTGTTGATGAAAAACGCATCAGATGCCCGATCACTGCCCAGACGATAAAAATCACAAACTCATCGACAATGTGATTCAAAATGATCGGCAAATCACTCAAAAGTGTATCGGAAACTATACTTGAATATCCAAGGAATGAGTCTCTTTCATCATTGAATAATTGGGATACTCTAAAATCCACAACTGCACAGCCTATGCGAAACCTGAAGTTTAAATCGATTCCACACCCTCCTTACTTCCCCAATCTTGCACCTTGCAATTTTTATTTTTTTTCCTCAGTTCAAGAGAGGCCTCAAGGGCGCACCTTGGACGATAAGGTGAAAGCAGCTGTGAAGTCCTGTATTCAGAAAAGTCGGATAAACTTTCAGTGACAGAATAAATAAAGCTTAAACTTGTTACACGTTAGGAGAAATTTGTTAGCCTTAACGGTGCCTATGTTGAAAAAGAAATATATGTTTTGAAGCTTAAGAATAGTATTTTAATATACATTTTGTTCTATCTTGCTATTTGTATTTATTCGTGTTCTATAGGCATGTGTGCATTTCTTTTCAGCCTACCCTCGTAACATTTCCTGCTGTTGGTCTCTGTACGCCAAAATCTTACATATGCAGTATATTCCAAAACTTTCTAAACACTTAAAACTAAATCTATGTCAGTGTAACAGAATATCAAGTTTGAGAAAATTTCATACCGAGATATAGCTATCACGAAAACATACAGGATATCAGCGTCACCTGTTGAGCGATATAGACCCAGAGATAATAAGCACTCTTTTTTGACAGATATAACAGAATGTAAAGTTTAATGAAACGCTTTGCATTAACTCTAGAGATAGTGCCCTACAATCTTTGTGTCACATACATACAGACAGAATAACGGGCGCAGAAATATATTTTTCAAAAATAGTCAAATTGTGTTCACGTGAATTGAAACGTTTAAGTATATCAGAAAAGAAAGTCGAAAATTTTAGCAATTGCAATAATTTCTTCTGATTTATATAGAAGAAAAAAAACTGTCTTTCTTATTTTAGTGACGAAAGACAATTAAAACCAATAAAATTCCAAGTAATTATAAGTGCAAATATTTTGTCCTAAGAAAACGATTTTCACTGTTCTATTATTTATTTTAATGGCAATATTTTTCTAAGCATTATAGAAATTTGTAACTATTACACGTTATTTTGTAACTATTACAAAAATAAGTATTTTGAAATAAATGCTTTTGAATAAGACGGATAAAATTCTTAAAAATATTTTTGCATTTGAAAGGGAATTAGCTATTAGTCAGCAATATGAGGGGGCATTGTTCCGAATAATGCTTAACATGATTTTCTATCGAATCATCATTAATGATTAGATAAAAATTATTCCATTAACAATAACAAATGAGACAATGCAATAATTATAGAATTTTGTTCCATATGATGTCATTGCAATTAAATTTTTACTTGACACTATTCTTCTGTTTTTTATTTTTTATAACTTTTTTGGCAATTTTTGTTCTTTTTTTTAAGAGTACTAATGGTAGAAGTTACAAATTGTTGCACAACAACGAGAACATCGACATTTCATTTGATATTAATGCCAACTTGATACCAAAGCTTTTCCTAGAAAATGGCCTTGACAGACCGACGGACAAAAGCGACCCTGTATGATTATTTTTTCCTTGCCAATGCCAGAAATATTTTGTTCAAGATGAGAAGTTTTGCCCCATTGCCACTAGTGAAGCTGCGATTGGTATTCTATAAAATTATGCTCTATGATAGTGTACTATTTTGGTCGTTTATCTGCCCTTATTTATTTCTTTATTTATTATTAAACACAGACATCTGACTTGTGCCGGGCCGAGATTAGCCTTTTTCCACCCGGGGTAAACATGGATTTTGGCGCCCCCCCCGCCTTCCCTCCTTTGCAAATTATATTTGCAAAGAGAATTTTACTAATTTTCTAATAGCTGGCTTATTTTAAAATTTAAAACATGTTGTTGTGGTTACTTACAACCACTGCCATATTTTTATTTAATTTGATTTAGAAAATATTTTATTCTTCTTTATTAATTTAATTTTAATATTCGCATTCTCAATTATTTTAATTCCTTCCTTTTTTCAAACTTTGCCTGTAAGCTTTTCTTTCTTGCGTAACATTTCGTTTCATTTTAAAATCATAAACATATTTTGAAATCTGTACTTCCGGGAAAAGAATTCTCTGGAACATTCCACATGCTTCTAAATGTTAGGTCATTTCCTTTTGTAGCCCCTCCCCTTAGCCAATAGAATTCAAATCAGTGTAACACGTAAATTCCAAGATTGTAACACTTTTCTACTATTTGGCATCTTAGCTTAAAGAAATCTATAAAATTTAATCTAAATAAAACAGTTTTTATATTCTTTAAGTATTACATTTTATGCCAACGCAAGGCTCTTGTATGTTTGTTCCTGCCAAATTGGCGAATTTCAATTACTACAGCAACCCTTTTCCCCTCTTCTACGCAGAGCTTGTGTGTTTCTCAGTTGGGTTGTATTTTTCAAGGCAGAATGGTTTTTCCCTTGCAATTCTGTGGAGAATCATATTCATCGTTGTCCGGTCATCCAAGGCTGTCGTATAGATGGCTTGTGATTTCCCCAACATGGTTTATTAGTGAGAAATTGCAGATCCAGGCATCGGCCGAAGTAGCTCAGAGGTTAGAGCAGTAGTCTTCTATACTGTGGTCCCGTGTTCGATTCCTGGCTCTGGCTAATTTTTGACTCCAGTTGGGTTTATTGTATTTATTGTATGTATGTCTGTATAATATTTATATATGCCTTTAATCATCTAAATGCTTTGCTTTTTTAGACGAGTGCCTCCACACTCCCCGAGAGAAATATTATTATATTTTCTCATGTTACATTTCCCTTCACTAATGCGTCCACTATTTTTGTTTTTCAGATCACTTCAGGTAACATTTTTTGCTTTTATTTTCTTTTATATCTGCATATTTATTTTAACGAATCATTTTTTAAATGATTGCCATGTCAATGTGGTCTTTTGTGGCCATAATTCAATGTACCAAATACTATACATATTGATCACGAGACATAATTCTTGGATTATTAATAGTATTTCAGTATTTAAAAATAACTTTACGATATTATTCTTCACCTTGTATCATCCAACCATCACACATGTGATCATAAAATATGTAATACTGAACTACGTAATCTGCTTTGTCGAATATTGATTCATTAAAATCTTGAAAACGGAATCGAAAATAATGGGAAAAAATTCCGCTTAGTTTCAGACCTTGTGTGTTTGACGTCAGGCGCCCGCTTATAAGTCATCATCGATATATAAGAACGAGATAGCACAAGAAAATTACACTAGAGAATTACAGCCGGGAGCTACACAAGGAGTGTGTAACGGAGCCAGCGGGTGTTGAACCCGCAGCCTACCTACGCTCTCAAGCGATTAGCAGTGAGGTGCTTTAACTACTCAGCTACGATGGGCCCTATTTGCGCTTCTTGTACGCTACTTTGAAAAACATTGCTCTCTAGACAGAAGCGCAATAACAATTCAATTACTGAAACGTTGATCTACAGAATTTATCATCGTCTCAATCAAAGAATGTCCTTATTTATTTTTTTAAATAACAGGTGAATTTTTCGAGGCATAAAATAAATAAATAAACACAAAAAGTCCTGAGAAATATATTAGCCTGAACTGCAATTCTTTGAATTCTTTCAGTGCCACTGTTCTGTTAAGATATTTCAAATCGAAATTTTAAATTGTTTCTTACAAAACTATTTCCCTGTTATTAATCTTGTAAAAAAGAAAACACAGCTTTTCAAATAACATGTATTTTATTTTCTGTAACATAAATTGAAAAAGTACTACGGGGAAATCATCTAAAACTTTATCGTGTGAATCACGCAAGAAGAAATCTGGAAAAAAGTTGTACAATTCGCCGAAAAGAAAGAAAGAGAGGCATCCTTATGTTCTTAAATGATGAAATTATCGCAGGAATATGTAAATAATGTGCTTCTTATGCAAATTTGATATTCATTTATTATCTATATTAATAAAAGAAAGTTTTTGTCTATGAGTTACTGTATGTGTATGTCTTTACAGTTGGCCAAAATGAAAAGTAAATGAGAGAGATACTTATATTCATAAATCGTGAAATTATCACAGGAATATGTAACTGATGTGTTTTTCCTACGAATTTTATATTCATTTATTAGCTATATTAATTAAAGAAAGTTTTTGTCTGTGTGTTACTGTGTGTGTGTGTCTTTACAGTTGAGAAAAAAGAAAAGAAACATCCTTAAAGAAAGAGAGAAACATCCTTATTCTTTTAAATTATGAAATTATCACAGGAACGTGTAAATGATGTCACTCTGCTTGGAATTGTATATTCGATAATTATATGTCTTAATAAAGGAAAGTTTTTGTTTGTGTGTGTGTCTTTACAATTGACCAAAGTGAAAAGAAAGAGAGAGAAAAATTCTTATTCTTTTAAATCATGAAATTATCGTCACTCTTCTGGGAATTGGATATTCAATAATTTTATGTATTAATAAAAGAAAGTTTTTATCTATGTGTCTTTACAGTTGACCAAAGAGAAAACAAAGAGAGAGAAACTTATTCTTTTAAGTCATGAAATTATCACAGTAACGTGTAAATGGGGTCACTCTCTTGTGAATTGAATATTCGATTATATATGCAAAAGCTAAACTAAAATTTACAAAGCCACTGAACCGATCCAAAATAAAATAAAGTGAACAAAATGACACCTACTAAATTAACTTATAAACAAATCATTATCCCACGACAGCAAACCAGCAAACTTTGAATGATATGAAATATCTAAAACCATAAGAACTTAAACCAAAGGAGACAGGCGGCATGGCTTGCGACATACCCAGTGGGGTTAAACAAGTTTTAAGTACACAGCACTTCTCCAAATACATGTCAAGACCAAATAAAAAAACTAACAAAAATCATCGAAAACAAAGGAAAATAATCTTCAAAACTCCATCAAACGTGCACGTATCCTCCAAACAGTCAAACTGACAGTTTACGCCTCCCTTCCCATCAAGAAATCTTCTATATCTTTGCAATAAGTCTTGAACTTTACGAAATTATACAATACAACAAACTTTTTAAAAATTTCACAGGATAGCCGTAGTGTAGTGCTTGAATATACCATTTGTAAAGCTCTTCAATTTTATCCACAGTATTTGAGGTCAAACTTTCTATACGGTTAAACCCGTTAACGAAAATATTCCTATAGATTGACTTGCACATTTGAACCGAAATTAACATCTGTGTATTGTCAAAATTAAAGCTTTTCCGTTTGTCGTATATACATGTTTTTAACTCTTATTTTTTATCTCGATATTAATATCTAAATAACTAACCATGTTTTGACTTTTTGACTCCAATTTTCAAATTTAAATTATTAGGATAGCATTCGAAGTTTTTCCTTTTCACGTCATTACATCTAACTATTAAAATGTCATAAATATAACGAAAACTTTTTATTTCCTCTTTCGTATCTATATGTTCCTATATATATATATATAAGTAGATATCGGCTAAAATCGAACTGCACCTTACCCCCATTGGAATACCTCTAATTTGTTTGTATACATTTTCCCCATCATAAAAGCAATTTTTTTCGTACTAAAAAAATTAAACAACTCGGTAAAACATTCCTGTCCGATATCTGAGGAATTATATTTATTGAAAAATTCCGTAATTTTTTCTTTAAGATTGTCCAAAGTCCCTGTTGTAAAGGTCCTCGAAATCATACGCTGTTAAACTTGAAATTTTTCTCATTTGTTTTAAACGCTTAACAAGCTCAAAGCTATTTTTAATTATACACGCCGGCTTAACTTTTAGTACTTTATCAAAGATCTCTTTTAATAATTTAACAATTTTTTATTACCGTTTTTCAAATATGATCCAAAACCACATGTTATAGCTCTAAATGCTACAGGATCTTTATGAAATTTCGGGACCATGACCAGATAAGGAAAGCTAGAGCTATTTTGTTTTATCTTGATTTATTTTATAATGCGCTTTTACACTATTTCCTGTAACTTGTTTGCTGGATTTTAAAGTTTTGTAATTTACTTCATTATTATAAGCCTTCTTATGTATTTTTGTATATAATGATTTACAAATAATAGCATAATTTGCGTTAGCTTTATCTATGAACATTCTTACAAAATTATCCTGAAATTCTCTTATAGATTCTTCAATTCGTTATAACATTTTGTAAAATACCCCTCAGAGTTAATTTCAAAATTCCTACACAAATCTTTTAAAATACAATACTTCAACTCCTTGAAATCATTAGCAGGCAAATTGTATTTATATACTAATTTTTGAATAAAAATATCCAAATCTATATTCCAGCGCTATATTTTTTTGTTAATATTCTCTTAATTCTGTACCTCGTTCCACTGCTCATTATACCTCTCAACATTTTATTATCTAATACATCCAAATTATCTGTTAATATATGACCATAGTTCGGATCTATATATTAGCCCCCGGTACGGTATGCTATTTCTTTCTCCCAACTTATTTTGTGTCGTCCCCAAAAAATAACGTTACCTTACAGAAGACAGCCGTGAAACAAAGCATTACTATTAATTACTCTATAGCATTTTTTAAAATTTCTAGGCATCACACATTTTCAATTTTTATACCATCGTATTGGGGGAAAAATGTACGTTTAAATGCAATTTGTTTGAAAACTGCATCTCCATTTATTTTTGATACATTAATTTTTTTGTAGTTTTTAGAGCCATTTGTTTAATATTGGCAACGAAAATACTCCATTTCTGTAGAAAGTAAAAAAAAAAACAAACCAATGATTATATCTTTTTCTTGCCATTTTCTCATAACAACCGAAAGAAAATGTAATTAAAATGCGTGCTATTTTGAAAAAATATATAAACGAATGATTTCTGTTAAAACAGGGAGTTATTATAAACTTTGTTTAAATTTGAGTATCTGTATTAATGGTATAAACAAATGAAGGTATATAAATCATTAGATAGCCGTTTCTTTTCCTTTTTTTTTGTCGAGTTTCTTTAATTAACGCATCTTTTTGCTGCATTTGTGTACTATTTCGCGATATGCATGCTTTACTGTCCATGTTTAAGAGCGGATCGTAAATGTGGAATTCTTAAGCGGATGAGAATGACGTCACTTTACATAACATAAAAGCCTGTGCTTTAAGTCTTAAAATTGAAATATGTTTTGTACCATTTATATATACATACATATATATATATATTTTTTTTTCATCGGGGACGACACTAAATTCTGAAAAAGCAGAATTCCTGTTCATTGAATTTTTCTTCTTGGCAAATAGCATACGCTATTATCAATACTGGTTTTTAAATATTTTGCATAATCGTTATAGTTGTATATGACTCTGCTCACTGGTTTATCACATTTAAAGCCCTTAGAAATCGCTATATTTTTATCTGGCAGAAGCTTGTTATACCATTATCGTCTCAATGTACATGAGACGAGTGAGTATTGAGACGGTAATGTTATACCCATTTAAAACTTTATTTAGGGGAGACTAGGGAGGGTTGACCCACTTATGTTTTAAATATTGAACGTATAATAAAGTTTTATATATAATTTACTCATTATATAATCAGTTATCAAAATAAAATTCATACATAAGTGTAATATATACGAAATTTTAAAAATGATTGATTTTAAGCATGAGAAAATAATGGGTCAAGGTTCCCCACGTATGGGAGGGTTGACCCACTATATGGGAGGCTTGACCCACTTTGTTTTATATTGAAATATTTGGTGAAGATAAATAAAATCAGTTTAAAAAAAGCAAAATAATTTTATACTACATGCTTTAATTCTTATAAAAAAATATTTTTGAAAATATGATGCTTAATTGCAAGTCAGAGGAGAAAAAAAAATTGTTTTAAGCAGAATTTTGTATGAGCAGGTATAATTGTACAGCTAGGAAAATGAAATTTTAACATTTAAGACAGTATTCCGCTAGAGACAGGTTCCGTTTTCATAGGGTTTCATGCATTATTATTATTAGCACTGTCTCGCTTTTTTTGTCTCCTTGTCTTACTTTTTGTGACATTTGACCTGACAACTTTAGTTGTCACATAGTTTGGCTTCATCTCACTCTGTTCATCATGTTGAAATTTGTCTACATACCTTCCTAAAGTTTTCAATCAATGCTATGTTTTTTTGCAACCGAATGAGTAGTTAACTTATAATTAACATCTTTTAACCCTTTCAGGGTCAAAGCAATTCCATTGTTAAAGTGCTAGAATTAATGATTGACATGAATGATTGATGAATTTGAAAACAAATTTATTTTTAAATAAGAAAAAGCTATATTTCACATATATAATATACCGATTTTTTAACCAAAATTCTGGTGCCATTGTGGCATTTTGGAATTAAAATTAAGTAGTTTCATAAAAATACCACCGCCCCTCAAGGGGTTAACCCTTTCAGGAGCAAAGTACTTTCAGTACTAAAATGTTGAAATAAATAACTAGCACCGGAATATACGAACAAATTTATTTGGAAATTTGAAAAAGTCTGTATTTCACATTCTTATTAAATGGAAAGGTTTTAGGAAAATTCTGGTGCCATTCTGGCGTTTGGAAATTAAAATTAAGTGGTTTCATAAACATACCACTGCCCTTTAAACGGTAAAGACTGCTGTTTTCATACTTTCAAGTCCTTTCTAGTCTTTTCTACTGTTTCTACATACCTATTGTAAGTAATATTTAAATTGGAAAAAGTTCCTATCAATTTTCACATTTATATTTCATTAATTTTTCCAGCAGTGGATACTATAGCAATTTTTCATATATTTCTTTAATCAATTTGAAACATTTTCTTTTCCATCACTCCATTTTACTGTAGGTTTGCAGAATAAATTTATATTAATTGTGATATATAACCATTAATCTTTCATTATGCACAATGTATAATAAAAAGATTTCCAAAACCCCTTAGCACATTGCCGACGGGCAATTTTTTATCAAATCTGAATTTTAAAGCAGTAGAAGCTCCTCCCTGTTCTGAAAGTGTTTTGTAAATTGATATTCTAGATAGGTTTCCCAAGTTTATACATCGGTAAATATCTTTAAATGTACGAAAAATGTCTTACAATCTAAAAAAATATGGACAACGCGATATCAATGCATTTCCTGTAAGGTAGAAGCCACGCCCTTAGTCAATGATGGTTTTTGAATGAAAACGAGAATTCTAGTTTTTCGTTGTGAATGTGTTAATGGGAGCCTTGAACATCTGGTAAACCCTCCCTCACATTGACTGGGTCAAGCCTCCCCACATAGCCCTTTTCTAAAGAATAGCACATTGTTATGTTAAGCCTAATTTACTGTATAATTTTTATGCCTGGAATGAAAGCTAGATATTTCTTCTTTACTTAAAACCAACTTACTTAAATTTCTATGACATATTTTTTCTGAAAAAAGCTTACAAAATATTTCTAAAAAACACAATTTTTAGGCTGAAAATGCCTCACAATTGATTTTCTTCACACATATTTCGATTATCTGTAAGAAACAGAGCCTGTTGTTTGAGCATTCCAGTAGCATTGGTTGACAATTATTGATAAAACTCTAAAATTGTTATAAATATGAAAACTGATGGGTGGGTCAAGCCTCCCGTATGGTCAACCCTCCCTAGTCTCCCCTATGTTAACTCCTTTTAGATATGACTCTATGTAATCTAAAACATAGTATATTTTGTTATTATAGCAGAATCTTTTTGGTACATACTCTGAACATAATTACCTAAATTTTGTTTTCTTATTCTAAATCGTAAGAGATCTAGAGCCATGTCAATGTTGTTGTTACTTGTATTTTTATGCATTTTTGTACAAAAGTTCAGGCATCATTTTCTTTTTTAAATTGTTAATGTTGTTAATTGATAATTCGTTATCGTTTGAGTTATAATTTTCGATAACTTTTTCAACATCCTTATAACAATTTTATTTCTTTAATTCAATATTTTTTCTATGATTTTTATTCCTGTCGTAATCAATTATGTATTTTGTCCTTTCATAGACTTAGACGTCCAATAAATTTTGCTTTGATCGAACATTGCTTTGATCGTATTTTACATTTAGTCCATATGGGTAAACTGTGCCGTAATTTGCCATCATATTTCTTTCACAAATTAATCTTTCATTTTTATTAGGAAGAATTTTCAAAATTGAAATCTCAATATTATCAATCCCGTGCTTTTCAAATTGTGTAATCTCAATTTCTTGTTCCTCCTTACCACTTTTTTGTTTTCTTATCTCTGTCTTATGGTTATTGATTCTTTTTTTAAATGAAGTTGAAATTTGTCCTATGTACGACATGTTGCAAACTCTGCATCTCAATCTGTAGACACAATTGTAAATCTTGCAGAATTTTAAATGCTCTCCATCATCATTAACATCAACTATACCCCGAGCAATTACGTACACTTTACAACGTTTATCTTTACAAGTTTTTAGTTTCAATACGACCAAACTACCTTTTCTCTCAAATACTTTGTTGTAAAAAGTAGTTAGTTTTCTTCCTACCTGTTTAGGTTTTATCTGTCTGCTTTAAAAAATTATCAGACCACTATTTATCCCTTTTTTCTACCAGCTTCCATAATTTAACATTATAGAAATATCTTTGTTTAAATTTTCTAATTCAATTATTTCTTTCCTGTTGCCATACATCTAAAAAACTGCTCAATATTTTTTAAAAAATTGATAACGCGAGTACTTTGTTTTATAAGCCAATAAAAATTCGGATTGTCTCACTATATTTTTGCTGTTTTTGAAATTGACGCCATTCAAAGAAGAAAATTCACATTTTTCATACATATATGTAAAAACTTTAACTAAGCATGTTTTTAAAACGACGTAGTACCTTAGTTGAACGTTTCTGAAATTAAAAAATCTATTTTAATGAAGTCGTTTCAATATCAAGAAATCAATTAAGGAAAAAGATAATAATAAAAAAAATCGTTGCTAGATATGACGTCAATGTCCTCAATATAATTTCAAACTGGCTCTAAAAACCGGCTGCTACAGTATCTTTAATTATATCATTTAGATAAAAGTTTTAATACCTGAAATTTAGCGATAACATTCTACGATTTATATCGAATACTGTTATATAAAATACGATTTTTCTACGATTTATATTAAATAGAAATTATAGCTCCAATTTTTACGGTAAGCTTTTTTCATTTTTAAACAAAATTTCCTGACATTACGATTGAACATGTCTGCGGATTTGTATTTTATGAATGGAAGTATGAGTTTCCATTTAAAAATTATTAGCAATGAATCTTTATATACATGTGTTAAAGATGCCTGGTATACTACCCATTAGTACTATATAAATAAAAATCATTTTTAATTTGAAACACGAATATATTTTTAAACCTTAGAAAATTTGATAGATTTCTCAACAACTACAGGGAAAAATATTTTTGGTATTTTCGTTTTAGCGGTCACTTATTTGTCTGAGTAGCACATTTCTCCCGCTGTGGACAAATTCTACGAACAAATCTTTAATTAAAGGAAATATATGGGTGAATTTGATCTTCCATTTTAAAGCAATATGTATCTTTATTTCAAATGTCCTTCCGTATAGCTAAAAACGATACGATCATTACTGCGCTATTATATTTTCTAATGTGTAAGACAAAATTTCGGCTGTTTTGGGCCTAATTTTTTAGTTGATCATTTACAGTAGGATTTGGTCTAAGAATGATAGACAGATATGCAATATATTAAAACTATTCCACAAAAAATATATAACTTTTTTAAAAGGCTAATCATTCAGAATTAGTTTCGCCTGATTATAGAACATTTCAGTTAATTCCATAACAAAGCATGTACAAAAAAATGTTATATACTAAAACTATTCCAGAAAGTTGGGTGCAAATTTCATCAAAATCTGTCCAGTAGAACTTTTAAAAAAGGCTAATCTTTTATAATCGGACTCACCTGCCTATTGAACTTTCTTCTATAATTTTATAACAAAGCGACGTAAAACTATATGAAATATTTTAAAAACATCCGTGTAAAATTATCTAACAAACAATACAAGTTCCAATGGAATCCATTCAGAATTTTTAAAAAGACTAATCTTTCATAATCGGGTTCCACATGATTATGGAATTTCGCCCTATAATTCTATGACTAATCAGCGTATAACAATGTTACGCACCAAAATCTTAACAGAAAAACGAATAATGCAAGTTGAATTAAAATTATTTCAGAAGAACCCAAGTTATAAGCAGCAGGAATGTGATTCCCACATGAAAACAAACAAATACTGAATTATTTACAATGTTTTTGAGCAATTAAGTTAGTCTTTTGTAACTGGGTTGCAGGCATATTTAAAAAAATTCAAGGTTTAAAATTACTTTTAAAAATATAAAAAATCTGTAAATTGACATAAACGTTTCAAACAAATTACGGAAAGTGTTTTTTATTTTCCTTTAGACGTTGAAATAATGGGGTGCATGATGTTTAGAGACTAAATTGCAGTAAAAGCGTAATTTATGGTACGCTTAGGTTGTTACCACCAACAATATGATGCTAGACGTTACTCATAGAAATGTCTTTTCTTCATAATATTGCATTAATAGCAAACGGATATATCTTTCTTAATTGGGTTGCAGGTATATTTAAAAATATCTCCGTGATTGAAAATTAATTTAAAATGGATAAACATCTGTAAATTGAGATAAGCTTTCCAAACAAATATTACTGAAAGTACTTTTTGTATTCTATTAGACGTTAGAATAACCAAATGTGCGATGTTTAAAGGTCAAATTGCAGTAAAAGTTAAATTTATGGTTGGGTTAGGTTGCTACTACCAACAATATGACGCTAGAGTTACTCATAGCAATGTCTTTACTTTATAATATTGCATTAAGAGAAAACAGCTATATGCCTTTCGTAATTGGGCTGCATGTAGGGATGAGATTTCCGCTTTTTTGCACACCGATATATTCTTAGAGAAAAAGTTGTCCTGTTAAATCGCAAAAGTGTTCAGATTAAATGAAATATGATTTTCTCTAACAAAATACTGGTGTGCAAAATCTCATCCCTGGTTGCATGCAAATTAAAAAATATCCATGATTGAAAATTACTTTAAAATCCATTCACATGAAAAATTTGAGATACAATTTTCAAATAAATTTCATTTGATTGAAATTTTTTCTATTCGACTGTGTTAAAAACGAAATTGTATGATATTATGATTTGATTGTATGAATAGAAAAATTTCAGTAAAGCCAAAATTTATGGGTTAGGTCGTTGCCATCATCCGTATAATGTTACAATTGGCATTGTGTTTGTAGTTTGTTTGTTTATTCTGAAGATGACTCAATGAAAGAGTCGAAACATGTAAATTTTAAATATTTTTAATGTTTTTTTTTTCATTGAAATGACGCTTTTTAAGCAATTAATTGTACTTTAACATATGTTATGACATTTGTTTGGAATATATATTATTATGGTATAGTTAATAGTAAAGGGTATTAAGACTATTTTACTTATATTTCTTATTGGTCTTTTTAACGATTCGTGGACGGGAATGCACCAATCGCAGTTATTGTCATTGCCGTATTATTTATTTTAATGTATTTTACACGGGAGGAACCTTATTATTGACACGAGCAAAGCCGGGTAGATCTGCTAGTTTTCTATATTTTTCTATCTTTGATATTTATTTTCAAAATATCACTGTGCAAGATAATTTTTATATTTTAAGCCAAAACCAGTTTAAAGTAATTTTTCAGCTGTTATTGACTGTTCTGTAGATTATATACTACAAATCTTATCACAATGAACTTTCGTTTCTGACAGTGAAGAAATGCAGAACTAATAATTATGTGGGACATAATTAATTCAGAACAGCCATTGAAAGATAAGCTGTCTCATTTAGAAAGAAAATCAGTTATCTATAGCTTCATTTAAAAAGAATTTTTTCTGGTTTTAGTTGAGCTTAAACTGTATATGTAGGGAATAAAAAGAAGACAATTTTACATTTATGTTAATTTTTCTATTAAAAAAAATATTTTGTAATTAAAATTTTGTTTTACAAAATATAAAATTTTCAATAAATAAAATCATAAGACGAAATGTAATATTCCCCCTTGATTCAATCGCAAATTACACAATATGAAATTTAAAATGTTTTCTGCTTACTTAAAAGGTGACAGATAATAATGTTTCAGATGTTACAAGTTTAAAAAATACATTTTATTTAAATTTCCTAGTACTTTAGGTCTGTAAAACCCACAGACCCTGACAATGGCTGTGGGTTTTACCGACCGAAAGTATTAGGAAATTTAAATTAAATGTATATTCTAAACTTGTAACATCAGTAATATTACGCTGAGTAAAAAGTTTTCCGCCAAAAATTCTCTTATTGTAAAATGATAAATACATACGAAATCATCAAAGCTAATGAGGATAGTAATCTCCATTCAAATCTACAATCGTCTCCCAACGTTTTGGAAACTTTTCAATCTCTTCTGCGAAAAATTGTGGCGTGCGCGAGTCCAGAAAGAGATCGACCTCATTTATAACCTCCTCATTTGAATTGAAGATTGCACCATCAAGATGCAGCTTCATGTGTGAAAAGAGATAGAAATCTGAAGGGGCCATGTCGGGGCTGTATGGTGGATGTTGCATCAAATCCCACTTCAGATTGTAGAGTGTCTAGCCGGTCATTGTACTAACATGGGGCCGCGCGTTATCTTGATGAAATAGATCCACCTTCCTTCTGAACTCGTTTCTTCGTTTTTCGCGAATGGCATCTCGAACTTTGATTAAAAGTTACTGTATATTGCACTGTTGATATTCTGTCCGCTTTTCATGTACTCATTGTACAGAATCCCGCGACAATACCACCAAATGCAGAGAAGCACCATCTTGTTAGTTAGGGAACGTTTTGCAACCGATACTTTTTATTCCCCAGGTGCTGACCACCCTCCTTTACGGCTTGTATTGTTGTAGTACACCCATTTTTCATCACAGGTTACAATTTTCTCCAAAATTTTCTCTTTCCTTTGATCTTTGAACAGAGCCAAACAACAATTTTTTTTTCTTGCGCTTGTCTTCAGCAGTCAATTTGTGAGGCACCCAGCGGTTGGACTTAAACTTTACATTTACGCGTTTCAGAGCGTTAACGATTGTTTTTTAGCAAACGTTAAGCTCTAAAGCAATAGTTAGTGTTGAAACATTTCTGTCTTTATGAATGATTTGCTGTAACTGCTTACAATCAGCTTCAATAGGGCGGTCAGAACGTCGTTCATGTTTAAAGTCGAAATTTCCAGCTTTAAACTTCCGAAACCACACTTTGACTGTATCATAAGAAACAGTATTGAGGACTAAACTTTCACACCTTTTCCTGTGGCATTCAGTTGCACTGAGTTTGTTACGGAGCTCATAGTACATAATCGTGATAATCTGCTGACGTGATAGCTTCATTTTAAACACTTTTTGAAGCATAAGATAATAAATTTTTGACAAACAAATTACACAGCCATGTAGTTCATATGCTCTGCTTTCGATTGCAAAAGTTGGTTGGTGGAAAAGCTAAAAACCACACAAGTGACAGCTGCTTGTGCGAAGGTATCCCCCTTTGGCGAGAAACTTTTTATTCAACGTAATATTATCTGTTACCTCTTAAGCAAATAGAAATCATTTTAAATTCCATATTGTGTAATTCGTCATTAAATTTTCTTGAAACTGAATTTTGTATATATACAGTAAACTCTGTCTAAGGCGGAATCGATCGGGAACGAAAACATTTTCCGTAGTAGATAATATTCCGCCTTAGACAAATTTTACTCTATGTCTATGTATTCGCAGGGACTTTAAAATCTTTCCGAGTTAGACATATTTCCGTCTTACACAGAGTCCATCTTACAGAGAGTTTACTGTATATACACATGTACATATTTGTGTGTAAAGCAAATTGTTTCTGTTTATCAATAACTTTATTTTGTTTTAAGTGAACATAAAAATAAATAAAATGCATTTTTAGAATACTGTTTTATTAAGTTTTCATGTTCAATGCAATATGTTTTAGTTTCTAATTTATATTATACTTGAAAATATTTATTATCAACAGTAAATTGGCTATTTTGAAAATATCGGATATATATCGAAAATATCGGATATATATCAAAATATCAAATATTTTGGATATTTTCGAAAATATCATGATATTTACGAACCCTGAGAAGGAGTCAGTTTAATGGTAATCGCTATACGAAATACAATGATAGAAATATATCCTAAAGTGCTAATTCATCTTATAGAAAACTAAAAAGTAGTCAATTTAATAGTGATTTTTGTTTCAATTGCCAGTTTATAATGCGGATTTATTGGCATTAATGTATTTTTTTCTAGTAATTTATCCCGATTTTTGTGCAGCAAAGTATGTGAGTCAGATATCGAAATACGAGAATCCCTATAAAATGGCATATATTTTACATTAAATAATTTAGTTTTATAAAACGTGCACATTTAATTCACTTTACAATCAAAGATAAACAAAAATTTAAGTTATGTGTTTAAAATTAATTTTTTGCAATAGTAAATGCCACATTTTTACAAATTATATCTATTTATTTTTTAAGCATATTCCTATATTCTGCAACATTTTACAAATAATTTTATATTTATTATTTTAAACTAGCATCTAATTATATTTTTAATACAGAATACGATATATAATTAGTAGTTTTCTATCCTTTATTTATATTTTATATTTAAAAAATACAATTTAATCTTTAAACGGCTTTTTCTCAAAATGACATCTTTTACTCTTACGCGCATGATATCTCCAAAGCTATTTGAAGTAGAGAAATTTTTGCCCTACATAAATATATCTATTATCATGAAAATGAATTAGAATTATAACGCGGTGTTTAGTATGAAAAAAATTATGCGATTGAATGCATGTAAAAATTCAATGTTTTTCCAATTTTTCTAGTTAAATGTTAATTACCCTTTATCTAATTAACCGATTAGAAATATCCTAGTTCAAATTATAGACTAGAGTGTTATTTTTAATTTAAGATAAAGTTTATGCAAATACAATGAAATTAGTATAAGATATCGTGTGCGCAGGGAAATGTTATCCGCTGTAAAAATTTTACATAGCACTTTGAAATTGACTCCTTGAATTTTTTTTAATTGCAATATATTCAAATAAAAAATTTTTAAGGTAGTTCAATATCACCTAAATGTATTCTAAAAATTTGTGCTTCTGGAGTGGTTATTTTTTTATAAAAAATTGCTAAACTTATGGCTAATTTCGCATGTTTTATGACCGTTAAATGTGTACTGTCCCCTTAAAGTTTTATTGCTTATAATAAAGTTATTTTTATATACATGACATCATTTCATATTAAATCAAGGATGTAACTCACCTTTTAATTTTCACTTTAGCAATCCAAATTGTTCCCTTATTCCTCATAGTTTTCGTGATAGAGTCATTTTCTTCTAAATTTCAACTCTGAGGATGCTGCAATCAGTCATATGATATCGCATAGTAAATTTTCGATAGGCAGATATTTGTTCCACGATTCCTGCTTTATCCGTTCAAAAGTTAGTTCAGTATAAAAGTACTTTCTTATGCGCCCTATATAAGTACATACTAAATACACTTTTATATGGCTCTAGATTAAATTTAATATTATTAATGTGTACCCTACCAACATTTGACGGAAAGTTTCCTTTCAAGTATTTGGTACCCGAGTATAGTTCACTGAAATATTTCAAAGGCACCTTTTAGAAAACAATGCTTTTTCAGGTATCACATTTTTCCATATAATGAATGATTTAAAAAATAAACGAAACATTTTTGTTGATACACAGTAACACAACTTGGAACATAATTCAACCACACCTACAAATTATTATACATTTGTCAGAAGTTTACAATGCTTGGGAAACTGAATCTAAGTCGCAGAGAAAATAAAAAATTGAAAACAGAAGAAGTAAGATCTAGTTAAAGAAAAATGTAATATTTTACTTGTGAAAGAGCATAGTTTTGTAACAAAGAGATGTTTTTCTGCTGAAAGATTCTTTTAGGTAGATTTCGCAAGAAATACTATCTATTACATTCTTCCCTTATGTTGGAATTTCTCAAACATTTTTGCAGATCTACATCGATCATGACTTCAAGAACCCAAAATCACCCCCCCTCCCCCAATTCAAAACTTTATATATATATATATATATATATATAAAGTTATATATATATATATATATATATATATATATATATATATATGATTATGAGAGTTTGGAGCATTAGTGATTGTGAAATAGATATAGTTGAAAGTGTGGAGAAGTGGGAGAGCGTGAGCGGTTGCAAAAAAATATTTGAAAATAAAAAAATAAATAATTGTGGAAAAGCTAATAAAAATTGTAGTTTTGATCGTGTTTCTATGAATTTGGATAACGGTGGTGGAGATGGTGAAAATTACGTTAAGTACAGTACTAGGTGCTTCTATAACAGTAGTCATATAATTAAGGGTACTGGAAGTGGTAATATGGGTATCAAATATAAATGTTATAAAACTAGATATTTTTGCAACAGAAATTTTTATAAGAATAATAATGTATTAAATTTTGATAAGTGTACAGATTAAAGATGTAAGGTATGTATCTGTGCGGAAAATACGAAAAATGATTTTGGACAAAATAATAAGACATGTTTAAAATTTTGTAAAACATACAATTGCGTGTATAAGCTAAGATGTCAAGTATGTAATGTTGCATACATTGGTCAAACGTCAACTCCACTGAACAAACGCTTCAATAACCATAAGTCAGATATAAGAAATTTAAAAGTTAAGAAAGAGCATGAAGATATAGAAATAAAACACTTCGCTGAACATGGTATAGATAACATTAAAATATCAATTTTAAAAATTGTCCAAAATAAAATTAAAAGAAAAATATATGAAAAGGATATGATGATTGCACATGGTACACTATATCCTTATGGGTTGAACGTTATGTTTGGTGGGTGCAACATTATACAAACCTTTAAAAATCGAGACATGACTGACTCCATCTATGCAAAGATAAAGTGTGTTATTAATGGTTATAACGTTTATAAAGATGGAAAACGTAATCGTGATTTAGAGCTTACTAGAGAAAAATTGGTTGGATTGAAGGACGGTGAAAGCATCGTAACAGCTTTAATGAATTGTAACGGTAATGACAAGTTCAAGAGTATCAAATATATCATATTCAATGTCAAAAAGAAGTTTATACCTAAGGTTTTGATTTTGTTATCGCAAAAAATAGGAATACATAACATAGATCTGGGTATTGATCTATTAAAATATAGAATAAAATTAAATAATTGGCAAAGTTACTGTAAGTCAAAGTGTGAAAATCAGGAAGATGCAGATAAAGTATATTTCGTTATAGATTACATAGGAGGGTGCTACAGTAATGTAAATTACAAAAGGATTTTTAATAAATATAAGGACATGATACCAATAAAAAATTTAAATATTGTTAAAGCATTTAAGTATGACAAGCCTTTAGGTAGAATGATCTTTAATTATAATTATTATGCTAAAAATATTAATAGGAACGAAGATGCAGACATTTGTAAATGTAATGAAGATGTGTACAACAAATATGTAGACAAACATTATGGACATGTAATAACTGGGAATCTAGATATCGTACAAAATGTCGAACTGAAAAATCAAATGAGTTATGGAGCAAAATACAGAATAAAACGGAATTTCACGAAAAGTAATGCATTTAAACGGTTTAAATATAATATAGAAATCTTTATACAAAAGTTAACTTATAAATACAGACTACCTGGAGAATTATTTGAAGAATGGAAATATCATATTTTAAAGGAACTAGAGGAGACATACGTTAAAAACTTTGAGGGTTTGTCCGAAGAGAAATATATTGATTTAAGAAAAGCTATAAAAAACATCCAAGATGATTTTATAATAACATATGTAGATAAGGCAAGACTATGCAATTATCTGTAAACTATTATATGGAAAAATATTAAGAGAAAGTTATGAAAACACAAATAATTATGAGTTAATTAGGGCAAAAATTAATGAGGTGGAGAACAGAATTAGGGCAATGTATAAAAAAATTAAAACAAAACAAGATAATTTGAATTTTCCTTATTTGGTTTTAATACCCAAGTTCCATAAATGCCCTGTGAAATTTAGAACCGTTACATGTGGTTATAATTCCTATATTGAATGTGCGAATAAAAAACTATTAAAGGTATTGGAGAGAATATTTTTGAAGATTAAAAGTGAGAATTCAACTTTTATAATAAGTAATAGTTATGAACTGTTGGAACAAGTAAAAAGGTATAAAAATAAGATTACAGGATTGTATGCATATGATTTTGCAGATTTGTTTAACAACATAGAGATTGAGGATTTGAGGGAGAAGATATTGGAGGTGTATAATAGGTATGGTGATTCATACATGTATTTAAGTGAATTTCAAAATTTGTTTCAATTGGTCGTTCAAGAGAATTTTTTATATGAGGGCAATAAGGTATATAAGCAGATTAAGGGTATCCCCATGGGGGGGAGTTGCAGTTCAATTTTGGCCGACATGTATCTAGATATATATGAAAATATAAGTGAATTGCATAAAGACATAATAAGTTTCAGATATATAGACAACGTTTTGATTGTCGAGCTGAATGGAATGAAGATTAACCATTAATTTAACTATTATCCTAAAAATTTAGAATTGAAACTTTCCGGTAGTCATAATAGTTGCAATACAAATTATTTAGATGTAAATCTAAAATTAGAAAACAGAAATTTAATTACATCGGTTTATGATAAAAGAGACGATTTTAACTTTAAAACAATTACAATATTGAATTTCAATTCAAATGTCCATATATCGGTATTCAGAAACATTTATATTAACGGTTTAAACAGATTAAACCGATTGACATCGGGTAGTGACATTTTGTATGAGGATATGCTTAAATGGTACGTCACGGCTGTGAAACAGGGTTATCCTGTGAGTCTGGTTAAAAATAAGACGTATAATTATGTAAGAACTTGCAAGAACAGAAGTGAATTGATGCCTTTACTCGAAGCGTGTGGTTTACGGAATGTAGTGGAAACAGATCGCTTTTGATATGGATTGATTTCGGTCATTCGGTTTCATTTAGCTTTAATCTTGTTTCATTCGTTTTTTCAATATGGTTTCGACAGGTAAATCTGGGGAATGTTTCATGCTTAAAAACAGTTTTAACCCTGCATTAGCGTGTCATAAGCCACACAAACCTGTCTCCATGTTTAATTAGTTATTTCCCTTGTTTCTTATGGTTGTTTTGTTTAAGTTAAAGTTGGTTATGTTGTGTTTCTTTAAGATTGTTTATTAAGTTAAATTATAGTTCTTATTTGGTTTGGTTAAGTTAATTTTGTTCTTCAATTAAAGTTTACAGTTTGTGGTAATGCTTGAAATAACTACTGGAATTTTTTAACTATATATATATATATATATATGATGATTTGACGGCAAGCAGCAGACATTGTCGAAAGATGATGGGGGTTTCCAGTTATAAAACACACTGGCGTTTTGGCCGACATGGTTGTTCAGAATAACAGACTCGAAGATCATTAAAAAAAATACAATCGATTGAAAACAATTCCACTTTATTAACACTCTCATAATTTTAGTCTAGGCTGGAAATACTCCACTTTACCGATGATAAAAAAGAACCAAACTCGATCCATCAAAATTAGCTTAAAAGCTATTCCATCTCTCGCTAAGAAATCCTTTTCGATTCATTCTATTACCAGCCATTTAGTATCTTTGTAAATTCACTAGATCTCTCACACAGCTCTTAACAACTCCAACAACATCTCAATAAAAACGCAGCAAATCATTCCAAGTAATCATTACCATAGACCAATGTAGGTTGCTTTTTTAAGTGTCAATACTAATGCAGAATGAAAATTCAATCTACCTCAGTAATCTCGATCTCTCTCTACTACCTCTGCGCCATATTTCTCTGACTGCACCCCCCGACTGGTTGCAGCACTCAGTATTTATACTTACGCCAAAAGATTGTTCGAGAATATTCTATACCCTTGCCCCAGATGTAATAAGTGTAAACAAAGTTTAATCCCTGTTGTCGAGATTGTGCTAAAAATAGCCTTCTCTCCCCTCGCCAGACGATAAAAGAAAAATGAATTTATGTCTGCGTAAGTTTTAATCTTTGAAATATTCTAGCTGGCATCTGGATATTTTAAATAAAAGAATAAATTGAAATAAGTAGGGTTTTTTCTTTAAGACGGGATAGCAATAATATTTTAGCAGTTAAATAAAGATTTTAGGGGAATATGATATACCGGGATTTAATAGCGGAATTTAATGGGAATTTAAATAATAAAAGTTTTATTAAAGAAATATGAATAGTTAGAGCCATTTTTAGATTTACGCAATTTGGAATAAATATTATTATATGGATTAAGATCTTATAGAGATTAATAGACTAGGGTTTTAATTTCATAAGCCGGTATAATATATGGAATATTACTGAAAAGGGAAAAAGGAAAATTTATATAAAATACTTTAAACTTGGCGAAAATTTTTAAATTTTGTAATATATATATATATATATATATATATATATATATATATATATTACTTTTTTATAGACTCGATAACTTCCATGATTCTGCAAAAATTTCTTACAAACTGATACATAAAACCAAGGAGCAGAAAATCTCGGTAAAGTTCGTTAATGGCCAAAATCGGACAAAATGGGTGAAACTGAGGTGGGTTTTTGAGAAAACAGAAAAAACATAACTTCTTGATTATGATACATATCAAATTAGTTTAAAATTATTGTAACTTCTAGGAAAAGGGCCAAAAATTTATGTACGGTAGATTTTTGATATCATTGAAATTGGCCAAAAGGAACGAAAAATTAGAGTTTTAAGAAGAAAAAAATTCAGAACTTCGTCAATTCACAAGATATCATATCCACTTAAATTTATTGTAAATCTTCTTCATATTATCTACAACTTTTATATTAACAAGTTTTTGATAGGACTCATTCTTACAGCAAAAATAAAAATTAAAAACGAAATATGGGCAGTGGGGTTTGTAGAAGAAAAAATCATATGTCCGTTAATTCGCCACTAAGCCGATAAAAAAATATCATTGGCGTGATGAAAATTTTTAACAACTCTCAGAAATGCTGTATATAAGGTTGCATTATTAAACGTGCTTATGTCTCAATAAAAAGAACGTCAGAATTTAAAATATAGTGTGTGGTTCATTTAATGAAACAATCACCACACGGTTTAAATTTATTATATAAATCTTCATTATATTATTTATAGCTTTTGTAGTAACAAGTTTTTGATAAGATGAAGTCTACTATTGGATGATATTACTAAAAATATTCTCAAGGTATGAAAAAAATAGGGCTTGAAGTAACAAATATCGTTTTAACATGATTCTGATAAAACCAACTCTTACAGAAAAATGAATTTAAAAACTCGTCAAAAGCGGCCAGATAAAATTCTTTAACTTGTTTTATCTCCATTCTTGATTTAGTTTTTGTTGGTGAAATTAGTACTTAACTTCGAAAGCTAGTTGTACCTGTAGACGAAGATGGCAGGGATTTTATAAGTATTCCGAGTAAAAGTTTGTTCGGAATTTTGCTATATATACTATAAAAGTATCTCTGATAATGGGATAAAGCAAAATTAGGACCTTTCAGCTAAACATAATCTTTAATATTCTAACCACTAGAAATTAATGCATAAACAGGTTTTTATTCGTGACTTCAAACGAAACTTTATATTATTTACTGGTTAGCTTTGTTTAAATTATTATTCAATGAAATATTTTCCTGATGTATCCAACATCATAAACTTTGCAAACCCAACAAATAACATCAGCTATTAAATAAGTTTTATAGCCTTTCAAAACATAAAACATTTTACAACATCTTTTAAGACATTTCTTATCGGGGATGAAATCTGTCAAATGAGAGATTGTTCAGAAATTTATGGTCAATAAAAACAATATCGTACTGGAATTTCCAAAACTTTTTTAGATTCATAATAAATTATAAAAATAACTTTTCTCTTTAGAAAAATTTAATCGGGGATGTGCCATAATGGTAATGCTGAAAAGAAATTAACTAAAAGTATTCTATTTTTATTTAGTTTGAAATATAGAATGTTAAAAATTGGATATCTTAGACAAATTACACTCATTTTTGTTTATTTTCATTTTTTATCCAAGTTGCGTCGGAAAGTTTAGCCTAATTCCAAGGATAAGTTCTTAAAATTTCCTGTTCTTGTTTTTTTCGCCGACATCTATATGTGCTAGTTTCAAACAGCACAGTCACATTCACGACATCACAACTGAAAACATTTCGGTAATTGATAAATAAAACAACCAATAGGATATGGCGTCCTCTGTTGGTAGGTTAACACATTACAATAAGAAACTAGGAAACTCTGAAATAAACATTACGAATGTACTTCTTTTAACCTACAAAAGAAGTACATTCGTAATGTTTATTTCGGAGTTTCCTAGTTTCTTATTGTAATGTGTTAACCTACTAACAGATGGCGCCATATCCGATTGTTTGTTTTATTGATCAGTTACCGAAATGTTTTCAGTTGTGATGTCGTGAATGTGACTGTGCTGTTTGAAACTTCGCTTCGAGGAGGTCAAGGACTCTCTCCCATGATGATGGCTCGTTAGAAAGAGCACGAAACGTTGGGAATAATTTGTAATGTGTTTTTAATATAGTTTTTATTTACATGTACGCTGATGAGTATCGTAAGATTTTTATTTATTAAATTTTGACAGCGTAAGTTCAAGTTTTTCTTAAATTTTATTTTATTTAAAACTTCTTAGTACTTTCAAGCTTTTCCAAGCTCATCATCAGAGAATATTTTGATAACTAAACGTTGTTTATTTATACAAATACGTCACTTAATTTTAAAAAATGGGCGAGCCAATAATTATTAGAGTTGAAAGTAGAAGTAGCAGTTTCTTGGATTAAATTTAATTAGGAAAATATATACTATTATTAACTGCATGACATCACTCCGTTGTCATACGTCACTTTTCCTTTTAAATGAGTACCTGGAAAGTTGGAGTACGAATCTCATTATTGCATTAAGTACATTACATTACGAAACATTAATCCAAGAAACTGCTACTTCTACTTTCAACTTTAATAATTATTGGCTCTCTCATTTTCAAAACAAAGTGACGTATTTGTATATATAAACAACATTTAGTTATTAAAATATTCTCTGATGATGAGCTTCGAAAGTTTGAAACTTCTAAGAAGTTTTACACAAAATGTGTATTTTTAACTTGTAACATTATTTTAGTCGCCTTTTAAGTAAGACAGTGAAATTTTTTAAGTTCACGTTATATATTTCATATTTGAATCAGGGTGAAAAATTGCATTTCGTCTTATGATTTTATCTGTAAAGGAAATCTTTCAAACAAAAATAAATATTGCGGGCTCTATACCACAGTTACGTTTGACATTATCCTGTATGTTTAGAAAAAAACACATCTAATCTATTTTTAATTAAAAACATCATTAAATATAATACGAAATACGTGACAATTGCATTATTTTTGTAACTCACTAATAGTCATCCAAAGAAATGTGAATTTTTACATTTATTTTATTATCTTTTAAAGGGTTTTTAAAAAAATAATTAAAGGAAATATTTTGTTCTGTTACATATCTACAGCATTTTTTAAGGATTTAACACATTTTAAGAAATCAAAATGGTTTCGATAAGTAGTGGCACTTTCGATTTGTATCCATTGTAGAAACTTTTGAAAAGTTTATCAAATCCTGGAAAATCACCTGAGCGAAAAATTATGCTGCAATTCATGGGATAAAGATATTTGAAAAGTGTATTCTCAAGTGTTTTCCAAACAAAGAGTTTTAAAAACCGCAAAACTCTAAATGTAAAGTATATACTATTATATATGGTGACTTAAATAAATAAATGAAGCTGTGTGTTTTAAATATTAAGAATCATAATTCTCATATTTGTAGCATTTTTTTATATAATCACTTTTTATTGATTCTATGATATAAAATGCTACATACGCTTTATACAGAAATAGTCAAAATTTAAAATTGAATTACTAGTAGAAAAAATAAGTTTAGTATGTTTTATTTTCAGTTTAAACTAATTTAATTGATCTTAAGTTTATTAATTAATTATTTTTGAAAACATTGATTTCTCTCGGTAAATAATGCTACATTTGAATATTTTAACAATTGCTTTAACATTTGTTTTCTGCAGGAAATTCATACGAGATAATTTCATTTTTAATTAATTAAAGAAAACATTTCAAACAAAAGTAAATATTGCTGATTTTATACGACAGTTACGTTTGACATTATCCTGTATTTTTTTAATTTAAAATTGTTATTCACATATAATATATC
The DNA here is from genome assembly GCA_963932465.1 of Maratus speciosus. Classification (NCBI taxonomy): domain Eukaryota; kingdom Metazoa; phylum Arthropoda; class Arachnida; order Araneae; family Salticidae; genus Maratus; species Maratus speciosus. The sequence continues at coordinate 173,168,375 of OZ010788.1, forward strand.
ACTAATTAAAAACATCATTAAATATAATACGAAATACGTGACAATTGCATTATTTTTATAACTCAATAAGAGTCATCTAAAGACATGTGAGTTTTTACATTTATTTTATTATCTTGAAAAGGATTATTCAAAAAATAATTAAAGGAAATATTTTGTTCTGTTACATATCTATGACATTTTTTAAGGGTTTAACACTTTATAAGAATTCAAAATTGTTTCGATAAGTAGTGCCACTTTCGATTTGTATCCACTGTAGATACTTTTCAAAAGTTTATCAAATCCTGAGAAATCACTTGAGCGAAAAATTATGCTGCAATTCATGTGATAAAGAGATTTGAAAAGAGTATTCACAAGTGCTTTCCAAACAAAGTGTTTTAAAGTAGAAAAAATCTAAATGTAAAATATATACATCTGTGGTGACTGAAATAAATACCTCGTGATTTTCTTTATAATATTTACCATTAAATGAGAAATAGTTATTCTGAAATATCAGATTAAATTCTCTTTCCATTGTTAATTTTATACCGTCCTCTTAATCCTCTATCCGTTCAATATCTTCGCAAATCTTATTACACACTTCATGCGTGCCATTTGACGGATATAATGAAACAATATCAAGACTAACCATAATATAATTAGCTGGTAATTGTATCTGATTGATTTTTCTGAATAAAATCTTCAATTGATTTAATAGTGAACCAAAATCTGATAAAATCTGTTTTAAAAAGGGAACATAAGCCTTTTCTAAGAAATAAGTTGGTCCTGGGCACTGGGAAACTATAGTCCGTAATGACATATTACATTTGCGATCATTTACCCTTCCAAAATTCCTACGAATAACAGCGAGCTTATTTTTTTTTCTTTATATATAATAGCCATGTTCTATGATTGATGATGTCATTGAGTTTATACTTGGTTAAATTAATTGGATCTTTTGTAAATTCTTCACATTTCATATCTTTAAGGCTGTTCTCAAATCCAAAGGGTCAACTTTCTGACATAAATTTTAATTCATTTTGTTCGGAAACGCATGAAACAAGAAGGTGTTGTTATTCAGAAACTATGTCATTGAAATGTCTTTTAAGTTTTCTTCGAAACGCAATAGATCTTTCAGAAAATGCTGTCAAAGTTGACATTTTGAACCGAACTTCCGAACGAAAGAAGAAAATCCAGCCAATAAGGGGAGAAAAATGCCGTGTCACGTGATCAAAATTGCTTATAACTCAATAGGTAATGGATGGATCAAAAAATGGAAAAAACAGTTCGATTCCAAATCGCTCCCATGGTCAGGCTTTCCAATTTTATATCTTTCCGTTAAAAAAATGAATTTGTAAATGTGTCAAAACGTTTTTTGCTTGCTGAGCAAAGCAATTGAGAACAGCCTTAATGCAAATTTCCATTTTATCAACATATTTATCTCTTTTAAATACAGTTAATTTGTTGGATTTTCCCTTCTGTATTATAATTATATTCTCGTCTTGTTTTAAACTTCTAATAATCTTTAGTTCTTTATAAGTAGGTTTAACTTCAACATTTAATTTCAACAGGCAATTCATAGAAGATAATTTCATCTTTAATTAAATGGAGAAAATCTTTCAAACAAAAAGAAATATTTCTGACTTTACACGACATTTACGTTTGGCATTATCTTTTATTTTTTTTAAATTAAAATTGTTATTCATATCTAATCTATTTTTAATTAAAAACATCATTAAATATAATACGAAATACGTGACAATTGCATTATTGTTGTAACTCCCTAACAGTCATCCAAAGAAATGGGAATTTTAACATTTATTTTATTATCTTGAAAAGGATTATAAAAAAAATAATTAAAAGAAATATTTTGTTCTGTTACATACCTACAGCATTTTTAAATTGTTTAACACTTTTTAAGAATTCAAAATTGTTTCAATAAGTAGTGGCATTTTCGATTTGTATCCATTATAGAAACTTTTCAAAAGTTTATCAAATTCTGAAAAATCACTTGAGCGAAAAATTATGCTGCAGTTCATGGGATAAAGAGATTTGAAAAGTGTATTATCGAGTGCTTTCCAAAGTGTTTTAAAAATCGCAAAAATCTAAATGTAAAGTATAAACTATTATATATGGTGACTTAAATAAATAGAGCTGTGTGTTTTAAATATTAAGAATTATAATTGTCATATTTGTATTATTTTGTTTACGTAATCACTTTTTATCCGTTCTATGATATAAAATGCTTTATATAGAAATAATGTAGTCAAAAATTAAAATTGAATTAATGGTAGAAAAATTAAGTTTAGTATAATTTTTTTCGATTTAAACTAATTTAATTGATCTTAAGTTTATGAATTACTAGGGGGCTCTGACTTCTGCAAGCTACGCTCGCCAAACCCCGTTCAGTTCAGACACCGCAGAATCTAAAAGCACGCTAATTTGATCGGTACTAAAATGGTCAGATAAGATTGTATTATAACGAAAAAAACCTATAGCAATCTCCCTGTAAACAGGTTTCCATTCAATACCCTTTGATTGCGAAGATTTAAGGCCGAATAAGTTGCTGTTAAGACATCCAATGGTTGTTTTCGTGTTTGATTAAAGAAGACCAGTTAAACATTTGAAAGGAAGCTAAAATTAAATGAATTAAGTAAACAGAGTCTTTGCCTCCCGGTATTTTTTAACAGCGTTATAAAACGATTGGCATAATACAATTTACTACAATTTACTTCTTTAACCCCTTCAAGGGCGGTGATTCATTTTTGGACCACTTAATTTTAATTCTTAAATGCCACAATGGCACCAGAATATTGGAATGAAATTTTTCCTTTTATTATGTAAGTGAACGAAAGCCCGCCAGTTGACATTTTTTTATTTTTCAAGTGGTAAATTAATTTTACTTGGTTATCCCATCGACCAAAAATCTATCGCCAGACTATAAGATTAAATGCCAATAATGGTTGATCGTAAATGTCACATTCACTTGACTGTAAGGAAGTTATACGTGTTTACGCCATCAAATGATTTTTATTTCGACGTTTTATTTTTAATTTTATTAATGTTATACTAATTTATTTGTTCTTTCGTTATTTAAAATAAAAATTATGCCAATTTGTATAATTTGGTGAGTGGTTTGTCGATTTATATAATTTGACGAAATTGGGCGTCAGGATTACAAAGTAGAACAATAAAACATTGCTTTGAATTTGAAATTAAATATCAGGATTTTTTGCATTATTTAATCGGGTTTGGCGTGAGTTTTTTACGACAATTTTGCGAAAACCTCGTTTTCGAATACCAGTTACATATGTATTTTTAAATTATTTTCTATTATTTTTAAAATGAAATAACAATAAATAAAAAAAATAATTAATAACTATAGAACAAAACAATCTGTACCATTTTTTAAAATAAAAAGAAAATACATGTAAATAAACATTTATTAATAAATAAGCAACAATAGCCGGATTACCATTTCAGGCAAAATAACGCCATTTTGGCGAAATTTAGGTATCCCGGTGCGTATATGACATCTGCGTCTAATATTTTTCTTTTTGTTTCGTTTAAAAAAAGAGAAAGAAATGAAAGCCATTAATTTTAAACTTTTAAGTTTTAAATGAAAGTTTTGTATTAAATAAAATGATAATGAAATACAAAAACAAAAAAGCATTGTTCTTAGCATACATTTAAGGGAGGCCAAACTGGTCGCCAAATTAGTTTAAAATAATAACCTTTACTAAAATGTGAAAAAAAATATGTGTTATGATTAAAATTTAAGTTGCCATCATGAGAAAAAAGTATTTAAAATTATAAAAAAATTGATATTTCGAAAACTATTTCGAATTTAAAAATTCTAATACCAGTTTTGAGATCTGCGGATCAATACCGATTTTTTGGTGTTAATTTCATCGCAAAGTATTCCATATTTTAGGAGAAATCGCCGCGAAACATAAATAAATTTAAATATTATTTAATCAGTCGTTTAATAGAATCGTTTCATGAATTCATTACATTTCAGTCGTTTCATATATCCGTTTCATAAATTCGTTTCATTAGGATTTTATACATATAGGGTAGATTTGTGACAACCCTGATTAGTTTCCACAAACCTAATTATGATAAAATAATGATCTATGATAAACATGCCAAGCTAAATTAAAGGAACAACAAAGAAAAAATTATGTGTCAAGCATAGATTATGAAATATTTTTCAACACATTCTCAATACTGTAACGAAACTTCGGAGCTTAATAAAGTAAAAGATTATGTCTAAGTAAACACTAAACAGTTTGAAAAACGCATAATACATTAGAAAACACAATTTGATAATTCACCATTAAGGGGGGTTTGACAAAAATCGACTAAAATCTCGTTTTTAACACTTTTTTTCCAACAAAGTTGAAAAGAGTTTATGACTTCGATTTGTCTGGCCGTCTGTCCGTCTCTCCGCGCTCTAACTGACGTAAATATAGTCGGATCGTTCTGAAATTTTTGGATGTTAATGATCTCTACCATAACACGACCTCTATTTCAAATAAAGTTTCTAGCATGTTTAGTTCATTTACTGGGACAGTCAAAAGTATTCCGTTATATTACAGACTATGGGAAAAATCGTTTAAAATGATTTTTAATGATGTTATATGCTTTCAAACATAATAAAATTGCTATGCATTTATCAACTGCACTAAAATATGCATTCTGTGGAATATGCGGTGCAAAGAATAGTTATAATTCATTTACAGGGTCACGCAAAAGAATTCCGTTACATAACGATACAGGGATGGAAGCAATTGTTTGCGGCGTATTTTAATTATGTTAAATTATTTCATGTACAATGAAATTGAAATACGTCTCTGAGGTTTACCTTTACTTATTTCATGTATAATACGCAGTGCATAGCATCTACAGGGCCACACAAAAGATTTCAGATACTATATTCTATCCGAAATACTCTACAGTAACGATGATTGCTGGAAATGAATTTTTAATTATGTTAGGTGCTTTTATGTTTCACTGTATTTATGCATAGTAAATGGTGTGCATAAATGCTGTAATTCATATACAGGGCTACACAAAATAATTCGTAATGGTTACTGGGTATGGTTGCAAATTACTTAAAGATGGTTTTTAAAAGAGTTATGCATTTTGACACGGAACTGCATTTGGTTTACTGACAAAAGTTTGTAGAACACAGATAAAAGGATATACAGGGTCACGCAAAGAATTGGGTACATGGCCGTCTATAAATGATAATTTCTGGAAATGTGATTTCAGTAGTTTGAGAGTGTTTTACTTTGAATTAAACTTTAGCTAATTAGTGGCATGTAATAAAGTTACTAGGTTAACTAAAGGGCTGTACAAATGTATACAAGTACGTTTTGATCTATTAGTATAAATTTCGGAAAGAGAAATTTCAACCTGTTATGCATTTTTTTTTTTTTACTAAACTAAATTTTCCCATTATATAGTATACACTATATGGCCAAGGGTGACCGATCACTTGCGAGTTTTGACGTTTTGTTAAATATCTAGAAAAATACATGAGGAATTAACCTAAAACTGCAGGTGTGTAAACGGTATAGTACAGGTCATATATTTCCGCGAAGATTGTTTTCCTGAAACCCCATAAGGGACCGTCAAAAAATTGAAAAAAACAAATATTTTTTGGATAACCCTGTAAAAACTAATGGAGCAAAAACGTTTAAACTCGAATTTATTAATAAGTGGCTTATTGTAGTATACTGTGTTCATTTTTATGAGGATGGCATGTATGCACGTAAAGAAATTAAGGTTTTTATTAAAACAGTCCCAAATTTCGCCAAGTATTTTACTTATACTTTGCAGAGTTCTTAATATAAGAAAAAGTTCTTTTCAGAAAATATGACAAACAACATTGTTCACAATACTCTGCAGTCAAAATTAAAAAATAATAAAAATTGGAGGAAAAATAAGCAGGTTTACTAAAAAATGTTTCACTGCGCATGCGCGAATGCAATCAAGATATAATGTGCATAATGTGTTAGGTAAATGTATAAAGCAACTTTTGTAAAAATCTCAAAAACATAGTTTGAAATGTCTGATAATAATCGTTTATAGAATAAGCTCCACATCCGTTGTTCCCAAAATGAAGCAAAAACATGAGGTGCTGTATCCATATATCCATTGATTAGTGTAAATTTAGCTTACACAGTATTGCACGTACTACTGTATTTGGATGAAATCCCTCTTCTTTTTGCTTCATTTTGGGAACAACGGATTTTGAGATTATTCTATAAACGATTATTATCAGACTTTTCAAACTAAGTTTTTGAGACTTTTACAAAAGTTGCTCTAAACATTTAGCTAACACATTATGCACATTATATTTTGATTGCGTTCGCGCATGCGCAGTCAAACATTTTTTAGTAAACCTGCTTATTTTTCATCCAATTTTTTTATTATTTTTTAATTCTGATTACAGAGTAGTGTGTACAATGTTGTTCGTCATATTTTCTGAAAATAACTTTTTTTTTTATATTAAGAACTCTGCAAATTATAAGCAAAAAACATGGCGAAATTTGGGACTGTTTTTATAAAAACCTTAATTTTTCTACGAATACACATGCTATCCTCATCAAAATGAACACAGTATATTACAATAAGCCACTTATTAATAATATCGAGTTTAAATGCTTTTGATCTATTAGTTTTTACAGGGTTATCCAAAAGATATTCGTTCTTTTTCAATTTTTGACGGTCCCCTATGGGGTTTCGGGAAACAATCTTCGCGGAAATATATGACCTATACTATACTGTTAACACACCTGCAGTTTCAGGTTAATTCCGCATGCATTATTCCAGATATTTAACAAACCGTCAAAAATCGCAAATGATCGGTCACCTTTGGCCATAAAGTGTATATATAAACCTACAAATTGAATACAGGGCTGTTCAAAAGAATTAGAATACGTATTTCGCTCTAGACGGTAACCACTGAAATCAGTTTTTTAAATGCTTCATGTGTTTTCTAAAATGTTCACTTAGTTCTCTTATATACCTTATTTCCCTAAATAACGACGTTTTGTTAAAACATTCAGGAATTGTTCGAAAGTGTTTCATAATCTATGCTTAACGCATGATTTTTCTTACTTATTTCTTTTTTCGTTTATTAATATACTTCAATCTTAACTGCATCATTTGCTGAAAACCGCAAGTAATTATAATGGTTCCTCGTGAAGTTTCAAGCGTTTAAAATTTGTACAACGTGATTGACACACCTAAAATGAAACTTTAAATCGTGTTTTCTCAAAATGATAATTTTCGTTGAGTTAGTATATTTAAAATATACCATGCGTCTTATTTTTTGTCCAGTTTTCATAATATTAAGTATTATTTTTTGCAGAATGCTATATTTCAAAATGTAGCATTAATATGTATGCATTAGTGTACATAAAAGAAAAATTTGGTAGTAATATAACATTTTTATGTGAAATTTTAAGAAAAATTGCAATATTGGAAGTTTTTTATTATTTTTTCTCAATATTTTAGTTTAATTTTAAAACGCATATAAATTTTTGTTGCAATATTTTAAATCTACCATTTAACAAAACATCAGGTTCCTAAAACCAAATTTAATTATAATGGAGCTTTTTTTAATTATAATGAATAATTAACATATTTTAATTAATAACTTAATTAATTAATTGTAAACATTTTTGTATAAAATTGATTAACTTACTTAGAAAATGTTTTTTTTTTTATTATGTGTGCAAAATTTCCATACATTTGAGTTAAAAATAAAAAACAGGGTTTTGAACGTCCACGTTCGAACGTGATTTGTAGATTTGTATATATATTACATTGTATACTAAAATTTAGTTCAGTTAGGAATCACGTAGCACAGTTGAAAATTCCTTTTCAACAATTTCCGTGAATAAACAGAAATGTTTAAACTTTAAAACACACTTTGACTCTATTGAAGAGAAATGTAGTCGATATGTATTTTGCAACACTGTGCATGATCTTTCTTTATATACATCAAGTAATATTCAAAGTACTAGTATTTATATACACCAAATAATAGTAAAAATACTAGTATTTATATACATCAAATAACATTTAAAAAATTATTTATATCTAAAAACGCGTACCACAACTGAAAACGCACTTCAAGAAATTATTGTACATGGACAGAATATGTAACCGAATTATTTTGTGTGTCCCTGTAAATAACCGATGAATGTTATATCAGTGCATCAGTTTTAATATGTTCGAAATAAAGCAACAACTTCAAAATACACCGTATACACTGTAAAAAAAACCACTGTAAATTTGCCAGCACAAACTCGACCACAGTTGAATGTACTGTATCTTCTTTGGTTTCCTGACTATTTAAACATTAAAAATACAGTAGTTTTATTAAAATTAACAGTACAATGTACTGGCAGTTTGGACGCATTTGGACGACTGCACAAACTACTGGCGTCTAAATTGCCAGTACATTGTGCTGTTAATTTTACGCAACTACTGTATTTTCCATGTTTAAATAGGAAACCAAAGAAAGATACAGTACATTCAACTGTGACCGAGTTTGTGCGCGAGATAAACTGTACTGTAAAAATGTCGGTTTTTTTTTTTTACAGTGTACGACACATACATCGCAATCCTAGTATATTTGTGTAGTGTGAGAGCATGGGCAAACTGACAGATGGCACAGACAAATCGAATTCACAAACACTTTTCAACTATGTCGGAAAATATTTAAAATCAATCGTCAATTACAGATCACAAAAACACTCTTTATTATTATGAGGAAATTTGAACGAAATTTTCGCCAATTTCGATCTCAGTAGTGGTTTTCACAGATTGCATGTTCTTTATTTGTTTGTAAAACTACTTTCACAGTAATAAAAGTAAATAACGCTTTTTTATGAGCGTGTCTACCGCGTGATTTTTTTTCTTCTCAAAATTTATTAAAAATTTGGAAACACATCATGCATGATTTAACTCAGATTTGAATAGCCTCTGTATGTATGTGCAGGATTGCCAGTTTGGCCTCCATTTTAACCGAAATTTTGACATGTATGAAAATCACCTATAAAACAGATTAAGTAAAATAATGCTAAAAAGTGATAAACTCTCAATTAATTTTTAGAATTATGAAATTTTTAATACTGAATTTGTTGATTCATAATGTCACACATGTTTGCAATGTAAAACAACATTTGTGGGATAAAAATGTTTTATTTTGTTAATACATACAAAAGTAGCAAAATATTTACAGTAGAAAATGTTCTACATAAATATGAGAAAAGAAAACATCTGAAGTGTCATTTCACATAACAATAGCGATTTTCAAGTTATACTTCCTGAAACTTCCTGAATCACTTTTTAGCATTATTTTACTTAATCGAAATTTTGACTTCAGACCGGAACTTTTGGAAGAAGAATTTTTACTTTTAAGTAATCAACAAAAGTTTGACATTATATAAATCTGAAAATACTGTTTGCATTTTCAGTGAATCCGAATTATTTAAATAAAAGTGAAGGTCAAACTGGCAACCCTGGTATGACCATTAATCAGTTGCATAAAAGCATTACACTGTTAAAAATATGCAGCTTTTGCTGCATAGTCACTCCACGGCTTTTATAGAAAATGGTTACTTGACTATATTATGGAGCATTCTCATTGGTCAGAATAGAGATATTCTTTAAAAGCGGTGGAGTGACTATGCAGCAAATACTGCAGATTTTTAACAGTGTTGGATTTATGAAACCATGAGATTTCAGTATTAACTGTTAGGCTTAATTGTAATAAAGCTTAATAAATATTAAGTGCAATAAAATCAATTTCAAACTATTTCTCATTTCTTTTCTCCTTTTCCCCCCTCTAAATGAGGTGTGTATGGGGTTGTGTATGTTACACTAGGGCGTGGTATGCATGAAAATATGGTAAGTTGGGGAAAGCATTTTGTAGGAATTTCTTAACGGTACTTGAAAAAATCAGTTTAGGAAAGTGGCACTTCACAAAAAAGCAGTTTAGTCAATAATGTTAATGTATTCCAAATGCTTGGGCAGTTATGCATAAGCACAGTACGACATAAGTTCGCCACTAAATTTCAGTGCATTTGAAAATCACGCACACATGCCATAGAAATTGCAGTTTTGTTTAAAATTGTAAAAAAATATATCCTTACGATGTGTATGGCTAAGCCTGTTTACAGTGTTTTAAGCCTATTTTATATTTATAAGAAATAAATATTGTAAATTTCCCCGAAATAATATAATTAATTTCTTTTATCTGAAAAATTTCGTGTTGCCCTCTATATTTATTATTTTAAACAAACAAATCATGACAGCTCTGCGCCACTTATCTCTTCTCTAATCGGGAAGGATATCTCCTGTTAGTTTCGATATTCTAATCGCGTGTGTAAAGCAAGAAAAGGCATTATTACTTTTTGATGAATTTGCAGGAGTTGGAGAATCTTTAGGAATCAATAAATCTTCTGCACAGTTGTAGAAACTTCATTTTTAATATTTGAAACAGTATATATCAAATCAAAATCAGTTAGTTTAGCAGGTGGCATATTATGATGTATTAAATGAGAATCATCTGTTTTATTATCTGTAACACAGAGAAATAATCAATTGAGAATCACCCTGTTTCGTACCACCATTTTCACTTCATTCATTCTATCCCTGCATTTCTTTTTTCCTAAATGTTTATCATTCCGTAGATCCACACTGTACCTTATGTCAATTATTGGAGATCATGTCCTTTTCGCATATTTGAATCCAGTTGATTTTTCGAAAGAAGCTTGCAGTCTCTTTAAAATAAGACGACCAGTTTTGGGTAGTGAAAATTAAATGAAAATTTAAAAAATCCATCAAATAAAAATTTTCCCAACTGTAAATTTGTGAAAACCTATAATTTTTATTTTAAGTCAATACTTGAAAAATAAAAAAAAAGAAATTTTCTTACTGATAAAATATACATTACTCAGTGCAATAAATGACAATTTATCTATGAGAAAAGCACCAATTATAAGAGAAGAAGTTACCAAGAATAATATATATCTAAACATCAGTGACTGATTTATTATATGCAATTATTGGTTGATCGCGTGCCATAAAAATCATTTGAAATACGTTTCGTGTTCATCTATTCTAATTACTTGAAATATTGCACTAGACAATGGTATCATGTTTCGGAGAAAATTTATGACTCATATTTCTATTTCATACCTATGAATTGTTAATTTCTACAGTCATTATGGATCGGCCCTCATTCTAAAAGTAATTCCATTTTCTGAGTATAGATGTTCTGTTTCATATACTGTATTCTAGTTGAAACAAAGGAAGTACTTAAATTAATTAGATTTTAATTCAATACATTATTTTTATCTAGGAATTTTCCTTTGTTTTAGACCTGAAGTTTGAAATTAGAAAAAGATATGTATCAATTAAAAAAAAAAAATAATTTAATGTAGTTTAAAGTTGAAAATAACAATGTACTTTATATTGCAAATATAGATAATAAGATTCGTTGTAATAAATGTGCACATAGGCTACTCTTTACAGTTCGCCGTTTATTCCGTCAGAATGCTACCAGTACTTTCAAACAGTAATATTAGCTGTATTTAATCTTTCATTAAATACTATTGAGTTGTTGGAAAAGTCATGACGCATTTCTGCAATAGATGGCGGTATATCATTGTTGGCCGTAGATATCCTACATGAGAGTTGGACTTGCGGTAACATAAACCACGTGTTTGAAATGCCAGTTAAAAGTACACATTCAGAGCTTTTAATCTAAGCAAGATATCTAGAGAATTGGGTGCATATTAGAGTTTTAACGAAGAGTTGAAACACAAACTCTCCACTGTTTTCATGTTTTACTGTTTCACTCTTCATAAAGGGTAAATCACTCGCCGAGCTTGTGAAAAGTTATTAAAGTGTACGTGAGCAATATACTGTATTAACATTATTCCCTAAGATGGTTCAATAAATTACGTGCTGGCTATTCTAATCTGAACGTTGCAACTCGGTCGGGGAGATCAACCGAGGTTGATGATAACAAACTAAAGAAATCGATCGTTTCAAATCCTAGATCTACAACATGACAGAATGCAGACTCATTGAGCATTCATCATTCAAAACTTCACGACCATCTGACAAAACTGTGATACAGCATAGTCAACAGACTCGATATTTGGGTTCCTCGTGAACAGAAAGAAGGACATTTGATTGAGCGTATAAATATCTGCAATATGTGCATGAAACTTTAGAAAACGACCCTTATTTAAAGTACATGGAGGTTAGGAGAAATGAATTGTTTCGAACAATATTGAGCGTCAACAGTCCTGGTCTCATCATTCAGATACGCAGCGGTTGAAAACAAACATGCAAAGAGGGAGGTTATCTTTCACTGCTTTGTAATTTTAAATGATCTGTGTTTTTCGAGCTTCTTTTAAAAACCAAAGCACCAATTCAAATGTGTATTGTCAGAAGTGAAATCATTTAAATGCATCCATAAGTGTTCGGAAATGCCCAGAACTCTTTAATCATAAATATATTGTTTTCTACCACAACAATTCAAGACCACACACAAGTTTGATAACCCGTCAAAAATTATTAGAACTTAAATGAGATAGGTTGCTATCTCATTTGCTTGTGTCGCTCAGTTCAAAACTCCTTGCATGGTATAACAATCTAAACGGTAAATAATCTAACCGATGTGCAATAACCATTTCCGAAATAGATTTCAAAAAGACTGGTGTTTCATAATTTTGGAAAATATAATCTAACCACTAATAAAGATTCTCAATAACCTTTTCCGAGTTAGATTACAAAAAGACAAATGCTTCTTAATCTTGTAAAATATAACCTAACAACTAATAAAGATGTAGAATATCCATTTCTGAGTTAGTTTTCAAAAATACAGATGTTTCTTTGTCTTGGAAAATATAATCTAACAACTAATAAAGATGTACAATACACATTTCCGAGTTAGATTACGAAAACACAGATGTTTTTTAATCTTGGAAAATATAATCTAACCACCATTAAGGATATACAATAATCATTTCCGAGTTAGATTACAAAACGTCACATGTTACGTAAGCTTGGAAAATATAATCTAACCACTAATAAAGGTGTACAATATCCATTTCCGAGTTAGATTTAAAAAAAGATAGATGTTTCTTAATTTTGGAAAATATAACATTTATAATAAAAATGTACAATGTCCATTTCCCAGTTAGAATTCAAAAACACAGATGTTTTTAAATCTTGGAAGATATGATCTAACCACTAATAAAGATGTGCAATAACCATTTCCGAGTTAGATTCCGAAAATTGCTCTTTATCTTTAGAAATCTCATAATATATTTTCGATATTTAAAGAATCATTAATAAAAAAGAATTTTATTTTGCAGCCACTGATTTTCGGAAACGTTTTCCGGGTACTTTTTACCACAACTTAATCGGTCTTCTCATGTTAAACAAACATGTTTGAGAGGTAGTCGTGATGTTTTAACAGAATTAACATTAGCAGTAAAACTGACATTATTTTGTTTTTCTTGTATCTATAAATACAATTGCGCAGCCGAAAATCTTTAATTGAAAGCTAATAGCATTAAAAAAAAAATCGGTATTCCGGTTCTAAAATTGATTGATATATTTCCACAATGAAAACTACTCGGAAATTTTCCGAAAATTAGTGGCAGCAAAATAAACTTTTTTTAAAATAAATGATTCTTTAAATCTCAAAATTTGTTGGTTTCCGAGCTTTTTAATAAAACGTTTTTTGGAAACATGAGTAGCTGGGGAGACGTTATTGTACATTTTCCTTCTTGGTTATATCATATTTTCGTTTAAGAATTATTTTTGTAGTGTAGAAAAGCAGATAAATGTTCTGGTTTGATAGTAGTAGACCGACAGATATAGACGGTTGTATATAATGTATATAGTATTCAATATATTTTAGTAATATAGTATGCATAATATATGACAGATAAAACGTGCTACATATCAGTAGTTAAAATTTGGGAGAAATAACAATTTTCTTCTGCAACAAAGAATGGCGCTGTGCTTGTTCCAACAATAGTCCATAAAACCATAAAACTAGATACTATTATTTTTCGGTATAAGAAAGCAATTACAAAGAATATTGGGATACATGCACCTACTCAAACGAACCGATAAGACGTGTTAATTGAATATACCGAGAGAAAAAGAAGCTGGGGGCAAGGGGTAGTAATATTCCAATGTAAAAGAAATTTTAAAATTAAAATTGAATATCTTCCCGTTTGGTATGTAAAATGTACAGAAAATGTCAAATATGATGTCAAAATCGTGTGAACTTATGGAAAATTACAAGTTCAATTTAAGTATAATCAGTTTCAAAATGATGACGAACCTCAAAGCTTATTTTTTCCAGTCGATTGGCTACAATCGTTTTTTTATGACAATTTTCTGATTGAAATAAATAGAGTGCTCTTTTCTTTTGGGAGGGGTTGGGATTTCGACTGCATATAAATTGATATATTATTTCGATGTTTCTTGACTTTTATGAAATATTCACATTTTATCATTTAAAGAATACAAGTTTTGTTTTGAAAGTACGTCATTTTAAGTTTATATTATATGCCTCTGCATCAAAAATAAAAAAATCGTGAATGTAACTGTGTTATTCTGGTTGTTGTTAAATGTTATATGCATTATCTGGAACGCATTGCATAAAATATGTTTATGCTTATAACTTTAAATTAGTAAAAAATAGATATATTTAATTTTCTAAAGTAAAATTTTTAAAAAGTGAGATTGTATAAATATTTATTTTCACTTTTGTACAAGTGATCTGATATTTTTAAAGTAACAATCTATAAAATTTTCGGTAGCATCTGACATTTTAAAGATACAAGACCAGTTGAATAAATGTAATTAATGTATCTATTGCAGTTGCATAACAATGTAATATTACGTACAGTAATGCTCATTATATAACACATAATTAGCCTTTTGAAGATCCCTCTAAACTACATAATTCACTTTATTAGGGAGATGAAGACGGTTTAGGTGTAATGGCCTTAGTTAATCTTCAGAAATCTTAATTCCTTAGGAATTAAATTTTACGACTGTAGGAAAGTTCTGACACTATATGTTTATTAAATGCATTTCGCTCAGCAAACTACATGGAGAACTTAAATCTAGTCATACAATTTCACTGAACTCATATTAAAAGATTTCAAAAATGTTATATAAAAAAATAATATGAAAAATAAATGCATTACATTATTAAATTAATTACATCAGATATACTAATTTTAATTGCCAAAGGGTGTAAATTAAAACTTTTAAAACAGTAAAAATAGGTTTATTCAACCGTTTACATGTACCCGATTCATTTTCAAAACAAATAAAATAAAATAATATTTTAAAATTGCGCTGTCTATAAAACGCCATTATGCCATCATTCAATTTTTCACGTACTGTTTCTTATTATGCAAGCTGTATTTTTTTTATTTTTCTTGGATGTTTATATTAATTTTCGTAACAATTGAGTACATCGAGCCATAATTTTGGTAAGTTTTATGATGCTAAATCGTTACATATTCAATTTTTGCGTGTTACAATCTTATTTATTTATCTCTTTATTATATTATTACATTTATCTGTTTTGAAAATGACTCGGGTAAAATCAAAACATGTAAACAGTTGAATAAACCTATTTTTACTGTTGTGGGATCTTGGATTACACCTGGTAGCGTGGTGGTGTTTTTTCAAAAGCGTATGACAAAATTTAATAAAGAAAAATGCTTTATTGAAATAAAACAAAGGATTAATTCTAGATTAAGGTTTGCGCACATACAGAATTTTAAGTATAATTGAAGAAGGGTCGTTGAAGGATATTCGGCAACTGCTGGATTAAGTAATAAGTCCCAATAGGTTGGATAGATTATCAATAGATAAATAGAGTCTCCGACTTGGTCAATAATGGATTAAGAAAGTTTCTTTCTCCCGTGTTTGGAGAAACGCACTGCTTTGACAGCTAAAATCAGTTTGTCCTTCTTTCTTGAGTCCGAGCACTAACCCCTAGGGGCTGTGCATATATAACGTTATCATTTTAGGGGGGAGGGGGGGGGTCTGGCAAATGATATCGTTAGACATCCCTAGGGGGAGGGGGGGTTCGTCTTTTCATATCGTTATCATTTTCGATTCCACCAAAATTTTCTCTTTTTATTTATAACTTGGCCTTTACATCAGAATAGAATGTTATCTTTTTTTAGTCTGTTATCTTATTTTTATGAAAATACAAAGTTATTATTAAAATCATTAAATGATTATAAAATTATTTAATTCCAAATTTCCTATTTCTTCTGTCATATGTGTATGCATATATAATTCGCTGTTCGAGAAAACATATGCGAAGTATGTTTCAAATGATACCTGTGTTTACTAGTAAATAAAGGAGAAAGAATGTTGTCCACCTGTTTTAGTGATAAGACGCTCTGTCTACCCTCTCCCACCCTGTGCGGGGGCAAGCGCAAGAAAACATTATTACTGTTGAATGTATTATGTAACAAAAAACTATTATAAAATACTTTTAAATAGTAACTATTTGTTTTAAGTGTTATTTGATAAAAAGTTATTTCATATATAAAGTGATATTTTATTGAGTTCTCTTCATTTGAATCAATGAAGCATGTGAAAAATAAATGTAATCATATTTGTATATCACTCCAAGCAAAAGAAAAAAATTCACAAATGAAAAGAATTTTTAGACATTGATAACGATATCATTACCGGGGGGGGGGGGTGTCCAAAATTGCCAAAAAAGTGATAACGTTATATATGCACAGCCCCCTACATACTACATGCCTCTGGCATTTGACTCAAAAATGGAAGTCAGCAAGGTTGATAGATGGAGCTACTGTTTGGGGTATGTTATTGCTGTATTTACATGGATCTCCTCATAGACCTGCCTTTGAAAGCTATTATTTTTTTTATTTTTTGCAGCAATTTGTGATTTTTTTAAACAGAATGTTTACTTTTAATGAAGTTAATATATTCTCTATAAATTGCCATCTTGCTGTGTGCCTTACTGCTGTTCATCCAGCAGAATAAAGGAAAATATTTCTTTTCACCATTCCTGTAGAAGACAGTCAGCGAGTCTTTTTAACTTTTTTTCATTGTATTTTTAAAAATACAAATACATATTTTTACTACTATTATTTGCATGTTTCTAATAACATTCCGTTGAATAATAATAAATTAAATTAATGTACAGTTGCTATTAATAAGATGTATTTTTATTAATTTACAATGTCTTAAAAGGAAAAGAGTACCTTAATCTGAAAGAATCTGAAATAATATTGTTAATAAAAATGATAGATCAAAGTATTTCTTTTTATCAAATAATTATGCTAAGCCTTTTCTGTATGAAAATGAAAATACAATAACATTCAAAATTATTTAAATTTCTTCCAGCAAAATTATAATGATAATAATAATAAATGATACACAATGAAATCAAATACAAATTAGTAATGTGATCAAAATAAATATGTATTCATAGCATTGTGATTTAAAGCAATATAAATATTATGTAATTGAAATATATCAATAATTTCATTCCCGAAAGTACTTGATTATTACTTGTAATAATTAATAATACAAATATAAAAGAAATGAAACTAAATTAAATGTTTAAAAAAAAAAAACTGCAGAATTGGCGTTTTGAGGCCTTGGCCGGAAGACTTGCTAGTTTTATTATCATAATAAATGTAATTAATATATATAGTATTATTATCACAATATCAATAAATTAATTATTTTATATAGAAAATATAAAATAGGGAATTAAAAAAAAATACTATTATCAATTTATTGAGGCAACGTGTGTGTGTATCGGGGGGGGGGGGGGGGATAGTAAAAAATATGAAAAAAGTGTCTTGGAACATCAGTGCACAGAATCGTATTTCCAACTTATTAAATTTCTTGAAAGTACTTGATCTATTACTCGTAATAATTAATAATGCAAATATGAAAGAAATGAAACTGAGTTGACTGTTTTAAACACTGCAAGAAAAAAAAAAAAAAAAAAAAAAAAAAAAAAAGAGAGAGAGAGAGAGAGAGAGAGTTCCAATTTATTAAATTTCCTGAAAATATTTGATATATTACTCGTAATAATTAATAATGCAAATATGAAAGAGATGAAACTGTGAGTTGACTGTTTTAAACGCTGCAAAAAAGAGAGAAAGAGAGCAGAATTGATGATTGAGGTCCTGACCCGAAAAAAAAGATGAAAAAAGTGTCTTGGAACATCAGTGCATAGAATCGTATTTCCAATTTATTAAATTTCCTGAAAGTACTTCATATATTACTCGTAATAATTAATAATGCAAATAAAAATTAAACTGTGAGCTGACTGTTTTAAACACTGAAAAAAAAGAAGAGAGAGGGGAAAAGAGAGACAGGGAGAAAGAAAAAAAGCTGCAGAATTGACGTTTGAGGTCCTGACCCGAAGACTTGCTAATTTCATTATTACAATAAATGTCACTAATATTTATAATATCATTATCACAATATCAATAATTTAATTATTTTAGATAGAAAATATTAAATAGGGAATTTCAGAAAAACATTGCAATCAATTTATTCAGGCAACATGCGTGTGTATGTGTGTGTGTGTGGCAGGGCCGAAACTAAGGGGGGGGGCAGAGGGGGCATGTGCCCCGGGCGCCAGAATGAAGGGGCGCCAAACGAAGGATTTTATCTTTAGAATGCATCATTTTATTCTAACGAACTGGTGGCTTTCATTATTATGGAACAGCGATTATAAATGAAGTGTTAGGTGAAGATGAAAGAGCAGTCGTAAAAAGTTAGAACTCTGATTTTCTGGTTAGAATGGGAAAAGAAACGGCAAAAAAATTATGCCCAATTTTTTCCCATTCTGACCAGAAAATCAGAGTTCTCGAAAAAAAAAAAATGGCCATAATAAAAAAAAAAAAAAAAAAAAAAAAATTCAAAAAAAATTTTGCCCATATTTTTCCCATTCTGACCAGAAAATCAGAGTTCTAACTTTTTACGACTGCTCTTTTATCTTCACCTAACACTTCATTTATAATGGCTGTTTTATAATAATGGAAGCCATCAGTCCATCAGAATAAAATAACTCTGTGAAAGCGGAAACTCGGTTAGGCAGGACTCGAATAATCGGGACTCTAATGTATATTTCATTTTAAAAATGATCTTTAGAATATTTTTGCTGGTGTTCAGAGGGACCTCCCCCTTGGATCCGCCACTGTAGATTACGTAGTTCAGTATTACATATTTTATGATTACATATTTTAAATTTTGAAATAAGTCGTCTATTATAAAATTAGTAAAATTCTTTTTGTAAATATACTTTGTGGAAGAGGGGGGGGGGGGGGTGCGCGCGCCAAAATCCATGTTTGCCCCGGGTGCAAAAAAGGCTAGTTTTGGCCCTGGTGTGTGTGTGTATGGGGGGGGGTAGTCAAAAAGATGAAAAAAAAAGTGTCTTGGAGCATCATTGAACAGAATCATATTTCCAACTATTTAAATTTCCTGAAAGTACTTGATGATTACTTATAATAATTAATAATTCAAATATAAAAGAAATGAAACTGTGAGTTAAATGTTTTTTAAACACTTAAAAAAAAGACTTGCTAGTTTCATTATTATGATAAAGGTAATTAATATTTATAGTATTATTATCACAATATCAATGATTTAATTATTTTAGACAGAAAATATTAAATAGGGAAGTTCAGAAAAATATTGTAATCTATTTATTGAGGCAACTGTATGGTACTAGTACTGGAGTGTCAAGTAATTATGTTATTAGAATTAAATTTTAATTCACAATGGGAATTACAACTATGAAGTTAGTTAAATATTGTTGATAGATTAATATAATGTCAAAAAAACAGGAATATAATAATTATAATTATTAATTAAAAATTATTTTTAAAGCAATTCCTTAAGATTGTCCTTCACTGACACATTCACCACACATTAACTTTGTTTATTATTAATATTTTGCCTGAAAGAAATACATGTCTTACTATTTAGTAAAATTTAATTTAATCAAATACTTTTATGTTTTGCAATAACCTTTTTAAACTTGCTCATAGTTTTTGATCCATTGATTAAAATTCATGTACCATTTTATAGTGTTAATAAATATTTTCACTTCATAAACCTTGTTTATTTTATTTTTGATGGAAATCTATTTACAAGTAAATGTAAGTGCTATTAATTTATATATTATAATTAATTTTAAAAAAGAACATATAATTTAAAATTCATATAATAAAATAAATTATGTGCGTTATTTTATCATTCATCATTTGAAATTGAAGAGAAATTATGAAATAATTTCTCTTTTCAAATATTTTATAGAAAAAATATCATTTAATACAACAATTAAAATAAATACGAAAACAGAAAAAAAAGTGAAATTCTAGGAAGAAATAACAAAACTTTTTTAACAAATTTTGCAAAATTTGTTTTTAACAAAATTCTCAAAACAATTTTTGTTTACGTTATTTATCTATAGGTTTTTAAAAATCATGTCAATTGTCACCGATAGATGGCAGAGCATTTTGGGGCTAAGCTGACTTCCAGTTCTTATATGGGGAAAACAGTGAATGCGAGAGGCATTTAGTATGTAGGGGGTAGTGGTCTGAGTGAAGAAGTCGTTCACCCTCGGTATATCTCTGAGAAAATACTGTAAGCCTGAGAGCCTGTCGCTCTCCACCAGTTCAAACACCTGAACTTTCTCTCTTGAGAATTAACTGACTAATTTTCTTCATCAAGGATCTCATCTCTAGATCCCTTGATTCAAAACAACAGTGACTCTTTAGCCACTAGGATCGTTTTCTCTATTATGTCACTTACAAATTATCGTGTGATAGATCGCCTGTATCCTTGCTTCCTTTTTTGGAAACACACTTTCACTTTCAGCTTGTTTGTGAGATATTTCCTCTGCCTTCTATTTAGTTTCACTTTAGCGGCATATTAAAGGAACACCAGATCTGCTTCATATTCAGCTACTTTTCGGTGAAGTGTCATTGACGATGAGGCATTACGATCGATCGATTCTATTTGACCATCCCGGCAAAAAGTAGGACTTAGCCAAAATCGCTGCCTGTTCTCACGAATACGTGGGATTCTCGTACACCAGCCAGTATCTGTATTTTAAAGGGTTTCTCTGATAAATTAGTAAATCAGTTTGATTTAAAGTTTTAATTTACGCCTTTTAACAATTAAAATGGGTACTTTTTTATCTATGAAAACTTTGGTTTTTTTGTGACGGTACAAATTAATTTTTTTTTTCTTAAACTTAAGAATAAAATAATATATTTTATTCTATTTTATACCATTATTATGAAATGTTTAAAATATACGAAGAAATGTAAATATCAGCTAAACAGTTGGCACCGCACGTTCTATAAAATTATGTATTTTAAAATAAAACATATTCTTAAATCCTATCAACTGGATATAATGTATACATATATTAATAGTTTCATATTATGGATGATCCAAACTGACTAGTAGCGACTAAAATAAAAAGTTAAGATTTTGGAAAGTAAATTAATAAATATCCTTTATAATTGCAATAAATTGTTTCTAAGACTATAACATTAACTTAGTACAGTAGAGCGCCGTTTATCCGGACGCCAATTAACCGGATTGTCCAATTAACCGGATCGATACAAGTCATTACTTTTTTCCCCATCTTCTCCAAAATTTTTAAAGTGAAACTTCTTTAGGCGTGAGACTCTTTTACCTTTTTGTATAGAAAATTGCTAAATTTATGAGAAATTTCGCATGTTTTACGACTATTAAAGGTGTACTGTCCCCTTAAATTCTTTGGAAAATTAGAGAAGAACATGTTAAAAAAACGCTCTTGAAATTACGTAATCATATGCAATTTCCTGCAGTCTATTAAAACTTTTAAAATGTAGAAAGTAGTAGAAAGTTTCTTCTGTACTATTTGGGCATTTTAGTGCAACTTTTAATACTTGCCAACTTTCAGCTTAACTTCCGTAAAATGACGCTTAATTTAATCCAGATTAAAGACGTTTCTAAACAGAAAATTTATTTATGTAACATTATATATTTAATTTCAAGTTTCCGCAGAGAATCTGGTTGATTTCATTTCTTTTTAAAAAAAAAATGCGTCCTGAAACGTTTTAACCTAGATCAAAATAACTAAATTTTACGGAAATTAAGTTGAAAGTTGACAAATATTAAAAGTTGCACAAAACTGCCTAAATAGTACAGAAGAAATACTTCAGAAAATTCACCATAACCCCAAAGTCACCCAGTATTTCGAAATAATTCCGTTATTTTCATAAACCCTTTTGAGAAGAACATAAGCGGCAGGTAAAAATGTTTTCTATGTTTACAATTCCTATACTGTTCCTATGTTACTGTTTATTACTGTTATTATTACTGTTCCTATGTTAAATGTTTTCCCAAACAGAACATTAACAGAAAATTTATTTGATGTAACATTATATACTTAATTTCATGTTTCCACAGAAAATCTATTTGATTTCATTTCTTTTTTTAAAAAAATGTGTCCTGAAACGTTTTAAACTAGATCAAACTAACCGAAATTTTACGGAAATATAAGTTGAAAGTTGGCAATTATTAAAAGTTGCCCAAAACTGACCAAATAGTACAGAAGAAACACTTCAGAAAATTCACCATAACTTCACAGACACCCGGTATTTCGAAATAATTCCGTTATTTTCATAAACCATTTTGAGAAGAACATAAACACAAGGTAAAAATGTTTCCTATGTTTACAAAAATATTTCTAAAACAAAAGGATTCTTTTTCTACGGGTAAAATTTGGAAAAGGCGTTTTTACTAATTTAGAAACCCATTGGTTTCTGTGGTTTATGATTGGTTCTTTTGCTAAATGCTTCTGAAAATAATGAAAATTTTCTAGAATCGGGGTTAACTATAAGTTGTGCTAAACTTTTGTAAACATTTCTTTCATAACAAAGTAAGTGTGTTACAGCATACGCTTCAAGTAGAGCTAGAAATGTACACGACATGTTTTTAACACTTTCCAACAAAGTTGAAAAGTGTTTATGCATTCGGTTTGTCTGTCCGTCTGTCAACGCTCTAACTCCCGTAAATGTGGTCGGATTTTCCTGCAATTGATAAAACTTAACACTTAAATGCCTGGTGTTGCTTTTCGGCAACATACCCAATTTAGGCTCTAAAATACTATTAGAATAATATTGAAGCTATAATGCTTAATGTTGCCAATAAAATACATTCTGAAAATATTATTAAATCGATTTTCAACATTCAGATGGCAACACAAGTACTGTTTAAGAATAAAGATAAATTTATTTTTTCAAATGTTGCTACTTGTTCTTTTTGTTTTTTTTGTTTTGTTTTGTTTGGAAACTTGCGAAATACCCTATTTTGACCTACAGTGAGCAAGTAAAATTTATTTCGTATTATAGTTCCTAAAATTCTTGTGTGTTTAATATTATAGAATTTTATCAAGGAAAATTATTTTTTCAATTAAACACCAGTATTGCCGATTAGTCATAAACTGTTTTTTAGCCGTAAATTATACTTATAACAAAATAGGATTTTTTTAAGTACTAGGGGGCACTCCCCCCTACGAGCCACGCTCGTCAACCCCCGTTCAGACACCGCAGACTCTAAAAGCACGCTAATTTGATCGGCTTAAAAAATATTTCGGAAGATTGAATTATAAGTTTAAAAACAGTGGCGATCTCCCTAAAAACAGGTTTCTATTCATTTCTCTTTGATTGGGGAATTTTAAAGCCAAATCGGCGGCTGTTAAATGATACAATGGCTGTTTCCGTATTTGATTAAATAAAATCAGTTGATATTTCAAAATAAGCTAATATAAAATGAATTAAATAAACAGAGTCTTTGCCCCCCGGTATTTTTTAGCAAAGCCAAAAGAAAGTTTTTTTTAATGCCCCTTTAAATGTATCGTTTTTAATCTGACGTAATTTTCACTAAACTTTTCTTTCTCCTTTTACTATTCACGTGAAAATAATTTTGCTAGAAATGAAATATTATTTGCGCTATCCTAATAAAAATAGTTGAAAATATCATCTTAAAATATTACATAAATGTCTCGCGCAATTTTTTAATTTAAACTGTTTTGCAATATTATTTTTGTTCATTTTACGTAATGTGTAATGTGACGTAAATGTGACGTAATTTCTCCTATTTAAGACCTCTAACGCATGTTAATGAATTTATTATTTTACAACATTCTTTCACTTTTAAAATTCACGTGTAATATGGTTTTTATGATAATTCGCAATGAGTTCCTGCTCTTTATATTTTCTTGTTTATAGAAGTCACGTGTATAATAAATTTTTAATATGAAGCAAGCATTATTGTTTGCGCTTTTTATACAGCTGGCAACAGGTTAAATTAGTACAATTTTCTAAAATAAGTAAAAAATATGCCTCAAAATGCTGAAAATTTGAATTTAAAATAGAAATAAAACCTCAAAAAATGAGTCAAATTAATAAACTGAGTGCAGTCTGCACACCTTGAAATTCTGACGCATAAAATGACCTAAAAATTATTAAATTCCGATGTACAGTTTTTGCTCTTATAAAACTTTTTTAATGGAACGATTTTGTCCAACTTTAGCATTAAATATCTCTTTAAATATTTCTTCGATTTTAAAACTGTCGGCATCAGCGTGTTTATTAAACATTTCTCTCTAATTCCACCGATTTTCATATTTTTGTAAGCAATATTTTGCTTAATATTAACGAAGAAAGACCTCCGGTCACAAAAAATTCAAAACCGGCGGCGGCGGTGGTGGTGACAGCGGTAGTTACTTTTTTTTAGAATAGAGAGATTTTTCCCATGATTTATTTAAAAAATGAAAGCCGAAAAACATTATTACAATGATTTTTGAAAAATCAGGCAGTTAAGGGTTAATTAGGATCACCAAGGCACGATCGGTATTGTATACGAAATATGTGGGATTAACAGTTTATTTACAGGGGCACTCAAAAGAATTCCGTTACATTACAGTCTTCAGGGGGAAATCGTTTGCAGTGTATTTTAATGACATTACGCTATTTCAAAATATTGAAACTGATATAACTCACTGAATTTCAGTACAAGATGATTACTATACAATACGGCAATGCAATATATATACAGGACTGATCAAAGAATTCGGATAATTTCCCGATTGTAGATAGGAACAGCTAAAATTGCACTTTCAAATGTGTTATGCGTTTTTATATGATTGAATTAGACAAAAAAATTTAGCGGTACTACTTGGTTATCCCGTTGATTAATGTCGCCAAATTACATAAATTGCAAAAACACTTGCCAAATTATACAAATTGACATAATTTTTATTTTAAATAACGAAAGAACAAATAAATTAGTATAACATTAATAAAAATACAAATAAAACGTCGAAATAAAAGTCATTTTATAACTTAAACGCGTGTAATTTGCTTAAAGTCAAGTGAATGTGACTTTTACGATCAACCATTATTGGCATTTAATCTTATAGATTGGCAATAGATTTTTGGTCGACGGCATAACCCAGTAGTACCATTTTAACTTATTAAACGGTACAGTTTTGTATCATTATTCTGAATTCTGGAAAGTGTTTCATAATCTATGCTTGACACATGATTTTCTCTTTCTTGTTTTATTATTATTTGCTCCGACATTAGTTTTATTATTGCACTCTTTTATACAACTCAACTTGGTTTTTGTATGAATAGATCAAATTTTGTAATCCATTTTTCAATCACTTCTTCCTATGCTAGAGTTATATAAATACTCTTTAATAAAATAATCCTTTTAATACTGGCTTTTTCATTAATCGTTGCGAAAGATTAATCTAGGAAAATGTAACATTTGAAGTTACTGAAAAAATAAATAGCTCAAAAAGTATTTGTAAGAAAATCTTTGGACAATTTGCGTTAGAAAGGTAAAAAAATTTATTTTTCTTGATATAAATTTCAAATCTAATGATTATGCCGTTTTTAAAATATTAAAATTCAAAAGTTACCAAATTTCACAATGGAGTACAACAGCGAAACCCTGACGAGTAAAAAGGCAATGCGTCCTGACGTATTTACTGGCTATAGCACGAATCGTAAATATAGTAGCCTTATTATTCTGTTAAAATATAAAAGTGAATTATGATGTCACGAGAGCATGGTTTTATTTAATTCTCGTCTAGATGCTCAATTTCTTTTAATTGTGAATAATGTAGGTTAATTCACTATGACCTCATATTTAAAACGAATATAGGTTTAATGTATGGCTTTTACAAGAGAAAGTGATATCATGAAGGGCTTTTCATGAATTTGAATTTCTTTTCTATTTTTTTTTCAAGAATCAAGACTACATTTATTTAGGCTTAGGAAACATTTTTTTTTTTTTTTTTTTCTTTTTTTAAATACTGATAGAAAAGCAAATTTCTCAAGGCTTTCAATATATTGAAAAAGAGAACATATTTGCCGAGATTCATAGTCTGTAACGGTGTTTAGTTTAAAAATTGTTTTTTCTAATCAAACATGTTTAAAACCCCGGGCAATGTCAGGTATTTCAGCTAGTTATAAATAAGATGTATACGTTAAAACACACAAACTTTCTCAAAGGTACAGACGAACAAGAACTTTTTTATGAACTTATACAAATAAAATTAACGATAAAGCATAATATCAACGTTTCGAACTGCTTCTGCAGTCGTCTTTGGGATAAATATGATGTGAAATGTTTAATAGTCCTGAAGACGATTGCAAAAGCATTTCGAAACATCGATATTATACTTTACTATTTATTTTATTTTTTCAAGTTTATATAAAAGTTCTTGGTTATCTATACCATTGAGCAAGTTTATGTGTTTTAACGTATACATCTTAATTATTATATACAATATAGACATGGTGCAATTATCCTACATATGTTAGAAAAATTATGTTAAAAAGTTTAGTTTTGATCACAATACAAAATTTGAATAATTGTGGAATTTAATTATAAGTTAATCAATTAAGTTTAAAGGCATTTTTATAAGCAGGCCATTGTGGATAAATCACCAAATTTTCTTTAGATTTACAATTATGAACGAGTTACAACAACAATGAGTTTGAGAACGCGCCAAGCGACGCTTGCTAAAAAGGCCATCTGGCTGTAAAACTGCAATAACGATTTATTTTAAATAATAAAATGCAGAAAATAGAAATAAAAATAAAGAGTGTGATATATATTTTTGAAATTATACGTTTTAATGAATTAATAGCTTCATATTATTTAAATTATAATTATACATTAAAAAAACAATTTAAAAATTCCCCTAATATAGTTTAAATACTGTTTTTTTTCCCTTTCCTGTTGCCATATGTTAAAAAGAAAGAGAACAAAAATTATATACTTTTTTAATTCACTAGCTCGCGCTTACGACAAAAAGCGGTGAAGTTATTAAAGTGGCAAACTAGCGTAATGTGACAATATTTTTGTGATGAAACATGAATTGAACTCATGAAATCAATCAAGATGTTTCAAGATAAATATTGAATGCTTATAAATGAGTGTTTTTTATTTCTACTTTTAAACTTATTCTTCTTTATGTAACCTAGCAGTAAACCCGTTCTTTGAACGAAGCGTTCGAGAAAAAAATATTCATCAACCATAAACACAGAAGACGCAACGGTTTCATCGATAAATGTGAATGGGTCATTTACAAAATCTGTCCATCTTTTGGAATAACAAAATAAAATTTTTAGAAATAATCAGAATGTTTTAATGTTTTGTAAATAATTAACTTACCTCATAAACATTAATATACAAGCATCAGCAGAGACCAAATTACTAAGTTAACATTTTCAAACTTTTTTTAAATTTTAATTAACTTCATTAATGAGATAAGTGAGCACGGTAATGACAAATTAAACAGAATACTTTTATTTTTCCCCTGGCATAAATGGCAGCCATTATATCTGCTGGCCCATACAATGATTTTCTATTTCTTATATAATAAAAGCAGATTAATAAATAACAGTTTATTTAATTATCAATTAGAAGTGGGTACGGTTATGACGTACAAAAAATACTCACCAAAACATTCAAAGACTTTGCTTGTTTTATTGAAACTATAAAACTGCTCTATTCACCTAAACCTGATAACAAGTTGCCTTTTAAGGAGTAATTTTGCCTTGATAAAAAGGCATGTGCTGCCCTTTAAAAAATTGCAGATGAATTTTTTGTCAGAAGCATGGCAATGACACTTTTTCTTGTTACACAGTCTAAAATAATTATTAAGAATTATAGATAAGTTTAATTATAAAAATAACTATTTTTTTAATTAGTAGCATCTTAATAAATAAAAATGTATTAAAAAATTATAACCATTTGTTTTAAATAGAACTTAATCAAATCTCTGCGTAATAAATTGCTTGTTGGGACAACCTACGGTAATGACATTTTGACTACAAAAGAATATATTTCTTATTTTAAATTTTTTTTATAAATAATAATATATCTGTAAATTATCATTAAAGACACATCATAGTTAAAATGCAATAATTAAAATTATGATATTTAACTATTTTTCTGTGCAAATGTGAAAGGACAGTAAAACACAACTCTTTTTGAAAGACAACAACACACATAAAAATATGTCGGCAATTTCACCGATAAAAATGGAACATATTACAAGGATTTTTTAAATGAGATTCACTTTTCACTTTCATTTTCAGTCTAGACCAAGGTTAAAGTGTCCCATTACAAAGGTAAATTGTTTTAACGTATACGTGCAAACCAAGCAGTGTGCTATTAAAGGGCTAAATAGCATAAATCCGTCGTTTATACTGAGTCATGTTTAAAAAAAGGCGCATTTTTATACGCGAATTTGGAGCATTTTACTTTGCGGCTGCGTGAGGAGATGACATTTTCCCTTACGTCTAATTATTCTTACTATAATGTGCAAAATTAAAAAGATTTTTATCCCCAGACTCTTTTTAAGGGTTAAGGATTATTTTAAAGGGTCAAAAAATCATTTTTTTTTTTTTTTTTTTTTTTTTTTTTTATAGATTAAAGTTAAACTTGAAAATAACTTTAAAATAAGTTTCATCAAAACTGTCACTTTGGTCAAAACTTCCATGATTAATAAGAAAGAGGTGGATACTAGATAGATTTTCACCTAATAGATGCACAGCATGGCCTAATATTATGTTCATCACGTAAAAAATTTCAAAACGATGACTATTTTTATATTTAAAAAACTTTAATATTTTGAGAGGGAGGTTGTCAATTTTTTTTCCAAGAGCTAATTATTGTATTTTTTCCAGTGCAGGTCATTTAAAAAATATATTATATCTCCACTAAATAAAAAAAAAATTAGCCCACTGTGATAATTAAATTCTCAGAAATCCTGCACGAAAGGCATATAAGGTGAATTCATTTATTAAAAAAACATTAAATTTCAAATTAAATTAAATCCTTTTATATGCATCTAGATTCTTTTTAGAACATTAATTGTTAAAATCTATCTTTTTAATGTGTGTTTAAAATTTCATATTTAAAAGCTAATTAGATGTTGAGTTATTGCTATCCATGTGTAAGTCACTTTTAAATGCAAGTTGTCAGTTTAAAAGGTACCTGGACACTTAAGGTTTGGCAAAATAATTTCGCTACGTTTTATAAAAAATTAAAGCTATAATAGAAATTACATTTTTTAAAAATCACTTAATTTAATTAGTTAAAAGGCTTATTACGTATTTATTTTACATCCCCGTAAATTTTCCTTATGAGATAGAAACATTTTTAAATGTTAACTTACAGTTTTAGTCTTAAAAGGAAAAAAACGATGTTTTCGGGATGAAAGGAATATTGTTTTTATCAAAATGTGTGCATTTAAAAAAAAAACAAATACAAAAATAGATTCAATTTAATTAATCAGTTAAAAAGCTCATAAAAATCACTTAAAAATAAGATTATACGTTTCAAACTTGTTTAAAGGTTCTAATCAGTAATGTAAATAAACACAAATTTGCGAGAGATTACATGATTCAACTTGCAGTTGAGAGCATATGCCACAAACAATCAAACACGTAGGTGGTATTTGTGTCAGGTCAAATCCTCCATTCCAGTCATTTATTGACAACTGAGATAAAAATAACGGAATTTTTATAGATTTTTGATTCCACTATTCTCATATTACGGTAGGTAAAGTTAAACAACTTACAAATTTAAATTATAATTAGTATAACAATGTATAGAAGTAAGTTTATAATAATGAACAAAACTCGCCTTTCCTCATGTTATTAAAATATCTAGATGTTGTCATAAATTCTAAATTTAGGTCGATTAAAATCAAAACTTATATCATGAAATAGGGAAAAAAAAATCACCAATAAAAAAAAAAAAAAAAAAAAAAAAAAAAAAAATTCGGGATTTATGGCACAAGATTCGGAATGATACTTTTTCTGTTTATATTGAAATATATATTCCTCGCTATATTTGAAAGTTTAACTGTTGCAGTTCTAGTATAATAAGAAATAATGGCATAGCAAAGGAGCTCAGAATAAAAGTAAAAATATTCCAAAAAGACCTCTCAAACTGAAGTGTTAAAATTTTAAATTTGGAAAACACACAGTATATTTACCTATATTTTCAAAAAACGACAAAACATGAGGCAATTGTGTACCTCGTTTCCAATATTTTTTCTTAGTTCTGAATGTTTTCGTCGTTGTAAAAGTGGATACTTTCGCTAAAAACAAATTTAAAAGATAAATTTATCAAAAATGTTGGTATACAGTTTTAAATTTATCATAAAAGTACTTCTGAAAAAAAAAGAGGAAAGTATTACTTTTGTTATTGTAAGGTGTGTTCCAACGAAATAAAGCCACCGTAATTTTGAGCTGTAACTGGACACAAAATAAACAAATAAGAACGAAACAAATATATTAAGAAAGTGCATATACAAATACATATTTACAAGTAGTAACTCACTCCCTGCCCCACCTGGTCAGGATAAAAATATGAATGCGTAAAAAAAGAGGGGAAACAGTGTCCCGCCGAAATAAAGCCACTGCCAATATTAGTATTTATTGGCAACTATCGACATTTCAGCTGCTATAGTTCAACATGTTTATGACCTTAGGATGTTGTCAAATACTTGCTATGTGCCTCTCGAACTTTGTGTAGACTTTAGAAGGTTGTATTTTCTAATTCTACTGCAGCATTGCATCGGTAAACAAAACCCAGCTATCAAAGTTCGAGAAAGTTCAGATAACATCTTTTAAGGAACAAGGTCTTTCACATAGACAAATATGTAAGCAAATCAAACGATGTAAAACCGTAATAGATAATTTTTTTAATAGGGGCAATGCGTACGGGTACAAAAAAAATGAGGTGCACATGCAGAAAAATTACTTCCAGGCAGGAAAGAGATGTTTGCGTCGTCTTTCATGAAGCGATATTTCCCTAAAATTGTTGGCCGATGAGGATAACATCCCAGTGAGACGATCAACCCTGCCACGAATTGAAAAACGTAAAAGAAATTTATGATATAAGAAAAGAAAACAGCAGCCCAAGTTGAAAGCTATCTATACGTTAAGGAGAATTGATTGAGCTCAATATAATCAAATCTGGAAGGGCCAGTGGCATCGTGTTATAGTCTCAGTTGAGAAAAAATTAATTTGGATGGATTAGACGGCCTTGCTTTATATTGGCATAACATGAAGAAAGAAGAGGAAATTTCCTCCGAAAGACAGCAAGATGGAGGCTCATTAATGGTGTGGGGAGGGTATGGCTATGGCGGTAAACTTAACCTGGCTCTTCCTTCAGACCGTATGAAGGCTACCAAATACCAAGAAATGCTAGAAACTCATCTGCAGCCATCATCCGCCATTTGCAGAGAGAAATGGTGCCCTAAGTTGGGTTTCCAGCAGGACAATGTCGCTATTCACGTTGCAAAATCTGCATGGAAATTGTTTTTGAATAATGGGGTGCATGTCATAGAACGGCTTGCACTTTCCCCTTTATTTCAATCCCCAAGAAAATGTGTGGGATATCCTCAGTAGGGCGGTATATGCCAATGGCAGGCAGTTTCAGTCTGTGGCAGAATTAAAGGCCGCCATCATTGAAGCCTGGGATAATATTGATACTACTGTGCTCCAGGAATTGGAAAATGATATGCCACATCGTATATACCAAGTCATATATGAACATCGCGGATATATTGGCTATTAACTGTAGTGGCTTTATTTCGGCGGGACACTTTTCCCCCCTCTTTTTTTACATATTCTTTTTTTTCTCTGCCAAAGTGGGGCAGGGAGTGAGCTACTCCTTGTAAATATGTATTTGTAAATAGACGTTCTTAAAATATTTGTTTCATTTTTATTGGTTTGTTTCGTGCCCAGTTACAGTATATAATCATGGTGGCTTTATTTCGGTGGGACACACCTTATTTCTGCATGTTATGCAGCAAGTTCAGAAATCAAAATTGAGAAAATAGCTAAATCTAGAAACACAGAATTAAAAAGAAAAATTCAATAAAAGTGTTCTTCGTCGATTAATCACAATAAGCAGCAATTGTATTAGACAAATAGTCACAATATAAATTTTTCAGTTTCAGATATACTCTTGTGCATTTTTCCTTTCTTATATAACCTCCTTTTTTTATATTCGTCTTTTTATATTTTCATTATTTCACCTTTTTAAAAGAAATAGATGTAATTTAATATGATTTGTTATGATACCCATATACCGAGTATTATTTAGACAGAAAAGGATAAATGGATAAATGTAATTAGTGAACAAGCCATAAAAACTTGATAATATTAACATTTTTTTCATTTTTCGTAGATAAATGATAACTTATTTTCTAGAGTGATTTAGAGGAGAGTAGCCAATTTTTTCATTATTATAATATTTTTGGGATTAATAGTAATACTCTCTTTATGTTATAGGTGTAGTAAAATATGTCGGTACTTTTATGTCGTCTTTGAAAGCTTAATATAGATATTTACTATATAGCAATTTAGTCTCATATCTTAAGGTTAAACTTAGGAAAAACTGACTATTAGCAGCACTTGCGTTTACACTCTAAATAAGACACCAAAAGTCAGCAAAATGGAAGGTGAACTTTTTCTAGCATGCAAATTCAGAAAATTCTTACTGAAATATTAAAAAAATGAATATGGGATTTATGGCACAAGATTGGTAGTAATACTTTTTCTGCTTATATTAAAATATATAATTCCCGCTTTATTTGAAAGTTTAACAGTTGCATTTTTAGTGTGACAAGAATGGATCGCATAGCAAAAAAGCTCAGAATAAAAGTGAAAATATTCCAAATCAACCTCTCAAACTGAAAAGTTAAAATTTTAAAATTTGGAAAACACACAGTATATTTAGCTATATTTTCAAAAAACGACAAAACATGAGGCAATTGTTTACCTCGTTTCCAATATTTTTTCTTAGTTTTGAATGTTTTCGTCGTTGGACACTTTAATTAAATTTAACAAATTTAAAAGATAAATTAATGAGAAAAATATTACTTCTGTATTGTATTTATGCGTGTTATGCACCAATTACAGAAATCAAAATTGAGAAAGTATCAAAGCCTAGAAACACAGAATTAAAAAGAAAGTTCAATAAAAGTGTTCTTCGTCGTTTTATCACAATAAAAAGCAATTGTATTAGACAAATAGTCACAAAATAAATTTTTCATTCTCAGATATACTCTTGTGTATTTTCCCTTTCTTATATAACCTTCTTTTCTTTATATTCATCTTTTTATATTTTCATTACTTTTCCTTTTAAAAGAAATAAATGTAATTTAATATGATTTGTTACGATACCCATATACCGAGTATTATTTAGACAGAAAAGGATAAATGAATAAATGTAATTGGTGGATGAACTATAAAAACTTGATAACATCAATCTTTTTTTCATTTTTCGTAGATAAATGATAACATATTTTCTAGAGTGAATTACAGGAGAGTAGCCATGTTTTTTTTTTCATTATTATAATATTTTTTGCATTAA
The DNA here is from genome assembly GCA_963932465.1 of Maratus speciosus. Classification (NCBI taxonomy): domain Eukaryota; kingdom Metazoa; phylum Arthropoda; class Arachnida; order Araneae; family Salticidae; genus Maratus; species Maratus speciosus. The sequence goes on from OZ010788.1 coordinate 173,202,425, forward strand.
AAGTAACACTCTCTTTACGTTGCATTTGTAGTAAAACATATCGGTACTTTTATATTGTCGTTGAAAGCTTAATATAGATATTTACTACATCGCAATTTAGTCTCATATCTTAAGATTAAACTTAAAAAAAAAACGAATTTTAGTAGCACTCCCGTTTACAAGCCAAATTTGACACCAAAAGTCAACAAAATGAAGGCGAAGATTTTCTAGCATGCAAATTCGCAAAAAATTCCTACTGAAATATTAAAAAAAAATTAATACGTGATTTATGACACAAGACTGGCAATGATACTTTTTCTGCCTATATTGAAATATATAATTCCCGCTTTATTTGACAGTTTAACAGTTGCATTTCTAGTATAATCAGAAGTGATGGGATAGCAAAAAAGCTCAGAATAAAAGTGAAAATATTCCAAAACAACTTCTCAAACTGAAATATTAAAAATTTAAACTTTGGAAAACTCGCAGTATATTTAGCTATATTTTCAAAAAACGACAAAACATGAGGCAATTGTTTGCCTCGTTTCCAATATCTTTTCTTAGTTTTGAATGTTTTCGTCGTTGTAAAAGTGGATACTTTAGCTGAAAATAAATTTAAAAGATAAATTTATATATATGTAAAAAAAATATGCCATGTTGATTGAATCTGTCGCCACAGAAATACGGAGCATTAAAAGTTTCTAAAATCACACAAAAATCGCTATTACAGCGATTCCATCCGGCGGATTTTTTCCAAATGAAGGAAGGTCCTGCTTGCCATAGCCAAAAACTTAAAACAAAATTGGTACAATGGAGACAGACATTTTCTAAAAACATGTTTGGACAGACGGACAGATGGACACACGGGCAGACAGACATTTTCTATAAACATGACCCCTAAAATGTGTAAATCCGTCGAAAACCGGAAGTCGAAAAAAATTTCGATTACAATACTTTCTTCTATTGAAGATAGAAGAAAGTAAAAAGGAAAAATGAAATAGTTATACAATACGTAAACAAAGAAATGAAATTAAACAAAATCATAAGATGAAATGCAATATTCCACCTTCATTTAATCACAAACTACGCAATATAAACTTTAAAAAGTTTTCTGTTTACTTAAAACGTGACAGGTAATTATAATACACATATTACAAGCTTAGAATATATACATTTTATTTTAATCCCCTAGTACTTTCCGCCTGCAATTTCTTAGCCATCGTGAGGGAATATTTTCATTAATTGCCGTTCTGTAATTCAAGTACGCCACTTCGTTTGAAATGGGAGAGTCTATAATTCTTAGGCTTGCTGGAAGTAGAAGTTTTTCCGCTAAAAATGTTTAATCCAGAGAACTTCTTCTGCCAACTACCCTAAGAATTATGTAATCTCTTATTTCAAACGAAGTGGGGCACCTCAATGAATAGAACGGCAATTAATGAAAATATTTCCTGACGATGGCAGCGGAATTGCAGACCGAAAGTACTAGAAAATTAAAATATAATGTATATCTTAAGCCTGTAACATCTGCATTGTAATAATCTGTCAATTTTTAAGTAAACAGATAATTTTGTAAAGTTCATATTGTGTAGTTTGTGAAGGGAGACAAAGTTTCTTTTAAATATCGATACTAATCAGCAATTAATTTTACAGAAAAAGATCCATATATAGCTAATTGTAATATCAAAAACTTAAAAAAAGGTTCGTAAATTTTGCTGATTTTCACTGATTTAGCAATTGTGTCCTTTCCTTTACGTAATTTAGTCAGATTTTATTTGAGCAGTATTGACTCTACGTGGAGTTATGCAAATGGGAAGAATATGCCCAAGATTAGATAAGAACACTATTTAGGGGACATGATTATAAGGGGACCCTAAGCGACCCTCTCTTAAATGAGACACTTTGTGCTAGGTACCTGTATAATTCGACAATAAGCAAATAAATATATAAATAAATCAGTCGTACATTTAAAAAAAATTAAAAAATAGTACTATTTGTAAATATTAAATTAGATCAACTATTTAATATTACTTACATTACATTCAAGAAACATTAAAAAATTTTTGATAACAAAAGAAATAAATATACTCTATCCTTTTCATAATAAATAATTCCATTTAAATCTATTCTATTTGTTCATGACATTGAATTTACATAAATTGATCAAAACGTTATATAAGGTCTAAAAGGATTTATTTTTCAAAAAAATTTATTGAATGTAGAAATTTATATAGTGCACTTTTCAGATAAGATATGGAAAGTTTTCATACATTAAAAGGAATGAATCATATCCGTTTCTAGTAATTCAAACTTACGCAATCCAAGAAGTATAATAATTTATAGGCATTAAGTTATCCGTATCATTTTATTTTGTACATTTCCTATTCCACTGAATATAAAATATCTCAATTAAAAAATAATTCCTTTTCGAAATTTTTCTTTTAGATTATTACAAAACAATAAATTTATAGACGTAAATATATGTACATATGTATGTGTGTGTGTGTATATATATGTATACGAGTGAGTATTTGTGTGAGTGTTCGTTCACGTATTTGTGTGAGTGTTCGTGTGCGTATTTGTGAGAGTCTTCGGGTGTGTATTTGACTGAATATATGCCTGCGTATATTTTTGTGTGTTTGCGTGTTTGTGCGTATGCATGTGTGTGTCATATTAAAATATCAATGCAAAAGATTAATTTCTTAAAGCTTACAATACATTTTGAAAAAATAGCTTGTTTGTGCTTCTGTAATAACAATATATGAATTTTGAAACATTAAAAAAAAATTAGATAACACTAGACATAATTCGCTTATTTTTGGAAATTGCAGAAACATTTAAATAAAGTCTAATATTTATTGATAACATTTCTAAATCACATTAATAACTCTTCAAAACACGAAATAAAGTAAACTGATCTAAGACTGCAACAAATAGATGAACATCTAGAGAAGAAAATAATACTATTTGCGAATATGAAATTAGATAAACTATTATATATATTACATTCAAGATACATTTAAAAAATTTCTGATAACAAAAAAATAACAAAACTTAAATATACTCTATTCCTTTCATGTTAAATAATTCCATTTAAAGCTATTCTATTTATTCATGACATTGCATTTCCATAAATTGATTAAAAAGTTATTTAAGGTCTAAAAGGATGTATTCTTCAAAAGAATTTATTAAATATGGAAATTTATAGAGTACACTTTTGAGATAAGGTACGGAAATTTTTCAACATTAAAGGAATGAATCATATCCCTTTTAAGTATCTAATTCAAACTTACGCAATCCAGGAAGGAATAATTTATACGCATTAAGTTACCCGTATCATTTTATTTTGTACTTTTCTTATTCAACTGAATAGAAAATATCTCAATGAAAAAAAAAATGTTTTTCGAAATTTTTCTTTTACACTATTACAAAAGAATAAATATACAGACGTAAATATATGTATCTGAGTGTATATATGTGTGTACGTGTCTGTATGCGTGTACGCAAGTGTGTGTTATACTAAAAAATCAATGCAAAATATTAATTTCTTAAATCTGTAACGGATACATTTTCAAAAAATAACTTCTGTAATAAAAATATATGAATTTTGAGACATTTTTTTAAAAAATTAAATAACACTAAACATAATTCACTTATTTTTAGGGAAAATGGCAGAAACATTTAAATGAAGTCTAATACTTATTGAAAACATTTCTAATTAATATTGATGACTTTTCAAAACACAAAATAAAGATAAATTGTTCTAAGACTGAAACAAATAAGTGAAGATCTAGAGAAGAAAATAATACTATTTGCGAATATGAAATTAGATCAACTATTTTATATTACATATATTACGTTCAAGATCCATTAAAACATTTCTGATAACAATAAAATTAAAAAAAGCTTAAATATACTCTATCCTTTTCATGATAAATAATTCCATTTAAAGCTATTCTATTTCTTCATGACATTGAATTTCCATAAATTGATTAAAATGTTATTTAAGGTCTAAAAGGATTTATTCTTCAAAAGAATTTATTGAATATGAAAATTTATAGAGTACACTTTTGAGATAAGATATGGAAAATTTTCACCATTAAAGGAATTAATCATATCCTTTTTAAGAGGGTTCAGGGCTTGAAATTTTTTTAAAAATCGATTTTTATTTTAGTGTCTATTTTGATTATTTAATGAATTCTGAACACATTGCAAAAAAACCGCATAAAAATATTTGCGTTTTTAACGGAGTTTTAAGCATTTATGTAACAACCGTTACAAAGCCGCACCCATTTAATTGCAACTTTAAGTCGCATTTTCTCAAAACTTGATTTTTGACGACTATCCGTAAGATTAAAAAAAAAAAAAACTATTTGATGGAATGGCTTTTTTTTTTTTTTTTTTTTTTTTTTTTTTTTTGCATGCATATAACATTATTATCTATAGAATGAATTAATATATTTTAGATAGTTTCATATTTTGAGTATTTTTAATGAAAAAAAAGTTGTATTTTTTAGGGGGTTTTAAATTTTCAAATTTGAGTGGGTTTTTTAATAACGTTTCCTTTGAATGATAGTTATATCCTTAATTCATTCTACACATTAAAGTTTACTGATCATTATAAAGCAAAAATTAGGTTCATATGTTAATTTATCGGTAAGATCAGGGCTTAATTTGCGACGGAGCCCACCGGAGCTCAGCTCCGGTACTTCTCTGTTTTTGGTAAATATTTAAATATTGTTAAAAAGCAGAAAAACCAACGTTTAAAATGCACAAATAATATATGAAAAGCAGCAAACAGCTGTTTCGAATCTACTAGCGAGATTCTTCTTCAGTGCAAAAGGAACAGCGTGCTAGAAAAAGCAAGGCTGAGCGAGGCCGAGCAAGGCTTGCTCAGCCTTGCTTTTTCTAGCACGCTGTTCCTTTTGCACTGAAGAAGAATCTCGCTAGTAGATTCGAAACAGCTGTTTGCTGCTTTTCATATATTATTTGTGCATTTTAAACGTTGGTTTTTCTGCTTTTTAATATTGTTGCACAAAGGCTTTATTTGCTATTTTTATTTAAATATTGGTCGGAATTCACCGGAGCTCATAAATACAGGGTTCCGGAGCCCAGTGCAATAGCGCTTTTTGTGTATCATGAACGCTGCCTATTTTAAGGCTCTGCTCTGCACATTCACGAAGTCACTTTCATTTGTAAGTAGATATAATTACCATGTTTTGTTATTCTGATAGAAAGCAGTCGAGCAGTGTTTCTCCTTTTTCTATAAAAGCATCGACTCTTTTCGATAATGGTGTCAAATTTTTTATTTAATCTGATTTTTAGGGACTCACCACAAAAGATTGTTAAGCGGAAGGAATCGATTATAGTTTAAGATATGCACCTTTTTATAGGAAATTGAAAAACGTTGTTCCATATTTCAGCATATAAATATTAATTTCTATAAATCTCATTTATTTTTTCACAAAAATGCATAGCTGCGAACTATTCCTTTTTTTTTTGTATTAACACTATCTCCGAATCATAATCCTTACCATATTTAATCCCAGAATTCTGCAATTAACATTAAAATTAGGCACAGATTTCTATTCTGAAGGAGTGATCTAAAAAGTGAAATAGTTGACAGTCAAGTATATATGCTGGTAGATATATTTAAATTTTTTATTTTGCAAAAAGAAGGAAAAATACTTTAAATTTTGAAAATAATGTATGAAATATAAATATGCAGATCTGAGCGACGTAGGAGGGGGGGAGGCATTAGTACTGCAGAATATTAGGGCTCCGGTACTTTTTTTGTTAGAAATTAAGCCCTGGGTAAGATATCTTACGGATAGTGATATGACACCTAATTTTTTTCCCCAAAATTGTATTATATAAGCTTTGCTATATTTTTTTTTGTTTTATTACATTGAAGTACTTCATTTTATAATTTTATAAAACTACAAACATACCTTAAACATATCAGAAAGTTTAAATTAGTTACATTGAATACTTCTGTCTTTATACGGACTCGAAGCGAGTGCTCTGTTTACACGTTTTTCGCTATCGATCAAGCCCTGAGCCCCCTTAAGTATGTAATTCAAACTTACATAATCCAGGAAGGAATAATTTATACGCATTAAGTTATCCGTATCACTTTATTTTGTACATTTCTTAATCAACTGAATAGAAAATATCTCAATGAAAAAAATATATTTTTCGAAATATTTCTTTTACACTATTACAAAAGAATAAATTTATCGACGTAAATATATAAATCTGTGTTTATATATGTGTGTACGCTTCTGTATGTGTGTGAGTGTGCGTGCGTGTATTCGTGTGTGCATATGTGTGCATGTGCGTGCTTGTGTATGTGTGTACATGTGTTATTCTACAATATCTATAGAAAAGATTAATTTCTTAAACCTGTAACGTATACATTTTCAAAAAATATATTCCGTAATAAAAATGCATTAATTTTGAAACATTAAAAAAAAATTAGATAACTCTAGTCATATTCGCTTATTTTTAGGGAAAAATGCAGAAATATTTAAATGAAGTCTAATATTTATTAATAAGATTTCAAATTCATATTAATGACTTTTTTAAAACACGAAATAAAGATAAATTGATCTAAGACTGCAACAAGTAGATGAATATCGAGAAAAAATAATACTATTTACAAATATTAAATTAAATCAACTATTTAATGCTACATATATTACATCCAAGAACCATTAAAAAAATTCTGATAACAAAATAAAAAAGTCTTAAATATACTATCTCCTTTTCATAATAAATAATTCCATTGAAAGCTATTTTATTTCTTCATGACATTGAATTTCCATAAATTGATCAAAAAGTTATTTAAGGTCTAAAAGGATTTATTCTTCAAAAGAATTTATTGAATATGGAAATTTATAGAGCAAACTTTTGAGATAAGATATGGAAATTTTTCATACATTAAAAGGAATTAATCATATCCCTTTCGAGTAATTCAAACTTACACAATGCAGGAAGGAATAATTTATACGCATTAAGTTATCCGTATCTTTTTATTTTGTACATTTCTTATGTAACTGAGTAGAAAATATCTCAATGAAAAAAATTACTTTTCGAAATTTCTCTTTTAGATTGTCACAAAACAATCAATTTATAGACGTAAATATACATATATGTGTGTATGTGTGAGTACGCGCGTGTATTTGTGTGAGTGTTCGTGCGTGTATTTGTATAAGTGTGAGTGTGCGTGTATTTATGAGTGTTTACGTGCGTGTATTTACGTGTTTGTGTACCCGTGTATTTATGTGTGTGTGTGTGTATGTTTATGCATGTATATGTTATACTAAAATACCAATGCAAATGATTATTTTCTTAACCGATACGTTTTCAAAAAATAACTTCTGTAACAAAAAAGATATGAATTTTGAAACATTTTTAAAAGACATTAGATAACACTAGTACTAGTCACAATTAGCTTACTTGTAAGGAAAATTGCAGAAACATTTAAATGAAATCCATTATTTATTGGTAACATTTCTAACTCATATTAATGACTTTTCTAAATACGAAATAAAGGTAAATTGCTCTAAGACTACAACACATATATGAGGATCTAGAAAAAAATCGTTGAAATTTCAAAATTATTCTTCTCCAGGAAGTTATTTGAATTTTATAAGTGTGGAAGCGAGTAAATAAATCAATAGTTCCTGAATGAAGATGAATACAATTGAGTTTAATTAACTTTTTATAAACTTTATATGAATGCGTGTGTGTATTATAATAAAATAGCAATAAAAAAATGAATTTCTTAAAGCTGTAACGGATACATTTTCAAAAAATAACATGAATAATAAAATACATGAATTTTGAAATATTGTTTAAAAACATTAGATAACACTAGTCACAATTCACTTACATTTAAGGAAAATTGCAGAAACATTTTTAAAAAATCCAATATTGATAGAAAAAATTTCTAACTCATATTAATGATTTTTTTAAACACGAAATAAAGATAAATTGCTCTAAGGACTGCAACAAATAAATGAGGATCTAGAGAAAAATCTTTGAAACCTCAAAATTATTCTTCTCCAAGAAGTTATTTGGTTTTCGTAAGTGTAGACGTGTGTAAATAAATCAACATCTCCTGAATGCAGATGACTAAAATTGAGTTTAAGTAACTTTTTAGAAACTGAAAATAAAATTGAATGTATAGATCTCATTAATTTGGATTTTTTAATTGAAAGGAAACTTAAGTAAAAAATGGGTAAAAAAAATTACATGTCGTATAGACGTTATTACCAGATATCAAACTGGATCAATTTTGGAAGAAAGTTAGGCCAGTTTTGTGAAAAGTTGCATCATTATAAAAATGCTTTTATCTGGAATATCAGCGGATATTTATTCCTTGTTAACATGCCATCTGCTGTATTTTAAATAAAATACAACATTTTGTATGATAATTAGATTAAATTTGAAATATTTGCAATAAAGTACCAATAAGTTCTCAATAATAATATTTCATTAAATTATTATCCGCTAATAAAACATGTTTTTGTTTTTTATTTGCATTAATTTATTGCCCTCTGGTACCAAACAAGAAGATAATCGGTGAAGTAGTTTAGGAACTATGCAAATGTAAAATTTACATAGCCTAATAATAAATAATTTCAAAAGAAACTGCAAGGCAGGTAATCTTTTGTGCGTAATCTAAATACATCTTGACGGACCGATTGGAACTCTGTATTCGCAAATCTAAAGCTTTTAGAAATTGATTTTTTATAAAAGTTTTTAAAGTAAGTACATATTTTTCTTCTGCTTTTAATTAAAAACATATAAATTATGAAATTAATAATAGAAAAAAATACGTACTGTAAATTACAAAAATTTTAACAAAAATCTATCCTTAGTAGGGGAATGACCCGTAAAGTGGCCAAGTAGGACAAAGTGGCCATTTGAGATTTTTGCTGTATTGTGCCCCCGCCTCGCAGAAATTGGGCAAAACAGTCGTCACAGATGCTGGTAGTACGACGAGACTTTGAAGTTTGAAGGCTACATTTTGCTTGTTGTAAACACTTTTAATTGCTTTTGAGTTTAGGAAAGTGGTACAATTTCTTGATTATAGTTAAATAATATGTAGAGTTATAATTACTTGCTCGTATGGTATTTGATCAAGGTAAAATAGACTTTAAGTCATGTGTTTTTTAAAAACGCTAAGTGATGTAGATTAGATGCCAGGCTATAGTTTTTGTAATAGGGTCATTTCGGGAAAAGAAGCCACAAAGAGATTCGTCAAAATAATCAGATAGATTCTTTGCCCGGAAACGATGTTTTATTCATTGTTCATAACACTATACTATTCAAAAGTATTTTCTTTGAAAGGAAGAACACTAGTCGTAGCAACAACTTCTGCATTGAAAGGTTTAGTCTCTACATTTGCAGTCTGCTTGTCTGCTGGGAGTACTTGTATTACTATATTTTTCATATTGATATCCATCATAACATTTATTTGATCTTCTAACGATTTAACACTTAAAATATTAGAAAATGTAACACTTATTATTAATTTGTGTTACTTTAACACGTGTTGATTAAATGTACATCCATAATCAATGTGATTTTTTCATTTACCTAGGTTGGCCGCTTCATCCAGCCTAGGCGGGAAAAGTGGTATTTTGTACTTTTTTTCTTTTAATGAAACTCAATGAAACTTTTAAAAATATTTTTTAAAAGTAAAATAGCAATTGAAACTAAAGTTATTATAGTTACTATTAGTATTTGTGTCTAGAAGAACTTTACTAATTAAACAGGTGTCATAAAAATTTACCAAAACTTAAAGTGGCCATTTCCCCTTCTTTTTCCTATGTGAATACAAAATTACTATTCATTTTAGGAGTTTTTGAGCTACGCTTCAAAATCTACCCGCATTGCAGCTTTCAACTATTTAAAAGTAATTTTTAAAAAAAGATAAAACCAAGTACAACAGATTGTTTCTTATCATAGTGTTCTTATCCAGTCCTGTATTATTATCCACATTAGAGTTCTTCAGACGTCACCTGTTAGGCAGTACACACCAAAACCTAATCAGGGCATTTTTATGTCTAAATATAAGAGAATATGAAGTTTGATGAAATTCCATGCATTATGTCTTGAAATATAGCTATCAAAGTAATCGTAAACAAGTAAGAAAAATCATGCTTTAAGCATAGATTATGAAACACTTTCCAACACTTTCTGAATGCTTTAACAAAACTTCGTTATTTAGGGAAATAAGGTATATAAGAGAACTAAGTAAACATTTTAGAAAACACATAAAACATTTGAAAAACTGATTTCAGCAGTTACCGTCCATAGCAAATATGTATTCCAATTCTTTTGAACAGCCCTGTATTTGATCTGTAGATTGATATATATATACTATATAATGGAAAAATTTAGTTTAGCAAGAAAACACATAACAGGTTCAAATTTCTCTTTCAGCAATTTATACTATTAGATGGAAACATACTTGTATACTTTTGTAAAATCCTGTAGTTAACCTAGTACCTTTATTACACGCCACTATTTAGCTAAAGTTTAATTCACTGTAAAAAACCCTTAAAAGTACCGGACTCACATTTCCAGAAATTATCATTTATAGCGGCTATGTATCCAATTCTTTGCGTGAACCTGTATGTCATTTTATATATGTTTTACAAACATGTCTTAGTAAACTAAATGCAGTTCAGCGTAAAAATGCGTAACACATTTAAAAATCACCTTTAAGCAATTTGCAATCATACCCAGTAACCATTACGAATTCTTTTGAGTAGCCCTGTATATCAATTACAGCATTTATACACACCATATACAATGCATAAATATAGTGAAACATAAAAGCACGTAACATAATTAAAAATGCATTTCCAGCAATCATCGCTACTTTACAGTACTTCGGGTACAATATAGTATCTGAAATCTTTTGTGTGTTCCTGTAAAGGCTCTGCATTTCGTATTATCCATGAAATAACTTATAGTAAACCTTAGCGACGTATATCAATTTCATTATACATTTAATAGTTTAACATAATTAAAATACGCCGGAAAAAATTCCCTCCACCCCTATATCATTATGTAACGGAATTCTTTTGTGTGGCTTTGTAAATGAATAATCACTGTTTTCTGGGCCGCATATTGTATAGAAAATGCATATTTTAGTGCACTTGATAAATGGATATCAATTTTATTATGTTTAAAAGCATGTAACATCATTAAAAATCATTTTAAACGTTTTTCCCCATAGGACGCAATGTAACGGAAAACTTTTGACTGTGCCTGTAAATGAGCTAAACGTGCTACAAACTTCATTTGCAATAGGGTTCGTGCTATGGTAGAGGTCACTAACATCCAAAAATTTCAGAATGCTATTTTATATCATTTTACATTCAGAATTGTAAATACTATTATAAATTAATATATTAGAGTGATATAGGGGAAAGTATTGAGATTAAAATAACATACCAGTTTCTATTTGTACGAAAAAATTTATTGATGCTTTTTATAGTGATGTAAATAATGAAAAAAATATTTTTTTAATATCTCGTTTAGGAATTTTTATCATTTGATACATAAATCTTGAAAAGTGTATTTTAAGTGATTAAAGCAGTGTGACAATATGCTACAAAGCCTATTGTAATAATTAAAAAACAATATATGTATCTCATAATATTTTATTTTCTATATCTATTTATTACTAAGAATGAAAAATATATAAATTTTGCGACTAATTATTTGCTTTACATTTTTCCAAGACAAAGTCCTTTAGCAGAATAATTCTACTACGAGCACATTACTTTGGAATTGTTTCAACAATTTTTATTTCGTACAGGTTCACAAAAACGTCCTTTTTAACTAATGCAATATAGACAAGGCAAGTGACCAATAACCTCAAGCCATTTACCATTTCAAACGCCTGTAGCTGCAACATTGAAGGACATAAGCTGAATTGTTCAAAACGGTATCTGATTCCTACCTCCAAATTTGGAGCTTTACACAGAGTATGAAGTTATAATATTAATGTAAAGTCGTTGAAATCTGAGCTTAGTTTTGATATTCCATGCAGATAAACTAGTCACAAAACACCAGTGCTATATTTGTATTACATTTGTACTTACTCGTATATAACAGTAAAATTTTAAACTTAAAGCAGATTATCATATATACAAGGGTAAAATGCCTTATCCATACTAGATATATGTGTCAATTACAGGAAGACATTTACTTTATGATAAAAAAATCTGCAGAATATTTAAACAAAAAAGAAAAAAAAATCATGTATAAGACAAATATTATGAAACACTTTCCAATAGTAACAAAATATTATAAAGAAATTTCGTTTTTCATTGCATGAAATGAGATTTCTGAACAAACAATTTTAAAAGCGCATTAGAGTATTAAAAGTTCATTTTCAGCAATTCCTGACTATATGCGATAATGTGTACGATTTCTGTCGTGCATGCCGATATATTTTCTATCGAAGTTAAACAAACCACGTAATATATATAAATGAAAACAACGTTTAAAGCACCAAAACTCTTTATTTCTTCTTGCAAACTAGTTTCAGTAGCCAGCCGTCATCAGTGCAAAATATGATTGCTCAGAAAAGAAATTGCTGAAATATATGTGGGAGAAACGGATTCAATGATCATGTTAAACCCAATGAATAACCAATAAAATTGCAGGAAACAGCCAATGAAAGAGAAGTGGATTCAAATACAAAGTTGATTAGCCAATAGAATTATGATTTCAGCAATTTTTTTTTCTGAGCAATCATATTTTGCACTGTTGACGGTATGCTTTGTCTACTGAAACTAGTTTGCAAGAAGAAATAAAGTGTTTTGGTACTTTAAACATTGTTTTTATTTATATTATAGTGCTCCAAGTAATTACTTATTGTAATGCCACGTAATACACTATCACTTAGATAAGGCTTACCACTTAGGCACACCATGGCATAAAAACCAGCACTTATACCAATAATCTATAATAGATTGTGCGGTAACCAAATTGTTGTATGCGTTTGTGTAAAATAACAAAATATACTGCGTACTACATAATTTATAGAAAAATGTTTATATTGCATCTCAGTGCTCCTTTTAAAATTCTTTATGTTTGAAGCATCATAACACCACTAAAATACATCGCAACCGATTTTTCCCCATAGATCATAACGTAATGGAATTATTTCGTGCGTACCTGTAAACGATCTATAATAGCTACACACTTCAATTTAATGAACTAACTGTACCTCGTCCTAACTAAATCTCGATACAGCAGAGTTCCGATTATCCGAGTCTCACTTAACCGAGTTTCCGCTTTAACCAAGTTATTTTTTTCTGATGGACCGATGGTTTCCATTATTATGAAACAGCCATTATAAGTGAAGTGTTAGGGGAAGATGAAAAAGCAGCCGTAAAATGTTAGAACTTTGATTTTCTGGTCAGAATGGGGAAAAAATGGCCATTTTTTTATTATTATTATTTACATTTTCCTCCCATTCTGACCAGAAAATCAGAGTTCTAACTTTTTACAACTGATCTTTCATCTCCGACTAACACTTCATTTATAATGGCTGTTTCATAATAATGAAAGTCATCAGTCCATCAGAAGAAAAGGATCCATTCCAAAAATATAAGATCCATTGAAAAAAAAAACTATTTACTACTTTGAGCAGAAGGAAGAGACCACACCGGAAATTTTCATGACACTAATAGACTCACATAGCTGCCAATTTGTACGGTTTTATTACATCTAAAATTTACGACAAATTTGTGCCCTATTTAATCGTTGACAATTGTTAGATTTCGGAGATTCAATTAGGCAAAATTTACTGGTAAGTTTTAGTAGTAAAAAAAAATCTTAGAAATTGGTAGCTATGCAGTACGTAATATTGCAAGATAAAAATCTGCAGCAAAACTGGCATTCAACAAACAAAAAATTATCAAGGGTTTTTTCAAATAAACAATTTCATTCCCCTTTTTTCTTAAAAGCAATGAAAATGTTCCTCAATGAAATATTACTAGTGCCATAGAAATTAATAAATTAAGTGAAAATTTATATTTCATCTCCTTAGTTGTTGACGATTTGCGTTGATCCGGTTCATCCGAGTTAAGCTTGGAACCCATTAACTCGGATAATCCGGATTTTACTGTACTAACTAAACATCTAAAACATATAACATGCATGGCAGTCCGAGTATATTTACTCGATTATACATAAGGATGCTACGTTGATAAAAATGAAAATCACGTCCCCCCTACAGACTACTGTTTTCAAATTCAAGGAAGAAAGCCGACCTGTTTAGAATGGGTCTTCTAATCAGCTAACGAAGAAGAATCGCATTTGCTCGTTGTGCTCAATGTGAGAAGTATTTTTGCTTTCTTCACTTCTTCGGGATGGACAATATGTCAAAAATTAATTATCATTAATGTATGACTGCATAATAACCATAAGTAAACTTACATCATACTTATTTCTTGGAGGCAACTGTTTTTCAATAAACGAAATATTGAAATTTGACCAGCCTTCCTGTCATTAATAAAACACAATAGCACATATCGTCGCTACCATGTCAAACTATCCAATGTGAAAAAATGCATTATTCATATTTTGTGCCATTTTGTTGTATTGCGCATGATACGTATTAATCAAAATTGTCACGTTTCCAGCTTCCTTAGAAACTTAGATAATGACTGTTTCAAAGTATCCAATATGCACTTTTTTCTAAAATATATAATGTCAAACTGTCCAATATGGCATATTTGATCCTTTGTCGCAAATGTTTGGATATTTTTCTTTTTCTAAGCATACGTATCATGTCAAACTATCCAATATGAAAGTTAGTCTTTTTATCAAGAAGACAAAAACTGTTTTATTTGTGGATTGGAATTTAACGCGATTGACATATGTTTTTGACGCATGCTATAACATATGTTTTCGATTGTTAATGGAATATGAGAATTTTTAGTTCATTTACAGGGACACTCAAAAGAATCCCTTTTGATTACACTCAATAGGGAAAAAGAGAGGTGTATTTAAATGGTGTTACGATATATAAAACATAATGAAATTAATATGGATTTATCAAGTGTATTAAAACATGTTTTATGCAGAATATGTATGCAGAATATACTGTAGAATATCACATGTATGATTGTTATCGGTAATTTACAGGGACACACAAAACAAACTCCTTAATACTGCTGTATATTAGCGATAGTTGTTTGAAATGCATTTTCAATTATAGTATGAGTTTTTAACTATTTGAATATTACGTGGTGAGTATAAATTCTAAAGATTATATACAGGGCTATACAAAGAAATTTGTAACCATTAATTTGTATAAGCGTGAATTTCTTAAAGGGGGTTTTTAATTGAGTTATGCAATTTCGGTCTTTTATTTCCTTTTACTATACTAAAATATGTTAGTAGAAATTCCTAATATGCAGAGTTGCCGAAGGAACTGAAAATATTATGACTGGTAATTTCTGGAAGTGTATTTATAGCAATTTTTTGCCTGAATTAAATTTTACCATATTACGTAACATGTATAAAAATCTGTAGATAATATACAGGGCTATACAAGAAGTTCGAGTATATTTCCGTTTATTAGAGGAAATTGCTAAAGTTTGAAAGTGTAAATTGTGTTACGCGTTTTCTAATTAAACTAAATTGTCGCATACTATCTGGATTATATACAAATCTATGGATAATTTACAGGGCTTCACAAACTGATTCGAGTACTTTTTCTGTCTATGGACGGTAATTGTTTTCTAGTGAATTCATTTGTGCAGCCCTATATACTAGGTATAGAATTTTTATACAACATGAAAAAATTAGTTAAATTTAAAAGCGCATGCTGAAATTCAAAAACGCATTTCCAGCAATTATTGCCCAAAGAGAGTACTGTAACCCATTTCTTTTGTGTGTCCCTGTAAATGAACGAAACATGCTATGAATGCATGCCCTGTTCTGTCGTATCTTCTTTTGCAATGAAATTCATTGATTTATATCAGTTTCAATACATTTGAAATAGTGTAATATTATTAAAGGGTCTCAGGACTTAAATTTGGAAAAAAAGAAGAAAAATAGACTATTTTCAACATTCAATAGCATAAAACGTATTTGATTTTAAGACACAATTTTAATTGGGAATGAAAGACATAAGTATTTTGTTTCATTTCATGTATTTAAAAAAATGCAAGATCCTGAATTAGCATTTACAGGGGGCTCCAAACTGTCAGACATTTGACGAACAGAAAATCGGCATAACAGATTACGCTCAGGATTACAAAATAGATTTCGGAAATGGAATAAAAATTTTGATGCCTACTTGTACTTCATATATTAATAATTACCTTGAACCTAAATAATTTTTTATTGAAAGCATTTTTATATTTTTACTACAAAGTTGTATTTAGCTAATGTAAAATTCTGAAAATTTCAACAGTATATTCACCTACAAAAATATTTTTTTGAACAATAAAAAGGAAATTTTAGGTTCAGTGTATGCAGACTAACTTGAAACATGTGTTTTGAAAATTTTAGGAAAAAATATTCAGAAGAGTTTGAGGTATCGTCGCGTTATGCCCAAAAATGTCATTCGGAGAAAAATGACCTCAAAGTTTTGGAAACGCCGCTTTAGCTATTGAACGTATATAAATCTAAAAGCCAAACTACTTCTGTTCTAATAGGAATTTCAAGGAAATAATTATAGAAACATTTTCAAAAGAAAATAAGAGTTTAACGTCTAAAAAAATTAAAATTTTGAAAATTTTAAAGCTTTAAGAGTCCCGAGACCCCTTAAAATACTCTCCAAACGATTTTCCCCCATATATCATAATGTGATGGAAATCTTTTGAGTGGCCCTGTAAATTAACTATTAATGTTACACAGGTCATATGCAATACTGCACATACCATTGTAAGCACCATTAACATTTTTCAATTGCGTGAAAATTCGAGCATATTTACGTGAGTTAGAGCGTGGACAAACAAACCGAATTCATAAACCATCTTCAACCTTGTTGGAAAGTTTGAAAAAGTACAATAGGTTGAAAATTCACATTCAGTAATTTCTACTAATAGACGAGCATAACTAAATTCTTTTGTACAACCCTGTATATTTCCTACAGATTTTTATACATACCAAATAATAAGTTAAAAAATTTATGCAAGTTAAAAGACGCTCAAAACTACTAAAATGATACTTCCAGAAATTATTATCCATAATTGTCCATGTTTCTAGTTTTTTGCGTGTCCCTGTATATGATTTTACTTATATTCCACATACGTCTCATATACTAACTATAGTTCAGATTTGAAATGCATAACAGAATAAGAAACTACATTTAAGCAGTACAGAATCATATTTAGTAGTGCTAACGAATTATTTATGTAGTTCTGTTTACTATCTATAGAATTTATACATACCACGTAGTATGCACATCGTTTTGAAACGCATATCATAATATAAAATGAATTTCCAGAAATTACCGCTAATAGACTGCACTTTAACCGAAATCTTTTGTGTGTCCCTGTAAATGAACGATAACTGTTGTACACGTGATATTCTAAGGTATGCATATTGCTGTGCACCTCAGTAATGTATATAAAATTCATTATGTTTGAAATAGTGTAACATAATTAAACTAAACCACAAACATTTCTTTCCCCATTGAGTGCAATGTAACGGGATTCTTTTGAGTGTCCGTGTAAAAGACATATACGCTGCGTGCTCCGTTTTCAGCACCGGACATGCCATAGTAAACGCCAAAAATATAAATACGTTATATGGCAATCCGCGTATATTTACGAGCGTTAGAGCACGGTGAGACGAGAGAAAAGTAAACCAAAATTCATAAAAACTTTTTAACGATTAAGAAACTCTTGAAAAAAGGTATTACCCCTTTTATCATTCCCCACGTTTGGGAGAACACTGAGAACATTTATAATTATTGTATTAAAAGAGCCTATTGTAAATTTCTTCCAAATTTTCTTCAAAATCCCTTGTTCCAACTTTCTTTAATAGGGGATTAAATAAATCAAAGATATCTATTCTAAAATTGTGGTAGAAAGAGACCCATGAGTTTCTTAGAATAAATATCGCGAAGATTACAATTTATAATTACGGGTATGAAGTGCCTGTTGTTTCACACCCCACTGAGACATTTTTGTTTTTTTATATTCTATAAAATTAACAGAATGTTTAAAAATGAGCTTTTTCTTTATTAATTTACCGTGTATTCGTTATTAAAATTATTAAAGAAAATACTTAAGAGTTTTATATTGAATATGTAATACCAAAATTTTTACAAATTAAACTATTCAATACGACACATTTGCTACTATGAAACGGCGAACCTGGGAAAAGCACAAAATTTTTACAAGTCAAACTATCCAATGTGGCATACTGGATAGTTTGAAGCAGAAAACGTACAAATAAGCATACCTTATCAAATTATCCAATGGGATTCTTTGGCGAGTAAAATTATCCAAATGATTTATCACAATATTATGCTTAAATAGGATATAAAACAGCACCCGAAAAATATAATAATTATTCACTGCTGCTTGGCGCTGATTTTGAATCCACAATTGAAACGGGTTTTTTGCCCTCCTGAAAAGTGGATATTTTCATATTGGATAATTTGACATGTTACCGACGATATGAGAGGTATCAAATTACTAAGCTTAATCAGACGTTTCGAATAAGCTATAACAATTCAAATTCGCCGCCAAGGACTCTTGTAGTTTTCCTTGTAACACAGGGAAATCATCTTTTACAGGTTTTTAGCATTTTAAGAAAATATAGTGAACTTTATCATTATTACAAAACTCTTTCTCTTGAAAATGGTACAGACTGATGCAATTTTAGTGCCATATTTCTATTTGGAAATAAAATTTTTATATAATTCATACATTCTTTTGTAATAAGATAATTTTTTTATCACTTTGCCGATCAATATGTTATCACAAAGCTTCAGCTTTTAGTTTTGCAGCTTCGAAACACTTATAGTCATCTTGCATTCTGAAAATTATTGCTTCATTTTTAAGATCATGTCAAATTTACCTATTTCAACTGAGCCAGGCTTTCTTGATCACTATATGGGCTCCTTTTTTTAACAACCTCTTTATCCCCCCCCCCTTCCTCCTTAACTTGGTCGGTCATTTAACAGATGCAGTCATTATCTTTTTTTATGTATTTAGTAACTCTGCTTAATTGAATATGTATAGGTATAAAATTTGATTGGAATGCAATGAAAGGAATGTTGACTTGAAAGCTTTGATCTAAAAATTGTTCTTAAGAATTTATTGTTCTTTGTTGTATTTGACGTTGTGCTTGTGTATTCTGTAACTGTTGAGAACATTTTTATTAGAAAATAAATTTTGAAAACAGTTTTGTTTAAATGATTAGCTAAAAAAAAGCACACATGCTGTTAGATATTTAAAGCCTGTATTTGAATTATTAACAATGATAATAGCAAACTTCCATCTGAATAAATCTAAGGGTATCATGCATCATATCTGTGTTGTCGTATGTCAATGCAGATAGATGGTCCATGAATGGTGCACATATATGTCTAATTATATATAGCGTGTATATGTTAACAAAGGATTTGTTCCCGCATATTCCTTATGATTATCTCTTGAACTAACGTGAACATACATCGCAAATCATTGAGGCAAATATTAAGACATGTCAATAATTCTGAAGTTATAGATCTTATGGGTCTTAAGATTCATATATTTTAAGATGATACGGGCTAAAGATTGTGCTCAGTAATTCACCAAAATATGGTGCTAAAATAATGTCACCATAAGATGGTTATATGTTGTTATATACTTGGTGCTCCGGTTGAACCATAAATTGTCAAAATATTTAGTAGAAATAGTAAAATCTTGAACCATAATTTTGAAAAAAGTTTAATCATGAACTGGTAATAAGTTGTATAAAAAATTAACGATATTTTTGACCAGAATTTCGATTTATGTGATTCTTATACATGAGTTCAACTAATTCAAGTAATGAAGTTGATTATCCATTATAATTTTGCTTATTTATGAATTATATTTATGTCGAACTAATAACTTTTCAAGCTCTGAATATTAAATTTTTAGATTTTTCTATATATTTTTTACAGAAGAATGATTTACGCATTCCTGTTGAAATTAAAATCAATAATGTTAATCAATAATTATATAATTACTAGCCGCCCTTGGTGACCAGTTTGGTCACCGTTGAATGTATGCAGAGCATTGCATTGTATCATGTTACTTTTATTCATAATTTAATTTAATTTACTTGCTCAATTCTTCACCAAACAGGCAGATATTGATAGATAAATCAAGAACTCTGCAATTTTATATCAGCCGGACTCGGGTGATAAATCGCCAAAGATTGCTCCCGTCGCATTTATTCGTATTACATTAATTTCATTTAAAATATAATCGTTTCACTCATTTTATTTAAAGTAGATTTAAACTGAACGTAATTTAAAACTGAAATATTTAAAATTCATGACTTTCTCTTATTTCTTAAAAGAAAAACAGAGAAAAGAAACAAATAAAAAGAACTAGGAAACAGGAATTTAGCTTTTTACGAATTTAGTGTCGCATCCCATGAAAAAAAATATATGTATATAAATGAGTCATTCTCTGAAAAATGGCAATTGTATGTCCCAGAGATCTTGATGACATATTTTTAAAATTACACAAAGAAAAGGTGATTTAATCTATCAATATTAACCAGTTATACATATAAACTGTAATTATTTGCTCATTGAAATTGAAATATAATATTTTAAATATTTTTTAATGCAAATACCATTCCCTCACTATGTCCCCATTTACACATGTAGAAAAGAAAATGCTTTCTCTGCCATCGCTGCATGTATGTTTATAATAATTTCTCTGCATGTATGTTTATAATAATTTTTTGTTAAATCCGTTAAATATATTTAAATAAATATTTGGCCATTATATTTATATTTTATGTTATGAAGAAATTGGGGCATTTTTTAATGATGTTCCTAGTATTTGTCATCATTCCCTCACATAAATATAAACAAGCGGGGATGACCGAGCATAGTTCGGTCAAAATTAGCTTTATGTTTAACTCGATAGAATATCCTCATTGTATCATCCTCTCTATATTATTGCTATAAAGCATGTTAAAACAATATTACTTACAAAAACGATCAATATGAAAAGTATGTAGTAAATGCTTCTAAATTTTAAGCTATTTACACATTTACAACGAAAGGACATCAATCCAAATTACATTTTTAGCTCAACTCTGATTGGTTTAACCATGTATCGCGAGTCCTATTAAGAATTACTTAAAAAATACTTTCACATTCTGAATGCTTATTTTTTCGACAAAAATAGCCACATTTGGCGACATTCTTGCATTTGGAGCCGAGTATGTGTTTTAGGATTCGTAATCTTGAACGTCGATTTTTCGGACAAATGTTGCCAATATTTCGCCATCTTCGCGCTTTTGTGACACTGACCCGTAGTGAACCAAAATGACGCACTAATCAAATCTCCTCAAACATGTGACTTAGCTCAATGGTCTAGTAATCAAAAATGGTAGATACAAAATTTAGTCAAAATCATTTAAGCCGTTTTATGGATGAAATTAGCTTGACCCGCAATGGTTCCAAAATGACCCACTAATCTAATTTTCTCGGACAGGTGACACAGCCGTGTGGTTTTCTCGACCCCGAAAACGATAGAATACAAACTTTAATCAAAATCGTTAGAGCCGTTATTTTCTAGATAAAATTAGCTTCACCTGTAGTGACCCAAAAAGGACACACTAATCAAAATTTCTTAAACACGTGACTTAGCTCAATGGTCTTGTACCCAGAAATTTTGTCAAAATTGTTTGAGACATTTTTTAGATACAATTAGATTGACCCTGACCCATTGTGACCCAAAATGACCCACTAATGGAATGTTTTTGAACATGCGACCTAGCCCAATGCTCTTCTTGAGCTCGAAAACGATAGAATACAAATTTTAGTCAAAATCGTTAGAGAAGTTTTTTAGATAAAATTAGCTTGACCCGCAGTGACCCACAAACCTAATTTTCTAGAACATATGACCCAGCCCTGTGGTCTTCTCAAGACCAAAAACGATCTAATACAAAATTCAGTCAAAATCGTTAGAGCCTTTTTTAGATAAAATTAGCTTGACACATAGTGACCCCAAACATGACCCACAAATCGAAATTTCTCGAACATGCAACCTAGCCCAATAGTTTTCTCGTGCCCACAAACAATTGGATATAAAATTTAGTTAAAATCGTTTGAGCCGTTTTTTTTAGATAAAATTAAGTTGACTCTGACCCATTATGACCCAAAATGACCCATTAATCGAATTTTCTCGAACATGCGACCTCGCTCAATGGTCTTCTTGATCCCGAAAACGATAGAACAGAAAATTTAATCGAATTCTTTAGAGCCGTTTTCTATAAAAAATTACCTTGACCCGTAGTGACCCACAAATGACCTACTAATCTATTTTTCTCGAAAATGTGACTTAGCGCAATTGTCATCTCATGCCCAGAAACGGTAGAAAACAAAATTTTGCTAAAATCGTTTGAGCCGTTTTTTAGATATAATTAGCTTGACCCCGACCCATGGTGATCCAAAATGACCCACTAATGCAATATTCTTGAACATGCGACCTAGCCCAATGGTCTTCTTGATCCCTAACACGATAGAATAGAAAATGTAATCAAAATCTTTAGAGCCGTTTTCTAGGCAAAGTCAGCTTGACCCATAGTGACCCAAAAATAACACACAAATCTATTTTTCTCGAACATGTGACTTAACCTAATGGTCATCTCATGCCCAGAAACGCTAGAATACAAAATTTTGTTAAAATCGTTTTAGCCGTTTTTTAGATATAATTACCTTGACCCATTGTGACCCAAAATAACCCACTAATCGAATGTTCTTGAAAATCGAACCTAACCCAGTGGTATTCTTGTGCCCGAAAATGGTAAAATTCAAAATTTCGTTAAAATCGTTTGAGCCGTTTTCTATAAAAAATTCGCTTGACCCACAGTGACCCAAAAAGGAACCACTAACGAATTTTCTCGAACATGTGACTTAGATCAATCGTCTTCTCGTAATCCAAAACGATAGAATACAAAATTTAGTCAAAATCGTTAGAGCCGTTTTTTAGATAAAATGGGCTTGACCCATAGTGACCCAAATATGACCCACTAATCGAATGTTCTCGAACATGTGACCTAGCCCAATAGTCTTCTCGTGCCCAAAAACGGTTGGATATAAAATTTAATTAAAATCGTTTGAGCAGTTTTTTAGATATATAATTAGCTTGAACCTGACCTATTATGACCCAAAATAACCCACTAATCTAATTTTCTCGAATATGTGACCTAGCCCAATGGTTTTCACGTGCCCGAAAATGGTAAAATGCAAAATTTCGTCAAAACCGTTAGAGCCGATTTTAAGATAAAATTTACACAGACAGAGACACACACATACACACAATTTTTGCTTGCATTATAGTATAAGATTCGCCCCTATTTACTTGGTAGAAAACAGCACAGGCATTATATAGTTCTAGGAGAGTTTATACATAAGTAAAGTAAAGCAGCCATCTTGTTGTTTGCTCAAAAACATTCCTGAATAGCTAGCACATGACTTTAAACAACTAGTAAGTATTTTTATTACCTATCATTCCCTCATCTGTTATAAATTTAATAAAAACTAATGAAATGTCTTTTTATGTTGTTATTTTATTAGAAATGTGTTTTAAAAGATATTTAGTAACTGAAAATATACCTTAGACTAATCATTTTTGTATAACATGGTTTTCAGAAGTATTTCATAATTCCCTCATAATTTTAATATATGAGAGAATGATCTGAATCCATTTATATATGTACTAATCAGTAAAATAAGAAAATCTAATACAATAAAATGGAACAAAATTAAACAAATGGCGCTAAAAACTACAAAAAAATTAATATATCAAAAATAAATCGAGATGCAGTTTACAAACAAATTGCATTAAAAAGTACTTTTTTTCCCAATACGACGGTATAAAATTTGAAAATGTACGATTCTTAGAACTTAAAAGAATTGCAGCAGAGTAATTAACAGTACAATGATACATCTACTTTGTTTTACGACTGGCTTATACAATGAACGTTATTTTTGGGAGACGGCACTTAAATTTCTGGGAGAAAGAAAAAGCATCTCGCGGGCTAAAAAATAATAAATAATACCATTAGCCATGTTATTTAATTTCAACATCAAAGCATTGTTTTAATTTACCTCGCGAAAAATACAAATATGCTATTTGGCGAGATGAAAAATGCTATTGGCAAGGGCAAGATTTGGGGTCGGCTATCACAAAAGTACCAAGAACACTTTGCGATCATTGCAACTTTTTATGTAGTTTTATTCGAAAAAATACTTTTGAATAAAAATAGCTGCCTTGCATATGAAAAGCGAAGAGGTCAGCCCGTAATTGTTTATGAAAGTCACAAGACTTGAACTATCATAATATATATGAAATTATGGGATGGAACAATATGTGGCGATTTATCACCGGCTAACATTAAAGTACCAAAATGGCCGCCAGGTATATAAAAAGCGAAGCGGTCAGTCCGAAACTGTTGATGACAGACACATGACTTAGGCTATTATTATAGAGATGTGAATTATATGGTGTTTTACAGAAATAGTTGATTTATTTTAGACTCGCAATAGACTTATTATTATGTTTGGTAATCCAGCTAGATGACTTGAAATTTGATACCGGTTGCGATTTCTTGAAGTCTTAGAAATTTTATGTACAGAATGTAAGATATTTTAAGCCAAGCTCATGTATTAGTGCATTATGTATGTAGTAGGCTTTTCTTTCTTTTCTTGCCATTTAGAGATTTCATAAATGTACACCTTATTCTATTTAAAAATATATGCTTCTATATTTGTTTATGTTACAATCGTTGTTTTTTATACATAAGCTACACATTGTAATATTATCATATTTGGCTTTGAAAATGCAGCAGAAAGACCTTAGCTAATACAACAGAAATTACACAAAGTATCTCATATCTCTTTTTTATATGAAAATGACAACCTTTATAACCATGATGTAATTAAATATCATTTGTGTTTTGATAGCACAAAGGAGAAAATATACGGTATAACCTCGAAAATCCGGAATTGTTGGGATCTAGACAAAGCCGGATTTTTGAAAATTCCGAATTTCTGAAAGAACACCAAAAGTACCTCCGATATTCTTAATGGTGGCATTTCATTAATACCCAATCTATCTATACCATAGTTTAAATCATATCAAGTGATATTTATAAGGAGAAAAGAGAAAATTAAATATTTTAAACACTTACTTTTGATATCTACTGTCTTACAAATAAAAAAATTGTGATGTCTGGAGAGCATCTTTTCGCCAGAGCTGGCGCCTTTGGTCATGTGACACACGTGACGTGCTGGCGTAGGAGAGAAAAAAAAATGAAATTCTGTTTTAGAGAGTAAAGGGTAGAGGTATTGTGTATGCCAGCCTGAGTGCTCGGCGGTTTTTTGAGAAACCGAAAGATTGTTATAGAAAGTGTTTGGTAGGTGTTCCGGGTACCGGGAAAATAAGAAATTGAACAATATAGTAAAGTGAAGGTTCTGGTGTGTAAGAATAATATGAAGGTGTTGTGCATATATGTGAAACCCATAATTAATTGTATATAGTGTGTTGTCAATTGTGTTGTCATCTATAACGTCTTTATGTACTCTGTAAAATAAACTACGTTTTGTGTTTTAAAAAAACTAGTGATATATTACCTAGGAGGATACACTACATATCAAGCGGTAATGGAGTATTACACGATCTCTTTCGAGAACCAGAGCTGTTATAAGAAGTAAGGCGCATGTTAATTGATATTTTTATTTAAAGATAATCTGAATAAGAAAATATTTGAAGATGATTTAAGTATGTGAGGGAATAGAATGTAATTTAATATTATCAGATTTATATAGATGATTTAAGCATATCAGAGAAAAGAATGCGATTTATATTATTATTGTTTGGTTCATTTATTTAAGATGAGAGTTATTATCTGTTAAATATACAAGTTAGTATAAAAAAGTTTAAAAGTAAAAAGAAAAATGTTTAGCATTAAAGGGCTGAGAAAAGAAGATTTGGTTATAGTCGCGACTGAGTTAGGCCTAAAAGTAGAGTCTGCTCACAGAATATTAGATTTAAAAGCACTCATTGAGGGAAGCGACCAATATGATAAGGATATTGAATTTATAAGAGAATTTGAAATGAATTGAAAAAGAAAAGGTGAAAACGGAACAAAACACTGCTTTAGAGTTAGAGCGTACGAAATTAGAAATTAAGAAAGCCGAGTTAGAAATGGCTAAGATTCAGTCTGATGATAAAAATTCTGACCCGGGGGGATGGATAAAAATACCATACTAATTCTTTAGAATCTCTAATTAAAATTGTTAGAACTCTGAGCATGGCAGTTCCAACCAAACCGGAAGCGTGGAAGTTATTTTTTAGTTCGCTCGAAAAAGCATTCGAAATGAAAAATGTTGCGGAGGTGTTAAAAGTTGAAATTTTACTAAATTTAGTAGGCGAACGTGCGGCGCATTTATTAGTTTATGTAAACACGGATGAAATGAAAAGTTATCCGAAGGTTAAGGCTTTAATTGTAAAAGAATTTCAACTTAACCCGAAAGCTTGCCTGAAAAATTTCCTTACGGTAAAAAGAATGAAAAAGGAAAATCATTTACAATTTGCAAGCAGAATCCGAGCGAATTGGGATTTTTATTGTGAGCTTAGGAAAGTAAATGATTTTTATACACTTAATGAATTAATTGTTACCGATAGATTATTAAGTTCATTAGATTCAGAAACGCGAAGTTGTGTTAAATTAAAGCAAATAGATGACTGGCAAAAACCACGAGAAATAGCGGAGTTATGCGATAATTGGTTTATTTCAAAAGGTAGAAATTTTTCGGAATTATATGATAGATCTATAAAATCCTTTCGCAACTATGATGAACCCAGAAGTATCAATCATGGGAAATATATTCCACCTCATGTCAGAAATACTGCTCTTTCTCGCGATAGAAAAACTAATGACATTTGTAAGCTGTGTCAACAAATAATTCATTTGCGGTTCTGTCCGAATAATAAAGAAAAAAGTAAAATTGGAAATTCCCATTATCAAACGAAAAAAGATTCTAACATATGAAAGAATAAACTTGATGAAAAGTTAGTTGCTAAAGTGACAGCTTTATGTTCTGGGAATGAGGGAATAAATAACACACAGTCTTTGCAATACAAGGATGTGTGGTTAGGGGGCGCAAAATGAGCACACTAATTGATAATGCAGCCGAAATTCCAGTAGTTAATTCAAATCAGATACCGAATTCATTTAGAAGTAATGAAAATTCAAAAACCAGTTCATATGTGCTTTTGGAGAAAAAATAACCGCTGACCTGAGAACTTTACCTATAGCTTTAGATTCCGGCCAGTCAAATCGTGTAATTAACAGTGTAGATGTTTTGTTCGCAGCAACAGATAAATTATATGGGTCATGTATTATCACGCCAACGATTTATGAGTTATTACAATCGGCGCAGAGTGGAGGGGAAGAAAATAGATTATGTGATGTGCCAGTGCCTACGAATGAGATGCAGTCAGAAAGGGGGGAAGGAATTAAATATCAAAAAGCAGGGAGTAGTGAAATGCAACAACAAAGTATGAATGATGAGAATTTATGTTTATTAAGTCAAAATAAAACTGCAGAAAGAGAGCTAATTCTTAGCTGTATTGAAAGGAAAAATAATAGTGAAGATTTAAATGTGGATCATCAATCAGATGCGGGTATTTACAGGGCGCAACAGATAAGTTGCGAATCGCTACAGGGAGCTTTCAAAGATGCAGAAAAATAGAAAAACGGGTTTGTTATGATAGACAATTTGCTTTATCATAGGGAAAGAGATTCTGGAGATCAAGTTATGGAATTAGTGGTACCAAAGGTGAGAAGGCAAATTTTAAAAATTGCGCATGAATCGATTTTCGCTAATCATCTCGGCATGAAAATAACAAAAGAGAGAATTCGTTATTCATTTTTTGGCTAGGTATGTCGATGTCGCGGGGTGTGGAAGAATATTGTGCATAGTGTAAGGATTGCCAACTACGGAGCAGGGAGAGGGCCAGCGATCAGATACCCATTGTCCTAAATGAGAGACAGGAACTTCCATTCGACGTTGTAAATACAGAATAATTGGGAAAATTTAACCTCCTTCAGCGCGTAGGTATCAATATGTACTTACTTTGGTAGACCAACACTCGAGATGGCCAGAAGCGGTTCCGTTTCGGAGAATTACGGCTAAAGCTACATGCGATGCATTGTTAGAGATGTTTATGCGAACAGGAATACCCCGCCTAATAGCGAGTGATCAGAGCAGAAATTTTATTTCGGGTTTAAAATAAGAGTTTCATACCAGGCTGGGGGCGGCTCCTAGATTTGCTACGCCGGGGCACCTACAGAGCTCGGGATTAGTTGAACGATATAATCAGGTATTGAAACGCATGTTACACAATATTATTCGTAGTGACCCTAAAAATTGGAATAAACACATCCCCTATTTATTATTCGCGTACAGAGACATTCCGAATAGCACTGTGGGCGTGTCGCCATTCAAATTAATGTACGGAAGGGAGGCCAGGGGACAACTGGCGGTATTAAAATCTACATGGGCAGGCGAAATCCCACTACCTATAAATCTAGGTAAGAGCGCGACTGAATACCTTCAGGAGTTAAAAATTAATTTCGAAAGGACAGCGGAACAAGCGGCAATAGTATCGGAGATTACGCAAAGCTCGTATGCGAGGTACGCTAATCGAAGAGGGATTTACAAGCAATTTAGACCTGGGGACCAGGTATATTTATTAATCCCGGACTATACGAACAAACTTTACTCGAGGTGTATCGGACTAGCCGAAATAGTGGCGCGCTGTAACCCTGATTCTTACAAAGTGAAATTAATAAACGGGATTGTTAGAAATGTCCACGTAAACAAAATCAGAAAATTTACTCCTAGGGTACATTCGGTGGGGGTGATCTCCGAAAATGAGGAAGAATTAGTGGAGGTCCATCCTAACACCAGTATGAATGATAACTCCGACTTATTCAATATAGAGGAAGTTGAACTAAGTCATTTAGAAAATGCGGAGAGGGAAAAAATATTAGATTTATTATATAAATATAAAGAGTTATTTTCCAGAAAAGTGCAAATAGCCAAAATACGAGAGCATAAAATACGAATAAGTGACGCAGAAAAGAAAAAAGCCGTACGTTTACGGAATCCCAGAGGCATTAAAGCCGCAAGTAGACAAACAAATTGAGGAGCTATTGGAACGAGGTTTGATTGAAGAAAGTGAAGCGGAGGCGCCACATCCAGTAGTGGGCGTGATGAAGAAGGATGAGGTCTTGCGCCTATGCGTAGATTTTTGAGCACTAAATGCTATCACGAAAACGGATGATTACCCAATGGAAAATGCCACCGATCTGCTATTCATTATTGGCAGAGCCAATGTGATAACCACCATAGATTTACTAAAAGGGTATTAGGCCATACCATTAGAAGAAGAGAGTCAAAATTTAGCATGATTTAAAACACATACACTATGACGCAAAAGTTTAGACAATGAAGAAATTCTTACATACTTTGAAAAATATTTATTCAATTTTCAAATCACTGCTTGAAATTAATGTGCTGTACATATAAACAATATTTATAACAAAGAAAAGTGGAATTGTGCATATTGCAATAAATTAAATGGTAACAAAAATAAACTGCTGTCTCAAAAGTTTAGACACAAATTAAATAAAATCGAAATAAACAATTTTTAAAACCTGGTTGCGCATCCATGCTTATGTATTACGTCATATACACGAGATTGCATGGAAGAAACTAAATCTTGCATAGTTTGTGGATCGATATCGTACCATGCATTCTCAATAGATGTCTTAAGTTCCTTTTCAGAAGAGTATTGTCTAGCGTTGCTATAAACTTTGCGACACATGATGCTCCAAAGGTTTTCTATAGGGTTAAGATCTGGGCTACATGCTGGCCAGTCGAGAACTCTTATATTATGGGAATTAAACCAAGATTTTGAATGTTTTGCAGTGTGAATTGAAGCATTGTCTTGCTGAAATTCCCACTGAGGACCCCCTAGAAGCTCAGCAAATGGCAGTAGGTTTTCTTCTAATGTCTGTGTATAATGCTGTGAAGTTTGACGACCACTGGTGAAGGTCAGAGATACTTGTCCATTATAGCAAAAGGCTGCCCAAACCATCACCGAGCCCCCTCCTTGTCTACGACTAAAAAAACGTCGAGGTTCCTTCCGCAAGTCATGCCAATACGATAAACAACCATCTGGACCATCCAGATTCCACTTTTTTCATCGCTAAATATGACTGACTGCCATTTCTCTCCATATGACATATGCTTTCGATCCCACATAAGTCTTTGTAACTTATGATGTGGTTTCAGAGCTGGTTTCTTCTGCATTTTGCTATAAACGATTGTTCCTTTTTCCAAAATTCGTCTACGAATCGTATCCTTTGATACAGAGAGTCCCGATGAGCTTTGAACTCCACGTACGCTCATTTGTTGAGTACTCGCTATTCTTTGTATCAGGCGATCCTCTCGTACATTTGTCACACGTGGCCTCCCAGACCGACATTTTGCTTTATATTCGGAACCACTCGATAAAACTCGATAAATAGATTTTTTTTGACCTATTAATAATAGCAGAAATTTCAGAAACGCTCTTCCCTTCACCTTTCAACTGCCAAATCCTTGAAACCTCATTCACTTGAATTTCTTTAGCTCTCGGCTTGTCGACTATGAAGCGCAATCGTTTGCAGAACTTAAGTACTCCAAATTTGTGACATCATCGATTCTAAATTTGCATATGCCAGCGAATATTCAAAGAAATTTAGAATAGTGTCTAAACTTTTGCGACAAGCACATTTGAATTTTTATGAAAAAAATTAGTATTATAGCAAATAAAACGACTGTCTTTTGTACATAGCATTTTAAATCAGTTTTTGAATATATTTACAGGTTTTTGTAATTCTGACGTCATAATTCTACATTTTAAAGCTGAATGACGTCATTGTCTAAACTTTTGCGTCATAGTGTAGGCTCAGTGTCGCTTTAAAGTAATGGCCTTCGGGCTCAGGAACGCAGCTGCGACTTTTCAAAGAGAAATGAATAAAGCACTGTCCGAATACAAGTTCACCAGAGCATATGTAGACGACATAGGCGTTTTTTCTGAAACATTTTCTGAACAACTAATGCATCTATGAAAGAGATTTTCTATGTTATCACAGTTACTATTCTCAGTTAACTTTAAAAAGTGTGAATTCGCAAAACCTCAGATTAAGTAGTTAGGGCATATCATAGTTCTGTCACGTATCACGTTTTCTTCAAAATTAATTTAAATCATTTTTTTTTTTTGCTTTTGAAACGTGTTGCTCTCCCCCCTCATTAAACTAAAATTTGTAATTTAATTCTATGCTTAAAATCCATATGGAATTTTATCTGTTCGTTTTTTTCTTTTCCTTTCACTAATCTCTTTAATTTAATGTAGTAATTTTCAGTTTATGATTTGTAGCCTTTTCTCGCAGATGCAATTTATTTTCCAATAACATTTGGGCCGTTAAATAAAATAGAAAAGATAAATGCACCTGCCTTTAATATTAGAATTAATGTTATTTTTTTTTCATTTGCGTCACTCACGCGAGAAATAATTCATTCTCATTCTCTACTTAATTGTGAGTCATTGCAATAAAATATTAAAAAAGTAAAAGATAGTTATTCGGATACGGTCTTTAAATCACTTTCATGTACATTAAATTTATTTATCGGTTGTATAAGAACATATGCCTTTCTCGGCATTGCGCAATTATAAGTAGCAATCATTTAACGTAATCATTTGTTTTAGATAAATATTGCCATATTTTCTGGCGTCGCTAATATGTACATATGATGAACCGTTGTTCTGGCAACCGTTTTGCATCACGCGTTTTCATCGGGTTGCTAGATTATGTGGGGTAATCATTTGGCTCGCAAATAGAACCTTTGTCTGCTCTTCGTTCACGGTGCTAATGTTTGAAATTGGCGATGAATCGTAATGCCAAGTGTTATAGGCTTCTTGTGAAATGACTCACTTTCCTCTCTGCTCACTAAGATGTAAGAGCAAGTATTTTTGAGTTGTGCCTCCGCACTCCTTTTTATGCAGGGATTTTCTCTCTCTCACTTTAATTAACTATTAGTATATTTACTCTTTTTGTAACTTGTTTAAATGTTTTAATAAAATTGTTGGTTCCTGTAATTAAAGTTGGAGTTTTATGCATTTTAAACACCCTATCCACTGAACTACAGCACAATATCCTCTAATTGAACAGACAAAAAAGAACAGTCCAGAGCAGTTATGTTGGACAGAAGACCATGACCGGGCATTTAATGAGTTGAAAAGAGGTCTAATCGAATCACCTAGTCTACATACTCATGTTATGGGAGTGCATCTGTCATAAAGTGCGACGCATCTGCAGTCGGCATCGGCGGGTGTTTATCACAGCGAAAAGATGGGGCACTGTACCCGGTAAGCTACGCCAACCAAAAGCTCACCAAAACTCAATAGGCTTGGCCGACCATTGAACGGGAAGCCTATGTAGTTATCAGGAACCTAAAGAAGTTCGAAACGTGGGTTTTTGGTTCACCTGTGGAACTTATCACCGATCACAATCCACTAACTTTCATCACCAAAAATGCCCCCTAATCTTCCAAACTGCAGCGATGGGCATTAGCACTGCAAAAGTATGACATAGTGATTTCGCACCGACCAGGTGCTAAGCTGCTAAATGCAGACGCTTTATCACGGTTGGAAACTGTAGCATAAAATGAAAAACTTTCAAAACTATTTAAAATAGACATTTTTTAACACTTTAAAGTGTTATTAAAGATTAATTGTTCCTGCAGCGATATCTTGTATATGTTTTTGGGTTTATTGCATTTATTATTGTGTATTATTAAGTATTAATTTTGTTTTGTATTAGAAGATAAGATAAGTTCTAGGCGGTGCGCCCAGACAAGTTCAAGCATTTAGATTGTGTTCTTTTTGTATATATTTATTAATTTGTATTATTCATTCGGGTAGTTTGTTAAAAAAATGAAGTATGAGGACGTCTCCAGACTGGATTTCAGATATGAAATGTAAGACTCCCTCCCCCATTTTTAATCTTGGATGGGGGATGTGATGTCTGGAGTGCATCTTTTCGCCAGAACTAGCGCCTTCGGTCATGTGACACACGTGACGTGCTGGCGTAGGAGAAAAAAATGAGATTCTGTTTTGGAGAGTGAAGGGTAGAGGTATTGTGTATGCCAGCCTGTGTACTCGGCGATTTTTTGAGAAAACGAAAGATGGTTATAGAAAGCGTTTGGTAGGTGTTACGGACACCAGGAAAATAAGAAATTTAATAAATTGTGAAGTGAAGGTTTTGGTGTGTAAGAATAATATGAAGGTGTTGTGCATCCATGTGAAACCCATAATTAATTGTATATAGTGTGTCGTCAATTGTCATCTATAACGTCTTTATGTACTCTGTAAAATAAACTACGTTTTGTGTTTAAAAAAAAACAGTGATATATTACCCAGGAGGATACACTACACATCAAGCAGGAATGGAATATTACAAATACCCTCGTGTTCGTTCCCTTAAGGTGCTACCAGCGTGTCGACGATCTCGATGTTCATTAATCCATCGCTTTCAATCTTGAAGTTTTTAATTCGTAAACAATAGCTATTTTTTTCTTTCGCAAGTTGGAAGCATAAAAGACAGGAAGGGAGGGATAACTTAGATGCCGGATTTTTAAAGATGCATTTTTTAATGCAGGATTTTCGAGGTCACACTGTAATTAGTTAGGATTCCGGAAATTCCCTCCACTCCGTTCTTTTACATGGTGCTTAGGTGTACTCAGAAATTCAGATTTTATTTCCCTTGACATTTCCCGTCATTTCCTGACCGACCAATTGTATCCCCGTGTTTCATCATGTTTTTGATGCATAAACGACACATCAAAATATTACCATATTTTGTTTCGAAGATGCATCTAGAAAGTCTGATTATAATAAGAAAATGTACAAAATATCTCATATAAAATCCGTATTTCTCTTTTATTTTTCATGATATAATTGATATAATTATCATGATATATTTATAATCATGATATAAGTAAATTTCATTTGTTCTTAGATAACAGAAATGAGAGAAAGCATAAGTATTTCGGATTGTGAAAATTCCTCCCACTCCGTTCTTTTGCGTGGTGTTTAGGTTTCCTCAGAAATGCAGATTTTATTTTGCTTTGAGTTTTCATAAATTTTCCTGACCAATTTAACGAACTTTTCTTGCACAGCTAGGGATATATAAGTGTTTTAAGAGAAAGTAACATAACTCCATTATCGGACAATTGACTATAATTTATAAAATTATAAAAAATAATACGCAAATGGCTATTTCCATTATTTTCTTTCCATTAAAAGTTCTTTTGCTTGATTTTTTGATCATATTAGGGGGAGGGGTATCCGTAGTATAATTACTAAGCAAGCGAAACAATTGCTATAGGAAAATTATATTTAGTGAACGATCATCTTAGTTTAATAAAGTTTTCAGTTTCTTCGTAGTTAAAATTATTAAATTTTTTAAGCACTCACATAATTGTATAATTATTTGTGCGTTATGCATTTATAAAATAAAACAAATTACAGAGATGTTGATTACATGTTATTGAAAAATAATATTATGAGTATTATTTTCAGACAAACCAAAAGCAAACAAGAACAGAAAGGACATGCAATTTAAAATATAGATAATCTTAATAACAATAAGAATTTTATTAAATAAAAATAATTATATGTGGATCAAAATTGGAAACAGCAATAAATAAATATTATATATAAATTTTGAGCAAACTGCAATCAGAATAATTTAGATACTAAGCATAGTTGGAAATTTATTAATTTTTTCTAATATTTAACAGAAGAAAACAGTTTTATCTGTATGTTTCAGTGTATTACATTTTAGTTTCCATATCTACCTATTATTATCCAGTGGCGCATTTTAACGGAAATAATCCTAGTGATTAGCGATCAATGAATTAAAAATCTTTATTAAAGAATTAAATAGATATTTTAGCAAATACATATTTTGCCGTTTTACTTGCTTTACATTGAAACATGTTATTATATATCAAAACCTCCAATACACGGTTTATATAAATTATTGTCGGGGTTTCCTTACCTTATAACTTTTGATTTAAGAACATAACAAAAAATATTACTACATATTCATAAAGTACAACTCAAAAAGTTTTTCTTATACTACAAATATAGTTAAATATGCCTAAACTTTCTACTGAAAACGCAATTAATGAAAAAACGATTATAATCAAATAATAATTAATATTAAAATTTGATAAAATGAATCATAACGTTATTAATGAATTATATAATATCTATATATCTGATTTTGTACTCATAATTCATTAATAACTTTTTCATAAATTTGACGAAATTTCAAAATTAATTATTTTTTTTATTAATCGTTATGTGATTGATAACGTTTTGAGTTAAGACTTTACACATATGTAACTGTTTGTGTTATTAAAAAGCTCCCTTTAGTTGTACTTTACGAATATGTAATAATATTTTTCATGTTTTTAAATCAAAAGTTACGAGGTAAGGAAACCCCGATCCTTATGTGATTAATACCGTTTTGAGTTGAGACTTTACACATACGTTGTTGAAAACCTTTTTGCAGTTGTACCTTACGAATATGTAATATTATTTTTCATGTTCTTAAATCAAAAGTTACGAGGTAAGGAAACCCCGATTGTGATGTCATTAAAAACTTTTTGATTTGAGACTTTACACATGCTTAACTGTTTGTGTTATTAAAAACTTCTCTTACGAATTCGTCCTCTTTACGAATATGTAATAGTATTTTTTATGTTCTTAAATGAAAAGTTACGAGGTACGGAAACCTCGATCATTATGTGATTAATAAAATTTTAAGTTGAGATTTTACATATACTTAATTGTTTGTGTTATTAAAAAAAAATTTCAGTTGTACTTTACGAATATGCAATAATATTTTTCTTCTTCTTAAATCAAAAGTTACGAGGTTTGGATATCATGACAATAATCTATCGAAACCCTTTATTGAAAGCTTTTATAAGTAATAATACACCTAAAAAAGGAGCAGGTAATACTGCTCAATAGATCCTGGGAGAAGAAAGTGATGAGGACTAAAAAATATTCAACAACGTGTTTTTGTGTTCAAATTTCCTGCAACAATTGATCCAGCTTTAAATTTATTAAATCCAAAAATAAACATTTTCCGCATGAGAGACTTATTTTTTAAAAAATGAAAAATATTAGGATATAATTAAAATAAGATTTTAACAAAAATACTTATTCCGTGCTTTTTGTATAAGCACACACAGAATATTGGCGAGTCAGAGCATTGGCGATTTCCAAAAATATCAATTAATGACTACAAACAGTAAAGACACTAGTTAATATTACAAACATTTACAAAAAAAAAAAAAATCAAAGACATTCCTTGCAAAAAGATTTTCGGTAAGGTACTAGCATATTTCAAATACAGAATTAATCTCTCCTAATTTCTCCCAGAGAAGATATCATTTCGGAAAATCAAATTATTGAATTGACGAAAACGGAGCTAAAATTTTAATTTAAAGAAGTTCCAGATCTTAGTTTATAAAAGGCAATATGTATATTGTATTCTGAATTTTAAAGGTGGTTCAAAATTTTTTTATTGTTTTCTATACTTTGTTAAAAACCGCTGAAAGTAAGAGATTTGCTGTTGCTGCACACATTGACCAAAAATAACGTGTACATAAACTAAGCATTAAGAAAGTTAAGTAACGGATACAACTTTCTCATTACTTTTTCTTCCATTTTAATGTATCAAATTTTAAGATGTATAATCGTGAAAAAAAATTAAACACCCCCTACTAACTCTGCAACAAATTATAATTAGAGAAAGTTACCGCTCAACAATTGTAAATAAAGTTTACTTTTAAATGATGAATATAAAATTTTCATAGGAGGTTATCTACAAATCTAAAACTGAGCAAACTTATTTTTTAAGGCAACGCCTAATTTTGACAATATATTTTAAATATTTGGATCAAACTATGCCTAGGAACGAAATTGCAATTCATCTGCATGATAAAATTTTGAACTATGACCATTCAAAATTTAGAGCTTCCAATGTTAAGTTACATTTTCATATTTTTAATAATATCTCCTGAAATTATAATTCGAATGTGATAATTTTTTGTGTGGTTATAATACTAAAACAACTAAGCATAAATACATTGGATTTTTAGTTTTAAAAGTTTTATAATATGAATTAGGAATTATGAAATTAATATTAAAAAAATTATGAATTACAACCTGTAATTTTTTTGATAGAATTATATTTATTATGCCCTGCTTTATGCGAATTCTCAATTTCAAATATTTCTTGCAATTAGTGTTCGAATTATGATTAAACAACGTCAAAATGATGGTTTAAGGGTCCAATAATTGGTAATATTAATAAGGTAATATTCTTGCGTAAAATAAAGTATTCTAATATTTTGAACCAGTCTAAATTTTATTATAATATTTTGATGTGTTTCAGAAAACTGTACACCTAAGTGCAAGGAAACTATATTTAATATTGATGGTAATGCAATTCCCTGCATCCGTGACGGCTGTCCCGCAATTTTCTTCTGTAAACCAAATGGGGCGTTTATACCACGGGACACCATCACTATTGAACATCTTAAGCAGAGGGCCCTTAATATTATGAATTCCAAGCTCGGCCGGTGGCAGAGACTTAACTGCATGAAGACCTTCTTTTATCCTCTGTTATTCCTCAGGAGAACTGACCAGCTATCTAAAACTGAATGGCAGAGTATTGATGATTCTATTCGTCCTTCAATTAAGTGCGTGCTTGGACTCCCTCCCAATGCGGCCAATGTCCTCTTTGGTGCAAAAGAGGATGGTTTATTTGGGGTACCATTGCCCGCCAAGGATTCAG
Organism: Maratus speciosus; assembly: GCA_963932465.1. NCBI lineage: Eukaryota > Metazoa > Arthropoda > Arachnida > Araneae > Salticidae > Maratus > Maratus speciosus. Next base: position 173,240,621 of record OZ010788.1, read on the forward strand.
ATATTGCAATTTTAAATGGGATATTCAAGCTGCTTACTTTTAAAGATGTTATAATTAAAGATATGGCTTCGGCAGAGCTGAAGGATGATACAGATTTCAGGCAGCAATTCACCAGAGTTGAAAATGCTCAAGATTTCCCCAATTCTGTTCCATCAGACAGGAGTACAAGCCGTTATACGTCCAACTGGACTAGAGCGCACCAAGAAGCGAAGCGTCTGGGTGTTAAGTGGCGCATTGACGAAAATTCTTGAGCTTGTAGCTGCGACGGAGGGGATCAGCAATAGACGTAAGGTATTTCAAGCACTAAGATAAAAATTTAGGAAAGATCGTACTACTAGCTTGAGAGACCTCTATAAACAACAAGGCAAGACCAACTATTGTGTTGCTGCGGCCAATGAGAGATCACATTTTTTTATTGATGGATTGTTTACGAGATTTAAGGACTGGCGATTTATTCATCGCGCGCACATGGGTCTATTTGATCTAAATGGTTATAGAAAACCGACCCGGCGCAATCCTGGCCGAGAAAACAAGAAATGTCGGAAGTGACAGCATATTGAAACTCTTCCACACTTCCTTGACTATTGTATGGTTCATTTAACCTTATACCAGAGAAGGCATAACGCAATTGTTAGTCATATGAAAAAAGATGCTAGAAAAAGGTGGACCATCGTAGGAGCGGATTGTGTGGTTGGGACTGAGAATCACAGATCGGATCTGGTCGTCCAAAGAGGTAACGATATTATCATCACTGACGTTACTGTCCCGTTTGAGAATGGACCTGATGCTTTTGAAGAGGCAAGAAAAAAGAAAACTGATAAATATGCTAAACTTGCTAGTGAATTGTCAGTCAATAATAAAAATGCTGTCGTCGAGACCATTGTCGCCAGGGCGCTTGGCTCCTGGGACCCAAAAAAACGATAGGTCACTTAGACGGATGTGCTCAAAATCCTACTTAAGGCTGATGAAGAAGACAGTAGTTTCAGAGACTATTGCTATTGACTCCCTATTCTAGGGATATTTATGATGAGCATATTCGTCGGGTTCACCAGGATGCCACTGAAAACCAAACCTGAATCCCACTCTTCTATGTGATTTTAAACTATTGTGTGTATAGTGTATTTTTATGTTTAATGTTTTACATAAAGTATGTTTTAATTTTACTTACTTTAAATAAAGTTAAAATAACCAAACCCATGAAATAAATGAAGGTGACCAGGTGCTTGTAGCACAGTTTATACCACATGGACAGGGACACACACACTTTAGTAGTAGCAATTAATATTAATTGTCTTGACCACTTTTTATATTATTGTACCGTAGGGATTTATTTATGGTATCAAACTTCAGTATTGCTATTGAAAAAAAGAACAAATTTTGGGTTCGTTTTAATATGTAGATGGCCCCCTAAGCAAATTTTATATACATCATTAAAAAGTAAACTTTATTTCTAGTCGTTTGATACCAGTAACCTTCTTCTACAATAGTTTGTTCCAGAGTTAGTAGGGGCATTTACTTTTTTTTTTTCCACGACTGTACATCCAAAAATAAACATTTGTAATGTTAGAGGCTTAGTTTTTTTCTCCAGAATATTACTTTATAACTCCAATGAAATAATTAAAATCTGATTTAAACAAAATAATTGCTTCATACTTTTGGATAAGCTCACACAAAATATTGAGGGTCAGAGCATTGGCACTCTCCAAACATATCAGTCAATGGCCACAACAGTAAATGCACCTTTTTATATTACAAACTTTTACATACCTTTCACAAAGATTTTAGTTCAGATATTCTCAGATATTTCATATTTCATACACAAAATTAACTCATCTCTTCCAGAGAAGATGTCAGTTTGGAAAAACAATTTTTTCAATTGACGAAAGGGAGCTAAAATTTAAATTTAAATAAGTTATTCAAACCTTGGTTACAAAAGGCAATACCTATGTTGTATTCTTAGTTTCAAAAGTCGTTCGAAAGATCTTTGTTGTTTTTCTATATTTTATTACATAGTGCAGAACGGTTACACTGAGTTATCGAACTTTCTGAAATGTACAAAGTAGAAACCGCTGAAAGTAAGGGATTTGCTGGTGCTGATCAAATTAGTCAAACATATCTACAACATAAACCAAACCTTTAAAAAGTTAAGTAACAGACACAAATTTCTCATCATTAATTTTTCTTGAATTTTATTGTATTAATCTCACACAATCTTTATTTTAGAAGTTTTAAAATGTGGCTTTTCTTCTGTTTTTCTAAATACTGTTCTTTGCATCCGAAATAAATGATTAATTTAGGTATACAACTCGCATTACTGTTGAAATAATGTAGTTTTATTTTTATTTCATTATAAAGCCAATTCTTTGAACTATGTACCCAAAAGAAATTACAAATACACAAAACAGGTGTTTGGTAATATTTAAAATTTTAATTACTTAAAAGTTGCACAGCCAACAGAGTGAAAAAGTGTCCAAGCTGGGACTCGAACCACGGTCATCGGTATAGCTCACCCATGTTCTACCAACTGAGCTACTTGGAACGATACCCAGCCTGGCACTTCTCACTATAATATATTAGAAAGGCTACAACCGCTGCGCAAGTTGGAATATTTTTCCGTGAACCTTCTCTGGGGACAAACACGAAACTAAAGAGAATCCAGCATCTATGAAATTGAATAAATCTTATGTAATTCTTTGAAATGTTTCTGTAGAAAATTTCTCACGCTTTGTATTCAATAATATTTCAAATTTTATTCATTTTTTTCAAATATATATATATTTTCAAATTTTTGCAAGGCGTCTGAAATTTTCTTCAACAATTCAGCTTCAAGATTTCAGTTGCCATCGCTCGGTCTATTGAGCTATCTGAATAACCATGAATATGTATATCTACGTATCCACAGTATATTGGATTATCATTTTCTGCGGTGTATTCTGTAAAGCTATTTCAGGTAACAGACCAGGTGATATTACCAAAAAAGTTGTTTGAATGAATTATGGGCCGATTATCCTCCCAGGTAGCTCAATAATGGAGCTTTGGCAATTGAGGCCAGAGCTCTTAGAAAGCCAAAAAAAACTCCTAGCATGGACAATTTTATACTCAGTTGCATAAGTGTCAATTTGTAAGCCTTAATTACTAAATTTATTAATTTGATTAATTGAGATGATACATCAGATTTGTTTGCTTTACTTCCATGCCCGATTATAAGGCCTCGTCGAGATGAGGACTGGAAAGACACAAGGAAACAGACAGACTTAAAGAATACAGCCGGGAACGCTACAAAAAGTGAGCCATAAGAAGTCAATTTCGGAAACTTCTCTAATGTTCTCAAGCCATTAGTGGCTGCTTTAACCACTCGGCGAGGGAGGGTCGGCCTTTTTTATAGCGGTCGGTCTTCACTTATAGCAGCAAAAGTAAATATTTAAAGCTTAAAACAGGGAGTACATATTTCAGAGTAAATTTTTTTCTCTTTCATACAAATACAGGAAATACATACGGTTAACAATAAAAACTCTAGATAAAATCATTCCTTGCAACAGAGTATTTTTACAAACACTAATATTGAATTCAATTTTGTGATTTCTCTAAAAAAAGATTTACGAAAACACTTCAGTGCCTTCAGGTAAGAATTGAAGAGTTTATAGAAAGACACATTTCATGGATCAACTACTTTAACAAAATAGCATAAACAAACAGAAATTCCCAGTTGTCAACGTCTACTTTTTCAGAAGACGCATTCTTTATTTATATTTCTTTCTTTTCTTAAGGTAAAGAAATAAAATATTTTAAAGATTTTTTCAAAGCATTTTAAAACTTTATTACTACAAGGTTCTATAGAAGAACAAGTAATATAAAAATTTTGTTTTTAAAGTCAATTCCTACTTAGGTCAACAAATAAAAAATTAATATAATCCTTTAAGCTAATATTAGTTTTTGTTGCATTAAAATGTCTCAATTTGTTGATTTTCTATAAACAAGTAGGTTTACAATGGAAGTCGATGGGAATTTGGCGAAATATTAGAGATATCGCCAAGTTGGCGTCCCTTTTGGCGACTCGTTTTGGTCGCCAAGTTTGGCTATATATCGCCAAGTTGGCGACAGAACAGCGTCCCCCCTATGGTAACCCCCTTATAGATATGAAGATGCATTAAATACTGTTCAATAACCAATGGCCACCATTTTGTCTCCCATATAAAATTAAAATTAATTAATTAAAATTTAATTTATGAATTAATATTTAAAAAATCTGTATTAACATCAATTGTCATCCTGTACAAGTTTTAAAAAAATTATTTCAACTTGATAGGATGAATAATATGTATTTTATTAACGATTGAAAATTTGAACAAGATATATAAATAAATAAATATAAGGAGAGTGTGAACTAATAGTAGATATAACAGCATTTTAGGAAAGAAATGTTTTAACTTCAAATTCCGTAAAAAATTGTAAAATGTCGCCGTTGGTGCAAAGAAACGGTCGTCAATCTTAATAAAGATATTTTATCACTTTTTATAGCATTATTTTACTTAATCTGTTCAAATTACGTGTTCTTAGAACTGAAGTTGGCAACGTTGTTTAATATCATAGCTTTGAATTGGAACGGAAAATCAGAAAATAAATTCTACATTTTACTTACTAATTGAAACCAGACGTTTGTTTTCAGTTCTGGATTTGAAAAGTATTTATTTTTCAACTCCTGAATTAAATAGTAAACATTTTTAGATACTTCTGTATTAGCCATATGCCATTGGCGAACTTTGGAGCTTGTTTATTATCACCAAATATTTTTTGGGAGACAGAAAACGTTTAGCAATCGCCCTTCGGACGACATTAAAGTTGTAAGAAATAAATATATATCAGAAATTTATACATACATGTATGTAAATGCATGCATGCGTACGCGGATACCTATAAGCACAAATATAACATGAAATTTTTAGCTATTTATTTACTAAATAATCATTGTCATTCAGCTAAAACAAAAATACCGTTGCATTTTGCCGTTTTTTTAAGCATAATTTAAAAACTACTTGGAAGAAAAATGTGAAATTTTGGATTTCCATAAAGCAAGACTTAATAAATTTAAATACATAAAAAAAAATTGTAGGTTGCAATTCATAATGTTTTCGAATATTAATTTCGTAATTCATAATTCATATTATAACATTGTAAAAGTTGCAAATTCAACGTATTTATGTTTGGATATTTTTCTATTATTGCTACGCAAAAAATTAGCACATTAGAAGTATAATTTCAGGAAATAGGGTCATTCCATACAAAATGAGCAAATCACCTGTGACAGACATGTCACAGATTTTAACGAAAACCATTTTGTAAGTAGATCATATCTATTTATGAGTAAATGTAAAATAATAGATTTTAGGATTGTTTATTTAAGTTTTAAATTTTATATTAAAAGTGGATGCAAAATCGTGGTTTTGGCTACATGCTTGAAGTTTCAATTTTGGTTATTAACCTTAAGAATGCAAAGACTATATTAAAAATTATTTATAATTAGGAATGAATGATAAGTAACAGATTGACGTAAGTTAGTAATTGTATTTTTATTCCTTAATGAGAAAAAAATTATTTTTGAAAAAATTTGAGGGGAAAATGCAACGTTCCTATTGAGATGAAGGACACCTCTGACAATATCAAAATTGCTTGACGTTATAGCAAAAAGTATATATGTTAAGTATTTAAACTTTCATTCTTGCCTTTTTTATTCATTAAAGAGAAAAAAAAATAAATAGTGAAAAATGTTGAGGATAAAATGCAATATTTCTATCACTTGTTTCGACGTGAAAGAAAGCTTTTTTAAACTTTTAATTCTTTTTATATTATAGATAACAGTGTATATTTTAAATATAAAAACTTTTCTATTTGCTTTCAGTTTATTTTTGCCTCAAGAAGATTTTTAATTAAAGTAGAAAAAAAAAGCTCAATTGAACAGAAAATTATATATTAATTTCTAAATCCACATACAGAAAATAGATGGCAGCACTAAATCTTTTAACCTTGAATTCGTGCAATATTTTAAGAAACGCGCGCGAATTTAAAAAATTTGCTCATGGAACGTAGTTAATATTGCCTTTTTTTAACCCAATTTTGTGACGTTACGAATCAAAAAGGCATGCTTGAAATTTTTTTAGCAGATTATGGACTTATTGATCTTTATGTCTGTGCAATAACTGTAATGTGGGACATTTCCTTCATTATTTTTTTAACCTGTCAATAAGAGGAAAAATTACAATTTTGTCATTTTTTTAAAAGTTTCTAAAAATTTTTTAAGGTGAAGGAAATACATGGCAACTTAAAAACTTTAGTAATTCGATCTTAATATGTAAAACTACATCAGGCATTAATTTCTCAGATGTTTTTGAATTCCTTTAATTTTTATTACGTTTTTAATTTTCTCAAAATTTGCAAATTTTCAATTTTTACAACCAATTAAAGAATAATCATGGTGTTACCAGATTATTATTGCTCAATAAATAAGAAGATAATTTTTCAGAGGTTACATTATTTAAAAACAAAAATTCATTTCAGTTAAATAGTTTTCAAGATACAGAACTCCAAACCTGCAACTTTGGACGATTGCACACATGCCATTCTTTACCACAAGTTTTTTAAATGTCCAAAACTGCTAAAATAATTTATTTTTTGTGAAGATATTTTGCAGAGCTCTATTTGAATATGAATTGAACCTGTATATCAAATTTTATTAAAATCTGTTACTATGTGGCCACGACTTTTTTTTAATTTTTGCTCATTTTACGCGGAATGACCCAATATTAAAAAAAAATATGAAAATGCAATTTAACATTAGAAGCACTAAATTGTGAATGTTTATAATTCAAAAACTTATCATTGAAATGACTGGAAATTTGGTGTCTAGGCATAGTTTAAACCGAAGATTTGAAATATCTTGTTAAAATTGGTTATTGCTATTGAAAAAAATGAAGTTTGGGTTCGTTTTAGTATGTAGATGGCCCCCTAAGCAAAATTTATATACATCATTTAAAAGTAAACTTTATTTCAAATCGTTCGGTACCAGTAACTTCTTTCTACGATAATTTGTTGTGGAGTTAGTAGGGGTGTTTACTTTTTTTCCCACGACTGTACATAAGAATAACGAAAAATATTGATTTTATTAAAGTCATGATCGAGATTAACTCGTTTTTACTCCCATTAATTCGAAAAGCAGAAATTTTAGATAAAAATCAAAGTTGGTATAGTATTGAACTAATAATATTGAAGTATTAACATTTGTAACTTCTTTTTGAAATATTAAGGTGTATGAGATAGAAAAGTCTTTTGGGAATTGGCACATCCAACTAGTTTGTTTCAACATGAATATAAAATCTGTTGTAACGGAATTGGTTTGCTTGATTGAATTTTGTGTGACGTTTTATACATGGCTGCGGCTAAGTTGTGACCAGTATCAGCTGTATTAGGCTAGTTAAGATAAAAATTTTGTACAAAGTTTCAAAGATATAGTAATGTACATACATTGCACTGACATTACACATTTGTTTAGATGTTCCTTTTTCGTACAGCCCATTCTTATTTGCCCTCTATTTCTACGCTCTTAAGTAGTGCTTATTATTTCTCAACTGTAGTAACTTGTAAGGAACTCGTAAGATTTCTGTATTTTCATAAAATACAATAACTAATCCCACGTCTTTCATCGTATGGGTCAATATCGCAAAATACGAAAATTGCAACTTGCACAATAAAATTTCTATTTAATGTTATATAATGCAATTTTATTTTTTACATTGTAATAAAAATCATTCTTCGAAGTATTTTCAAGAGATATCATATTCATAATAACACAAAAATAAAGCAATTAAATACTTAAAATTTCAGATTATCATTTTTATGGCATGTCAGACTGTGATGTGTGCAACGTAAAAGGCTTTCTGCTATCATGTGCAAATATCTTTTTCAAGTTTTTTTTATTTCTAATTAATAATTATACGTTATATAACACATATATGTGGAAGGTAACAAGTTCTTATCTTACAAATAATTTTCCATAATTAAAATTGATTGTCACTGAAAATGAATGTCATTTTCCTGGCCTGCTCATTTTAGTTCTTTATGAGGTATAAAGATGGCGCTGCAGAGTAATTATTCTTGTTCTTGACATAGTTCAAGTCAGAAGTAGTATAATCATTGCTACCATCAAGATCTTTTAGATATTTCTTTGAAAGTAATGTGTTTAAAGGCTTTGTAAAAATTGAGTAGACTATTATTATGTCATTTTCCTGGCTTCTATAAATTACAAATAAAACTGAACATTACACTGACTTTGATGTACTGTAGAGGAAACATGTTTCTTTAAAGAAAATAAAAATATTAGATCTAAAAATAAAAATAAAACAAGATGTAAGGAATGTTTTAGAATGAAATTGTCAATATCCACAAGAAGTGTTACAAGAAAATGACATATAATTATAATTATATGAAAATGAACTTATGCTCTTCAAACTTTAACAATTTTACATATAAATGCATTTATACAGCTGTTCAACCAACATTAAAAAAAAAAAAACAGAAGCTTTGAAACAATTTAAATTTTGAAAATTTTTGTTTTCAAAATCTCACATTTTGTGATATTCACCCCTATACAGACATACAAACTCCCGCTTGCAACAAATTATTCCATACTGTCTTCTCTCAAATTATATGTTTTGTTACGAGCAAAAAATAGCTTTACTAAATTCTTTTCAGAAAATACTTTCTTTAATACCTTCAGGTAAGAGTCACAGAATATAAAAAAGGTAAATTTTACGGTTCAACTATTTTAACAAGACAACGGTTCTAAACTATTTTCAAAAATTCCCAATTCTCTACATAAAATCTTCCATAAGATTTTCTGCCAGTTTTTATTAGCTTCTTTCTTAAAACGCAAAGGGAAAAATAATTCCCCTTTGAAAATGACCTCATGGATTTTAAAAATAGTTTTACAGTGTTTTAAAAATGAAAGAAAGTTTTTCGGTGTTTCAATAACACGGGAGCATACAAAGATGAAAATAATATCAATAATAAAAAATATTATCAATATTAAGAGATAATACCAAACAATAAGAATTATTTTTTATCATTGTAACGAGGAAAAGGTTTTATAAAAAATATATTTTATATTAAGGGAGGCTGTGGCTTGTTGGCTCACTTTTTCTTAAATATAGTTTTTTTCAATTTTATTAAAAATTTTAATTCTTTTTTTAGTTTGTACAATCAGCGCATCTTAAGGGGACCTTCTACATTAGGAGACCAAAAAAAGAGCACTTTTTTATAATTTTTTTGTAAGAAAACTACATGATGGATCTTTTTGAAATTTTAACAGTTTATTGCACATATCTTAAAGTATACACGAGAAATTTGTTTATTAGATTCTGTTGCTTCTACTCTAAGTTATAAACAAATATGTTCAATAGCTTTGGAAAATTTCGTCTGTACGGTGGACATGATAGCGCCTTGTAGAATTATCTGAAACACAAAAATAATTTTTTTTCGTAAACTTCGTGAGTATAGCTTCTATAGTTAAATTAAAGGAACCTATAAATTTATTTTAAAAAAGTTATGTAATGGCTGATTGGCTGATTAAAAAAAAAAAATTAAAGCAATTTAACAAATTACAACGACATTTTGGAAAATGATTTTTTCAAAGACTAAAATTTAAGACATAAAAAATCACACGGAGTTGATCATACATTACGTACGCCGTGAATTAAGCATTAATAGTGTTATTACAAATAAAAATTCCAAGCGACAGAAATCGCCTGCGACTCGTACGTATTATCCACCTGAAACTTATGTATTATCTAAGCATTTCATTGGCTGTTCGGGAAAAGGCTTTTCCATCGTCAGATTTCCAAGAAATATGACGACTAATTTTAAATGAAATTTCATTCTTAAACTTCTAAACATCCCACAATATTACTTTTTACCCCGCCGTATAGAGAAAAAAATGTACTTTTAAATGCAATTTGTTTGAAAGCTGTATCTCAATTTGTTTCTGAGTTATTAATTTTTTTTGTAGTTTTTATTACTTTTTCGTCATAGTGGCAACACTCTGTTGTCCATCTCTGTTGAAAGTAGAGGGAAATACGGATTACTGTATAGACCAATCATAAAACGAATAAAATGATGATTAAACCAATATAAACCTTCAGATATGTTTTTGATTTCCTACCCTGACGAGGACAATAACCATTTTCCCAAATGGTTAAAAAATCGTTCTTATTTGTTAATAACTTTTTTTTAAATAATTTTAGTGAAAGCTTTAATTCATATCGAAGGTAATTAAATAAGCTTCAATTTTAAAAAAAAAAATCAAGATTATCCATTGAGAAGTTTTTTTTTTTTTTTTTTTTTTTTTTTTTTTTTAAATCTTGCCCATTATTAGAGATTCTTACCTGCCGCTCTGCTCGGAGCGCTCGGAGCACGCGCACTACCCATGGATATTTCGACCTCTTACAGTTTGAATTAAGACTTGAGATTTTAGGAGCACATTCTACAGATGAAATACTACCGATTTAAGGGGAAAAAAAGCAATCGATTTTCTTGAACTTCTAATGTAGAAGGCCTTCTTAAAGCATAAACACGTATGAGGATTTTTAAAAAATAGTAATTAATAGTTTTTATAAGAAACTCAGTAGGACATCAAGCTATCGAACGGTGTAGGTTTAGGTTGGCGCTCTAAATTGATTTTACCCTTTCATCTGTTTGTTTTTCTAATATAATTAAGAACAATTTTTGTAGCTACAGATGCTTCAGTAACCATGAGGCAGTAGCTCTAGCATGCTCTAGACAAAATTTAAATTGGAAACAGTATTAATTAATGCAAGTTGCTTTTAAAGAAATCTTAAATAATGTTGTTTACAGTTTTTATTAATAATAGAGAATATAGTAAACTAATATAAATTTATTATAAAGTTTCTGGAAATAAACCTTCGTAAACTTTCTGGCTTTCAAGAAACAACTAGTCTTCGAATCTGTTTTACATTCGCCGTCACCTATTTAAGCAATAAAAGAAAAGAAAATTGTGAATTTAGATAAAATATGAACTTTAGATTATATAAAAGTGAGATTTTTATGGAATTTTATTATTATTATTATTATTATTGTTATTATTATTATTATTAATATTATCATAATTATTATTTTTTTCTGTTTATGTAGCCAGGCTTCTCCGATTTCCGGACCTAAACATTTGAATTATTTGCTCAACAGTTAATTCCACCCAGCCCAATAACACATATAATTCTATAATTTTATTGACTTTTATAGACTTATGAATGTAGAAAATAAACTTTTAGACTACGGTCCAACAAGCCCTCAATTAAGTGGATAAACTTGCATCGTATCACCATTTTGTTTTTTTATCGTCGCGTCGCACAGTGGAGTATTTGACCCGAAATCCTGGTCAAAAATATTTCTCGATGTAAATATAGTCCGATTGGCTTGAAATTCTTAGATGTTATTGGGTAAGGTAACTCCGGGAGAGTCGCCGCATGTGGAATAGATGCTGGACAACAGAACTACGAAAAATCAAGAAAAGTATACAAAAATTGCTATCACAGAGCCCCTTTAACGCGCGATATTTCCAAATTCAAGGAGGACCTGTTGGCCAAAGCCAAAAATATCCACAAAAAATTTGGTTCAATTGTGTGCATAATTTTATACACTTTTCGATTGTACAATAAAGAAAATGGCACAAACATCGCTATTACAGCGCCCCTTCCGGCAATTTTTTTTTCAAATTCAGGGAGGACTTGTTTGCCATAGCCAGAAACGTACACAAAAATTTGGTTCAATTCTATGCATAAATTCGTACACTTTTCGATAGTACAATAATGAAAATGGCACAGAGATTCAATTAAAGCGCCCCCTTCTGGCGGATTTTTTTCAAGTTCAGGGAAGACTTGCTTGCCATAGCCAGAAACATACACAAAAATTTGGTTCAATTCTATGCATAAATTCATACACTTTTCGATAGTACAATATTCAAAATGACACACTTCATACACTTTTCGATGGTACAATTTTCAAAATCGCACAAAAATCGCTATTACAGCGCCTCCTAGCGGCGAATTTTTTCCAAATTCAGGGAGGATCAGCTTGCCATAGCCAAAAACTTAAAATAAAAATTTGGTTCAATTCTATGCATAACTTCATACACTTTTGGATGGTAAAATAATCAAAATCGCTCAAAAATCGCTGTTACAGCGCCCCCTACCGGCGAATATTTTCCAAATTCAAGGAGGATCTGCTTGCCATAGCCAAGAACTTAAAATAAAAATTTGGTTCTATTCTATGCATAACTTCATACACTTATTTATGGTACAATGGTGACAGACAGACGGACACACGGACAGACAGACATTTTCTATAAACATGTTTTTGGGATCTCTGACCCCTAAAACGTGTAAATCCGTCGAAAACCGGAAGTCGAAAAAAAGTTTCGATTACAATACTTTCTTCTATTGAAGATAGAAGAAAGTAAAAAAGAGTCATCATTTAAGAAGAGCACAAAGAAAACAGAAGTTAAAATATTAATTTACTAAGTAGATATTTTAAAAAGACGAATAAATTACATGTCCATTGACTTAACATTACAGAAGGGAGTTTGGAAGTCGAGCGACTTGTAACCTTAACTATTTACTGTTTTTAACAGAAAAATAATTGTTGATAGGTTTGTCTTATTCACTATTAATGTTGACTTAAATGTATTTAACTTTACTATATATAAAAATTATTATTTACATTTAATAATGATTATTACATTTAAATTACATTTGATAATTATTATTGCATTTAATTTATGTTTAACTGTTATATTTAAAAGTAGGTTCAGTAAAGTGGAGTCTATATAGTATAGATTGCTAGTTTTTGAATGTATTTAATATATTACCAGTTTCAAAATGATTCTTCAGAACTCTTCTTTATCTTCTTCTTCACTCTCTTCTTGGCTTTTATCGGAACTACCATCAGACCTTGCTGGAAGAAGAAGTTGTGGGGTCTCGCTACTGTATGGCTTGCTCTTTTCAGTTGATAAACGGAGTTATCAGAAAATATGAAGTTGCTTATTTTCACGTACATTATAAAAGGAAAATTTTAATTAAATTTTCTTGATGCCATTTGTCAGTTTTGGAATTAAAATTAGGTGTCCCTTTTTAAGAACACCGCCCTGGAATGGGTTAATTCCCTCCTTTCTCTTCTTGTGTTACACACATGAGCCCCAAGAACTAATTAGGGAACCCTTTTTCAATAAATAAGTATATGCAATTGGAAGGCGATAGGATATTTCTATCAAAAAATACCGAGTTGTGTGCGTATGTACGTACCTACATACGTACATATGTATGTACGTACATACATACAGACAGAATATGTAGGTGCAGAAGCTCTTCGGTAATATCCTGTCAGCTAAAAACCTGCAATACGACAGTAAATATATAATTCTTATCTCTTCAATTCGGAGGCCGCCAAACAAAGCATTTAAGTAATCATCCCAAAAAAAAATTATAAAAAAATGGCAACAATATGCGGAAGATTTTTTTTGCAGAAATTGACACTCAAGACTATAACTAATAAGATTATAATTCAAACACGGCTGGGCAAAGCGCGGCACATATTTAAAAAGCTTTCGATATGTATAAATTAGAGCCAAAAACGCTTTAAAAATAACCCTTTTACACATTTAATGTTTTTTTATTACATTAAAAACGAAACTATTTAAAATAACCCATAATTTAACGCTAAGCTCTGACCTTTGTTAAACACGTAAGCCCTGTTTAGTTTCAATTCAACAATGCATTGAGCCACAAAAAAATTATATTTAGACATAACAACAATACCGAAATACAACAAAAAACCGCGTCTTCTCAGAAAGAAACCCCCTCTTCAGCTGATGCAAGGAGCTACCGGATATAACTCAAGTTCCTAAAATAGACATAGATCGATGCACCAATTAGTTAGCTATTAAAAATATCATTTTTACAATTGTTGACGAAATTTTAATTTTTGCATTTTTGGCCAGGTTTTTGGGTCAAATACTCCACTGTGCGTCGTATCAAAATTTTCTATTAATATTTTTTTTAATAAATAGGAAGAAAATAAGTGGAGGGCGTTAAGAAGCAACTGGTCTTTCACTTTTCACATAAATGAATGTGTTTGTGAAAAATACATAGAAAAGCCTTTTCAACACAATAAGTCAAATAAAATAAAATAAAGCAACATTTCTAAACTATGTAAAAAAAATTACTGGTTCTTCACATAAAACCTTCGATGAGATGCTTTGCCACTGTTTATTTTATCCTTTCTTAAAACGAAAAAAGACAATTTTTTCCCCTTTGAAAATTACCTCAACGATTTTAACAAGGGCGAAATTGTACTTCAAACGTGGCAAACGAAGTGCATTCGTACTAAAGTTTTATAAATATTCAGGTCTTGGTGCAATAGCTGTTGCCCTCTTATGCAAAATTGCATTACTACAAAATTTATTACGATTCTACATATTAAATTCAGTAATAGAGAAATAATATGACTCCATCTTAAATAGGACATAATCATGGAAACCTAGAATCATTACATATCATGGGATATCATTGAATTAATTACTTATGATAGGACATAAAAGTATGAAAAAACTTTTATTAATATCTTTTTAAGTTTTGATTCGATTTTCATAAAATATGAAATGACTCGACAAAACTGTGCAGTGATTATACATATTAAAATTAAAATCATTCATCTTTGTAGTTTTTGCGCTGTTATATCCGACAGCAGACGGACGGAATAGAGACGACTATAGGTGCTCCGTATTTATATAATTACAAACGCACCAAAGAATAGTTTTAGAACATTTTAAAAAGAAAGTATTGTTTACGGTGTCTCAATAACAGCGGAGTATATAAGATGAGAATAATATGAATAATAAGAGACGATTTTTTTTCGCTGCAGTGAGAAAATTTTTTTGCAAAAAATGTAATGGATTCCATAAACTTCATGAATCTTTCAGAAACTTTTTCAAAATTTAAAACCATTTTTTACTGAAATCTTCTATTTTTTATTAAGGTAATTGTACCCAATATGGACAGTGTTCTCAATATGGACACCCCTAATACCTTAAAAAGTAACAATTTTGATCGAGAGATGGCGCTACATGTCCGTGAAGAAAAGCAGTTGAAAAGATAATTAAGCCTGGAAAGTGCAAAAAAGTGCATTGTTCGCCATTTGGCAGGAAACTTGTTGTTTCGTGGTGTGCTGATCGTAATTACAGGTAAGTTTAAATTCTTATTAGATATTGTAAAATTACTTTAAATATTGAAAAGTGGAATGTTTTAGAAAGCTGGTGAAACATATTTTCCATTTCTATTGCACATATTGCTTAAAAATGTTTTCTCTGTTTATTTATTAAAAGATTTAGTAAAACTATGCCCGATTCCCAATATGGATACATGTCCACATTGGAAATATAGCAAGTGAATCTTCAGATTGAAAAATTTGTAAAATATCTGTTTAATGTTATTGTATTTCGACGTATCTTAATATTATTTTATTTCAGATCAATCGACTTAGATTTGGGGAAATCTTTAGGAAGGTTTGGAATCGTTCGATGACTCTGTCGAACATAACTTCATGTTTTCAGGCAACAGAAATTTTTCCTTTCGATCCAACTATAATTCCAGATGAAGCCTTCGCGCCTAGTGACATTACTGCAATTCCGGAACCAACAGCAGAAGGGGAAGAAAATGCACCAAATTTGGAAACTGCAACAGATTGTGAAGCTCCTTTTAACAACATACCTTCTCCTGTTATTGACCCACCTTCATCATCTGCTAAATCATTTTCCATGGAAACATCCTTCACCAGCGTGTTATCGATCTCAACTGTAAGAAGGAAGAAGACACAACGTCGCCAGGCGATAAACTCAAAAGGTATCAAAGTGGTAAAATCTTTGTTCAACAAGATGCCATCTTAACATTCCTCCAAGAAACCTCCTCCAAGAAAAAAAAATCCTCCAAAAAGCCCTTGCAGAAAAATCAAAAGAAGCCTCCCCTCAGTAGGGTATATGTTGGCGAAATCGCAGGTACCAGCGGTATGACTTCATATACGGTATGATGCATGTCCATAATAGAGACAGGTGGTTCCTTATATGGACTCTTGTAAACATTTTTTTGTTTTTATCATTAAAATTAAACCAGAATAATTACAAGGTCGTTAATTTTAATAATGATAGTCAACAGTCCAGGGACAGTGGTAATATATTTTTGGAGTCCTATGGCGTGCTCACGGGGGTGAAAAAAATCAATTTTCCTTAGGGTGTCCATACTGGGTACAGGTACCTTATAGTGCTCTGGTTGGGGGGGGGGGAGTAATAAGCAACTGATCTTTTAACTTCCATATAAGGATTAGATTAATATATTAATATGAATGTGTTTGTAGAAAATACATTAAAAAAGCCATTTCAACACAATTAGTCAAATTATTTTTTTTAGTACAGCAAATTATTTTTGGAATTACAATACACAATTTCATTATCAGACATACAAATTAAAGTACAGTTCTAGATAAATGATTAGAAAAAAATATTAAAGTCCACATATTAAGAACAGAATAAAATAAGCAAATAAATCTGAAATGTCACAAATAGAAATATAGAGACATAGAGTGACAATAGGAGACTCTTGTCTCTTATTACCCAAGCAAGGCTTTCATTATCCAGCGATAAATATGCGCGTTGCATTAAGGTACTAAGAGACGCTGCTGAAAGTACATTCCAAAACATTTAATTTTTTTGACAACTCATAAATAGAATAAAAATTAACACTTTATTTATTATTTATTTTTATAACACTTTATGACTACCACCAAAGACTAACATATCAATCATATCTAAAATTTGAGCTCATTTTACACTTTAAAATTTTGAATCGAAATGAATTATTATGCGAGTTCAAAGTAAAGTCATTTTTCGTAAGCCGAAATTTAGATGTAAATTATGATAGGTTTCATGGATAAATAATAATAATTTAAAGGTATGAAAGATATGTTAGTATATGTTTTAATATTTTTAAAGTTATACTTAGCATGTTTTCCCCTCATCTTTTATAATTTCTAGCACCTATTACTCCACCTCCTCCTAATAAAAAATCTTGCAATACAATAACGTGTCAATTTAAGTCCTCAATGATTATGAGGTTGGATAGAAAATTAAAATACATATTTTACTTCGCTTACTTAAATCAATGGCATTGTAAACTAAAATTGGAGATAGCTATTCAAAGTTATTGTGTTTTTTATGTGATATTTTTCCATTTATAATGGAGTTTATTCGCTGTAATATTTTTATTATCTCTTTAGACAACTTCTACAGTTTTGAGCCCTTACTAGAAATAGCTTAAGGGGCGTTTGCATCAACTCCCAACAGGCTTGAGTCTTCTGAAAGGATCAGATTCCATTTCAAACTGACTGAGCCTTCTAATTAGCATTTTTATGCAGAAAGAGGATCTTTGCGCCCAAATTAACAACCAACTTATTACAAAATTATAATATTTTATTTTATGCATGCTTGACTTAACCCTTAATGTACTGGCGGTACTTAAAAGTATCATTAAAATAACTTTTTATAAAATTCATTTAATAAATCGATTAATTGTAATATAGTTTAGAATGAGTTATAGATACATTACTTTATCTTATTCCAAAAGCATTATTGGTTACAGAAAACAAAAATATTTTTAAAAGGTACACACATCAGGTATTTTATTCACTCCTCCACCCTTCCATCCGTTGAATATTTTCCCGTAAAAACAGGAAACCCTGCATCTTCCATATCTGCTGTACAACCTGGGAAAAAGCCCATCTCAAATGTTACGTCTGAGTGGAATGATTGTTTATCGTCACTACACTCGTCTTCAAAAAGTTGTCCATATTACCTTGAAAAAAAACCCTCTTTTTTCATTTACAAGTTAGCATAGAGGTAAACTGACTAACGCAGCAATAAATACAATTGTTCAACTTACTACTGAAACTTCGTTAATATCACTGACGAAGAGGTTTTATAATGAATACAGATTTTATAAAATTTATCTGCATAAAACTGCAACCGCGTCACTCCAAAAACAGGTATCCAAACAGAACTGTCTGCAGTGCCTCATGGGAGTACTAGGAAGTTGTTTGCCCATTTTCGCTTGGCTTCAGCACCGTAAGTTCGAGATATTGAAATATTCCATATTGTTTGATCGTTCCATAATATCCTAACCTCCTCTATTCTATGAACATGAATTATATAACTTCTTTTGTTGAAAGTCGGTTAAATCTACAAACATATTACTTCAGAACTTCCACTAAATGAAATTTCATTATATCATCACATGTGTTTGGAGAAAATTGGTCTATTTTAACAGGCATCTATTGTAAAAAGAAACCCTTTTTTACATAAATTTTAAAATGCTTTCCTTTAAAATGGCGTTTCCGTTAACCCTCTCGGCACTGAATATTTTTTGCAATTTTGGGAAAAATTACTTTTACGCTAACAAAATTAAAAGTAGGCTATCGAAATCACAGAAGTTACAGTTTACTACAATTTAACGAATGTGTTCTTTACAAAAACCTAACGAATATAGTCATGTTGCCTGTTTTTCATATAAAAATAGTCTAAGGAATAATTTTTAAAGACGTTTGGAAAATGTCGTATTACAACCAGATTAAACAAACATACATAAATTAGTAGTATTTTTTATCTTCTATCACAAATTATTAATTCGGAAAAGGAGTCACTAATTTAAATTTAAAGAGTGAAACATATGTTTGAATTAAAAGAAACGCCAACGGTTATTAATAATTAATAAAACTTTTATTAATATTATTATTATTAAATGCTGAAACATAACTAAAGTCATAATAGTAAATGTATCTACATATGCTATAACTGTTAGATGCTGGAATTAACAAAAATAATTTATTTCTTTCAAATATTGCAATTCGAAGTAGGAGCGCCTCATATGAGGATCAGGGTGGCGAGAGGGTTAAGTATCACAAGAGACTGTTTTATCGCAAATATGTATAATTTTTCTAATCTGAAAACATTATTGGGTAGTTCTTTCTTAAAACAAACAAAAGTCTTAAATTTTATGAACATGATAAAAATTTACTTGTTATTTTATTAATTTATTTTTCTATTACTTAAATCATCATGCATAAAATGTATTTTATGCATTTCAATCATTACTCATTCCTTTAGAAATGCTCTCTTTCAATTATATTTTTTTTAATACAATTTTCGCTCAAAGAAAACTTTGATGTTAAAAGAAATATTTTTTATGAACTTGACATCATTTAAAGTTTTTAAAAGACTTTCGTTGGAACAGAATAAAAAAAATACGTTTGTGAAAACTTCAAGCACTTTATAAAGAGTTTTCACAGTAACCTGAATCTTTTGAGAATTTTTATAAGGCATTACGGGGTTAGATTAACAAGTCAGATAAAACTGTTTGGCTAAATATTACTTAATACATTGATGAAGAAATTTATTTCATTGTAAAATTATTCACCAGACGATTTGACTAGAACAACAACAAAAAAAAAATACAGTTTTAAAATTTGTAAGCAATTTATAAAGAATTTTCACAGCAGCCTATAGCATTTGAGAAAACTTATTATCCATTGCGGTGTTTGGTCAAGATGCCACGTTCAACTACCTAAAATAATGTTATTTAGTGCATTATTTTTTGTTCATATCAAAAATAATTTTTAAAAAAATGTAAAAATATTTATGCCTTTTGTGTTCAAACAATTCCCTTGATAAATTATCTCAATCAAACATAATAATACATTTTTCAAAATTTAAATAATTTATCAAGAATTTTCAGTAATCAAAATCTTTCGAGGATATTTATTAGTCATTACTGGACTGGATTAGCATGCGGCTAAAAATGTGTAACTTAAGGTTGTTTAGTGCATCAGTTTTTCTTTCCTTTATACTAATAAAGGTTTGTAAATAAATGCCATCGTGTTAACATTATTCACCGGAGTAAAAATAAAGTTGCATTTGTCAAAACATTGAATAAGTTATAAAGTTTTTTTTTTTTTTTTTTTTTTTTTTTTTTTTTTTTGCAGCAGTTTAAACCATTTGAGAAATGTTCTCTAAATTACGTATTCTCAAAAAAAAAAAGCAATATTGCAAAGCGTTTTATTAACAGGAAAATTATTTTCTAAAATACAAGATTTGCATAATCATTTAATAAATTTTAGAAGAATTTTAGAAGTATTAATTAAATTTGAATTTGTAGTAATTTTGTGTAATATTTATAACCCTACTCAAATCTTTTATTTTAAGGGGGTACGGGACATAAAAATCTTCAAATTTTCAAAAACATTTTTAATTGGATTAAAACTTTTTCTGTTGTTTTCTGCATAAAATGACGTTTAAATCATGTTTCTATGTTAATTAGAACAGGAAATATTAATGTTTTCGTTTTAGTTTGTTTTCGAAATCTAGCTATGCTTGTTATGGAATCGCCTTCTTGTGAAATTGCGTTTTCTTCATGATGGGTTTTTCACAATTATTCGTATTTAAATTGTTATAAATCAAAAACCGTTACAGACAAATGGGTCAAACTTGGAGCATGACTTTTTCAATAGTTTTACTTTAATTTAGAATCAGTAAATTTAGAAAAAAAAAAGTAACATTTGAAAAAAATATTTTTTTTTTTTTTAAGTTACATCAATTTTTTTTCTAATTTTTTACTTTAAATAATTTTAATTTCTTTTTTATTAATATATTTTTTTTAATGCTGAAACCAAATTAAAACTTATATATATTTTTGTTTATTTAGGTGAAAACAAATTGAAATTCCATGAATAATATTTTGAGTTATAACGAATTTAAACGACCCCTCTTTTTAATAGAAAATTAAAATAATTTTTTTTTAATTATGAGAGGTTTTATCCTGTGATTTTGTTTACAAATGATATGGTTAACCATCGCGAAAAATGTCAAAATTTTAACTCAATAAATATTTTTTTTTGTTGTTTTGAAAATGTGTCCTGGACCTCTTTAAATGCTTTTCTTAGAATTTTGTAGAATTAGGAAATGTACAAATATTATGTTCTTACAATAGAAATATAGAAATATTTCCGAATTGAAAAATTCCCCACTCCACCCCCAACGGCAAGAAAGCTGAAAAGATGCAAAGGCAAAAGAAATCATCCTTTTAAAAATATTTTTGTTTTGTGTAACCAATAATGTTTTGGGAACAAGATAAAGTGATTCATCTATAACTCATTCTAAACTGTATTACTACTAATCTATGTATTAAGTGAATTTTATAGCAAGTTATTTTAATGGTACGACAGTAACCGTAATAAGTACCGTCAGTAGATAAAGGGTTAGTGTTCGTATTTGAAGAAGAAGATCATGCATTAAAATTTTTAACATATTTCTGTAAAAATACTACGAAATAGAAGATATATTCTATTATAATTCGACTGTCTGGTTGTGTTTCACAACTACTATTCCTAAAATATGAAACATAGCGCGATGAAATTAACATCAAATATCCGCATGGATAATTCACAACTCGAACTTTTCGAACCTAATGAAATTGACATGAATTTATGAAGTGCAATAAAATATAAATTTTGTAGAGTATGCGGTAATAAGAGTATTTATTATAAATTTACAGGGTCGCACAAAAGTATTCCTTTATATAATGGTATGGTGGGAAACATTTGTTTGGGGCATATTTTAATTATGCTAAACTCAGCATTTTAAAATTTGAATTAATTTCTGAGATATTAATTTTTTGTACCTTTTAATGATGTTTCTCTAACAACTAAATTATTCCATTTTTCATTTTCTAACAACTAAATTATTCCATTTCCACTCTTCCCATCCAACTCCAACTTCTTCCCTCTATAAACATGTTTTTGGGGATCCCTGACCCCTAAAACGTGTAAATCCGTCGAAAACCGGGAGTCGAAAAAAATTTCGATTGCAATACTTTCTTTTATTGAAGATAGAAGAAAGTAAAAATTTGGTTCAATTGTATGCATAATTTTATACACTTTTCGATTGTACAATAAAGAAAATATTACACACATCGTAATTATAGCGCCCCCTTGCAGCGGAATTTTTCCAAATTCAGGGAGGACCTTCATGCCATGACCAAAAAAGAAAAACTAAAATTTTGCTCAATTCTGTGCATAACTTCATACACTTTTCGATGGTACAATATTCAAAATAGCACAAAAATCGCTATTACAGCGCCCCCTAGAGGCAATATTTTTCCAAATTCAGGGAGGACCTGCTTGTCATAGACAAGAATTTAAAATAAAAATTTGGTTCAATTCTATGCATAACTTTACACACTTTTCGATGGTACAATATTTAAAATCTCACAAAAATCGCTGTTACAGCGCCCCCTACTGGCGAATGTTTTCTAAATTCAGGGAGGATCTGCTTGCCAAAGCCAAAAACTTAAAATAAAAATTTGTTTCAATTCCATGCGTAACTTCATACACTTTTCGATGGTAAAATATTCAAAATCGCACAAAAAACGCTGTTACAGCGCCCCCTACCGGCGAATCTTTTCTAAATTCAGGGAGCACCTACCTGGCACATCCAAAAACTTAAAATAAGAATTTGGTTCAATTCTATGCATAACTTCATACACTTTTGGATGGTACAATATTCAAAATCGCACAAATATCGCTGTTACAGCGCCTCCTACCGGCGAATGTTTTCCTAATTCAGGGAGGATCTGCTTGCCAAAGCCAAAAACTTAAAATAAAAATTTGGTTCTATTCTATGCATAACTTCATACACTTTTGGATGGTACAACATTGAAAATCGCACAAAAAACACTGTTACAGCGCCACCTACAGGCGAATTTTTTCCAAATTCAGGGAGGACCTACCTGCCATATCCAAAAACTTAAAATAAAAATTTGGTTCAATTCTATGCATAACTTCATATACTTTTTGATGGTACAATGGCGACAGACAGACGGACAGACAGACATTTTCTATAAACATGTTTTTTGGGATCTCTGACCCCTAAAACATGTAAATTCGTCGAAAATCGGAAGTCGAAAAAAAATTCGATTGCAATACTTTCTTCTATTGAAGATAGAAGAAAGTAAAAAGTTATGTAATGATTGATTAAAAAAAATAATAATAATAATTCGTTCTTAATAACTTTTTTTTTAAATAATTTTAGTAAAAGCTTTAATTTATATCGAAGGCAATCAAATAAGGTTTAATTTTTTTAAAAATCAAGATTATCCATTAAGTACTTTTTTAAAAATCTTCCCACTGTTAGAGATTCTTACCTGCCGCTCTTCTCGGGGTGCTCGGAGCACGCGCACTACTCATGGATATTTCGACCTCTTACAGTTTGAATTCAGACTTGAGATTTTAGGAGCACATTCTACAGATGAAATACTACTGATTTAAGCAAAAAAAAATCAATTTTTTTGAACTTCTAAAGTAGAAGGTCCGCTTAAAGCATAAACACGAATGAGAAATTTTTAAAAACAGTAATTAATTGTTTTTATAAGAAACTCAGCAGGACATCAAGCCATCGAACGGTGTAGGTTGGCACTCTAAATTGATTTGACTCTTTGATCTGTTTGTTTTTCTAATATAATTAAGAACAATTTTTGGAAGTACAGATGCTTCCGTAGCCATGAGGCTGTAGCTCCAGCAGGCTCTAGACAAAATTTAAATTGGAAACAATATTAATTAATGCAAGTTGCTTTTAAGAAATCTTAAATAATGTTGTTTACAGTTGAGAATACAGTGAACTTATATAAATTTATTATAATTTTTCTGGAAATAAACCTTTGTAAACTTTCTGGCTTTCAAGAAACAACTAGTCTTCGAGTCTGTTTTACATTACGCCGTCAGCTTTTTAAGCAATAAAAGAAAAAAAAATTGTAAATTTAGATAAAATATGAACTTTAGATTATATAAAAGTGAGATTTTTATGGAATTTTATTATTATTATTATTATTATTATTATTATTATTATTATTATTATTATTATTACTATCATCATAATCATTATTTTTTTTCTTTTTATGTAGCCAAGCTTCTCTGATTTCCGGACCTAAACATTTGAATTATTTGCTTAATAGTTAATTCCACCCTGCCAAATAACACACATAATTCTATAATTTTATTGACTTTTATAGGCTTATGAATGTAGAAAACATACTTTTAGACTGCGGACCAACAAGCCCTCGATTAAGTGGGTAAACTTGCATCGTATCACCATTTTGTTTTTTTTATCGTCGCGTCGTACAGTGGAGTATTTGACCCGAAATCCTGGTCAAAAATATTTCTCGATGTAAATATAGTCCGATTGGCTTGAAATTCTTAGATGTTGTTGGGTAGGGAAACTCCGGGAGAGTAGCCGCATATGGAATAGATGCCGCAGTCCTTGTATTTCTTGTAATTATCGATAGATGGTCGTCAAACGCACAGTATAGGTGCGCAGTGAGATTATTTTAACTAGTGTATAGCGTGAATCACATTTCGATGTTTACTTGTCGAAGTACAATCCTTAATTTGGCGTAAGTGCATAATTTCTCTGTCCAAACTTTTAAACACGTTATGTTTAAATACTTTTCATACACTAATTACTAAATGCATGCATGATTTCGAAGTCAAAACTCAGTGTAGTGTTTGTATAGAGTACTGTGTGTATGGTTACGCCATTCCCCTTAGCGATGGCAGATAATTGTGATCGCCGACGTCTGCACCACGCAAAATGGGATACATGCCGCACTGCTATTCCGGAATACATGCCTCAGTTTCTTTTGTACGGGATGCTTAAGTGTTATTAACTTTTCCTTTTCTTCTGCACAGATTAACCATGTTAGGCATGTTATCAAATTTACTAAAACTAAAGGAGAAAAAAGGGAAAATAAAAAGTATGGGCAAGAAATATGCAAGTCAAGATGATAATAATGAAAAATTGGATCACGCGTAACGCAGACGTTCTTTGCAAACTACTCTAAAAAATAGGAAGTGTAATTGGTTTCGTTGCATCATGTGTTTATATGTAGTTACATAAAGACTGTGCTTTTTCGACAATTTTTCTGTAGATTGTAATCGAAAAAACCAGTATCTTAAACCATTCAGGACCATAGGTGCATATAAGCACCTTCAAAAAGAGCTTACAATATTTGTTACTGGCACCAGTAAAAAAGAAAAGTAATATGTGTTTTGTTTAATTAGAACATTTTCATGATTATTTAAGCAAAGGTAGCTTCTTTTAAAAATTGTACCAATCGAATAAAATTTGTGTAAAAGACACCGGTCCCGAAAGGGTTAACTAATTATGTAAACACAATTTTATTTTTATTTTCCCATTCTAATACATTGATGTTGCGTTGTTGCTGAAATAAAAAATTAAAATTTAATGTAAAAAAATAAGTCGATAATTTGAATAGTGAAAATAGGCAACAATTATTAATTTGAATGTACTAATACCTTTCATTGTACTAATTTAGTTTCATTTTTCATTTTGTTATTACATCGTTAATTATAGTCCAGATATGAATAATTTTTTTGAATAATTTTATTTATAATTTCATTCTATTCTTATTACAAGCGCGGCATAACTACCGCACAAGTGCGGCGTCTCAGCCTGAATGTACGGGTGACGCGCCGCAGCGTAACGTTTTAGAAAAAAATTGTTAAAAAATATTAATAATTTGTTTTGAATTTTTTTGTCGCAGTACACGCGTTGTATATTAAACATTAAATAACACAGCATGATTTTTTTTTTTATTTTATGTCCACCATGGGACTTTATACACAAATTCAAAAGAATGTGCGGCATAAATCCCGGAATTACCCTATCACTATGGCATGTTTGGTATTGTAAATGAAGTCTATAGCCGTTACGGTTCATTTACAGAGGAACCCAAAAGAATTCCCTTACATTATGGTCTATGGGGAAAAATCGTTTGCTCTGTATTTTAATGATATCACACTTTTAAACATTCTGCAATTTATATTCATCACTAAGGTATACTAAGGCACATATTTTAGAATATGGTGTGCATAGAATATATCGTTCATTTACAGGGACTCACAAAAGAATATGGCTGAAGAATAATTTTAATTATTGAAGTCTATGACCAATAATCGCTGGAAGTGCGTTTGTAGTTATGATAGGCGTTTTAAAATAGAACATTTTGTTTTAATAGTACATGGTGGGGATACATTCTATAGATCATATACAGGGCTGCACAAAGTTCGCAAGTACATTTCCATTTATTCACGGAAATGGCTGAATGGACATTTTTAACTGTGCTATGCGTTTCACTGAGCTAACTTTTACATACTATGAAGTATACATACAAATTCATAGCTTAGTTTAATATTTTATATCTTAAAAGCTAACGAAGTGTAAGTAAGATTTTAACACTTCACATAATAATAAATATACATTTTATAAATATTTTGACAATTAAGAGAAACTAGTTGGATGTGCCAATCCCGAAACTTTCTTCTATCTTATACATCTTAATATTTCAAAAACTAGTTACACATGTTAATACTTCAATATTATTATATCAATACTATACCAACTTTGATTTCCATTCTTTGATTAAATTTCTGCTTCAGTCAATTAAATGAACTAAAAACGTGTTAATCTATATCATGATATTTGTTAAAACTAATAGTTTTTCCGTATTCTGTTGTTATCAGGTATTTACGAATAGCCGGCTTAGTAGGAAGTGAGCTCCCGATTTGCACGAGCCGCCGATGCACAATAGAACTACGAAAAACCAAGAAAAGTATACAAAAATTGCTATCACAGAGCCCTTTACCGCGCGATATTTCCAAATTCAAGAAGGACCTGTTGGCCAAAGCCAAAAACATCCACAAAAAATTTGGTTCAATTGTATCCATAATTTTATACATTTTTCGATTGTACAATAAAGAAAATGGCACAAACATAGCTATTACAGCGCCTCCCTTCCAGCAGATTTTTTTTCCAATTCAGGGAGGACTTGTTTGCCATAGCCAGAAACGTACACAAAAAAATTGGTTCAATTCTATGCATAAATTCATACACTTTCCGATGGTACAATAATGAAAATGGCACAGAGATCCAATTAAAGCGCATCCTTCCGGAGGATTTTTTTCAAGTTCAGGGAAGACTTGCTTGCCATAGCCAAAAATATACACAAAAAATTTGGTTCAATTCTATGCATAAATTCATACATTTTTCGATGGTACAATAATTAAAATGGTACAGACATCGCAATTATAGCGCCCCTTCTAGCAGAATTTTTCCAAATTCAGGGTGGACCTTTGTGCCATGACCAAAAACAAACACAAAAAATTTGGCTCAATTCTATGCATAACTTCATACACTTTTCCATAGTACAATAATCAAAATGGCAGAAAAATCGCTATTACAGCGAACCCTACCGGTGACGTTTTTCCAAATTAAGGAAGGACCTGCTTGTCATAGCCAAGAACTTAAAATAAAAATTTGGTTCAATTCTATGCATAACTTCATACACTTTTCGATGGTACAATTTTCAAAATCGCACAAAAATCGCTATTACACCGCCTCCTAGCGGCGAATATTTTGCAAATTCAGGGTGGATCTGCTTGCCATATCCAAAAACTTAAAATAAAAATTTGGTTCAATTCTATGCATAACTTCATACACTTTTGGATGGTACAATATTCAAAATCGCTGTTACAGCGCCCCTACCGGCGAATATTTTGGTACAATGCCGAGAGACAGACGGACACACGGACAGACAGACATTTTGTATAAACATGTTTTTTGGGATCTCTGACCCCTAAAACGTGTAAATCCGTCGAAATCCGGAAGTCGAAAAAATTCGATTACAATACTTTCGTCTATTGAAGATAGAAGAAAATAAAAAAGAGTCATCATTTAAGAAGACCACAAGGAAAACAGAAGTTAAAATATTAATTTACAAAGTAGATATTTTAAATAGACGAATAAATTACATGTCCACTGTCTTAACATTACCGAAGGGAGTTTGTAAGTCGAGCGACTTGTAACCTTAACTATTTACTGTTTTTAAGACAAAAATAATTGTTGATAGGTTTGTCTTATTCATTATTAATGTTGACTTAAATGTATTTAACTTTACTATATATAAAAATTATTATTTACATTTAATAATGATTATTACATTTAAATTACATTTAATAATTATTATTGCATTTAATTTATGTTTAACAGTGTTATATTTAATAATAGGTTCAGTAAAGTGGAGTCTATATAGTATAGATTGCAAGTTACTTTCTTCTATCTTCAATAGAAGAAAGTATTGCAATCGAAATTTTTTTCGACTTCCGGTTTTCGACGGATTTACATGTTTTAGGGGTCAGAGAATCCAAAAAACATGTTTATAGAAAATGTCTGTCTGTCCGTGTGTCCGTGTGTCCGTCTGTCTGTCGCCATTGTACCATCAAAAAGTGTATGAAGTTATGCATAGAATTGAACCAAATTTTTATTTTAAGTTTTTGGCTATGGCAAGCAGATCTTGCCTGAATTTGGAAAAAATTCGCCGGTAGGGGACGCTGTAATAGCTATTTTTGTGCTATTTTGAATATTGTACGATCCAAAAGTATATGAAGTTATGTATAGAATTGGACCAAATTTTTATTTTAAGTTTTTGGCTATGGCAAGCAGATCCTCCCTGAATTTGGAAAAAATTCGTCGGTAGGGGACGCTGTAATAGCTATTTTTGTGCTACTTTGAATATTGTACCATCCAAAAGTATATGAAGTTAGGCATAGAATTGAACCAAATTTTTATTTTAAGTTTTTGGCTATGGCAAGCAGATCCTCCCTGAATTTGAAAAAAATTCGCCGGTAGGGCGCGCTGTAATAGCAATTTTTGTACGATTTTAAATATTGTACCATCCAAAAGTATATGAAGTTATGCATAGAACTGAACCAAATTTTTATTTTAAGTTTTTGGCTTTGGCAAGCAGATCCTCACTGAATTTGGAAACATTCGCCGGTAGGGGGCGCTGTAACAGCGACTTTGTTCCATTTTGTATATTGTACCATCAAAAAGTATATGAAGTTAAGCATAGAATTGAACCAAATTTTTATTTTAATTTCTTGGCTGTGACAAGCAGGTCCTTCCTTAATTTGGAAAAAAGTCAACGGTAGGGGGCGCTGTAATATCGATTTTTGTGCCATTTTGAATATTGTACCCTCGAAAAGTGTATGAATATATGCATAGAATTGAGCCAAATTTTTTGTGTTTCTTTTTGGTCATGGCATGAAGATCCTCCCTGAATTTGGAAAAATTCCGCTGGAAGGGGCGCTATAATTACGATGTCTGTACCATTTTCTTTATTGTACAATCGAAAAGTGTATAAAATTATGCATACAATTGAGCCAAATTTTTTTGCATGTTTTTGGCTTTGGCCAACAGGTCCTCCTTGAATTTGGAAATATCGCGCGGTAAAGGGGCTCTGTGATAGCGAATTTTGTATACTTTGCTTGATTTTTCGTAGTTCTATTGTCCATCGGCGGCTCGTGCAAAGGCGGGAACTCACTTCCTGCTAAGCCGGCTATTCGCAAACATCTGATAACAAAAGAATAAGGAAAAACTATTAATTTTAAGAAATATTATGATATAGATTAACTCGTTTTTTGTTCATTTAATTGACTGAAGCAGGAATTTAAGATGAAAATCAAAATTGGTATAGTAATGAACTAATAATATTGAAGTATTAACATGTGTAACTAGTTTATGAAATATTAAGATGCATAAGATAGAAGAAAGTTTTGGGATTGAAACATCCAACTAGTTTTTGAATGTATTTAATATATTACCAGTTTCAAAATTATTCTTCAGAACTCTTCTTCATCTTCTTCATCACTCTCTTCTTGGTTTTTATCGGAACTACCATCAGACCTTGCTGGAAGAAGAAGTTGTGGGGTCTCGCTACTGTATGGCTTGCTCTTTTCAGTTGTTAAACGGAGTTATCTGAAAATATGAAGTTGCTTATTTTCACGTACATTATAAAAGGAAAATTTTAATTAAATTTTCTTGATGCCATTTGTCAGTTTTGGAATTAAAATTAGGTGTCCCTTTTTAAGAACACCGCCCTCGAATGGGCTAATCCCTCCTTTTTCTCCTTGTGTTACACACATGAGCCCCAAGAACTAATTAGGGAACACTTTTTCAATAAATAAGTATATGCAATTGGAAGGCGATTGGATATTTATATGAAAAAATACCGACTTGTGTGCGTATGTACGTACCTACATACGTACATATGTATGTACGTACATACATACAGACAGAATATTTAGGTGCAGAAGCTCCTCGGTAATATCCTGTCAGCTAAAAACCTACAATACGACAGTAAATATATAGTTCTTATCTCTTCAATTCGGTGGCCGCAAAACAAAGCATTTAAATAATCATCCCCCCCCAAAAAATTATAAAAAAAATGGCAACAATATGAAGAAGATTTTTTTGCAGAAATTGACACTCAAGACTATAACTAATAAGATTATAATTCAAACATGGCTGGGCAATGCGCGGCACATATTTAAAAAGCTTTCAATATGTATAAATTAGACCCAAAAACGCTTTAAAAATAACCCTTTTACACATTTAATGTTTTTTTATTGCATTAAAAACGAAACTGTTTAAATTAACACATAATTTAACGCTAAGCTCTGACCTTTGTTAAACACGTAAGCCCTGTTTAGTTTCAATTCAACAATTCATTGAGCCACAAGAAATTATATTTAGACATAACAACAATGCCAAAAAACAACAAAAAACCACGTCTTCTCAGAAAGAAACTTCCTTTTCACCTGATGCCAGGTGCTACCGGATATAACTCAGGTTCCTAAAATAGACATAGATAGATGCAACAATTAGTTAGCTATTAAAAATATCATTTTTACAATTTTTGACGAAATTTTAATTTTTGCATTTTTGGCCAGGTTTTTGGGTCAAATACTCCACTGTGCGTCGTATCAAAATATTCTATTAATATATTTTTTAAATCAATAGGAAGAAAATAAGTGGAGGGCGTTAAGAAGCAACTGGTCTTTCACTTTTCACATAAAGACTATATTAAATGAATGTGTTTGTAAAAAATACATAGAAAAGCCTTTTCAACACAATAAGTCAAATAAAACAAAATAAAGCAACATTTCTAAACTATATAAAAAAAATTACTGGTTCTCCACATAGAATCTTCCATGAGATGCTTTGCCACTGTTTATTTTATACTTTCTTAAAACGAAAAAAGACAATTTTTCCCCTTTGAAAATTACCTCAACGATTTTAACAAGGGCGAAATTGTACTTCAAACGTGGCAAACGAAGTGCGTTCGTACTAAAGTTTTATAAATATTCAGGTCTTGGTGCAAGAACTGATGCACTCTTATGCAAAAATGCAAGAATACAAAATTTATTACGATTCTACATATTAAATTCAGTAATAGAGAAACAATATGACTCCATCTTAAATAGGATATAATCATGGAAACCTAGAATCATTACATATCATGGGATATCATTGAATTAAATACGTATGATAGGACATAACAGTATGAAAAAACTTTTATTAATATCTTTTTAAGTTTTGATTCGATTTTCATAAAATATGAAATGACTCGACAAAACTCTGCAATGATTATACATATTAAAATTAAAATCATTCATCTTTATAGTTTTTGCGCTGTTATATCCGACAGCAGACGGACGGAATAGAGGACGACTATAGGTGCTCCGTATTTATATAATTACAAACGCACTTAAAAATAGTTTTAGAACATTTTAAAAAGAAAGTATTGTTTACGGTGTCTCAATAACAGCGGAGTATATAAGATGAGAATAATATGAATAATAAGAGAAGATTTTTTTTCGCTGCAATTAGAAAAGTTTTTTGCAAAAAATGTAATAGATTCCATAAACTTCATGAATCTTTCAGAAACTTTTTCAAAATTTAAAACCATTTTTTACTGAAATCTTCTATTTTTTATTAAGGTAATTGTACCCAATATGGACAGTGTTCTCAATATGGACACCCCTAATACCTTTAAAAGTAACAATTTTGATCGAGAGATGGCGCTACATGTTCGTGAAGAAAAGCAGTTGAAAAGATAATTAAGCCTGGAAAGTGCAAAAAAGTGCATTGTTCGCCATTTGGCAGGAAACTTGTTGTTTCGTGGTGTGCTGATCGTAATTACAGGTAAGTTTAAATTCTTATTAGATATTGTAAAATTACTTTAAATATTGAAAATGGAGTGTTTTAGAAAGCTGTTAAAACATATTTTCCATTTCTATTGCACATATTGCTTAAAAATGTTTTCTCTGTTTATTTATTAAAAGATTTAGTAAAACTATGCCTGATTCCCAATATGGATACATGTCCACATTAGAAATACAGCAAGTGAATCTTCAGATTGAAAAATGTGTAAAATATCTGTTTAATGTTATTTTATTTCGACGTATCTTAATAATATTTTATTTCAGATCACTCGACTTAGATTTGGGGAAATCTTTATGAAGGTTTGGAATCGTTCGATGACTCTGTCGAACATAACTTCAGGTTTTAAAGGAACAGAAATTTTTCCTTTCGATCCAACTATAATTCCAGATGAAGCCTTCGCGCCTAGTGACATTATTGCAATTCCGGAACCAACAGCAGAAGGAGAAGAAAATGCACCAAATTTGGAAACTGCAACAGATTGTGAAGCTCCTGTTAACAACATACCTTCTCCTGTTATTGACCCACCTTCATCATCTGCTAAATCATTTTCCATGGAAACTTCCTTCACCAGCGTGTTATCGACCTCAACTGTAAGAAGGAAGAAGACACAACGTCGCCAGGCGATAAACTCAAAAGGCATCAAAGTGGTAAAATCTTTGTTCAACAAGATGCCATCCGAACATTCCTCCAAGAAACCTCCTCCAAGAAAAAAATCCTCCAAAAATCGCAGGTACCAGCGGTATGGCTTCATAGACGGTATGATGCATGTCCATAATAGGGACAGGTGGTTACTTATATGGACTCTTGTAAACATTTTTTGTTTTTATCATTAAAATTAAACCAGAATAATTACAAGGTCGTTAATTTTAATAATGATAGTCAACAGTCCAGGGACAGTGGTAATATATTTTTGGAGTCCTATGGCGTGCTCACGGGGGTGAAAAAAATCAATTTTCCTTAGGGTGTCCATACTGGGTACAGGTATCTTATAGTGCTCTGGGGGGGGGGGGGGGAGTAATAAGATACTGATCTTTTAACTTCCATATAAGGATTAGATTATTATATTAATATGAATGTGTTTACAGAAAATACATTAAAAAAGCCATTTCAACACAATTAGTCAAATTATTTTTTTAGTACAGCAAATTATTTTTGGAATTACACAACACAATTTCATTATCAGACATACAAATTAAAGTACAGTTCTAGATAAATGATTAGAAAAAAATATTAAAGTCCACATATTAAGAACAGAATAAAGTAAGGAAATAAATCTGAAATTTCACAAATAGAAATATAGAGACATAGAGTGGCAATAGGAGACTCTTGTCTCTTATTACCCAAGCAAGGCTTTCATTATCCAGCGATAATTATACGCGTTGCATTAAGGTACTAAGAGACGCTGCTGAAAGTACATTCCAAAACATTTATTTTTTTTGAAAACTCATAAATAGAATATAAATTAACACTTTATTTATTATTTATTTTTATAACACTTTATTACTACCACACGCGAGTTCAAAATAAAGTCATTTTTCGTAAACCGAAATTTAAATGTAAATTATGATAGGTTTCTTGGATAAATAATAATAATTTAAAGGTATGAAAGATATGTTAGTATATGTTTTAATATTTTTAAAGTTATACTTAGGATGTTTTCCCCTAATCTTTTATAATTCCTAGCACCTATTACTCCACCTCCTCCTAATAAAAAATCATGCAATACAATAACGTGTCAATTTAAGTCATCAATGATTATGAGGTTGGATAGAAAATTAAAATACATATTTTACTTCGCTTACTTAAATCAATGGCATTGTAAACTAAACTTGGAGATAGCTATTCAAAGTTATTGTGTTTTTTATGTGATATTTTTCCATTTATAATGGAGTTTATTCGCTGTAATACTTTTATTATCTCTTTAGACAACTTCTACTGTTTTGAGCCCTTACTAGAAATAGCTTAAGGGGCGTTTAGATCAACTCCCAACAGGCTTGAGTCTTCTGAAAGGATCAGATTCCATTTCAAACTGACTGAGCCTTCTAATTAGCCTTTTTATGCAGAAAGAGGATCTTTGCGCCCAAATTAACAACCAACTTATTACAAAATTATAATATTTTATTTTATGCATGCTTGACTTAACCCTTAATGTACTGACGGTACTTAAAAGTGTCATTAAAATAACTTTTTATAAAATTCATTTAATAAATCGATTAATTGTAATATAGTTTAGAATGAGTTATAGATACTTTACTTTACCTTATTCCAAAAGCATTATTGGTTACAGAAAACAAAAATATTTTTAAAAGATACACACATCAGGTATTTTATTCACTCCTCCACCCTTCCATCCGTTGAATATTTTCCCGTAAAAACAGGAAACACTGCATCTTCCATATCTGCTGTACAACCTGGGAAAAAGCCCATCTCAAATGTTACGTCTGAGTGGAATGATTGTTTATCGTCACTACACTCGTCTTCAAAAAGTTGTCCATATTACCTTGAAAAAAAAACCCTCTTTTTTCATTTACAAGTTAGCATAGAGGTAAACTGACTAACGCAGCAATAAATACAATTGTTCAACTTACTACTGAAACTTCGTCAATATCACTGACGAAGAGGTTTTATAATGAATACAGATTTTATAAAATTTATCTGCAAAAAACTGCAACCGCGTCACTCCAAAAACAGGTATCCAAACAGAACTGTCTGCAGTGCATCATGGGAGTACTAGGAAGTTGTTTGCCCATTTTCGCTTGGCTTCAGCACCGTAAGTTCGAGATATTGAAGTATTCCATATTGTTTGATCGTTCCATAATATCCTAACCTGCTCTATTCTATGAACATGAATTGTATAACTTCTTTTGTTAAAAGTCGGTTAAATCTACAAACATATTACTTCAGAACTTCCACTAAATGAAATTTCATTATATCATCACCTGTCTTTGGAGAAAATGGGTCTATTTTAACAGGCATCTATTGTAAAAATAAACCCTTTTTTACATAAATTTTAAAATGCTTTCCTTTAAAATGGCGTTTCCGTTAACCCTCTCGGCACTGAATATTTTTTGCAATTTTGGGAAAAATTACTTTTACGCTAACAAAATTAAAAGTAGGCTATCGAAATCACAGAAGTTACAGTTTACTACAATTTAACGAATGTGTTCTTTACAAAAACCTAACGAATATAGTCATGTTGCCTGTTTTTCATATAAAAATAGTCTAAGGAATAATTTTTAAAGACGTTTGAAAATGTCGTATTACAACCAGATTAAACAAACATACATAAATTAGTAGTATTTTTTATCTTCTATCACAAATTATTAATTCGGAAAAGGAGTCACTAATTTAAATTTAAAGAGTGAAACATATGTTTGAATTAAAAGAAACGCCAACGGTTATTAATAATTAATAAAACTTTTATTAATATTATTATTATTAAATGCTGAAACATAACTAAAGTCATAATAGTAAATGTATCTACATATGCTATAACTGTTAGATGCTGGAATTAACAAAAATAATTTATTTCTTTCAAATATTGCAATTCGAAGTAGGAGCGCCTCATATGAGGATCAGGGTGACGAGAGGGTTAAGTATCACAAGAGACTGTTTTATCGCAAATGTATATAATTTTTCTAATCTGAAAACGTTATTGGGTAGTTCTTTCTTAAAACAAACAAAAGTCTTAAATTTTATGAACATGATAAAAATTTACTTGTTATTTTATTAAATTATTTTTCTATTACTTAAATCATCATGCATAAAATGTATTTTATGCATTTCAATCATTACTCATTCCTTTAAAGCTCTCTTTCAATTATATTTTTTTAATACATTTTTCACTCAAAGAAAATTTTGATGTTAAAAGAAATATTTTTTATGAACTTGACATCATTTAAAGTTTTTCAAAGACTTTCGTTGGAACAGAATAAAAAAAATACATTTGTGAAAACTTCAAGCACTTTATAAGGAGTTTTCATAGTAACCTAAATCTTTTGAGAATTTTTATAAGGCATTATGGGGTTAGATTAACAAGTCAGATAAAACTGTTTGGCTAAATATTACTTAATACATTGATGAGGAAATTTATTTCATTGTAAAATTATTCACCAGACGATTTGACTAGAACAAAAATTAAAAAAAATTACAGTTTTAAAATTTGTAAGAAATTTATAAAGAATTTTCACAGTAGCCTATAGCATTTGAGAAAACTTATTATCCATTGCGGTGTTTGGTCAAGATGCCACGTTGAACTACCTAAAATAATGTTATTTAGTGCATTATTTTTTTGTTCATATCAAAAATAATTTTTAAAAAATGTAAAAATAATTATGTCTTTTGTGTTCAAACAATTCCCTCGATAAATTATCTCAATCAAACATAAGAATACATTTTTCAAAATTTAAATAATTTATCAAGAATTTTCAGTAATCAAAATCTTTCGAGGATATTTATTAGCCACTACGGGACTGGATTAGCATGCGGCTAAAAATGTGTAACTTAAGGTTGTTTAGTGCATCAGTTATTCTTCTCTTTATACTAATAAAAGTTTGTAAATAAATGCCATCGTGTTAACATTATTCATCCGAATAAAAATAAAGTTGCATTTGTCAAAACATTGAATAAGTTATAAAGTTTTTTTTGCAGCAGTTTAAACCATTTGAGAAATGTTCTCTAAATTACGTATTCTCAAAAAAAAAAAAAAAAAAAAAAAAAAAAAAAAAAAAAAAAAAGCAATATTGCAAAGCGTTTTATTAACAGGAAAATTATTTTCTAAAATACACGACGGATCATTCTAATCTCCATTGTTGTATAAATTCAGCTTTTGCTTGTCAATGTTTCTATTTATTTATTTCACTCCTGTTGGCATGTTTTAGCGAGAAGATTTTCTCCCAACAAAGTATTGTTTTTTTCACAACTCTTTTTTATTATCTACATCCATTTTAAACTTTGTTAACCCTTTATGTACTTAATTGTGAATCCATGATTTTTTTTTCTTTTAAAGCATTTATTGTGAATTTTTTAAACTATATTAGAAGATTTGCATAATCATTTAATAAATTTTAGAAGAATTTTAGAAAGATTAATTAAATTTGAATTTGTAGTAATTTTGTGTAATATTTATAACCCTACTCAAATCTTTTATTTTAAGGGGGTCCGGGACATAAAAATCTTCAAATTTTCAAAAAAATTTTTATTGGATTAAAACTTTTTCTGTTGTTTTCTGCATAAAATGACGTTTAAATCATGTTTCTATGTTAATTAGAACAGGAAATATTAATGTTTTCGTTTTAGTTTGTTTTCGAAATCTAGCTATGGTTGTTATGGAAACGCCTTCTCGTGAAATTGCGTTTTCTTCATGATGGTTTTTTCACAATTACTCGTATTTCAATTGTTATAAATCAAAAACCGTTACAGACAAATGGGTCAAACTTGGAGCATGACTTTTTCAATAGTTTTACTTTAATTTAGATTCAGCAAATTTAGAAAAAAAATAACTTTTGAAAAAATAGTTACATCACTTTTTTTCTAATTTTTTATTTTAAATAATTTTAATTTCTTTTTTATTAATATTTTTTAAAATGCTGAAACCAAATGAAAACTTATATATATTTCTGTTTATTTAGATGAAAACAAATTGAAATTCTATGAATAATATTTTGAGTTATAACGAATTTAAACGACCCCTCTTTTTAAAAGAAAATTAAAATATATATTTTTTTAATTATGAGAAGTTTTATCCTGTGATTTCGTTTACAAATGATATGGTTAACCATCGCAAAAAATGTCAAAATTTTAACTCGATAAATACATATATATTTTTTTGTTTTGAAAATGTGTCCTGGACCTCTTTAAATACTTTTCTTAGAATTTTGTAGAATTAGGAAATGTACAAATATTATGTTCTTACAATAGAAATATAGAAATATTTCCGAATTGAAAAATTCCCCACTCCACCCCTAACGCCAAGAAAGCTGAAAAGATGCAAAGGCAAAAGAAATCATCCTTTTAAAGATATTTTTGTTTTGTGTAACCAATAATGTTTTGGGAACAAGATAAAGT
Source organism: Maratus speciosus (assembly GCA_963932465.1). Classification (NCBI taxonomy): domain Eukaryota; kingdom Metazoa; phylum Arthropoda; class Arachnida; order Araneae; family Salticidae; genus Maratus; species Maratus speciosus. The sequence continues at coordinate 173,278,977 of OZ010788.1, forward strand.
GATGCATCTATAACTCATTCTAAACTGTATTACTACTAATCTATGTATTAAGTGAATTTTATAGCAAGTTATTTTAATGGTACGACAGTAACCGTAATAAGTACCGTCAGTAGATAAAGGGTTAGTGTTCGTATTTGAAGAAGAATATCATGCATTAAAATTTTAACATATTTCTATAAAAATACTACGAAATAGAAGATCTATTCTATTATAATTCGACTGTCTGGTTGTGTTTCACAACTACTGTTCCTAAAATATGAAACACAGCGCGATGAAATTAACATCAAATATCCGCATGGATAATTCACAACTCGAACTTTTCGAACCTAATGAAATTGACATGAATTTATGAAGTGCAATAAAACCTAAATTTTGTAGCGTATGCGGTACTAAGAATATTTATTATAAATTTACAGGGTCGCACAAAAGTATTCCGTTACATAATGGTATGGTGGGAATCATTTGTTTGGGGCATATTTTAATTATGCTAAACTCAGCATTTTAAAATTTGAATTAATTTCTAAGATATTAATTTTTTGTACCTTTTAATGATGTTTCTCTAACAACTAAATTATTCCATTTTTGACAAAGTAAAGTGTAAATAATAGGATATCTTCTGCTATCAGAAACGGTGAACAAATACCTTTATTTTGTGTTTTGTTTGAATAAATCGATTTAAAGATTTTTAATTTACGTTCTCTTTTTAAAAAAATGTAAGGAAAAGATTACTCAAATATGAAACATAACGCGATGAAATTAACATCAATTATCCGCATGGATCTTAGGTTGTCATAACAGATCTCAGAATTTGAAAATTTGATCTAATTTCTGAGATATTAATTTTTTATGCCTTTTAACGATGTTTCCCTGATTACTGAATTATTCTATTTTTGTTAAAGTAAAGTGTAAATAATAGAATATCCTCTGCTATCAGAAATAGTGAAAAAATACCTTTTTTTTTGCTTTGTTTGAATAAATCGCTTTAAAGATTTTTAATTTACATTATCTTTTTAAAAAAATGTAAGGTTACTGATATATACTGATATGTCTGATGATAATTACTGGTATGTCTTACTTCCACATATACTAAAATTTTTATGAAAACGGTGTAAGATTTTAATATTAGTGATCCGTATTAATAAATATTCCCCGAATTTTCTTTAAATATAAATGAATGGACTGCAATATAACTGGAGTTCTGCGGATGGAGATTGAACATTATGTGTAGGACAAATCCCCATATTAAAAGTTTTTGTCCAAACCACAGCAACCTACTCTGTAGAATTTGACGTTACTCTCCTGGGCGAATTTGATTAGACTACTGAAAAAACATCAGCTTAGCAATACTGGAAGCTCTCTAAATTTTTATCCATAATTCTCTCGGTTAATGGAATTTTATTGTCCGTATTTTACCATTTTCTTGTATGTACATTCACCTACAACTGATTTAAAATAACGTGACGTGGTAAATGTAATTTTTGTAATCTTAAGTTAATTTGCGTTGTAAATATGATTTTTTGATTATAATAAAAAACTCAGCAAAAATAATATTGGAAATCTTTTTCAAATATAGATTTAAATAAACTTCTTCCTCCTCCACAAAAGAAAAAAAAAAAAAAAAAAAAAAAAAAACACGAAAGATCTCATGCAATGACAATCTTTTACTCCATATTCAAATTTTCTAGCAGATGGTCAATTTTTAGGAAAATGAAATCACAGAAATACAACAATACAAGCAGAAAATAAAACTTTTTTTAATTAGGATATTACTTTTACTGGACAAACCCTTTCGAAACAAACCTTTTTTAATAAAAAAAGAATGGTCAAAACTGGAACATTCATTCGAAATTCACATGTAGACAATGTATAGTCTTAAAAGTAAAAATCCTCTGCGCTTGCTTTATTGATCTGTGAAGAAAAAATGAAACAATTTATTTGAAATATTAATTATTTTTGAAAACCGTGAAAGTTAGATCAAGTTATCTTAAAAATGATTCTTTGTAATGAGATAAACATGTGTTAAAAAACTGTTTCGTAATTTTATGCAACTTTAAATTTAAAAAAATAATTTCGCGATCGAAATGGAATTTTTTTTTTCGTAAAATTTAACAATGTATTTGAAGTATTATGTATTTTGGAAACCATATTTTGAAAATCACAAAAGTTAGATCAAGTTATTATTTAAACGATTGATTGTAATGATGTACTTGTTTTCACAATTTTTTCGTAATTTTGTGTATCTTTAAGTTTAAAAAAATTGAGGACTCTTAAAATTGGAATAAATATAAAAAAAGATTATCTTCAACATTTAATATCTTAAAACGTATATGATTTTAAAACACATTTTTTAGATAGATGAAAAATATAAGTATGTTCTTTCATTTCATAGATTTAAAAAATTACAAGATGCAGAATTAATATTTATAAGGGGTTTAAACTGTCAGAGATTTTTCGAGGCGAAAATTAGTATGACAGTTACGCGCAGGATTTGAGAATGAATTTTGCAACTAGAATAAAAATTTTGGTACCGAATTATACTTCAAATGGTAATAATTACTGTGAACCCAAATAAATTTATATTTAAGTGATTCTTATACAGTCTTTTTGTAATTTTGACCTTTTCCTTATGTATATGCCTTCTAAATGCAGGAATTCATTTTACCATTTTTAAGGTGTGCCGTTTATCCGTATTATGTGTTAGAAATTAATTATACAATAACTTGTAAAAAAAATGTATAATAATTGCGTATTTCTTATTAAATGTCTTAAAATAACTAAGAAATTAGCGAAATAAAAAGTTTTAATTACAAAAATTATAAATATGATGTTACATTTCTAAACATGTTTACATGTCAAAAACTTTAAACAAAAGTTTCTGTCGATAAAAATGCCATCTGTTATTAATACAATACTTGAAAATTAGTTTTTTTTTTTTTTTTTTTAAGTATTTTATAATATACGCCTCACTAAAACCTTAAAAAATCATGGATGAAGCAAACGAGCAAGTTACGATTTAGAAAATATATGTAATAGAATGAAATATCCTTAAATGTTTCAATAATATTCAAATTAAATTTTAATAAAATAATTTTTTTTGCAATAATAAATCACATGCACAGTTATTCCACTTAAGGATAAAGGAAACCAGAACAGTATACTGCATCTGAAGATAATATCATTAAATTTAATATTTTTGATGTTGCGAACCATTTTTTACTAAAATGTCTACTACAATATAGGGTTCTGGACAGATCTCTATACAGGGTGTCTTTTCTTAATCGTTGACCATTACTAATATCTAAACCAGCTAGAGGTCTGCACGGGCCGGAATTTCCAGGCCCGGGCCCGGCCCGGCCCGAACGAAAGCTATCTTGGCCCGGCCCGGCCCGGTGTAAAAATTGGAAGTTCGGCCCGAGCCCGGCCCGGCCCGTTTGCATTTTTACAGTTCTCGGCCCGGCCCGGCCCATTTGCATTTTTAAAGTTCTCGGCCCGGCCCGGCCCGACACAATTTCTACTAAAAAAAAAAATCCGTATTTTCTCAACATACAATTACGATTCTTTTAATGAATACTACATACATATTTATGGGAACATTTTACAGTATATTTTACATTACTATGATGTTCGCCAAACAGAAAACACACAATAGTAAACATTAACGATTACTTACAGTGTTTTAGTCATCGTGTCTACAGACATTTCAAAATGGAAATAAGGATTCATTAAAAGATTAATTTAGTTCATCAGAATAAAGGATTAAAAACATGATAACTTTTGAAGCTGTATAATAAAAAGTAGATTTGTGAAAATATTTCTCTCATTTTTAAGGCTTTTCTCAAATCCAAAGGAACTACATTTCAACACATTTATGAATTCTTTTCTTTTCGGAAACGCGTAAGATTGGCAGGTATTCTTATTCAGAAGCTATGTAAATGTCGTTTTTTTTCATAGATAAAAGCAATATATCTTTCTGAAAATACTGTCAAAGTTAGAGTTTTGAATCGAATTTCGGGAAGCGATGGAACAGGAAAGGAGAAAAACGTACAGTCACGTGACAGGAATCGCTGTTATCTCTAAGTAATTTATCAAATATGGAAAAAGCTATTCGTTTCCAAATGCCTTCAATAGGCAGGCCTATCAATTTTATGCCTTTATAGTTAATTTTTTTGTCAGAAAATGTGTCTGAAAGTTTCGCATTGTTGAGCAGTGAATATGAGAACCACCTTTATATTTGCAAAGATACTGTTAAGAGAAGTTCATTACCACTATTAATACTACAAAACACAATGACTGTTCTGCACATCCTGAGATCGATTAAGACCAGTTCTGTCCCGGCACGAGTCTGCTGAAAAAAAATTAAACTCGGAATCAGACATCTTGCAACTGTACGATGCCGATCTCTATGATGGACATGTTACATTTCTGTATTGGTGATGTTAAACTTGCATCGGCTCGTGACGCACATTTATACTTCTCGAGAAAATCATATTCATTGAAAATGGCTCGTATTTTATCTGTTTCGCTTAAATTCTTATATCGGGCCGATAGGCCCGATTAATTTTTTTGCCGGCCCGGCCCGGCCCGTTTATTTTGTCTGTCGGCCCGGCCCGGCCCGTTGAAAAAATTGTCCTAATTCTGCCGGCCCGGCCCGGCCCGTTTGAAAATTCGACCTCATTCCGCCGGCCCGGCCCGGCCCGCGGGCCGGGCCGGGTACGGGCCTCGGGCCAAGCCCGGGCCCGTGCAGACCTCTAAAACCAGCAGATTTAGGGATATAAATCTAATTACACAAATGTTTTAAATAATGTTCTTTAGCATATAAAAAGCAATTTACCTCAATATAATAACTTTTATAAATGTTACGAAAGTGAAATTTTTACACGCTTGTTGAGTTATATAAGTTATTATTGGATTGCTCAACGACCTGATAAGCAAAACAGTAAAAAAATCATCCTTTTACGACCAAAACTTACCGAGTTATGATACTTTGACTTTTCAGAGTTAAACGGAACTAAAAACAAATAAACCTGTTTTTTCGTCTTCAGTGCATTTTTCCAATTTGTGTAGAATATGTATCATCAATATATTTTCAGTGCATATTTTCAACGTGATCCATTTATAATACATGCTTTAAAAATCAACAAATATTGCGCAAATAAAATTACCATATTTTGTCAACAAATTTGTAGATCTAATTTTCTATAAAATAGAAAGCATTAATATCCCTAGAAATCCTATAAAAAGTAGATTATTATAAAGTATTCTAGTATATTTCTGAAATGCTTGCACGGAAACGTTCTTAAAAAAACTTCCTTTTACCCATCGATTAATATTATTTATCATACTCGAAGTGTTTGCAAATTAATCAACTTCAAATGAAAATCAAATTTCAAATGATTTTCATTTGAAATATTGTATTCAAGGCGAATGTTTCTCTCTGGAAAAATTTCCAAATATTAATAATTAATCAACTGTTTTGAAAGATTTTATAATAACTGATTGAACTTATTCCTGAACTTAAGATCTTTATTCTCTAGAGCGTGTATAAAACAATCAAATGTAAACTTTATTTTAAAGCGGAAAATATATCTCATAATAAAATTTAAGTTTAAATCTTTTCATATTTATAATATCACTAGGGGGCTCTGCCACCTGCAAGCTACGCTCACTAATCCCCGTTCAGACACCGCAGAATCTAAAAACACGCTAATCTGATGGGTTTTAAAAATATTAGAGAAGATTGAATTATACTGAAAAAAGCTGTGCAGATCTCCCTGTAAACGGGTTTCCATTCAATTCCCTTTGATTGCAAAAATTCGACTTTGATTGCAAAAAAGGGCGAATCAGTTACTGTTAAGACATCCAATGGTTGTTTTCGTTTTTGATTAAAGAGGATCAGTTAAACATTTGAAAAGAAGCTAAAATAAAATAAATTAAGTATACAGAGTCTTTGTCTCTGGGTATTTTAAAACAATCTCTATAACAATAGCCTAAGTCATGTGACTATCATCAACAGTTCTAGGCGGATCACTTTGCTTTTTATACTCTAGGTGCCATTTTGGTACTTTAATGTTATCCAGGCACAGGTGATAAGTTTCCAAATATTATTCTATCGCCATCATTTCATCTATATTATAATAGTTCAAGCCATCAACTGCCATAAACAAATACGGTCTGATTTCTTCGCCGTTCATGTGAAAATTTGGCACAGATGTCATATACGTCCCATATTGGCGCGATTTTTTAACGACGCCAATTTGGGGAACGCATCAACAGCATAAACAACAACATCCGGCTTACCAAATCAAACAAAATAACAATACTTTGGCGCCAGTTAAGTGCCCGTTCCGTATATGACATTGGCGTTAGAAAAAGATCGCGCCAATATGGGACCGTAAGTTTTCCATTTTGATTAAAAAATCAAACATTTTTTCGAATAAAACTACATAAAATTTGCCATGGTTGCAAAGAATTCTTGATACTGTTACGCAACCGGATGCAAATCTCGCCAATAGCTTTTTTTCTCGCCAGTTAGCATTTTTCTTTTTTTTTCGAGTGGTAATATTTGGCCTGATGCCATATACGCACAACAGGTTTGGCGTATTTTTTTTTTTTTTTTTTTTTTTTTTTTTTTTTTTTACAAAAATTTGGCGAAAACCTCGTTTTCAAATACCAGTTACATATGCATTTTTGGTATTACTTAGTTATCCCGTCGACCAAAAATCTGTCGCCAAACTATTAGATTAAATGCCAATAATGGTTGATCGTAAATCTCACATTTACTTGACTTTAAGCAAGTTACACGGGTTTACGTCATCAAGTGATTTTTATTTCGACTTTTTATTTGTATATTTATTAATGTTATACTAATTTATTTGTTCTTTCGTTATTTAAAATAAAAATTATGTCAATTTGTATAATTTGGCGAGTGTTTTGGCTATTTATATAATTTGGCAAAATTGGTCGACGGAATAACTAAGTAGTACCGTATTTTTTAATTATTTCCCATTATTTTCTAAAAGAAATATAAAAAAATAATTAATAATTATAGAACAAAATAATTTATATAATTCATAAAAAGAAATAAAAGTAAATAAACATTTATTATCAAATAAACAACAATAGCCAGGTTACCATGTCAACCTTTTCTGAAATATGAAAAAAAATATATCTGTTTGATTAAAATTTGAGTTGCCATCATTAGGAAAATGTATATAAAATTAGAAAAAAAAAATTATATTTCGAAAACCAATTCGAATTTTAAAATTCTAATACCAGTTTTAAGATCTGCGGATCAATGCTGATTTTTGGTGTTAATTTTATCGCAATGTATTCCATATTTTAGCAGAAATCACTTGAAACATAATCAGTTGTTTAATCAGTCGATTCATATATCCGTTTCAAAAATTCGTTTCGTTAGAATTTTATATATATGAGGTGGGCCCCCATCGAATTTCGACGAAAGAAAATGTTTACAAAGGAACTGTTGAATAAAATTTATAATACATCGACAACAATAGTTACAATAAAAAATCCATCTTACACTTGTTAGTTTAACTCTCCAAAGACATATTTTAACCTAAGATTAACAAAATACTTTTTTCATAAACTTCAACTGTTTAAATTATTAAAAAATTAAACTTTATTCATATACGTAGTCAGTAACATATAATCAAGATAAATAATTTTAATTAAGTTATCAATTAATGCTTGGTATTACGGAATGAAAAATCAGCAAAAATGATTTCACCTTGACATAATCATAAAAATCCCCCCCCCCCTTTAAATCTAAACTGAATCAAGTCATTTTCCATGTTTCACATCCATATTATCCATTTAAAAACATTTTAACCACCCGCAATAGGTTATTAATAAATACATTTTGAAGCTTAAAGTCACGATTGTCAACTATTACAATTTTTCATGCGAAAATTCCCACTCGTGAATTGAGGTCTTAGCGTAATCTCTGTACCTGCGCTAAAATTTCCAGAATTTTATCACTTTTACACGTATTCAAGGGGAAATATCTCATTTTATGGAAAAAAAATTATCGTTTTCTTTTAAATATGACGTCATTTTCAGTCGCTGAAATATTTTTGCCTATTGTCTCAAACTCAATATCAGCGCAATGAAAAAATAGTGAAATATAACAGCATCATCAGGGAAATTGTGTCTTTTTTAAAGCGTAACGTCATTTTCTGTTCAAATTTTTAAAAAGGATATTCTTAATTGTAATGAGAAAATGGCATCACTAAGAATATCATCAATAAAGATAACTAAACCACTTTTAATAGAAATGAAGTTTTTCTGTTGCCACAATTAGAAAATTGGTATTAAAAACTATAAAAAAATTAATATCTCAAAAATAAATTGAGATACAGCTTTCAAACAAATTGCATTTAAAAGTACATTTTTATCTTTATAATACGGTGTAAAAATTTAAAATGTGGGATATTTAGAAGTTTAAAATTTGCAGTAGCGAAAATTGTAAAACCGAAATTTCATTTCAAATTTTAAAGTGCTGCCATTCGCAGAATGACGTATGCGTTACGCACAGATATGTTTGTCCTATATAATATAGATAGGGTAGATTTAATTTAATGAAACATATATTGTATTGAAAATAGAGTACGCACTCTAAACTGAAATGTCTGAAATTCAGACACTTAAGTGTCTGAAACAGAGTGTTCAATTTTCAGACATTTTAAAGTGTCTTAATTTTTAAGACACTTGTATCCGTCTGAATTTAAGACATTTCAAATGTCTGATTTGCATCCATGTTTGACCACTTCGACAGACATTTTTTCACCTTTTTTTTTTCTTTTGTAAGCGTTATATACTGTAAAAAAATATATATATCCCTTAAAATATAGCAATCGTACTGCCACTCCAGTACCATTTACAAATTTTAATGGAAATTTTCTGATGTAAATTCGAGAAAAAATTCCATCTATTTCGCATACTTCTGTATTTAAAAATTTCCACTTAAAAGATAAAAAATACAATACTTCAATGAACCATTCTACCAACCGCTTTCTTTTAAGGTACATATTACATAACATTCAATTTCACATTCAACTTAAACTACTGTACAATTCTTAACACTTACCCTCGACGGGGATCGAACTCAGAACCTCTTGTCACCAGAACGGCTCGCTATCCATTCGGTTACGGGGTCAGCAGCTGAATTTAGAAATAACGTTATTTATCAACCACAAAAATGTATTTTAAGTAGCAGTACCTTTTTTCTACTCTAGAATAATTTTGAACATTTTACACACTTTCTTTTTAGAAATTTGAATGCGTGGCATTTTAATTTCAGTTTTATTTTAACAAATGAGGACAAAACGTCTGGGGTACAATCGTAGCAATTATGTTAGCTGAATTCGAACCAGAACGAAAGCTAATTTTTAAGTTTCGATGTACAGAAATGAGGGTATTTCTACTTGTAGCTTCACCTGTTTGCTTGATGTAAATTGAAAATTGTTTAAATTTATTCATCAATGTTAAATTTATAAATCCCGCATTCCACAACAGATTTTTTTATTTGAAAAGTGTTCATTCAGTTAGTTTTTATGTTTTTTCCATACTTTTATAGTTTATATCCGAGTAAATAAAGCTGCATGATGTTTTGTTTATAAAATAATACTGTGAAATAATATATATATATATATATATATATATATATATATACAGTGGACGCTCGTTATAACGACCCCTAGCGTGCTAAAGATGAGGGTCGTTATAATGGAAGATCGCTATAACGAAAATGAATGAAAAAAACTAAGAAAATCTCAAATCGTGTGCATGAAAATTAAGGTTTCAAAAGAAATTTTACAATGCAACATTATTACTAAATTCTGTTTACTTTCGTATCAAATAAACATTGACAATGAATAATTATAAAAATCAATTTAAGAGAATGATTACGTAAAAAATAATTACTTACGTGTTAACATTTATTTTCTACTAAAAAAATTCGAAATAGTTGTCTATTTTTTGTGTATTTGATATTTTCTTTAAACTAAATTTTCCATCTCAGTTAGAGATAAGTAAAAAATGTTTTAAAGTGTCATTTTAAGACATTTTACAGTAGGCATCAACGAGCAGTGAGCAAAGAAAATGAAAATCTTTTTTGGGGAAAAAAGTCTGCAGGAAAGGTCAATTCGGTCGTTATATTGGGAAATAAGCTGCTGGCCGGATGTTATATTGGATGTAAAAATAACATATAATAAAGGGGATATATTTCGGGACATTTTGCATAGGTCGTTATAATGTAACGGTCACTATAATGGTCGGTCGTTATAACGAGTGTTGACTGTGTATATATATAAGTTACGTATAAGTTTGCGAAACGCATTACTTATATAAATTGGAGGATGCTTGTAATTAGAAATAAATGTTCGATTACTTGAACTAACACGAGATGGCGCCACTAATTATTATTGAAAAATTTCTGAAAGACGTATGGTGTTAGGAAAATACAAAAATTTTTATTCATTTTTGTTCTTAGATGCATCAAATTGGCAAGTGATGTTATTTAGAAACTTAAGTGATCGAAAAAAGCTTTCCATTTTTTTTATGAATAAATTACCTATCGAATTATAAGCGATTAAAAAAAATTTGAATTAGCGGCATATTTAAACATCTCATTTCGGAAAAGAACGCTGAGATAAGTAAAAATTTCTAAAATAGAACATAGGTAACAAAAAAAATTCCTCTTTAAACAGGTTTTATAGATTAGGTAACGCATCTTTATACAATGAAACTTTTTAATCATATGGGACTGGGTAAAATTTCGTTTTTAGCAGGTTTTTGTCTTAACAATTTAAAATTTTTAGTTATACCGCATTTTAAGCAGACCACGGAAAATTATCTGCTAAATGCATTTCAGTAAACAGTAAATAAAACTGTAACGTAAGTAAACCTCTGTATAACGGAAACTTGGCTGAAATGAAAAATTTCATGGTTTCTGCGAAGTAACACCACTTTCTAAGATGCATGCCTTTTGCTAAATTTTTTTGATTAAACATGGCATTTTCTATAAATTAACACGTTAAGCGCCACGTCAGCCACCGGTGTCTGACAGTGAACTTTCAGTTTAAAACGCGTCTTTCATCGATGACTGACGTCTAAAATATGATACTAAAAATATATATATTGTTTTAAGTAATTACTGAACATTTATTTAAAATTTACCTTCCTTTTATTTATAACAGGATTATACTTTCTTAAAAATTACTTTAAACATTGTAAATTTTTCAGCGCTTCAGTATCAGTCATCGTGGCGCTTAACGTGCTAAGAAGGAGGCTGTGGCCTCATCTGCCCATTCCTTAGATACGCCACTGGTTTGAATAAAAATAAATAAATCATGTCTAATATACGTGAGTTAGAAAGTGGAGAATGAAATATATGGGTTTATCCTTGAAATATTATATTTTTTCTTTTAAATAGAACTTTTTAAATGCAAAAACACGCAAAAATGGAAATTTTCCTGGAATTTATGGGGAAAAAATTACGTTAAAATATGTATATTGGTGTCTCAATTGGCAGTACACTTTCTATATTTAAACGAATATTTTTTTACGGTGTATAAAGCTAACAAAAAAAGTAAAAATGGTTGCCTATTGCAACATGCAGGTTGATCAATGATGGATGCGATTCAGACGTTTGAAATGTTTTAAATTGAGACACATACACATGTCTTAAAAATTAAGACACTTTACAATGTCTGAAAATTGAACACTCCATTTTAAGACTTTAGACTTATATGTCTAAATTTCAGACATTTCAGTTTACAGTGTTTATCATAGTAAAACATAGTTAGACACTTAAGTGTCTTAATTTCAGACTCCTATGATGTCTGAAATTTCATATTCAGACACTTAAGTGTCTGAATTACCTTTTCAGTCACATATGTGTCTGAATTTAAGACGCCTTTATTTGCAGTGCGTTAGGTATTATTGTACTTCAGTAGCATAGAAGATTTTGGGCATAAAAATGATCATGAAGATTGGGTTTTTTTTCTTTTTGTTACGATTAAAAAATTATCTACTTAATGTTTACTTTTAATAATAGTCAAATATCGGTAATTAAGTTGCAATTTTTAAACAAAATTTAGTAGAAAAGACTCTAAGAAACTTAGAATATATATTTTTGTTTCTGAAATACAAAGTTTCGTTTCACTTCTTTAGTTGAAATATGATGATACGTTCTATTCGATGGAGCAAAGATGGTAATTTGGAAATGTTTTGAAGATAAGGTAGAATGAATCAAACCAAAGCTATATCGTACATGAACGATATCTACTTACGTGCAAATACTTATGTGCAAATTTGGGCATGGAGATGAAATTGATACAACAATTGATTGATTACAACAATTGATTGATACACAATGAAATTGATACAACAAAAAGTGTATTGTGACTATTTACTTTTTGTTGTGTTGATATCTATGAATTTGTAACTTGTAATAATTATTTATATATTAATATATAAACTACTTTGTAATATTAACTATATTCCAATATAAATTAATTAATAATATCAACTATATAAACTATATAAACTAATTTAATAACTACATTATTTATGTTTATTATCAATTGTTACATACATCTGAAACTGTCATGTCTCGTGTCATCAAATGTTAGATATCTCAAAACTATGAAATTTGTTCCTGTTTCTCTACTAATTCGTTTTAAATATAAACATATATGAATATAAATATTTCATATAAATTATAAATCGGTAAAAATATACATTTTTTTTTTATATTCGAGTTACGACTTTTCATTTTATTCCTATTACGATATAATTTGCATGTATAATGTTATATCGATTTTATGACTTTCGCCACATTGGTTCTTTTATATGGCCATTTACCTTTTCTTATTTAAAATGCTCAAATGAATACAAAACTGCCATACTTGTCAAAGTATGCTTCATAGTTTAAGAATTCTTTTTTTAAATGTGGTAAAGATATGTTGGTTTTAATCAGTAACAGATGGGATGGTTTTGGTGGAAGGAATTATCTAATCAAATGAAATATTGTTAGCTATATGACACTAGCGAATGTGCTTTAATGTTTGTGACTGAATTGGGTGAACCTCGTATTTATCGATATATAACTTTAACATGACCAATAATTTTTAAAAACTAAGTATAAAAAATTGGTCAAATCAAAGGTGCTAATCTGTAAATAAATATATAATTAATTTAAAATCCAAGAGTTTTTCACTGTGTTGTTGATGATTATAATATCAATGGCTCCGGGAAAAACATTAAATGTAGGTTACCGAAGGAGATGGACAGATTTAAACTCAAGCTACAGAGTTATAAAATTCGTGACCCTTGCTCCACTTATAATAACTCTGGACCACTGTAATATATTCATAATGCGCTACAGATTTTCGGTTTAGAGTCTGCAATAATCACATAATGCTTGGACGATACCGGGCTACGAACCATGTCTGTAATTCATTATCCTTCAATTACAACCAATGAAACTATCAATGATAAACATGGCTAGAAGATTTTACTCTTCACTGATGCAAATAGAACTAAATTCTAGCCTACTTAACAGCTAGGATTAACTCAATGACAGCCTTTCAAATTCATGTACACTGTTATAAATATCGTGAAAAATTACCTCTGTCTTTAAAGGTTATCTATTTTCTGACCAATGAGAACACTTTATAGGTCTTTATGTAGTAATCACATTGGTCAAAAAATAGATCGCCTTTAAAAACAGAGGTAATTTTTCACGATATTTTTAACAGTGTAGGGCATCCACCAGTGGCTATGACGATCTGCTATGAAAGCTGCTAGACGAGAGCTGCTCGGTCGAACCCCTGACGCGCTCACTACACACGGAAACTCAGTTGGAGTTTTTCATGGTTTTTTTCTTCAAATCTGTGTAAACACTGTGTATGTGCGATTTAGACTTTTTTTATAAAGACCCCACGGAGATCACCCCTCCCCCCCCCCTCCTTCAACCTTAGCACTAGCAGATAAAGAGCCATAACTTAATACCTCCACCGCCAAGGTATGTTGCCAATGAAATACCCGTCCTTGGATTTCATTTCAAAGTTATAATAATGTGGCATTGCTTTCATTAGGTTTTGTAGGCTCTGTTTGAGCTTTTGAGTGATTTCAAAACCCACCCTCAACAGAAAAACCATCGCTAGACGATTTCTTCTAAACCAAAGTTTAGCTGAGGTAGAATTTAATCTTAGTCCACTTTTTACTGCCACGCGAGTCTTTAGCTACAGAAATGCGCAACATTAAAAGTTTCTAAAATTCCAGCGAAAAATGTAGAGACTTGCCATACTTATTCAATCTGTTGCCAGAGAAATACGTAACATTAAACTTTTCTAAAATTGCAGCGAAAGATGCAGAGGCTCGCTATATGGATTGAATGTGTCACTGCAGAAATATGCAACATTAAATGTTTCTGAAATTGCAGCGAAAAAATGTAGAGGCTTGCAATATTGGTTGAATCTGTCGTCACAGAAATACGCAGCATTAAAAATTCCTAAAATTGCAGCGAAAAATGTAGAGGCTTGTCATATTGATTGAATGTGTCGCCACAGAAATATGCATCATTAAAAGTTTCTAAAATTGAGGAAAAATGTGTAGTGGATTGCCATAATGATTGAATCTGTCGCCACAGAAATATGCAAAATTAAAAGTTTCTAAAATTGCAGCGAAAAATGTAGAAGTTTGTCATATTGACTGAATCTGTCGCCACAGAAATACGTAACATTAAAAGTTCTAAAATTGCAGCGAAAAATGTAGTGGCTTGTCATATTGATTGAATCTGTCGCCACAGAAATACGTAACATTAAAAGTTTCTAAAATTGCAGCGACAAATGTAGTGGCTTGTCATATTGATTAAATCTGTCGCCACTGAAATACGCAACATTAAAAGTTTCTAAAATTGCAGCAAAAAATGTAGAGGGCTGTCAAATTGATTGAATCTGTCGCCACTGAAATACGCAACATAAAAGTTTCTAAAATTACAGCGAAAAATGTAAAGACATGTCATATTGATTGAAACTGTCGCTACAGAAATAAGCAACATTAAATGTTTCTAAAGTTACAGCGAAAAATGTAAAGGCTTGCCATATTGATTGAATTTGTTGGCACAGAAATACGCAGCATTAAAAGTTTCTAAAATTACAGCGAAAAATGTAGAGGCTTGCCATATTGATTGAATCTGTCGCCACAGAAATACGTAAAGTTTCTAAAATTGCAGCAAAAAGTATAAGGGATTGCCACATTGATTGAGCTGAACAGATTTTGGGTTTGACTTTTTATAGTTGACGATAAATTTTATGCCGACCTATCCTAGGTTAAGAAAGCAAGACTTAAACTAACTTTTCAAGCATTATGTAGCATAATAAATAGTATATATATATTTTTACTAACTTTTTTAGACCTGAAGGATCTCCTCTTTACACGCAATTCACGAATGCCTAACCTTACACGAATTTCTAACATTAGTTGTTTCAAAGTTAGCACTATTTCATCTAAGGAGGATATTTACAACTCAGGCAATTTTAATTTTTTTTTTCCCAGATGATGCAGTTTCAGTTGGGAACATATTATATTTAAATTATTTATGTATATATATATATTATTATATAAAATTTTAAGTAATAAATTCATTTATGTTTTTTGGAAATCGCACTTAAATAATATATTTTTTAAATTATAAAATGTATTTATAAAACCGTTAAAAATTTTCATTGTATTTTAATATATATATATTAATATATATATATTAATATATATATATATATATACATAATAATCTTTAAATAAACAGAGTGTATGCATGACTGGCTGTATGTTGCAGTGAATTTGGCACTGTTGGAATGAAGTTGTTTTCTAAAGTTTTCTAGTACTTGGTCAGTTTTCTCTAGTGTTAATTTTGTCTTGCAATTTAATAGTCATTGTGTTTATAAAAAAATCTATTATATGTATGTTGCATTATGGCAACATTGGATTAGTTTTCTAGTTGGAATGAAGTAACTGGCTGTTACGATATCAGTAGTGGATCACGTCCAGCAGTAATGGAGTAGTATAAGTTGTCAGAACGGGTAAATTCAATCCTGTTCTACTAGTATAACGAAAATTGGAATCCTGTCGTGTTAAAGACTATGACATTGATGTTATATGATGATTATCAGTCGACGAGGGAAGGCCATGGAATACATTTTTCCGTGAAAGAAATAATTGAGACAAAACGTAAAGTCACCTCATCATTTTATTAAAACATCATTCGGCGGCGCAGTTTCCACCAAGAATATTAGCCATCGCTTCATAGTAATAATTTAGGGAGTAAGCAAGTTTTAGATAATCGAATACGTGGACGGTGACCAGGGGGTGGTATGAAAAATGGAAATACGACTAAAATCTGCTGAAACACAGCGAGCATCGGCTTTTTGTACGTCAAGTGTAGGAATACAAATATGACGTATGTCGCGCTCTCAACCAATTAATAATTAAGAATACCACGCCATGGAAATAGTGCTGACAGAGTGAGTGGATGAATTTGAAAGTAAAAAGGATAACACCTGAATACGCGCGGGAAAATAAAATGGAAGCTAAAAGAACATTCTAAAAGAAAAAAAAAGATCGGAAATGGAACATTTAATTTATGAATACTAAAAGCGTAATATTTAAGTAATTTAGACAAGTGAGACATTAAATTAAAGGGAATTTAACAGGATTAACGATAGAGGTTATTTAAGAATAAGGATTTAGTGAATATAAAGTAGTAATTTAGAATAAAATAAGGAAATCGCAGAATTAGATCTAATAATGTAACATGTATATGTACAGTAAACTCTGTCCAAAGCGGAATCGATTGGGACCTAGAAAATGTTCCATCTTAGACAGTATTTCGTTTTAGACAAAGTTTATCATAATAACTTTAAAATTCTTTAAGAATTTTAAAGTTTTTAGATACATCGATGATTTGATTATTTTCGATGACAAACTTTTCATATAGATTAACGATATTTATCCTCCTTGTTTAAAGTTAAATAAAGCCTCAGATAACTGTTTATATGTTAATTTGCTGGATTTAGATTTAATGACTACTGATCATATTATACAAATCAAGCTTTTTGACAAACGTGATTTAAAAAAAATTCAATACAGTTTTTATTTTTATTTTCAATCAATGCCATATTGGTTTTTAAATTTACGCAAAAAAATCCTTATTACTATCATATTGGGACAAGTTAATAGATTCTATAAAATCTGTAGCAATAAGGAGGTTTTAAGTTCACAGATTTTTAAATTTACTGCAAACCTTTTTTATAATAATTTATACCCATATCATTTTATTTTTCATTATGCAAATGATCTCAATATGTATTTTTCGTAATGGCAATAACTTGTTGGCCAAACACCAGGAAGGTAGTTGAAGTGTCATCTTGAGTGTATAAAGAAGTTATGCTAAAGTCTTTTATAAGAACATGTAGCTTCGGAAGTTTTTCAAGATGAACTCTAGCAGACTGGAATGTCATTGATGAAGCTGAATATTGGAACAAAAATTCAAGTATTTTATCTTGGCCTCAAATATTTTATCTTGAGAACTTATTTTATCTTGAGTTCCAGCTGAAATAATTCCGGATGTGGAGAATGACATTTTTACAAGGTATCAAGTCTTCTCAGATCAAAGTTGGGGTATGGCCTCTTGCAAGTTCATATACGTCTGTAAAGCGTCAGCTCGTCTATTTTACAATTGTTACCTATACTTATTTCATTATCTCAATTATTTTTATTACCTACCATTATTTTATTACGCTATAATTGTTCTGTAATTTTTTTAAAATAAACATTGCTGGGCGGGGCTAGTTGAGCTCAAACCAATTGGTACGCCTCTCCATCTGGTTGAATCTGAATCTACAAGTTCATATTTAATTAATTCTGTGATATTATAAAATTTAAGTTTAAAATTTGATTGGTTTTGGTTATATAGTAGTTGTTTTTGTTTCAATTTAGTTCAGTTATGTTAGATTAAGTAATTTCCATAGCATTTTCAATTATTAATTTTGAAGTATTTTTGTTTTAATTTTTTTGGTTTGTATTTGAAACAATAACTGAGTATGCAGGTTGGCCATACCTTGCGAAACTTGTGAGGTTACATATTTTTCTGATACTCCATTGCTCCTACCACATTCCGAAGAGCTAGGAGTTGTGTTTATTGTTCATGTTTCAATTGTTTAAAGTTTTTAAATGTTTTCTTGTTTTTGCATCCTCTTTTTATCGAATTTTTCATAAAATTTCATATCTTTTGTCTAGAAACTATATGTATATATATATTTTGTTTTTATATAATGTCTGTATCATGTCTTGATACTAAATTTATAAATTGTATGTAAAGATGATGACGATTTGTAATATTCTATAATGGTTTATATATATATATGTATATATATACAATACAAAAACCCTTAACGGGTTAAAAGTTTGTGACGCAGCGCTTTATCTTATGCTCAAAGAATTTTAAATATGGAACTTAAAAATAATGATATAAAATTTTGAGTGATACTATGATATTAGTTATAATATCTATATACATTTATTTCATCATTTTATTTTTTTATAATTGCATGTGCAAAAATTATGTTCATTTTAAAAAGATGTATAAAAGTTTATTCATTGATGCATTATCATCCGTATCTCTCATAAATTCAAAATATGAGTTTTAAAAGATATGATATCAAAATTTAAGTGACCCCTTGATGTTGCTTAAAACGATTAGTTTTAAAATTCAATTTAAATTTTCTTTTGGATAAATACATTTACACATCTAAACAACACTTTTCATTTTCCAATGCACTGTTGAATATATTACTTTCACTGAATCTATATAATGCATTGAAATGTATTCATTTGAATAAATTGATTTATCTTTAGTGCCATGCTATCCAAAAATCAAAAGTAAAATTTATGTAAATAGTTTTTTCGTCATATTATCCATTTGCATACATTTAACTTAGTTTGGATACAATGACGCAAAAACTATTTACATAAATTTTACTTTTGATTTTTGGATAGCATGGCACTAAAGATAAATCAATTTATTCAAATAAATACATTTCAGTGCATTATATAGATTCAGTGAAAGTAATATATTCAACAGTGCATTGGAAAATGAAAAGTATTGTTTACATGTGTAAATGTATTTAGCCAAAAGAAAATTTAAATTGAATTTTAAAACTAATCGTTTTAAGCAACATCAAGGCGTCACTTAAATTTTTATATCATATCTTTTAAAACTCATATTTTGAATTTATGAGAGATACGGATGATAATGCATCAATGAATAAACTTTTATACATCTTTTTAAAATGAACATAATTTTTGCACATACAATTATAAAAAAATAAAATGATGAAATAAATGTATATAGATATTATAACTAATAGCATAGTGTCACTCAAAATTTTATATCATTATTTTTAAGTTCCATATTTAAAATTCTTTGAGCATAAGATAAAGCGCTGCGTCACAAACTTTTAACCCGTTAAGGGTTTTTGTATTGATATCAGTACTTTTTTTAAGTTAATGATAAAAAAAATAAAACAACAACAACAAAAATTAAAGACCAGACAAAGAATTCATAGTCAGGATTTCTATTCACCTTCAATCTATCCCCCTCCCTCCCCGCAAAAAAAGATGCCTCATATTTAAATTTTAAAGAGCACTGTGCTATGAGATTTTTTTAAACCACTCATTGGTAAATATGGAAGTAATTCACAACATGCATGTTTAGATGGTATTTCTGTTGGTTTGTTTCAGAGATATAAAAAGCTATGTTAAATTTTATTAAATAAAAAAATTACTGTCTTAAGAAAAATAGCAAGAAATATTGCTCCTTAAACATAAATATATTTAAATATATATATATAT
The DNA here is from genome assembly GCA_963932465.1 of Maratus speciosus. Classification (NCBI taxonomy): domain Eukaryota; kingdom Metazoa; phylum Arthropoda; class Arachnida; order Araneae; family Salticidae; genus Maratus; species Maratus speciosus. Next base: position 173,298,912 of record OZ010788.1, read on the forward strand.
ATATATAAACTTCCACCATCCTTCTTTAAAGCTCTTTATTGGCAATAATAGTAAATCATATAAAATAATCTCCTGAGCCCCAAAAATTTCACTTCTCCCTTCTCACCCATCTCTCCACAGCTTACCTAAATAATTAAAATCTTTCAAACTTTAGTTTGAAAAAAAAAAAAAAAATCTGCAATATGTGTTGCTCACTAACATAAATAAAGCCCTAACTCCCCAAATGTACATTTCTCCTCTCCTCTCCCCCCCCCCCCCACCTACTGCACAGCATAAAAAAAAAAAAAAAAAAAAAAAAAAAAAAAAAAAAAAGCACTCGCAGATATTAAATCTTTAGGGTTTTTGGTGAGTGAATTACATATGAAGATAAATACGATAGATCTTTATAACACACCTTGGGATGAGAAGTTCTGCATATTACAGAATTTTGCATTATATAGATCATATTTCATTCATCATTAAATTTACCTTGTAAACGTGCTTTAAATTACATTCCTTGGAACTAGAAATAGTGAAAATTATAAAATTTTACATAATAGTATAGGTGCAGATTCCCAATATTTGGAAGGAGAAAGTGGCTCCTAAACCCAAAAAGTCCAGTGGCCTCATTGTGAAACAAACACATAAAAAGAATTTAGTGTTTGTAAGGGAGTGAATTCAAAGTGGAAAATAATTTATTTTATATATACATATGTCTATGTACAAGAAAATGCAGACTAATTACATCAAATGGGTTTGTTTAATTTAATCACAAAATTCTTTAAATTTAATTATTAAGTCTAATACAAATCTTAAACTATGTTCATTCAGAAGATATAGTTGGACAAGATACATTTTTAAAAAATGCAAAGCTAAGCAATCATGGTAGGGGGGAAATATTAGGACAACAATATTTCAAATTTTGATTTTATCGTATAACATTACATTAAAAAATTTGTGAATGTGAAAAATTATTTAGCGCTATAAAAATCAAAACACACTTCAGACGTTTGTTTTTCTATGTAATACAATAGTTTTCTGTGTTAAACAGATCATTCTGGACTGTAGGAAGGAAAATACACTGATTTCATTTTTTTTAAAAGGTAGAAATCCACCATTAGCAGAAAAGAAGCATCCCTGTATAACGTATGGCGACTGAGACATTGAAAGTTAGCGGCCGAAGCAAAAAATTTAGTCGTCACATGGCGACTGTGAATCTGCACCTATACATAATAGGAATAGATCACATGGCCAAAACTAGTCTTTTTTGTACCCGGGGCAAACATGGATTTTGGCGCTCCCCCCCCCCCCCACCTCCCTCTTCTGTAAAGTATATTTACAAAGATAATTTTATTAATTTTCTAATAGCCGATGTATGTGAATACTGTGCGTAACTTTAAGATTGAAGACAACTAGGTTTCTTTTTCACATTTTTTATAACACACAGCACACAAATGTTACAAACAATCACGAACACTGAAGAACATAGAATGATGAAGTGGACGTTGGGGTAATAACCCGCTGTTAGAACAAGTGACGTTCATAAAACATATTTTTGGGGAATACTCCCGCTATAAGAAACAGAATAATTGGGGATAAGACCCGCTAGAATACACAACGTGCCGCAATGGCAGCTAAAGAACAACATACTCTATACTTGGGGATAAGACCCGCTCGAAATACACAACGTGCCGCAATGGCAGCTAAAGAACAACATACTCTATACTTGGGGATAAGACCCGCTCGAATACACAACGTGCCGCAATGGCAGCTAAGCAACAACTGTACTGGGTCACATGACCGCAAAGCTACGGAGCTCGTTCGGCATGCGCACAAGGTCCGAACATGCCGCCCCGCGTTGCAATGTGCGTAGCACATTCAAAATATTAAAAATACACTATAAATACAAGAACTAAATAAAATACCAATACCACAAAATAATATTACAATACAAATACAATAATAATAAGTAGCAACAATAAGGACTATACAATACAATAAAATTAAATTCTTTGTTACAAAATTTAAGCTATTTTCTAAAAATAGTTCGATGTATTCTTAAGAAAAGTTGAATGTAAATATACATGTAAATCTTAGGTGCACTTTAAAATAAGTAGACAATGAGAAAAGGTATGTACATTAGGTTTCATTAATGGGCAAGACACACAATCTAGATATGGATCTAAGAGAGATATTTGAGGGTGGTTTAACCTTTGCAACCCTAACATTACCATCCTTTCCTGGTATAACCTCTAAGATTCGTCCTAGCATCCACTTACAGGGAGGTAAATTGTCCTCCTTTATGACTACCATCGCCCCTGATTTGATGTTTTCCCCCTTTACCTGCCATTTTGAACGATTTTGGAGATGACTCAAGTAATTTAATTGCCAATTTCTCCAAATTTAATTGGACGAATTTAGTGATTCTCTGCCACCTAGATAATCTCGATTCTGTGATATCAATCAACTGAGGTTCTGGAATGGCATCGATAGGCCGACCAATTAGGAAATGGCCTGGTGTCAATGCATTAAAATCATTTATATCGGTCGATAACGGAGTTAAGGGACGCGAATTTAGTACCCCTTCGATTTGGGTGGTGACTGTTTGGAATTCTTCCATAGTCAATCTAGCACCCTTTAATGTTCGTTTAAGATAATACTTGAAAGATTTTACACCAGCCTCCCATAAACCACCAAAGTTGGGCGATCTAGGAGGAATGAACTTCCATTCAATAGCTTCTGAAGTAAGGTAATTAGCTAATTTTTCATCCGGTCTACGAACTAACTCATGAAGTTTGTGCAATTCTGATTTAGCACCCCTAAAATTCGTAGCATTGTCTGTCATAATAGAAGCGCATTTTCCTCGCCTTGAAACAAAGCGTTTAAGTGCGGCGATAAACGCATCAGAAGTTAAATCCGTTACTATTTCTAAATGAATAGCCTTTGTTACTAAGCAAACGAAAATCGCGACATAAACCTTATGAAAAATCCCTTTTCTTTGATTTTTATATTTAATCTCAAAAGGGCCGCAAAAATCGGCTCCTGTATGGTTAAACGTAAAATTTGGAGTTACTCTTTCCGATGGGAGGTCACCCATGATTTGTTTAGCAGTAACTGGGTTGTTCCTAAAACAGACAACGCAATCATGCACTACTTTTCGCGCTAAATTTTTTCCACTTACGGGCCAAAACCGCATACGTACGTAATGGATTAAGGTTTGGGGACCAATATCAAAATGCTTCCTGTGAAAATGCTCAAATATGAGTTTTGTGAGCTTATGGCCTTTCGGCAAAATGATTTGATGCTTCTTATCAAAGTTTAAATCTGAATTTTCCAACCTACCGCCAACTCTTAAGATATTATCTTGATCCAAAAAGGGGGATAAACATTTAATTTTACTGGAAGGGGGAACCCTTGATTCCTGTTTTAAACCCTTAATCTCTTCCTGAAATTCTGCATTTTGTACTAATCTAATTAGAGAAACTTCTGAATTTTTTATTTCTGGGGTTGTGAGGCTGCCTCTGCGCCGGTCTGCTAACTTACATTTGCAATTGTGAAAAAACCTATAAACATATGCCAGTATGCGAAGAATACTATAGTATTTACCACTTATGTTGAGAAAAAAATTTACTTCTTCAGGATTCCTGAAAAGAGAAAGAGAAATATTAGAATTGAAATCATTACAGTTATTTTTATATTTTGATTTAGTCTCTGGAATGTAATCTGTTTCTGGCACAGAAATAGTTTCTTGCTCAGTCACTAAGTCATCAGCTGCTAGGAATTTTGGTCCCCTAAACCACATTGGATTCTCTACAAGAGAATTAACACTCGCACCTCTGGTCAAGAGATCGGCAGGATTGTCCTTGCTAGAGCAGTGATACCAAGAGTTTGAATCTGAAAGTGCATTAATCTCTATAACACGGTTAGCCACAAACTGCTTCCATCGCTTTGATGATCCTTTGATCCAGAATAAGGTTATTTTGGAATCCGTCCAATAGTACACTTTCGATGTGATTTTTTGATCTAGGATGGGTTTTACTTTATTGGTCAGTCTTGCACTTAGTAAGGCTCCGAGAAGTTCTAGCCGAGGCAGAGTTATCTCCTTTATAGGTGCAACACGACTCTTTGAAGTCACGAGATTGACTTCCACACCACTCTCTCTTTTTATTCTCAGATAAATTGCAGATCCATACGCTATTTTACTAGCATCAGAAAAGGCATGTATTTCTACAGCTATTACTTGATTCAAGCAACCAAGAATTTTCCTCGGAATTTTTAATTCTGCTAAATTTGGAAGTTCTTCGAGCCACTTTAACCATTTTTCGTGCACATTAGTTGGTAACTGTTCATCCCATGCTGTCTTCTTTTGCCATAGTTCTTGGAACAGGCATTTTATTCTAATGGTGAATGGCGTCAGCATGCCTAACGGATCGAAGATTTTACCAACTGCTTGCAATAGTAGACGTTTTGAGCTTTTTTGCGATGACAAGAATTCTATTAAACTTTTGACTTCGAATGTCAGACAATCTTCTTCTGTTTTCCAGGACATTCCTAATACCTTGCTTAGATTGCTTCCTAGGCTTATTGCAGCATGTTCTGCTTGAATATTTAAACCTTCCTTTTGCCAGCACTGCAATAACGCTTCATCATTGGTTATCCATTTTCGAAGAATCATTCCTGCTTCAGACATTATTTTGTTAGCATTCAGGGAAACATCAAGAGCTTCTTGCAGCGTATCTTCGCCAGATATAAAATCGTCCACATAAATATATTTATCGAGTAGGTGAACAGTTCTTGGGTGTAGGTTCGTAAACCGCTTGATGTGCTCCTTTATGGTAGCAGATAGGAGGAATGGAGAGGCATTGACTCCAAAAATAACACGTTTGAATCTGAAGACCTTGAAAGATTTTAAACCATCATCATACCACAGAAAACGGACAGAATCCCGATCTTTTTCAGCTAGTGAGATTTGAAGGAACGCCTTCTCGATATCAGAAGAAAAGGCAATTTCGTATAATCTGAAGTGGATTAAAATATCAAATAGAAGTGGATTTAAGTTGGTGCCGGGCCATAAACAATCATTAAGGGACAAATCATTGTTATCATGAGAGCTGGCATCGAAGACGATTCGGACCTTTGTAGTAAGTTTATCTTCTTTACAGACCGCATGATGGGGCAAATAATAAACTGCCCTGTCTAAAACAGGTTCATTTTCTTGCACCTGCTCTATAATTCCTTGCTTTAAATATTCCGTGATTATTTCAGAATATTGTCGAAAAAGCTCTGGGTTTCGATAAAATTTTCTTTTTAGACCTTCCAAACGCTGTTTCGCAACATTAAAATTATCATTTAAATCCTTCCAGTCTTTTTTCCAGGGTAACTGAACTTCATAACGATCGCCTACAAATTTGACAGTTTTATCGAATATTTGTTGTGCTTGATCAGTTTCCGATATTTTCGGATCATCATGTTTAATGCCTATAGACTCAAGCTCGAAAAATTGTTTTAAATTATCATTTATTTCATCGAAATCTCTAACGAAATTGCACATAGTAATATTGTTTGTTTGCGTGTTCTCCTCTAGCGCCCCAGTTGGGATCCATCCAAAAACAGTGTCTTGCAGAAAAAGTTTATCATTTATCTTAACTGAATTATGCTTTAAAATACTATAAAATAATTCCGCGCCAACCAATGCGTGAATTTTTCCCGGTTTGAAAAATGTGGGGTCTGCCAATTCCACAATATTCGTTAAATTAATGTCCGATACATTTAATTGCTTTGATGGAATTACATCCGTGATTTTGGGAACAATTAAGAAATCTATATTCTCCCTGAAAGAGCCATCTTCGTTTGTAATTACACTCGAAATTTTATTTTTTACATTATAAGTATAACCGTTTAATCCTGTAACGGGTACATTAATTATCCTTTTTTTAAATTTCAGCATGTCAGCGCAATCCTTAGTTAAAATATTGACATTGCTAGCATTATCCAATATTACTCTAAACTTTCGTTTATTTCCGAAATTATTTTCAATATAAACAAAGCATGTACTCAATAAAATTGATTTTTTTTCTTTACTTATATTATTCAAGGTCTTTAAAGATACGTCATTATTTACCGAAATGTTTTTCATTTCTCTATTTACCGCACCTGCAAGAGGGGAGGAAATTTGGGGGGGAAGCCAATTCCTTTTTGGATTTATTTTCTTTATCTCGATGAAGCGATGAGCTGTGTCGCAATCCACAAATATTACAATTATATTTTGAAATGCAAGAATTTAAGAAATGAGAATTATTCAAACAATTAATACACAGTTTATTTTTCTTCACAAAATCGTATCGTTCAGAAACATTCATTTTTAGAAACTGAGAACATTTGTTCAAATTATGAAAAGCCAATTTACACAGAATACAAGTTTTTCCATTCGATTTATCATTCGAATTTAGCATGAAATTTTTTTGTTTGTTCGAAAGAGGAATGTTTTTGTTTAAGGGTTTTGAAGCAGAGTATCTATTTACGCTTTCTAACGTAGAACTGCGGTTTTCCAAAAATGACATTAATTCATTAAATTGCGGGTATTCTGATTTTTTAATCGAATATTCAAATAATTTTCGAGATTCCTTATCTACCTTTTGCAATATAATATTGATAAGGATAGCATCAGACAGATTGTTTTGTTCATATTGTAATACTTTTAAGGCCCTCAAATTTTTATTTACACAATCAATAAAGGATCTCAATTCTTTAGAAGACTCGTAATGTATTTTTTCATAATTAATTATGGCCGATAAATGAGTGTCAATGAGCAAACGTTGATTTTCGAATCTTTCAGTAAGTGCTGTAAACAATGACTGAAAGGAATCGTCTGGGCTCTCTAGTTGTTTTGCTTCATTTTTTAGCGATGCTCGCAAATAAAACAGCTTCTGAGCGTCATTTAACTGAGCATTATTGATAATTAAATTTGTAAATTGTACTTTAAAGATTGACCACTCTTCATATTTACCATTGAATGTTGGTAGTGGGATTTCAGGTAACTTAACTTTAATATTATTCAAACTTATAGATTCAATACTATCAGCATGCACATTTATTTCAGAAACTTTAAGATTTTTAAGAAATAGGTTGAGACTTACCTCAAGTTTCTCGAGACGATCTTCGAGTTCATCTAACTCGTTTTCGATTTCTGGTAAGTCCTTAATCTCAGGGATATCATAATATTTATCCCGTATTTCCGATACTTTTGCTTGAAGCTCGGGTAATTTTCGAATCTTTATTTCGAGCTCGGTACTCGAGTAATTAATTTCGTCTGTATTATCTTTTACGAAATTTTCTAATTTCGTTATAGCACCTTTTAGAACACCCTTTGTTCTATTTAATTTTTCCATAGCAGCTATTTCGCTGCGAAATCGACGGACCACAACAATGTATGTGAATACTGTGCGTAACTTTAAGATTGAAGACAACTAGGTTTCTTTTTCACATTTTTTATAACACACAGCACACAAATGTTACAAACAATCACGAACACTGAAGAACATAGAATGATGAAGTGACGTTGGGGTAATAACCCGCTGTTAGAACAAGTGACGTTCATAAAACATATTTTTGGGGAATACTCCCGCTATAAGAAACAGAATAATTGGGGATAAGATCCGCTAGAATACACAACGTGCCGCAATGGCAGCTAAAGAACAACATACTCTATACTTGGGGATAAGACCCGCTCGAAATACACAACGTGCCGCAATGGCAGCTAAAGAACAACATACTCTATACTTGGGGATAAGACCCGCTCGAATACACAACGTGCCGCAATGGCAGCTAAGCAACAACTGTACTGGGTCACATGACCGCAAAGCTACGGAGCTCGTTCGGCATGCGCACAAGGTCCGAACAGCCGACTTATTTTAAAATTTAAAGTATGTAATCATAAGACATGTTATTCTGAACTACGTAATCTACAATGGCGGGTCCAAAGGGGAGGTTACGGGGGTCATGATTCCCCTCTGAACACCAACAAAAATTTTCTAAAGAGCATTTTTAAAATGAAATATACAGTAGAGTCCCGATTATCCAAGTCCTGCTTAACTGAGTTATTTTCTTCTGATGGATTGATGGCTTCCACTTTTATGAAACAGCCATTATAAATGAAGTGTTAGGTAAAGATGAAAAAGCAGCCGTAAAAAAAAAAAAAAAAAAAAAAAAAAAAAGGCCATTTTCCTTCCCCCCCATTCTGACCAGAAAATCAGAGTTCTCACTTTTTATGACTGCTCTTTCATATTCACTTAACACTTCATTTATAATGACTGTTTCATAATAATGGAAGCCATCAATCCATCAGAAGAAAATTATCCATTCCAAAAGTATAATCCTTCATTTCGCGCCGGGGCACATGCCCCCTCGCCCCCTTAATTTCGGCCCTGATAGATCATGTCACACATTATTAAATTACCTTTAGCTCGTGACTGACAGTTTGGGGGCACTAAATGCATGGCTGGCAAATTTATTCCTTTTTCACTATTTTTAATAATGAAATCTTTGCCTTATTTTTGGCAGAAGTTTCTTACATTAAATAAGACAAAAATTTCTTTTTTTTTAAATATTACTTTTGGAAAGCATAAATTTAGTGCCTAAAAAAAAAAAAAAAAAAAAAAAAAAAAAAAAAAAAAAAAAAAAACCGTCAAGAGCTGTCACCGATTGTAACACTCATTTACAAAAAAATTTAATATATTGTTTTCATTGCTCCAAAATAATGCGTTAAAGACGACAATGTATCAAATTTAGTGTTCCAAGAAATTAGCAATATTTGTGAAACACATGTGCTTCTTAACTGCAAAATTTATTGTTTACATCTGAGAAAAACATTATATGCATCTTCTGTATTAAAATTTTTTAGTGGCAGGCTTTTGTGATTGAGCAAGGACTGCTTGCAGAATACTTTAATAATTTTACAATATAAAATTATGGCTCTCGAACTACTATTGATGAAATACAGTAATAGGGATTAAAAAAAAATCATTAAATAAATATAGTTTATTTTAAAAAAATTAATTGAATTTTCATCAGATATACTGATTATTACTACCATACATTATATGTAACATATTTATTAGAAAAATTACAACTATTTAGATGAAGTATTAAAATGTAAACAAAATGATGCCTTATAAACACATCAAAAATACAGTTCGTTTTCGAAAGCTGTGCCTAACACTCTGAGACAGTTTTACGATCCAAAGGGGTAATGCTGAGATGGGCATTTGCCGAAGTTCCAGTTGTATGTTGTCACTCAGCTAAACAGCCTCCGATCATCCCTATTTTGATAAAATCAAAACAGACCTGATGCATGCACAAAAGCGCAGAAGGTTTCACTTTAAGAAAACAAACAGTACCTCTGAACAAAATCATTGTACAGTAGACGCCCTCAAATCCGCTCAACTTGGGACCAGAGGTTGTGCAGATTTTAGAATTTTGCAGATTTCTGGTCCTTGCTTTGTTTACAGTTTTTAAACAGTCATTTGAATGTATTTATGCAATCAGAGTTATAAAAAATCCTTGCAATATAGTAAAATATTAAAATAATTAATTACAGTAATAAACTAAAATGATAAGAAGTAAGATAATTTAAAAAATGATTAAATTATTAAAAGTAAAGATCAAGTAAATAATAATGTATAATTAAATCTGCATTATAAAGATAAGAATCATTTTCCTTGAATTATTGAATGAAACTTACCTCATTCCTAATGGTACCTATTAATTTGCATCAAAATTATAAAGTAAGGAAGTTTTATTTCAGATTTAGCCAGTCTTAATAGTAAAAAAATCTGGATTAAAATACATAAAAAGATTTGATAAAAAGATTGTGATTACCAATTTTTTTTTTTTTTTTTTTTTTTTTTATCAGAAATAAATTGTACTTCCTTCCTAAAAAATCCTGAGTTCAGTCATATTATAGAGAATTAATTACATACTGAAATACGAACGGAATGATATAAAATTAAAAAATTCTGTAATTTTGCCCTTACATCTGAACTGAAAGTTTCATTGTTTACATCTGTGATGATATGCAGATTTAACGCTGGTAGCTGGGTGGGTACCTGGGCAGATATCCACTACAACCCTGAAAATTATTGCTTGTTTTTAGCACAACATATATTTGTTTTAAATGCTTTCTCGTCACTTCTTTATATGAAAAACAAATACAGGAATAAACATAAACATCGAATCTGATTTATGTCTAAAACTAAGATTGAATCAGATATGAGGAAGATGTGTTTGGTAAAGCAAGCATCACCCTTATCATTAGCAATACAACAGAATTAATAGTCATCCTAGTGCATATGTATCAATCTACACCAATATGCCATTAAGTATTGTAGCTTTTTTAAAAATCAAAACACTATATTTTGATAATGTACATATTAATAATATAGTAATAATGATACTAGTACTTTTTACTTGAATGTTAATATAAAGCAGTCAATCTAAGTATACCAATTTAATAAAGTAATCATCCAATTAAATAGAGTAATCATCCAATTAAATAGAGTAAAATCTGCTTAGACGGAGCACAAAAGACTGCACAAATACCTTGTTTTAGACATATTCCATTTACACAGGATTTTCTGTAATAGCATGGAGTTTGTAACTTGGTAGTATGCGGAAGTATGAACTTCTATTCAGTGGTACGTCGATCTAAAAGTTCGGGAACCCCTGCTCTAGAGGGTAGCAATATTTCTACAAAATGGATTGCAGGCTTTTTATAAGAGTAAAATTCATTGTTTACATTAAAGAAGCTGTCTGTTATACAGAGAATTGCATTAAAAAGATCTTTTACTGCAACAATGCTTTTACTACAATGTGGTCCTTTGACGAAATTCACATTTATCTCGTGATCCTTTGATGAAATTTGTGTTTTTTTACAATCCTTTAACGAAGTTAGTGTTTTATCTGCGATCTTGTGTCAAAATTCATACTTTTTTCAACATGCTGTGACAAAATTTGTGTTTTTTCACAATTATCTGACGAAATTTGCGTTATTTCTACAATCCATTGACGAAATTCCAGTTTTTTGCGGCCATTGGCTAAATTTGCGTTTTTTCCGTGTCCTTTCATTGTCGTGTCGTTTGAATCACTCCTTTGGCAAAATTCACGTTTTTAACCAATGCATTGACAAAATTCCTGTTTTTCGGCATTCCTTTGACAAAATTCGTGTTTTTCAGCGATCCTGTGATGAAATTTGCATTTATTTCGTGATCCTTTGGTAAAATTCGCATTTTTTTATGATCCTTTGGTGAAATTATTGTTTTATCCACGATCCTGAGGCTAAAATTCACACTTTTTCTGCAATAGTGTGACAAAAAGTGTTTTTTCTGCCATCCTGTGACAAGAGTTTTTTCGCGATCCTTTGACAAAATTAGTGTTTATTTCGTCATCCTTTGGGGAATTTTGCATTTTTAACGACATTAGTGTTTTATCCTCGATTCTGTGGTGAAATTCGCGCTTTTTCCTCGATCTTGTGACAAAATTCGCATTTTTTCACAATAATCTGACGAAATTTGCGTTTTTTCTTGATCATTTGACGAAATTCATGTTTTTTTTTTCTTTTGGCGAAATTTGCGTTTTTCACGATCCTTTAACGAAATTCATTTTTTTCTGCGATTCTTTGATGAAATTCGCGTGTTTTCCACGATGCAGTGACTAAATTCATGTTGTTTCTGAGTCCTTTGACGAACTTCGCGTTTTTTTCGTTATCTCTTGGTGAAATTCGCGTTTTTCCGATATATATGTTTATTTGGTGGGCAGGATGATCGGGGCCGTTTACCCCCCGCCCACTTTTGTACCCGAAAACTTTCGGGTTTCCGTCTGTTTGTATTTTCCTCAAAAACTGCCATAAAAAAGTTGGATTTATATTTTTTTTGGAGGGGGGGGGGGGATCAGCGTGATTATCCCCCCCCCCCTGCACCTACCATAGGGACCTGCTGGATTCGCACCTGCCATAGGGACACTAAATGGTAAAAAGTGACTATTAAGAAATTGTCAGCGGCTACCTTCCTACAAGGACAAAATAGTTTTTTTTCCAAGAGAAAAACATAAAAACTGCCTAATATTCATAAAATATTGGTTGACGGTTTTTCGGGTGCGAGGCCCTGTGAATCTGCACCTGTCGCACACCCGTACAGACGCCTCTGTCGGTATGAGGTAAAGGAGAATGCAATAACTTTGAAACGAAAGATGTTTGTACTTTCACTGAAAAAAAAAAAAAAAAAATTAACAACAAGTAAATATACATTTTTTTTTAAAGGAAGAAAAAGACGAGGTTTGTAGTATAAATTTGGCGCCTCCTCCGTGCCTGGGGTTGACTGCACCATTCGTACAGCCCTGCTGAGACATATGTAAATCTGACAGCATAGCAAATTGGATTAAGCTTTTCACCTGGTCAAGTTATGCTAATATATTATCATGGTGCAAGAAGTTCATCCAAGTGAAGGCTGACAAAATTTCTGAGTATTAGGAATAACCAAATGTAAATAAGGAAATGTAAATAATTAATTTCAAATCCATCTGCTCGTAGTACACAAATAAATATAGATTATCTATCACTTGAAAGTGACAGCACTTTGCACTCAGGAATTCACGTTTGTAATCAAAGATGGGTGGCGCTTTTAGACCTGCTAATGTTTGTAAACAGTTCCACGTGAACGCGGTTATCACTGCTGGCTTTCGCTTGTGTCTTGTGTTTGCCTCGTGTGAATTGGTTACTTGTGGAATAAATTTTTTGCTTTTTTAAGTCTCTTAATGGAAAATCGGCTTACTTTAGTATGTTTGTAATGTAGGGTGTAAAAAAACATAAGTATTTTTATTATTATTATTATTGAAAATGGATTTTTATGATTGTTTTTCTGTGTTAACCTTTTATGTCCCGACGATATTTTAAAGTACCATTGAAATTACTTTTCATAAAATTCATTTAATACATCGATTAGTAGTAATGCAGTTTAGAATCAGCTATAGATACATTATTTTATCTTCTTTCAAAATCATTATTGGTTGCACAAAACAAAAATATTTTTAAAAGGATGATTTCTTTTGCCTTTGCATCTTTTAAGTTTTCTTGACGTTAAAAGATTAGGGGGGGGGGGGGGGGGAGTTTCAGTTCGGAAATATTTCTATTGTAAGAACATTATATTCGTACATTTCCTAATTCTACAAAATACTAAAAAATATTTTTTAAATAAAAGATTTGAGTGGAGTTATAAATATTGCACAAAATCTCAATAAATTCAAATTTAATTAATTTTATTTGGCAAAATCCTTTTAAAATTTATTAAATGATTATGTAAATCTTCTAATATAGTTTAAAAAATTCACGAAAAATGCTTTAGAAGATGAAATTTTCATGAATTCATAATTTGGGACATAAAGGGTTAATCGCCGTCAAAATTGTAGGTTTTTAAAACAACCAAACCGGTAATTAGGATATTAAAGAATATTTTTATCGCTAATTATTAAAATAATAGATGGTAACTGGATAAATAATAAAAACGATAAATAAATAATTTCATTAGGTAATTTAATGCATGAAATTAATAGAATTCTTAGAATATAACAAATAAAAGAAATTTCATGGCAGTTCTTTATGTACTTGTAGTTTGTAAAATTATTGCAGTTGCATAATTCTAAGCTGATGCAGATATATGTGCATTAACAACAAAAATAATAATAATATCTGTTAATTCATACATATACAGAGACTAAATATAATCATATTAATGGTTAGTCATACTTTCTATCAACATTAACTACCCAAAATATTAAAGAAAAAAAGAAGAAGAAAGACATTTAGAATATATTAGTTTTCATGCTAAGTGCATTATGTTTCAATTTCTAATTTGTATGGACTCCGAAAATATTTATAATCATCAATAAGTTGACCATTTTGAAATTATCATGATATTTATTAACCTTGATTGGAACGTAGCTCTTCCAATTAAAAAGCAAAAAAAAAATTGTTACTTTTCATCTTTTATCAATTGCTTTCTTTGATATGTTGTGCTAATCCAAAAGTAGAAAATATTTTATAAACTTTTACTGAAATAGTTCTTCCTAAGCATTTTTATACTAATTAGATTTTTTTTTTACTTTTTTCCATTCTCTTACTATAAATGTATAACAGATGTTATCATTCTGAAATTTTCTTTTACCTGAAATTTATTATGTATTTATTTATAAAAAAAACAAATAAGAATCTTTTATTTATTTATTTTATTTAATCTAGAAAAAATTATTTTATTTGTTGTGCTTATTTTCTATAAAAGAGTGAATAATTTGATTATTCAAAGAAAGTTTTTATGACGATGACCAGATTTAATTAAAGTTTTAAATGAAATGCTTTTTAAACCTGGTAACATCTATTTTAATATATTTTCACATCATTAAAAAAATATTTTAATCCATTATTTTTTTTAATAATCTGATTTAAATCACGATTAAATTTGAACAAACTGTCAGCCTCAACGAGGCATCGGAATTTCTGCTGGTCAAAGTTTTGTTGCAGTTTTTAGAGACGACAGGTATTTTATTTTTTTCATTTGGAAATAAATGAAAGCTTAAATCGGAATTTTTCGATTATCTAGAGTTGCATTGGGGCACATAACAGCATGTATTATCTTTTTTTTTTGCGGTTTTATTCAGATTTATTAAGAATTAAAAATCCCAAATGCTTTTTGACTCACGGTAAGTAATGCTAACGCGATGAAAAAAGCAGTGGTACCCTTTAGATCGCTAGAGGGCGAGTTTTTTGTTACAAACGCGAATAACTAAATGTAAATAAGGAGATATAAAATAATTAACTTCAAATCCGAAAGGAAACAACGACTTAAAACACTAAATCCATCGTTAGAGCGTAATTTGTAATTTCTGCTCGCTACACAAATAAACATGGATTATCTTTATCTATCTACTGAAAGTCACAGCCCTTCGTGCTCATTGGCGCGATGTAATGACGTCAAACCTACTCATTACGAGGCTAATGTTAGCCTCGCACTCACTAATCACAGACGAGAAAATTACCAGAGATTAATGGTTGACTGGGCATTAACGGAAACGAAAATGTCAAAAATAAAATGAGTTTTACCAGAAAAAAGAAAAGTGTTATTCACCTCGCCTTAATCACATTTATATTATGTATCAATTTAAAGATAATCGTTAGAACCGTTTTCGAGATTATCAAATTAGGAACTTCCTCGATATCATACCAACGTTTTCACTTTAAAAATGGCTATTTAGATCTCAAAATATACTGCACGTGGAAATGTAAAAATTTCAGTATACGATTAGACTGCAGATATAAGACTGTTGTAGAAAATTCAGAACAATAGGACCTATATCTGCTGAGTTATTAAAAGGCGGCTTTTCGCGTTTTCTTTGATGTCGAGTTAGCTGTATATATGAGTTCCGCCATCTACGAATTCTACGATACCATACAATACGATTTTAACGATACGATACGATGCGATTTTAGGCTTAAGGCTGCGTCACTCGGAATACTACCGTCTTCCATGATATATATATATATACATATATATATGTATGTATGTATATATATATATATATATATATATATACACACACATATATATAGATAGATAGATAGATAAGATAGATAGATATAGATATTCATAGAGAGAGAGAAAGAGAGACATATAAGCAAAGAATCTTGTAAAAAATGCGGGTTAAAAAGCACCAAAGGGCAAAATACTGGAATAAATATTTCAAGTAATAAAAAAATCGCACATTTTAAATTAAAAAATTAAAACCCTGAGAAAGAAACATTAACGGAAAATAGAAATAAAAATTATTGTACAATTTTTAAATCTCCCAGAATGGCATAACAGAAAAAAATATCAATTTTTTAAAAATTTCCTTCAGAAATATTTGATATCAAAACTAAGTTAATACAAAAAATCAAAAGAATATTTGATATAAAAACTAAGTTAATACAAAAAGTCAAAAGAATTATAATTTTTTAAAAGATAATTCTTTTTTTTTTTTTTTTTTTTTTTTTTGCACAACTCGATTTTAACAAACAAAAATCATAAATATAATTTTATAAAAATATGTAGAATTTAAAATAAAGACAGTAGTGAATCAAAATATAATGTAAAACTTAATATTACTCGTGGGTTTTACGAAATCTTATTAGTAACATAAAGAAAATAACTTTATTTTTTTTATTTAATTTCTTGATGTTTTATTGATCTATCTGTCTTTAAATACAAACAAAGAATAAAACCTTGATAATACTTTCTGAAATAATTTCGCAATGTTTTTATTTTATGTGTTCTTCGCAAGCAATCAGGCATAACTTGGATTTAATACGTGTATCTTTATTCCTTTCTTTAAAATCAGAAATGCATTCTCCTTGATTTTTCTTTTGTTTAAACAAATTTGCGTTAAAAAGCGAATAGAATTTTTAAAAAATGTTTTCTTCTGTTTTTACTTTTTCAAGTGTATTATCTTTTGTCAAACAAAAGATGAAATCAGACAAATGAAAAGTAAAAAGCTGTTTTGTAACATTTTTCTTTTTTGTTTTGATTTTTTAAATTTTAAACATTGTTTAAGAAAAAAAATGAAAGAAAAAGAAAACCATTGACTATTATTAGGAGATCTTAAAATCTATCTAAGTCCATAAAACATTTTTTTTTTGTCTTTTTATAAATTATTTATATTTATTATTATTTTTTAAATGTAATAGCTAACGTATATTTTAATAAAAAGGGACGATGGACATTGTTATTATTTTTATTTATTATAAGTAACACGAAAAGACTACTACCAAAAATTGTTCTCATTTAAATGTGTCATCAAAAATTGCCTTGAAAATAAAGATTTCCACGTTCTTGAGCTATAAGGTTACTTTGAAAATTGGGTGTATCAGAGTATTTTAGTTTTCAATTAATCTCAAATGTCTTTAGCTTCAGTCGTCCATTCTTACATACCAAAAGTACGAGAAACTACTACAATCTCCTCTAATATTATCGAATTAAACATTGAATTAAAGACATATTGAATTATACATTGAATTAAACACATATTGAATAAAACGCACATTATTGAACTAACGGGAGGGGGTATATGCCGGAGAAAAACATTCAAAAACTAAACTGCAGATAAAAAATCCCTTTGGAGAAGAAGATCACAATTGGTGAAAAGCTACATTATATCAGTATTTATACTTAGCTGCCAACGTGTACGCTTTCTCCAGACCACCTATTATTGAACAGAACAATATAATCCCAATTTTGGCTATCAAAGAAGACAATTTTTTTCTAATCAAAGTTAGTGGTTCACTGTAGATTTAAAAAAAAAAAAAAAAAAAAAAAAAAAAACATGTACGAAACATCAACGAAAGTATAACATAACCACGCACAAAAAATTACAATAGTCTCTTTCGAGTTACTCCATGATTCCGATAAACTTTCATTATCTGTAGAAACCTGAGAATGCAAATTATTTTAAATATTTTTTAAAAAATAGATTTTTGTTTTCTGCCCGTAATTTTTGGAAACGTTTCCAAGTAGTTTAACAGTGCTATTATCGGTTTTCTTAAACCGAAATAGCTTTTCTCAAGATGCTATAAATTCTTAAATAAACATCTTCAGCAGCGTAAATAAATCTTTCCTTAATTTATTTGTGTTAATGTTACTGCTATTTAAGTGGCATGTTTTTCTATTAACCCTCTTGCGCATACTGTTGCCAATTGGCAACATATTAAAATTTTCCTCCTTATTGTTTATTTTCCGTTGTCTCTTGACAGCTTCATGATTTACGTATTCATGTTGGTCCTATATTTAGATTTAGTTCAGAAAAAGTATCATAGTTGGCAATAGTTGTTTATAAATTACAAATAAAAATAAAAATAGCAAATAAAGCCTTTGTGCAACAATATTAAAAAGCAGAAAAACCAACGTTTAAAATGCACAAATAACATATGAAATATTATAATTAATATGAAATATTATATTAATATAATATATAATATAATATAATATATATAATATAATATAATATAATATAATATGAAATATTATATTAATATAATTTTCATATGTTATTTGTGCATTTTAAACGTTGGTTTTTCTGCTTTTTAATACAAATAAAAAGCAACTTTTGATACCTTCCATTTTGTTAGCTATAGTTGGATTTCTAACTCATATAAAAAAATATTTAACCGAAATAGCTTTTCTCAAGATGCTATAAATTCTTAAATAAACATATTCAGCAGCGCAAATAAATCTTTCCTTAATTTATTTGTGTTAATGTTACTGCTATTTAAGTGGCATGTTTTTCTATTAACCTTCTTGCGCATACTGTTGCCAATTGGCAACATATTAAAATTTCCCTCCTTATTGTTTATTTTCCGTTGTCTCTTGACAACTTCATGATTTACGTATTCATGTTGGTCCTATATTTAGATTTAGTTCAGAAAAAGTATCATAGTTGGCAATAGTTGTTTATAAATTACAAATAAAAAGCAACTTTTGATACCTTCCATTTTGTTAGCTATAGTTGGATTTCTAACTCATATAAAAAATATTTAACATGCAAAATTTCATTTGAAAAAAATATTTCTGAAAGGAATATACTATTAAAAGTTATTTTAAATAATTTTCAGCAATGTTTATTGGAACAAAAAATGCATGCACATGAATATACATTTGTTGCCATTTGGGAACACCATGAATTGAGTTTCGCTTTTGTAAACATTTTGAGCATTGTTTGTTTCACAATTGGTTCGAATGATATTTAGTTTTTTTTTTTTTTCACTTTTATCGCCATATGTCACCATAACTCGATAAAAGACTCTTATTAAATACAAAATCTTCTCAGTTTACTGTAAAACCAGGGCCTGACTAATGCAGGGGCATGAGGGCAGCTGCCCCGGGAGTCCCGATTTGAGAGTCCCTTCCCCCTGATTGCAGATATAAGTTTTTTGTTAAACGGAAGCCAAATGTTAAAAAATGGCCAAAATACTTCTTTTTCAGATTTAAAGGGGCTCTATTCTCCCCTTGTGCTTTCCTGTCCATGACCCCTGAAAGTACCAGTTACATCATCAAAAAAGCAATGATTAAAATTTTATAGTAACAACTTAGTAGTCCATTGTTTTCAGTTTTATGAAACTTCTAAAGATGTCAGGAAGGATAAAATTCATCACTGGCCACAACACTTAGATAAAAAACAACAGTGTAAAGTTCTGGGCTGTATAGGTTACACTAGAGTAAAATGCATTAAGGGTTTGGTACCTCTATGTTTAAACAAAAACAATAAATGTTCTATTGGTTACCATTCATAACTTTGATAAATATTATTGATATAAAATTCTATAGTATTGTGCTGCATTGCCCGTATATTTATGGAGTATATTTTATTAGCCTATGATTGTTTCATTGCATGTGATATTACACTTTATAAGCCCATTTTGCTTTTTAAATTTTAAATGATTTCAATTGGTTTAAAATACAGGATAAATATGGCTGATTTTCCGCATTTTATTATGTATTTATTTAATTATATTTTTTTACAATACTTCTATTGTGTTCTGTATCAGTACAGCATATCTTCTTATTCATTTATAAATTAAAAATGATTCTATTGTAGCATCTAACTTCATATGTTCATTAAATATCTTAGAACTATAATTTGTACCATTATTATTTTATTGATAGATAACAATTAATGTATAATATTATTACATGCCGTCTTTATTTAGAATTTTGGTTAATATTGTTATATGACTTGTAAGTTAAATTTTGATTTAAAATTATTATATATATATATAGTATATGTATATATATATATATATATATATATATACGTATATGCATACACATATATATATATATATTATATTATTTTTCTAAGTGTATGTAAAGTATTACATGCATTTAAGATCTTATAATTTACAAAAAAAAATTGCATTAAAACAGCACAGTAATGCTAGTTGGCAAAGTTCAATTTTTTTTTTCTTTTGTGTGTGTTAATGCATGGTGTTGACATTTGGCAACAATTTAAAAAACTTCAAAATACTAAAAAATATAAGAGTGAATTTTTTTTCAATATTTTTCCAATATTTTTCCTGTAATTTGTGGCCGTCAAGGAAGCAAATATATTTTTTAAATAAACTAGGGGGCTCTGCCCCTACGAGCTACGCTCGCCAACCCCCGTTCAGGGACACCAAAATACAAAAAGCACGCTAATTTGATTGGCTTTAAAAATATTGAATTAAAATTAAAAAAACAAAAACAGTAGCGATTTTTCTGTAAACGGGTTTCCATTTGTTTTTCTTGGATTGGGGATTTATAAGACCATATCTGCTGCTGTTAAAAGATACAATGGCTGTTTTCGTATTTAATTAAAAAAATTAGTTAAACATTCGAAAATAAGCTAATGTAAAATGAATTAAGTAAACAGTGTCATTGTCTCCCGGTATTTTTTAACAGCGCTATAAGATAGTTCTTTTAAATAATTCATTTTAAATGTATCGTTTTAAATCTGACGTAATTTACACCAAAGTTTTATTTCTCTTATTAATATTCACGTGAAAATACTTTTGTTGTTAGAAGGAAATATTATTTGCTCTGTCTTCGAATTCACGATAATAGTTGAAAATATTATCTCAAAATATCAAGTAAATGTCTCGCGCAGATATATTTTTTAATTTAAATTGTTTTGCCATATTTTTTGGCCGTTTTAAATATGACGTAATTTCCTCCATTTACAGATTTTAACGCATAGTAATGATTTTTTTATTTTAACATTTTGTTTCTCTTTTAAAATTCCAGTGTAAATATGGTTCTTATGACGCAATTTTCCTGCTTTTAACATGTAATCATTTAATTCTAATTTTAATTTTTTTTTCTGTTTACAATAGTCCCGTGTAAATAAATTTTTAATTTGAAGCAAACATTATTGTTTGCGCTGTTTATACAGTTGGCAACAGTTTAAATTAATAACATTTTTTAAATTTCTAAAAAATATCTCTCGAAATACTGAAAATTTGAATTTAAAATAGAACTAAAACCTCAAAAAATAGTCAAATAAAAGAAAATAAATGCAATCTGCACACCGGGAACTTATAATCTATAAAATGATCTAAAAATGATTAAATTCTCATGTATAGTTTTTGCTCCAATAAAACTTTTTTAATGGAACGATTTTGTCCAACTTTAGCTTTAAATATCTCTGAAAGTAATTCTTCGATTTGAAAACTGTCTGCATCAGCGTGTTTATCAAATCTTTCTTTATAATACCACCGATTTCCATATTTTTGTATACGACAGTTTTTTTAATATTAACGAAGAAAGGCCATGCTCAAAGCACACTTAGATACTACTACAGGCAGACTGATTTGCATTTAATGTATGAAGTCGCTCGCCAGAGGACTCTGATACCCTGCCCAAAATTGAAATTTGACTCTGAAGGTAACTGAAACAACCTGGGAAGGGTAGATATGTAAACAAACACCAAAATTACGTCATGTCGCCATGGTTACGTTTACAATTCTGCTGACATTCCAATCAAGCTTAGAAATGACAGCTAATTCGAATACAGCTGTTAAGGGTTATTATAAACTGTCCATATCAATGTAAATGTAAAGTTCTATTTATTTAAGTGACTAATATAATGTGTTTCTCTTTAAAACTGTTAAACCAATACACATAAAAATATATAAATAAAAAAACACATGCTTAGTCTAAAACATGAATGTCACAAATTTATTTGGTACAACTTAGTTATCCCGCCGACCAATTTCGCCAAATTATATAAATCGCTAAAACACTCGCCAAATTTTACAAATTGACATAATTTTTATTTTAAATAACGAAAGAACAAATAAATTAGTATAACATTAATAAATATACAAATAAAACGTCGAAATAAAAATCACTTGAGGACATAAACACGTGTAACTTGCTTACAGTCAAGTGAATGTGACATTTACGATCAAGCATTATTGGCATTTAATCTTATAGTTTGGCGATAGATTTTTGGTCGACGGGATAACTAAGTACCATTTATTTACTATTTTCGCTGCTGAAACAATAAAACTGATGGAATTTTTTTTTAATATATTAAAATACTCACAAAATTCCTTGTAATAATTAATAAATATAATTTATTAAGTAACAAATACCCTTACACGATTTAATCAAAATTACTTGGATAACATAGAATATTGCAACGATATTTAAATCCGTGATCACCATTTCTTTCTCTGATTAAAAATAAGAATATTTAATGTTTAAAGAAGATCGGCCTTTTTTTTCTTTTTCTTCTTCTTCTTCTTCTTGGTTCGGGCGATATTAAAAACAAATATTTTACCGGTAACAGTAAATTAATCAAAAATAGCTGCTTCAAGTCAGTTATGAGAACTGTAGTTTGATAAAAATCAAATTTTAATTTTAAAACGTGTATATGAAACCAAGCTATTTTTATATAAATACGGGACATTCAAAAAAGAATAACAGAACCGACATTTTTCATGAATGATCCAAACGGTCAAAGTAAACAATAAATAATTTTGCTAATCTTAAAAGTATGTGTAACACTAAAATGCTACAATTTGTGTAAAATAGCCTTTTAAATCGAAGGAAATTGAAGAATATAAATATTTAAGGCACAGATGTCATATTCGCCCCATATTGGCGCGATTTGTTTTCGGTTGCCGATTTGGCGAAAACATCAACAGCATAAACAATATAATCCGGATTACCACATCAAGCAAAATAACGACACTTTGACGTCAGTTAAGTGTACCCGTTGCGTATATGACATTGGCGTCAGAAAAAAATCGCGCCAATATGGGGCGAATATGACATCTGTGCCATATTTAATTTATTACATGAAAATACGATCAATGATTCTGAAATCTCGACGATGAAAAACAAGCTTCTATCTGGGCAGGGTATAAATATAAACAAAGAGCACGTTGTGAAGTTTTGGTTCAGGGTTTGAAGTTGGATCCGACTTCACTTTTTCGGCGAAATGCGCGGGCCGTTATGTATCACAGTAGGCTATGGCCATGCTTAAGCCAAGACTCCCTTATCTTAAAACAGACTTGACGATCCGGAGAAAGTCTATGGGTGAAAATGTCCCCGATAATTGCCAACTTATTAGCTGACTTTGTCCCGTAAGTTACGCCACCTGGTGTATACTCCTGGTAATACTCCATAAACAAACGCATAGTAAAAAATTGAAAATGTTGTGTTATTGGCAAAATTGTATAAAATATTTTTCGAATTCCAGTAAAATAAAGGCGTAGAAAAAATATTTCGCACAATTATGTTCTGGCTTTAAAAAATGAAACATATCAAAAATGAAGATTT
The DNA here is from genome assembly GCA_963932465.1 of Maratus speciosus. Classification (NCBI taxonomy): domain Eukaryota; kingdom Metazoa; phylum Arthropoda; class Arachnida; order Araneae; family Salticidae; genus Maratus; species Maratus speciosus. The sequence continues at coordinate 173,322,284 of OZ010788.1, forward strand.
AAATATAAGATTTAATGATATTTTTTCAGGGTACTTGTTAATTATCCCGTCGACCAATTTCGCCAAATTATATAAATCGCCAAACTACTCACCAAGTTCTACAAATTGACACAATTTTTTATTTTAAATAACGAAAAAACAAATAAATTAGTATAACATTAATAAAAATACAAATAAAACGTCGAAATATTGGTTTTATTGGCCATTGTTGGCATTTAATCTTAAAATTAATTAATTTATGGCAAACCATTATTGCCATTTAATCTTACAAATTGGCGACAGTAATTTGGTCGACAGGATAACTAACAAGTACCATTTTCAGTATATAGGACTTTGCGGGTTATTTTTTTTTTTAATCTTGGCACAATTTGGGCTTCGGAAAGAGCGATTTGTTGCCGATTGATATAAACAGTTATGAAAACAAAACTTATGAACTGTCAGCTTGTTTTATAAGAATTTACGGCACAGATGTCATATTCGCCCCATATTGGCGCGATTTTTTTCGGTTGCCAATTTGGCGAAAACATCAACAGCATAAACAACATAATCCGGGTTACCACATCAAACAAAATAACGACACTTTGACGCAAGTTAAGTACCTGTTGCCTATATGATATTGGCGACAGAAAAAAATCGCGCCAATATGGGGCGAACATGACATCTGTTCCACCTCGTTACCGTATCATCTATATCCGGATAACCATATCAAGCAAAATAACGACACTTTGGTGCCAGTTAAGTATCCGGTGCGTATATGACATTGGCGCCAGAAAAAAAATCGTGCCAATATGACATCTGTGCCGAATTTACATGTATAAATTTAGTTTCTAGATATTATTATTGTTTTTTATATACGATTTGTTTATATCTGTATACAAAATAGATAAATGCCTTTTTTATATTAAATAAATTGTACAAATTTTGGAAAATATTGCTTCTTTATGTGAAACAGTGAATATGCTTCCAGAAATTACGTTGCCAAATTTTCTTCTCTCGCCAAGGCCCCTATACTTGAAAAATACCGATTTATTATTATATAATGTAGTATTAGCTAATGTTCTGTAATCTGTTCCACAGTCAAAGTTGACTGCAAAAACGCGATGCTGGAATAATGAGGTATCAAGTATACGGTTTAAAAATAAAATTAATTTTGCGCCAAACTACACTTACGCCAATTGGCTCTAGGTCTGATTAAGGAAGAATACTTAAATTAAGATTTACAAACACCAAAATTGTAGCATGACAAGAATACGGTATTTGCGGAAAGTTGAGGGACATGTATAAATTTAAGTTATTATTAAACTTTATTTTTCCAATTTTTTAAGTGTGTATGACTTCAGTCTCTTTTTATGTGTATCTATACGTCTTTTAACTTTCCTAAAATACTTTGATACATTTTAGGAAAACTTACATAACATATGTGAGTTAAAACAAGGAAATTAATTACGCACCAAACTATGCCCGCCAAGATATGCCAATTGGCTGTGGAGCCAATTATGAAACTTTCCATAGATTAATACATACAAACTTTGGTACAGATGTCATATTCGCCCCATATTGGCGCGATTTTTTTCGGTTGCCAATTTGGCGAAAACATCAACAGCATAAACAACATAATCCGGTTTACCACATCAAACAAAATAACGACACTTTGACGCAAGTTAAGTACCTGTTGCCTATATGATATTGGCAACAGAAAAAAATCGCGCCAATATGGGGCGAATATGACATCTGTTCCCAAACTTTATATGAAAAAACAGTGAAGCTTTCATCTAAAGTATGTTAAACTGAAATGATCCCCAATACCTTCAAAAATAAAACAAATGATAGGCCAATAAATAAATAAATGAGACTGTGCATTGAAACAAATTGAAGGAGCGATGTTAAATTAATACTGTAAGGTGAAATTAATTGTGAAAAGAAAAGAAATAGCAGAAATAAAATAAATCACATATTTGAAAATATAAAAGAGAAAATGAAATATTTTACATTTTCCGGATCTAGATGCTATCCATTTATTTCAATAACTAATATTACTGAGAAATTTATGGTAAAATAATTTTCTTTCCTGATTATTATTACTATTATAATCATCATTTATTTACATAACGGAATACAGCAGTAAACATTTTTTGTTTAACAGTAAAATAAGTTCATTTTTTAAAATAAAATGTCTAGAACATATGAAATTTTTGAGATTAACAACTATCATTTGCAAACTACAAAGCACATCGTAAAGAAAATGGTAAAAGACAAATGGAAAACAAATTAAAAAATATTTCTGTTTCTCACGTTAGATGGCGCTAGTCACAGAAAACTATGTGGTTTCTAACCACGTGTACAGCGGACAAAGGAAGCTTAGCGATTGCGAGGCCTGTTATTTCGATAAGGAGGCCTTGGCTTAAGCATTTAAATTGGATGAGTTCTACCCGGAATATCTACGCAGATTTTCATTGGTCCATTTCCAAATCAAAACTTTTTTTATATATAGAAGGAAAAGAAAAAATCATGCATTAGAGGGTTAAAGAAGTTTGTTGAATATTAAGGGGACGGTGGACGTTTATAAAAAAAATTCTTTTAATTTTCGTTGCAGAGATTTGAAATTTTGTGCAAATAATGCAAAAATATTTCACCATAAGTATATAGAACGTCTTTAAAAAAATCCTATCTTATTATAATTTTAAGAATTAAAAAAAAATAGAACGAAATTTTAAAATGCTCCTTGCGTCTTAATTTTTTAGATATTAGCTATATTTTGGATTTTAATCACAAACAACTCTATTACAAACAACTCCGTGTGTCGATTTTTTAGTACCTTAAATAGTTAATTTTTTAGAGATACTTTTCTGAATTCCATATCGATTTTCATCAAAATTCTGCCTTATAATAAATTGAAAATAAAATTTAATTGTCTTAATGAATTCGAATTTTAAAATGCATACACAGTTTCTTTTTAAGCAATATCAGAAGTCTTCCTTATCAGTTTCATGGATTTTGATAAAAAAAATTACATAGCAAGAAGCATTTAAAAAATTAAAACAAGTAAGAAAAATCATGCGTTAAGCATAGATTATGAAACACTTTCCAACGCTTCCTGAACGCTTAAACAAAATTTCGTTATTTAGGGAAATAAAGTAAACATTTAGTGAACAAAGTGAATAAAGTGAACAAAGTAAACATTTTAGAAAACGCATAAAACATTTGAAAAAGTGATTTCAACAGTTACCACCCATAGCAAATATGTATTCCAATTCTTTTTAACAGATATATATTTGATCTGTAGGTTGATATATATGTTATATAATGGGGAAATTTAGTTTAGTAAGAAAACGAATAACAAGTTGAAATTTCTCTTTCAGCAATTTATACTAATAGATGGAAACATACTTGTATACTTTTGCACAACGCTGTAGTTAACCTAGTACCTTTATTACACGCCACTATTTAGCTAAAGTTTAATTCAAAGTAAAACACTCTTAAAACTACTGGAATCACATTTCCAGAAATTATCATTTATAGACGGCCATGTATAGAATTCTTTGCTTGACCCTGTCTATCATTTTATCTGTGTTCTACAAATATATCTTAGTGAAAAAAATGAAGCTCCGCGTAAAAATGCACAACTCATTTAAAAAACCATCTTTAAGCAATTTACAATCATAACCAGTAACCATTACGAATTCTTTTGTGTAGCCCTGTATACGAATTACAGCATTTATACACACCATATACAATGCATAAATATAATGAAACATAAAAGCACATAACATAATTAAAAATGCATTTCCAGCAATCATCGCTACCGTACAGTACTTCGGATACAATATAGTATCTGAAATCTTTTGTGTGTCCCTGTAAATGCTATGCACTTCGTATTATACATGAAATAAATTATAGTAAACCTCAGCGACGTATATCAGTTTCATTATACATGAAATAATTTAACATAATACCTAAATAAATATTTAATATAAATATTTAACATAAATATTTAACATAATTAAAATACGCCAGAAAAAATTCCCTCCACCCCCATATCATTATGTAACGCAATTCTTTTGTGTGGCACTGTAAATGAGTAATAATTATTCTTTGCACCGCATATTCTACGTAATGCATATTTTAGTGCACTTGATAAATGCATATCAATTTTATTATGCTTGAAAGCATGTAACATCATTAAAAATCATATTAAACGATTTTTTCCCATTGGCCGTAATGTAACGGAAAACTTTTGACTGTTCTTGTAAATGAACTAAACATGCTACAAACTTCATTTGAAATAGGGTTCGTGCTATGGTAGAGGTCACTAGCATCCAAAAATTTCAGAACGTTCCGAGTATATTTACGGGAGTTAGAGCGCGTACAGACGGACAGACGGCCAGACAAACCGAATGCATAAACACTTTTAAACTTTGATGGAAAGCGTTAAAAACCATCACATATCATTATCTCTACTTAAAAGAATTTTTCTTCTTTTACATATTTAATTTAAATTTCTTTCCCCTTTTAAAAAATATGTTAAATCTATTCGTCTCTTTTGTAGTAAAAAATGTATTTATTTTGAAGCTTACTTGATCTTCAGCCATTAATGAAATAAATAAAAATAAAAATCAATTCAAGTTTTCCATCAACTATGCAATCGCATAATTTTCTAGCTGTTAATATGAGTAAATAAAAGAAAATTTTTTGATATTTTACCTTCCCTCTCATATTAATCTAAAGGAATGCAGTAATCTAGACGCTCATTAATACTCATATTTAATGTCAATACAAGTGATTAGTTCACTCTTAATAATCTACCCTGTTTAAGATTTAAAAAAAAAAAAAAAACGCCATGAATTCATATTACTGTCTGTTTTTTGTATTATATGGCACCTTCTATTCGTTATAGTATAATTTATTACTCTTCTTGTGTTCGTTTTTATGGATTTTCCAAACGTTCGCTTGGCATCTTTGATATGTATGTTAATTTCAGTTACGCCAATTAATAAATAGTTTGAGTGGATTATAATTCAAAATATCCATTAAATAAGTTATCTGTCAATGTTATCATAGATCTGAAGGTTTTCCATTTTGGCTTGATGGATTCTATTTGAAGTATAAAACTCTGCATCACTTTTGAGTGGATACTCAATTCAATCCCTCTCTGATCCTGATGTACGTAATACTCATCTTCTTCGGGTCCCTCTCAGACGTTGCTGAAATTTATTTATATTAATATTCATTTGCTTAATGATCAGTATGTTTAAAAATAAAACCTGATGTATGTAATACTCATCCTCTTCGGGTCCCTCTCAGACGTTAATGAAATTTATTTATATTAATATTCATTTGATATTAATGATCCGTATGTTTAAAAATAAAACCTGATGTATGTAATACTCATCCTCTTCGGGTCCCTCTCAGACGTTAATGAAATTTATTTATATTAATATTCATTTGCTTAATGACCCGTATGTTTAAAAATAAAACCTGATGTATGTAATACTCATCCTCTTCGGGTCCTTCTCAGACGTTGCTGAAATTTATTTATATTAATATTCATTTGCTTAATGATCCGTATGTTTAAAAATAAAACCTGATGTATGTAATACTCATCCTCTTCGGGTCCCTCTCAGACGTTAATGAAATTTATTTATATTAATATTCATTTGATATTAATGATCCGTACGTTTAAAAATAAAACCTGATGTATGTAATACTCATCCTCTTCGGGTCCCTCTCAGACGTTGCTGAAATTTATTTATATTAATATTCATTTGCTTAATGATCCGTATGTTTAAAAATAAAACTTGATGTATGTAATACTCATCCCCTTCGGGTCCCTCTCAGACGTTAATGAAATTTATTTATATTAATATTCATTTGATATTAATGATCCGTATGTTTAAAAATAAAACCTGATGTATGTAATACTCATCCTCTTCGGGTCCCTCTCAGACGCTGATGAAATTTATTTATATTGATATTCATTTACTTAATGATCTGTATGTTTAAAAATAAAACCAATTGTATTTTAATATTCTTACAGCTATCATCTTCATAAAAGTTATCAAGGACTTTTTCGATTTTACTTACTTTTACTTACCAAGCAGGCACTTAACGTTACAAGAATTTTGGATCACATGAATCGTCATTATATTTGTCTTTATCATTTTTTTAAAACATGGCTTAAAAGGAAAACTTTGTCGTTTTTACCCTGAAATTTCATTTAAAAATTATAGTAGTAATAATAATAATAATATAATATGATTTACATGTGAAAATTTATGCACTGCCAAATTTTTACATTTAGTTAAAAAATTTTCAACCTTTGATTGCTTGTTTCAGAACTACGATTACCAAGCAACTCTGTTCACCATTCAGTCAATAGTATACCGCAAAAAATAAAAATAATTTTTGTTTTTGATTTTAGCTTCTTGAAGATGAGATTAAATTTACGTGTATGGAATTTGTTGCTTACAGTTTGTCTAATCTAATGGCAATTTCCGTGTGTAAGTAAATTCTATCCCCACCCAATAAAATTGCATAAATATCCCAATTTAACGTGCGTTACAACTACACTGGCATGCTCCTTAAAAATCATTGACAAAATTATAATTCGCAAAATCTTTAATTCAAATTTAAATGGGAACATTTTTCAATAGTACTCTGTGTGATATTTAAACATATGTTAGAAAAACGCATGTGTGAAATGCTTAGTGTAGCTAGCTTGTTTTGTTTAGTGGAAAAAAGCAAAAGTGCTTCTTTGTAATTTTATTATTGCAAAGTCAACATGTAGCCATATTATTGTGTATTATTGTATTATTATTATCATTACTGTATTATGTGTATTATTGTATATCATTGTGTTTATTTATTTTTCCATCCATTTACTGTTTGTTTTTTACGTAGTGCGTGTTCAATTAAATTTATGTCTTCGTCTTCAAATCCAGTGTAATCATTTGAGATATATTGTTTTTACGTTATTTCATTATTTGTCATACCACCACATATCTACCCTATATATATAAAATCCTAATGAAACGAATTTATGAAACGGATTTATGAAACGACTGAAATGAAACGAATTTATGAAACGGCTGAATAAACAACTGATTATGTTTCACGGCGATTTCTGGTAAAATATGGAATATTTTGCGATGTAATTAACACCAAAAATCCGCATTGATCCGCAGATCTCAAAACTGGTATTCGAATTTTTTAAATCGAATTAGTTTTCAAAATATTAATTTTTTTCTAATTTTAAATTCTTTTCTCTAGTGATGGCAACTCAAATTTTAATCCTAACACATTTTTTTTTTTTTTTTTTTTTTTTTTTTTTTTTTTTTTGCATATTTTAGGAAAGGTTATTATTTTAAGGGGGCAAGGGACCTTTAAAACCTTAAAAATCAATTTTTTTATTTTTTGTAGATTTCAATTTAAATATTCAAGGGTACATTGTGTGCATTATGGCAAGCATTTATCACAAAAAAATTGAAAAAAAAATTATTTTTGAGAAAAAAATTGAATTTTACGCGTTGTCTTAGAAATCTTCGAAATGCGCCTTGCGCGTTCCATATCAATGAAAATACCCAATATTTTTTATAAAAGTTTGGTTTATATATATAAATAAAACTGTGCATCGAATTTATATATTTGAATATAAAGGTAAAAAAAAATCAAAATCCTATTATTCAAAATCCTATTAAATCAAAATCCTATATTTTTTGAAAATTTTTCAATTTTTTTCCATTCCCAGAAAATTCCATTTTCTCAAAAAGATTTCTTTTTTTTTTTTTTTTTTTTTTTTTTGTGATAAATTTATACCATAATGCATATGATGAATCCTTGAGTAACATTTAAAGAGAAATTTACAAAAAAAAAAAAAAAAAAAAAATGAAAATTTTTGAAATTATTTAAAATTTTTAAAAATTTAATTTTTTTTAACCAAATATTATTACAAATTTTTAGTCAAATATATAAAATTCGATGCACAGTTTTATTTATATATATAAACCAAACATTTATAAAAAAAAAAAAAAAAAAAAATATTGGGGATTTTCATTGATATGGAACGCGCAGGGGGCATTTCGAAGATTTCTAAGACAACGCGTAAAATTCCATTTTTTTTCTCAATTTTTTTTTTTTTTTTTTTTTTTTTTTTTTTTTTTTTTTTTGTTTTTTTGTGATAAGTGTTTGCCATAATGCATATAATTTACCCTTGAATAATATTTAAAGTGAAATTTACAAAAAATAAAAAATTGATTTTTAAGGTTTTAAAGGTCCCTTGTATCCTTAAACTAATTTAGTGACCAGTTTGGCCTCCTTTTAGGGTGTATTCCGATCCAAACTGCTTATTTTCTGATTCATTTTAAAATTCATTTTTGCTCTCAAACGCATCAAACTGGGAAATTCTCTTATTTAGAAACTATATGATGTGCCGTGCTTCTTAATTTTTTGATAAATGCAGAAAATACTGTAAAAAACGCTGTCAAAGTTGGCGTTTTGAACCGAATTTTCCGAAGCGGGCGATCTGGGAATGAAAAAAATGGTCATACTGAGAAAATAATTGTTTAAAAATCATATTCTAATTAATTGAGCTGAAAATGAAATCACACGGCATGTTAAACATGTCTTCAGAAATCACCCCAGCAAGTTTCATGTTTTTACTTTTAAAAATGAGTCTGAAAATGTCTCAGAAAATTTCGAGCTGTTGAGGGTGGAAAAATATTTTTTCGAATACACCCTTAAATGTAGGGATGTAGTGGAGGGTATACGGGGGTATACGCCGTATACCTTCTGAATGTTTCTCTTGAAAGGTGTAGTATATGTAGTATATGTAGTATAGGGTATACACTCTGTCTTGAGCGCATACCCTCTGCTTAGAGCGTATACCCCTGTTTTTTTTCTTTTACGACTACACCACTGCTTAAATGTATGCTAAGAAATGCATCATGTTACTTTTATTCATAATTCAATTTGTATTTCATTATCATTTTATTTAATACAAATTTTTTATTTAAAACTGAAACAATTAAAATAAATGGCTTTGACTTCCTTTTTATAAACGAAACGAAAAGAAAAATATTAGGCACAGATGTCATATACGCAACTGGGTACCTAGTTGGAGCGAAAATGGCGTTATTTTGCCTGACATGGTAACCCGGCTATTGTTGCTTATTTATTAATAAATGTTTATTTGAATTTATTTTATTTTTATTTACAAAAAATGTTATAAATTGTTTTGTTCTATAGTTATTAATTAAACTTTTTTTTTATTTATTGTTACTTCATTTTAAAAATAATAGAAAATAATTTAAAAATAAATATGTAACTGGTATTCGAAAATGAGGTTTTCGCCAAATTGTCGTAAAGAAGAAAAAAAAAATCACGCCAAACTCGGTGCGTATATGACAATGCAACAAATCATGACATTTAATTTCTACTTCAAAGCAATGTTTTAATGGTACGACTTCTCCCGTCAACCAATTTCGCCAAACCACTCGCCAAATTATACAAATTGGCATAATTTTTTATTTTAAATAACGAAAGAACAAATAAATTAGTATAACATTAATAAAAATACAAATAAAACGTCGAAATAAAAATCACTTGATGGCGTAAACACGTGTAACTTCCTTAAAGTCAAGTGAATGTGACATTTACGATAAACCATTATTGGCATTTAATCTTATAGTTTGACGACAGATTTTTGGTCGAGAGGATAACCAAGTAGCACCGTTTTAATTTACCACTCGAAAAATAAAAAAATGCTAACTGCGAGTTAAAAAAAAAAAAAAAAAAAAAAAGTTATTGGCGAGATTTGCACCTGGCTAACATAAAAGTGCCAGAAATTCTTTGTGATCATGGCAACTTTTATGTAGTTTTATTCGAAAAAATAATTTTGATTCATTAATCAAAATGGAAACCTTCCTTATGAACAGTGGCGTAGCTAAGAGGGGGGGGGGGGCAAGGGGGGCGGGCGCCAAGGCCAAGGGGCGCCAAATTGAGAGAGGTTTAAACCGAAATTTTTTCACATATTTAGACAATAAATAAGAATTGTTGAATTTTATTTATTTTGTGTGTGTGTGTGTTGTGAATGTTTTCTTTAGTAAGAATTTTATTATATCCAAATAATGAAGAAAGAAAAATCTTCTGTAAATGTTTCTAGGGATGACTAAACACACTTGGTATCTAAGATGTACCTGAATTGGGGAGCAAAAAGATTGAATAGGGGTCGCGAAATTGAGAGGAATCTTAAAATAGAATTATTTCACATATTTTGAATTGCTGATTTTTTTTTGTGTGCATGTGTGTGTGTGAATGTTTTCTTTAGTAAGATATTTTGTTATATCCAAATAATGAAGATAGGAAAAACTTCTGAAAATGTTTCTAGGGATGGCTCAACACACTTGGTATCTAAGATGTACTTGAATTGAGGAGCAAAAAGATTAAATAGGGGGCGCCAAATTGAGAGGAGGTTTAAACCGGAATTATTTCACATATTTTGACAATAAATAAGAATTGTTGACCTTTTCTTTTTTGTGTGTGTCTGTGTGAAAGTTTTGAAGAAATTCGGTGAAGGGGGGATGGAGAGATCGATAATTGTCAATCGTTGATAGCTGTTTCTAACCGTCTAGCCACCAATTTATAAGTCAAAAGGCCTGTTTGCGACTTGAAGTGACATTTCTGGTATCAAAAGAACACCTCTGGGATGGGTCCCCACTATCTTCGACAGCATAGACCGGGAGTGCTACGTATGCATCTCTAACCACTAAAAACCTGCATTCAAATTTATTTCTTTCAATATGCATCGCCGGCATTGGACCCCACTGCCTACGTCCCCATATAACAGGCGTGCTGCAGACATGCTGGAAAATCTAAAGAGAATCGTGAGATGAGTTGAAAGAAAAAATTTCCGCAGAAATCGGTCCTATGAAAACAGAGATAAAAATGTCCCTTGGCGGTGGAAAGTACAACTAAAAACTGTAAGACATATGAAAACCAAGAGGAATGAGTAGAACCCAAAGTTGAAATTGAGTCCATAGAATCCGAGATAAGAATGCGCCCCCTGCATTTGAGGTGCAGCTAAAAACTGCAAGAAAATCGTAAGCTAAGTTGAAGGAATCAGTTCTCGCTGAAATCTGGCCCATAGAATCCTAGAAAAGAAGGCGCCGTTAATGTTGGATAATTGTGGTAAAAGAAGTCTATCCTTTGGAAAACATACTTTTAAATACAATAAATAAAGAGGAGAAACCCTTGTGGAGGAACTTTTAACTCACATCACAGGACTCTTGCCACAAAACACACTGATAATCTTCGATTAAACTGATAAAATGTTTTTTAAATTATGTTTTTAGAATTTGGAAATGTTTAATAATTTGTCCGCATGTCATATAATCTCTGATCCATCGACTTTTGGACATTAAATGGACAGGAAAAAACTCTCTTTACGTCATTATGAGCCATTTACGTCAATTTCGGGACCTACATGGTCGTAGGTTGTACAGTAGGGTGGAACTAAAAAACGAAGTTTCGAATTTTATATTCTAATAGTGATTATTTTTTTCCTTTTTAACTCCATAAAAAGAAAATATTTTTCTTTTAATTTTAAAATGATATTTTCCGGTTCCTCAAAGCACCTGATTTTCCATAAAAAACGAAAAAAAGCCAATAATTGCATGAAAAGTTTTTTAAGGTTATTGTTAAATTTATATTTTGCAAAATTAAATTAATTAAGTGTTAATGTCCTGTAATAAAGAGAATAATTTAGTTTGAATGCCTTAGAAAAGTTAGCCCCACTTTATTTGACTTTTGTAGAAGCCAGCGTCGTGGGCGTCGGCTTTCATTGTCTCTGATTTATTTGGCTGCGACACATAACAAGTTAGTCCTATTTAACGGGTGTTAACAGTTTCTTTAATTATTTTTCGATAAACATTCGGTGTCAAAAGTGACAAAGTCTGTTAACGTACCTAAATCTAGATAATTGTTGAAGTGTCCTGTATTTCGCGAACCAAAACAATTAACATTAGACTGTCATCTTTGACGAACATATGAAGAAGTTATGAAACATTATTTTTGGGTTCAATTTAATTTAAAATCTGACAGCTGGAATCTGGTACACACTATTTCTAAAATATTTAAAGCTGTTGATGATACAATTAAAAGTGTATTGCTGAGACCTTCAATTCCAGCGGTTTCTGATACACAAATCATAAAAAATGATTAGAGACTAGTGCGAGAAATGTCAAAATTTGAAGAAAAATATTAAGATTAGAAAGAATAATCCCACATCCAATATAAAATTGTAAAATGTTAGGTAATCCTGTAAAAAACATTTCTTTGTGCAAAAGCACTAAATATTATCATGTATTAGAACAAGAACGTCACTTTCTCAAAGACCAAAGAGAGATGGGGTGATGACAATAGGATCAATAGATATAAAAACTACAAAAAATGTGTAGCAAGCCTGGAAATGGAAATATCAAGGAAAAAAAATATTTTAAAACAAAAAAATGATGTTTTGATTGAATGATCGTCAAGTGTAAAAAACAGTTCGGAAGGAAATAGTTCAATCGGTTGTTTTTCTAAACCTGAATTTGATAATCAACACGGTGAAAGAACCGGAGTATTAGACAGAACTGCAAATATTATTGCAAATGGCACCTTAGAAGATATGGGTATTTCTGATGATAATAAAGAAAAGGTAACTGAAAGAAGGACTTGAAGATGACAAAGAGAAAAGAAAAGGAAGAATTTGAAAGAACAGGAAAGACGAAATGAGTTAATTTTAGAAGGTTAGTATTTTTATGGCAGAAAGGTTAACGCTATGATAACTGAAGCAGAGGGAAAAAAGTATAAAGAATAATTAAAGACGAACATCTGGTCTCAGTTCAAAAACCAGGATAAAAATATATTGGTCATATTTCATTGATATCTTCTTATATTAATATAGCCACTGCAATTTTGATGTATTTTCAAAATAATAATACAGACATTTCAAGTTTGAGAGTTATTAGGTGAAACAGAAACGCCTTTAATGCAGGATGCAAATCTGGAGTTGTTAAAACATCGGAAGCAATACCCTAAAAACTTTATAATGGATAATTTGATTATTACATGCAAATGAACTTTTTTCTTAGATACTTATTTCAACATCTTGCTGAAAAACTACGGGTACAAAAGGATTTTCTGGACCAGTAGGAAAGCGACTTGAAAAAATGCGAACATATTGAAATTATAGACTATAAAAACATTGATCCTAATAATAAGCTAGAAGTAGCTAGGAGTCGTTCGGTAGCTTCATCGCCCCGAGTCTTGACGGTCTGATCGGATGAAGAACTTAAAAAAAAGTACAAACAGGGGATACACCTGAATTTTAGATTTTCCTTGTCATACTCAAACAGTGGAAACGTGTGTCAAAATTGTCCCGCGAGCTGCGTCAACCGTCTTTAAATATTAAGCAAAAGACGGCTTAATCTTGGGAAAGATGAATTCCCACAATGCAATGACAGTTTGCCTAAAAAGACAGTAGGTTGAATATCCAATTTAATTAATTCTTAACAAAGGCAGGTAAGGAGGGTGGAAGTCGATATTTAACCACCTCCTCGTGGTGACTTCTGGATATTATTTGCTAAATAAAAGTAGATATGAGCTAACAGCTACGTTGTTTACTTTCAGTTACTTTATACTGAAATTTCAAAACTTTGACCTCCTTGAGGAACCGGAAAACAACTTAATTAAAAAAAACCTTTTCAGCCAAAAGTTTAGACATCCAAAAAGGAAAAAGGTTTTCACTATTACACATTAAAATAAAAAAGTTTTTTTTTTTTAGCCTATACTTAAGTTCCACCCTATTGTACATGCATCTCAAATGGTCTAAATCCGAGGCAAAAAATTATCTTTTTCATGCACGTTCAGTGCTAATATGTTGGCAATATTTTCCAGCAGGAGGCGAAGGTATCAATTTGGGTGGAACATTTACTTTAACCCTTTATGTCCCAAATGATGAATTTATGAAAATTTCATCTTTTAAAGCATTTTTCATTAATTTTTAAAACTAGATTAGAAGATTTACACTATCATTTAACAAATTTTAGAAGGATTCTGCCAATTAAAATTAATTTAATTTGAATGCATAGGGATTTGTGCAGTATTTATAACTCCACTCAAATATTTTATTTAAAATATTTTTTTTAGAATTTTGCAGAATTAGGACATGTACAAATATAATATTCTTACAATAGAAATAAAGAAATATTTCCGAAGTGAACCCCCCCCCCCCCAATCTTTCAACGTCAAGAAAGCTGAAAAGATGCAAAGGCAAAGGAAATCATCCTTTTGGAACACGATAAAGTAAAGTATCTATAACTCATTCTAAACTGTATTATTACTAATCTGTGTATTAAATTAATTTTATAACAATTTATTTTAATGGTACTTTAAGGTACCGCCTTGGCATAAAAGGTTGATTGGTTAATTGGCTCTTGATTGACATGTGGTCAAGATCCGCAAAATTCCCGGGATCTGTGACATGCAAGGCTTTAACCACAAACGAAAGAGAATTGTCCAAACGTCAGCATTATCAATCTTAAGTTACTCTCTTAATTTAGTGGTGAATGTAATAAATGTTGAGCTGGGAAACAAAGTTACAAGGGGTAAAACTGATTTTAGAATATAAGATTTAAAGTTAGAAAAAATAACTTCATGGATGACTCACTTGATGGATGATTTCCCTTTTGAGGAAGGAAAAATAGGACTGGAATGGCCAGCGGGTTCTCCGAACACGATCCTAATACAGCAAGTTTGGGACATTCTAGGCAGACGAGTTGCTGGTCTCCTACCACCTCACAAGCTGTCCAAGAACTGGAAAGATGTCTTCTGGAGGAGTGGAACAGAACACCCCAGCTCCTCATTAATAGCCTCATTGACTCCATGCCTGAAAGGTGTTCAACGTTGCTGGCCGTCCAGGGAAATCATACCCCCTACTAAAAATGATTTTCTTTGAAGGAAACACCTTTTTTATTCTTTTTTTTCATATGCACAAATTGTTTTTTTTTTTTTTTTTTTTTTTTTTTTTTTGTAACCAAATATGGTCGATACAATGAATTTTTTCTGACAAATTTGTGTATTTTTTACTCATATAGTCTACTACGTCTGTCGATCATGTATTAATCACCTAAACATTTTCCAGTCGTAAGATTCATCCACAACCTCAATATCCTTTAATTGTTTTGATCAGTGTAGTTTGTATCTCTCTCTATAAATATCTGATTATTGTTATGCGACTGCGCTCGTATTTATAAACGGTTTGGATGTGATTGGGCATATGTTAAGAATTCATAAAGATTTCGATCAAAATCGTTGGACATATTGATCCGCCATCCAGTTTAAAAATGGCGGCTCCTTAAAAATTTCGAACTAAAATAAAAATGTACAAAAAATTATAAATGCAAATTTAATTCTTGCATAATCGTTAAGTCTTGATAGAAGGATTCAAGAATTGTTTTTGGTTTCCCTTCTATCTTAAAAAATGGTATAGCAATTTGAAATTCTTGGGTGGCTGCTGTTTTGAAACAGGAGATTTTTTTCCACAGTCAGGATAATTTTAGGAGTTGTAGCAAATGTGGTTTTTTGACAATTTATTTTCAATGCTGCTACTTCCATACGCTTAAAACAACAGCGGATCCGTGAACGTTGGTGTTCCGTGGTTGATCCGTGAGCATGGAAATTTTGAAATTTCCATGCAAATTCAGTATTGACAAAAACTAGAAATCTTCTATAATCGGGTCCCACGCATTTTAGTTTCGTGTGTTTGTGTAAAGTTAGCTGAATCCTTAAAATCAAGAAAGGGTGAAGCTGCTTTTTACTTTCGGTACAAGCCAAAAATACTTTTTTTTTTCGTCTTGAGAAAAAATAAATGTGATTTTTTTTTTTGGGGGGGGGGGGGGGGGGCGCAAAATTTCTTCCTGCCCCGGGCGCCACAAAAAATGTAGCTACTCCACTGCTTATGAAAAGCGAAGAGATCAGCCCGTAATTGTTTATAGCAGTTATATGACTATTATAATATAAGTGAAATAATGGCGATAGGATAATATTTGGTGACTTATCAGACTTGTGGCTGGCTAACATTAAAGTTCCAAAATGGCCGCCTGGAATATAAAAAGCGAAGGGATCCGTCCGGAACTGTTGATGATAATCACATGACTTAGGCTATTATTATAGAGATTGTTTTCAATTCTAAAAACAGCGCAAATAATGATATTTCCTAAAAATTTATTTACACGTGACTATTAAAAAAAGAGAAAAAACTTTAAAATTACTATTAAATGAGTACGTGTTAAAAGCAGGAAAATATTGAAAATTATGTCTTGAAAATTGTATTTACGCTTGAATATTAAAAGAGAAAGGAAACTTTAAAATGATAAATACATTAATATGCGTTTAACCCTTTCAGGGGCAAGGTACTTCTATTCGTAAAATCTTGAAATCAGTGAATGGCATGAGAATTTACAAACAAATTTAGAAATACAAAAATGCTTTTGTTCACTTACTTAATAAAAGAAAAATTTTCATCCCAATATTCTGGTACCAATGTGGCATTTAAGAATTAAAATTAGGTGGTCCAAAATTGAACCACCGCCCACAAGGGTTTAAAGCAGTAAATTTTAGTAATTGTAGTAAATTGTATTATATCAATCGTTTTATATCGCTGTTAAAAAATACAGGGATGCAAAGACTCTGTTTACTTAATTCATTTTATTTTAGCTTCTTTTCAAATGTTTAACTGATCTTCATTAAACAAACACGAAAACAACCATTGGATGTCTTAATAGCCACTGATTGTGCCTTAAATTTTTGTAATCAAAGAGAATTGGAAACCCGTTTACAGGGAGATAGCTACAGGTTTTTTCAATATAATTCAATCTTCTCTAATCTTTTTAAAACCGATCAGATAGCGTGCTTTTAGATTCTGCAGTGTCTGAACGGGGGTTGGCGAGCGTAGCTTGCAAGGGGCTGAGCCCCCTAGTACATATATAATATTGATTTAATTTGATTTTAATTCCATATGTACTTCAAAAATGACGTACTTTTTGCTGATATTTTTTATTTAATTATTATTATTTACACTGATCAAGACCTTCGTGCATATTTTTACATAATTCATAAAACTAGAATAACATTTTTTAATTCTTTTACATAAATCTTCTATTATTAAGAGCTTTTTACTTGAAAGTGTGGATCTTAATAACCAGCAATGACTATTAAGCTAAGAACGTTTCTTTAAAACTATGATTTTTTTAATATAAAATAACATTTTCATTAATTATTCCAGGAATTTCTTTTTTCCAAAAAAAAATGTATGTAACCTTCTCTAAAACCATTCATAATCACTTCCGCCCCCCCCCTTTTTTTTCAAATAGTCTTCTTAAATTTCTTTAAAGACTAGAAGTGTATTTTAATTATTTCTTCTAATCTACATTCCATTACGTGAAAGGAACTTTCTCATTCTTTAAGAAAAATTCTCTTCCATTTCATAAAAACTTTTCAAACGAATTTCTGTAAATTCTGTAATTCAAAGAGTTATTTTTCTGAAGTTGACAAAAATGGAAATTTTTTTAAACAGCTTCATTGATTATTAAGAACGAAAAATTTACATTGATCAAAGCCTCAGGTTTTTTTCTTATGCATAGTAACTTGAATCTTTTGCGAATTTTTATGAGGTGTATGACGTAATGATGATCGTTCAACATTCTTTTATATTTAAGCGTCTACAGTGGATTCAGATATGTTTTACGTTTTCATTCTACTTTACATGAGTTCATGTGTATTTAATGTAAATTATGTTCAAATTTTAGCAATAACATTTTACTTTATTATTTTAAAATTAACCATGCTAATTGGTAACTGGAATCTTTTGTGAATTTTTGTGAGGGATATGACAAAATGAGGATCGTTCAACACTTCTTTCTTATATTTAAGCATCCTCAGTGGATTGAGATTTGTTTTCCGTTCTCTTTCTAATTTACGCCAGGTCATATGTATTTAATGTTTATTAAGTCTGAAATTTCAGCCATAACAATTTACTTTATTATTTTAAAATGTATCATGCTAATTGGTAACTTGATTCTTTTGTGGATTTGTATGAAGTACATGACGAAATGACGATCGTTCAATATTTCTTCCTTATATTTAAGCATCCATAGTGGATTAAGATTTGTTTTACATTCTCATTCTATTTTAAATAAGTTCATGTGTATTTAATGTTAATTAGTGCTACAATTTCAGCAATAACAGTTTACTTTACTATTTTAAACTTAAGCATCTGGATTAGTAACTCGAATCTTTTGTAAATTTTTATGAGGTATATGATGAATTTATTATATTTCAATATGTCTTTTTTATATAAGCATCCACAGTGGATTCAGATTTATTTTACATTCCCGTTCTATTTTACGCTGCTTCATCTGTATTTAATGTTAACTAATGCTACAATTTCAGCAATAACAGTTTACTTTACAATTTTTAACTTAATCATGCGGATTAGTAACTCGAACCTTTTGTGAATTTTTAGGAAATATGTGATAAATTTATTATACTTCGATATTTCTTTTTTATATAAGCATCCACAGTGGATTCAGATTTGTTTTACATTCTCATTCTATTTTATATCAGTTCATGTGTATTTAACGTTAATTAGTTCTGCAATTTCAGCAATATCAGTTTACTTTACTATTTTTAACATAAGCATGCGGATTAGTAACTCGAATCTTTTGTGAATTCTTATGAACTATATGATGAATTTATCATATTTCAATATTTCTTTCTTATATAAGCATCTACACTGGATTCAGATTTATTTTAC
The DNA here is from genome assembly GCA_963932465.1 of Maratus speciosus. Lineage (NCBI taxonomy): Eukaryota > Metazoa > Arthropoda > Arachnida > Araneae > Salticidae > Maratus > Maratus speciosus. The sequence goes on from OZ010788.1 coordinate 173,341,134, forward strand.
ATTCCAATTCTATTTTACACCAATTCATGTGTATTTAATGTTAATTAATGTTGCAATTTCAGCAATAACAGTTTACTTTATTATTTTCGACTCAATAATGTTGATTGGTAATTTGTATCATTTGTGAATTTCTATTAGGTGTAATACGAAATGACGATCGTTCAATATTTTTTTCTTATATTTAAGCATCCACAGTGGATTCAGATTTGTTTTACGTTCCCATTCTATTTTCAACAACGTTGAATAACCCTATTATTTTACTTACATTCATGTGTATTTAATGATAATTAATGCTGTAATGTCAACAATAAGAGTTTACTTCATTATTTGTAACTTAATCATTCGGATTACTAAAGATATCATACGATATCACATTTCTCCGGCTGAGTGAAAAGGTAACGTTACGTTTTAAATAACGTTATTATTTTACGTACGTTCATGTGTATTTAATTTTAACTAATGCTAAAGTTTCAGTAATAACAGTTTTACTTCATTATTTTTGACTTAATCATGCTGATTGGTAAAGATATCATACAATATGACATTTTTCCAGCTGAGAGAAAAAGTATCCAGTCGGCAATCGAACCAAAGACCTTTGGCTTAAATTATAAAAGCTCTGTCTGTTGAGCTACCTGGACTAACAACCAGCCGACAGAATTCACTCAAGCAATCTGTTTGGCAATAGCATATGGTCTGCCATGTAGATACTGCAACGTATACTGCAATATGTTTTCGTGTAATTTGATACATTACAATGTTGATAGATATTGCTTGTGAATTTTCGGCACATGCGCGTAAAAGGGTTTGCCATTCCTGCTCTAGTTGCTTGTGGAGATTCTAAAACAGACGAAAATTTCAAGGACACGAAACGAAGCTATACAGAACGTTATTTTTCTGGACTGATGTACCAATCGAAGAGCCTCTCAAATAACTTTTTTAAACAAAGCATTGTTCACTCTTTTGTGTGTGTGTGTTTATGTGTGTATAAGTTATGGATTTTTGAAATAAGCTATTATCCTGCTCTGCACATTCTTTAAATAATAAGAATGGAATTTTGTGAAAAAAAGAGTTTTCAAATAAAATTTTGTGAAGTAGCCTTCATTTTACCCAGATTTATCCAGTCTATTAATATTTGTTCGGATGAATAAGATATACATGTTTCTACAATTTTGATTTTTAATTTTTCCTATAAAAATTTCAAATTAAAAACAATACACTTCTATACAACGAATTAAATACAGATGGATGGCCGTAAAAAAAGAAAAAGGTTATTAAATTACATTAAGTACTGACAGAATAAAAGTAGCAGCATGAGGTGAATATTTTTTATTCATGGTAGGCAAACTGAGATTATCCCAATTTTAGAATGAATAATTCAGTAATAATCAACAATATTGCATTATTACTCAGTAGTGATGAAGTTAAACAAATTTCTACAATAAAAAAAAACTCGTTTTTAGGAACTTAACAGCCACTGAGAAATTTTCGGGAAAAATGTGCACTTATCAAATCGTCAACAAATTTATAAATAATTTTGACAAGCACCTGATTCTTTTAGAACTTCTATAAAGTATTATAAGGTAAGATACCAAGTTACGTAAAATTTAATCAACTCAAATTTATCTAATGAAATTATTTTTATATTATATTATATCTTCAACTGTAAATATAATATTTCAATCTGTTACATGGTTTATTAGCTGTAAAACTTCTTAAAAACAACATAAAAGTTGAAAAAGAGGTAGTGTTTCAAAGGATCAAATGATTCTTTTTCCGGAATATAAATATGGAATCGCTTTGAAGGGTTCTCCATTTGCATTTGTACTGATTGCATGTTCTTCAGTCTTAGGAATCAAGATTTAATACTTCAAAGAGGGTTGTATTTATATATACAGTTGTGGTAAAAATTGTGGACACTTTTAGGTAGGTAATTAAAAAAAGTAATAAAAAGTAAAAGTAAAAAAAGTAAAAAGCTACCTATTGCAGCCGTCCGAAGGAAAACACTTCGGGAAATCTTGCTATATTTTCACCGATCATGATCCCCAGATACCAAAACCACCCTTCGCGGATATGTTGACTTATACATATATATATATATATATGTGTGTGTGTGTGTGTTGGTGTGCGTGTGTGTGTTTTGGGAGAAACTGTATTATTATCAATTCATTCATACTATCACAATTTTTGTGGGTGGTCAGTAATGTTTAATTAATGGTTATATATTTATGTATATATATCTGAATTTTGTCATGCTGTAACTCTCAAATTTTTGAGCCGATTTAAAGGAAATTTTTCATGTGCATAGTACATACTAATATCTCGACCGAGTTCGTTGGCCATCTTCATCTGCCCTCTTGTTTCAAAATGGCGACCATTTGAATTTTTGAAATTTTTTTATGTTTTCTAACATTGTATACTTATAGAAAGTATAACGTTTCACAAAATGCAAACTCTTATGCATCATTTTAAACAGAATGTTAGAAACGTTAAAAGATGTTTATAGAGTCACACAGTGTAAGTTAACAACATACGTCAATTTAAAGAGAAAGTTAGGAAACCCAAAAAATTCCAAAAGTATCCATAAAATTCAAATGGCCGCCATTTTGAAACAAGAAGGCGGATAAAGTTGGTCAACGAACTTGGTCGAGACATTAGTATGTACTATGCATATGAAAACTTTTAATCCAAATCGGTTTAAAAATTTGAGAGTTACAGCATGACAAAATTCAGATATAAATATATATATATATTTCATCAATAAAAAATGCAAAAACACCATAACTCTAGAAAAAGGTGTATATCAGCAATATTAAATCTCAAAAACTTTCAAAATACAGGTAAAAAACAAACACAAGCAAAAAACTGTCTGTTCTTCATCAGTGCGAAGACAGACAGAACTAAACCCACTCCCACTGTTAAAAGCTTGCAGGTTTCTGAACACACTCCATCCCGCACTCAATACAGAAAAAACTATTGTCATTTTAGAAATGAAATTTAAAAGGCTAAATAAACCAAATTTAAACAAAAAAGTAATGTAAACAAAGCATAATTAAATTACAAAACAAAAAAATTTTTAATAAAATGTCTTTTAGAAAATTACTTTAAAATTGCAATTTAAATATAAACAAATAAAATTAACATAAGATGTATGAATGCAGAAGAATGTGCACCCTCCCAAACCTACAAGAAAAATACAAAATCATGAAACAGAAGTATCGTAAAACGGGGTTAATCGGAACATTTTTCAACTTTAACGTAAAAAAAGGCAACTACCGATCTTTTATTTCTTTAATTTTTTTACTAGAAACTTCGGTATTGTTTTCTTCTTGAAATTTTAAGCAAAAACAAAACATTTTTTTCAGTTTTTATGTATATTTTTTATTTTTTAATGATGTTATAACAAATGTTGTAATCTTTATTTGTTCCGATTCAGACTTTAATAGGGTTAATAAAAACAGGTAATAATGATAAGCGATGAATAGGAACACTTAGTTACTATCAAATAAATTCTTTATTTACTATACAAGTAAAGCTATGACTTTTCAGAAATTAGAAAACAACTTTGAACTCAATAAAGATTAAAATTTATTCTAAGAAAAGGTATTTGAGTTGAGAAAGATGAAATTTAATACAAATTCAATTCACTCACGCCATTCACAAAAGTTATCATACTCTTGAAACGAGCAGATGTTCGAATGTTGTCCTTTAGCTGAATTTTATTTATGACATCTTCTGGAAGAAATACTGCCTCCTCTTTCACCGTTTCTTGAAATCTCCAAGCATGGGAGACCATTTTGTAAAATTTTCCTATATATCCATCATTTTCTTGGTATAGGACTTTGGTCACATAGAGCCTGTATGACTTTTCTCCATGCACTTTAACAAAAAAGAAATCTCCTGGAGAAAATTGGTTCGAAAGTTGAGGATTTTCTGGGACTCTAAAATCTCTGTCTTATCACAATACATATTCATGCATATGTTTTCAGATATGACACGAAAATATTACTTATTAAAGAATAAATCATGACAGTAATCTGCTTGGTGAATCGGAACAACAACACAAATGTATTCCGATTCCCCTCGTAAACCTTAAACCATGATGGTGTGAGACATTTTTCACTTTTTCATTATGTAGTTTTAGAAATACATAAAATCTAATAAAGCGTATCGTTTATAGCTCTATCCTTAATAAAAAATTACTATTCTTAGGTTTAGAATACGAAAAAGTCTGTAGTTACATACGAAGTTTTGCAGATGTTGAAAATAGGAAGTTTTTGAGGATCCAATTGCAGTTTTTTTTATATAACCGAGTACTGGTAACAGCATGACAAAACTGAATTTACCAACACTTCATGATAGTACCATGTTTAAAAAAAATTGGCAACTAAAAATATCTTCAAGTATATTTATTTTGAATTTATTTGTATGATCGGGAAGTTTCGTTCCTGTTCATCCCGCTGTTCCTGTTCACCCCGTTTTACGGTACCTGTACAATGTCCTTCACCTGCCAATAATAGCGAAATGTTAATTCTCCCTCCGAGTCCATTATCAAAAATCTTTAAATCCAAATCTGCAAACCTCCATCGATTCAAAACATCCATGTCAACTCGTTCTTTATACAAGACTTTAGAATTCACACTTCATATGGAATGTTCAGGAAGGCTGCTACCATATGTTGCTCATCCCGCCAATCCACAATGTTGCCACTCATTTTTTAAAATAATCTTTAAATAATATTTCAAAAAAATTATATTTATATTTTTTTTATTATAGTTTAATATTTTTGATAATAAATTAACTTTGGATTTGTATGATAAAAGAAGTAATTTTCAATTTTTTACAAGACGTATGCCGCATTGGTTTTCTAATTTACATTAAAAAAATTCATAAATATTATAATTAATTAATTAATTCGTTGTAACAAAATTTGTGGCAGTGATAGTAATTTTTATTGACAGATTTTTAAGTTTTTGACTAATCTTTTTTACAATAATAATTATCCTATAATTTTTTAAATAATATTTAAAGATTATTTTAAAAAATGAGTGGCAACAATGTGGCTTGGCGGGATGAGCAACATATGGTAGCATCCTTCCAGAACATTCCATATGAAGTGTGAATTCTAAAGTCTTGTGTAAAGAACGAGCTGACATGGATGTTTTGAATCGATGGAGGTTTGCAGATTTGGATTTAAAGACTTTTTATAATGGACTCGGAGGGAGAATTAACAGTTTGCTATTATTGGCAGGTGAAGGACATTGTACATGTACAGGTACTTCTGTTTCATGTTTTTGTATTTTTCTTGTAGGTTAGGGAGGGTGCACGTTGTTCTGCATTCATACATGTTAAGTTAATTTTATTTGTTTATATTTAAATTGCAATTATAAAGTAATTTTCTAAAAGACATTTTATTAAAAAAAAATTTGTTTTGTAATTTAATTATGCTTTGTTTACATTACTTTTTTGTTTAAATTTGGTTTATTTAGCCTTTTAAATTTTATTTCTAAAATGACAATAGTTTTTTCTGTATTGAATGTGAGATGGACGTGTGTTCAGAAACCTTCAAGCTTTTAACACTGGGAGTGGTGTTAGGTCTGTCTGTTTTCCCACTGATGAAGAACAGATGGTTTTTTGATTGTGTTTTGTGTTTTACCTATGTTTTTACCTATGTGTTTTGTTTTTTACATATTTTTACATGTATTTTTGAAAATTTTGGGGATTTTTATAGTTAAATATTGCTGGTATACACCTTCTTTCCAGAGTTATGGTGTTTTTGCATTTTTTATTGATGAACTACATTTTGTTGCATTTGATATGAGTTACTTTTGGCGCCAGCTATGCAATAATTTCTCATTAATTATATATATATATATATATATAGTGTATATTTTTATAAATCAGCATTTCAACGGAGGGTGGTTTTGATATCTGGGGGTTATGATCGGCGAAAATATAGTAAAATTTCCCGAAGTATTTTCCTTCGGACCGCTGAAATAGGTACCTTTTTACTTTTTGTGATGAAAGCTACCTAAAAGTGTCCACAATTTTGGCCACCATTGTATATATATATATACATATATAACCATTATATAATTACATATATACTTATGACTTCGAGGATCTATATAAAAGTATTGATTTAATAGATTTAAAGAATAAATTAATGGCGTTTTATGAAAAATGTAATGTATATGATACAGACATCGATCATTTTATCAATCTGTTTAATTTTGTCGTTTATGAGAAATTGTTATTGAAAATTTTGTATTTTCAAAGTAATGTCCACGTATATACTTTTAGGAACATCTTTGTAAAAATCCTTTGGTTTAAATCGTATAGAGAGATCGACTGGAAGTTCGGATGAATTGGTTGGTGAAATGTTCGAATATAAAAGTATCGCCAGTTCGCAGGGTTATCCTCTGATATTTATTAATGGTTTATGATTTTAGCGAAAGTAAAAGTTATCGATTTAAGTTATATTCACTGTTCTATTATAGAAGTTTGTCGAATGGACATAATGGGAATTAACTGCTTGTTTTACAATTCGTCTCTTTTCTGTTTTGAAGTTAATTTTTTATGTTTGACATTGGATTTGACAGGTGAGGGGGAACCTCGTGCACGTAAATCTAGATTAAGCCCGTGGTGTTTGTCGTATGTCAAGCCGTCTGTCTCCTTTTTTGTTCGTTTAATAAATGTCTTTTTCGTTTATGTTTTCTGTTTGTTCATTTGTTAATGGTGTACTTTTAGTTTAGTTATAGTTATTTGTTTGGTTTTATATTTAAATTTATGGAATTTCGGGATGTCTTAGTTTATATACATATACATATGTAGCGGTAAGTCTTATAGTCTGTTCATCCTGAAATAACTTTTATTAAACACCATGCTTCACTGTAAGAAAAAGTGGTAACTTTCCGCGTAAATTCCAGGAACGTTTCGCCTTTTCTCAGGTTTTCAGAATAATTTAGCTCTTTCCTGTGAAATTCTGGTTTTCATATCTGAAACGTTTCTGAACAAAAGTTGTCAACAGCAAAACGCTGCGGCCGCCATTTTATTATTTTGTTGTTGTCCGCCGCTCGCGCTCGACTGTCGAAAACGAATTCCTTATACGAATGTCAAAAAATCATTGTGGAATGCAACTAAATGAATAGAGGACATAATAATTTCCGTCTCTATTGTCAAGGTCTTTCAGATGAAAATGGAATGCCTCTGTGACATCGCTAACAAAGAGAGGGCCCGAGGTTGGTCTCACCAAATGCGATGAACATTTGTATTTTGATAGAGCATAGTTAATATATAAATATATGACTGCCATAAAGCGCAACCTACGGTGGGTCTTAAGGAAATAAGTCGCAAATTTAAGCTATAGTTTATAACCGGATAAATTTCAACCTTTCGCAAGCGACTCCGCAGCATGTTTGGCTGCATGCTGGATTTGAGTTTTCTTACCCGGGATCAAACCCGAATCGGACATGTTTTTTGGAACGATATTTTTTATGAATCATTTTCGAACCGCAATTGAAAAAAATGTGTATAATAATTGAAATTTACGAAAAATATGAATTAAACGTATCTTTTGTAGCATATAAGTGCTTTTTTAACTACGAAATTTTGCATGTTTAAATGTATAATGAAAAAAAAAGCATATTTAATGTCTATAGAGCAGAATATTTTTGTTGTTATTTAAAATTATTTATAGTTATTTCAATGAATATCTACAATTTTTAACAGAGAAATAAATTAAAATAAGTAAACAAGTGTATTATTTTCATTTTGTTTCCTCATTCAAATATTTCAAATATTTCATGGTTTGAAAAATATGCTTTTATATTTTTAATATGATTTTTTAAAGTCTGGTATTCTTGATTTTTAATTAGAATAAGTGTCTATGTACTAATTTCTTTCGGAAATCATTTTTTTTTCTTGTTTAATATTTTTATATAATGCAGTTTAATTATATAAATTCAATTTTAAGTGTGAATCTTTGCATGTTTATATATTTAATGAAAAGTAAAGATAACATAAATAATAATAATAACAAACTAAAAATAAGACAATTAGAACTTTTATAGACCATAAAATTAAGCTAATTTTTAAATTTATTTACTGTTATTTACATAAATAAGCTACTACTTTTCACAGTGAAATAAATGTATCATTTTTTACCAACTAGCTTTTTAACTTTTGATTTTTTTTTAAATCTTGGATTCTAATGGTTATTGTTAGAATAACTGTCTTTGTGCTTAAAAATCAGTTCTATTAATATATTGAGCTGCTGAAAATTGTTATTACATAGGTAATAATTACAAAACCAAATAACCGAAATAAAAAAGTCAAATTAAGAATTTTTAAAAGGGTATTAAAAAAACTGTAAATAATTTTAAATAGCAACAAAAATTTTCTGGTCTATAGACATTAAATATGTGGGTTTTTTTTTTTCATTATATATTTAAGCATGCAAAATATCGTAGTTAAAAAGCACTTATATGCTACAAAACATACATTTAATTCATATTTTTTGTAAATTTCAATTATTATACACATTTTTTCAATTGCGGTTCGAAAATGATTGATAAAAATTTTCGTTCCGAAAAACAAGTCCAAGCCGGGTTTGATCCCGGGTAGAAAAAACTCAAATCCAGCATGCTACCGAACATGCCACGGAGCTGCTTGCAAAAGAAGGAAATGTATCCAATTATAAACTATAGCTTAAACTTTGCGACTTATTTTCTCAAGGCCCCCTGTGGGTTTCCATTTATGGCAGTCATATATTTATATACTAACTGTACTCTATCGAAACACAAATGTTCATCGTATTCGGTGAGACCAACCTCGGACCATCTCATTGTAAGATAAAGTAAATATTATCCGCCGTACCTGTCTGTGGAATGTTTAGCCAGCAGCACGTGTAGAAAAATACGCCTAGTATTTGGATTTACATTAAGACTACATATTCATTCTAAAACTTTAATCTAATTGGGGATTCTACGATAGTTTGGTTAATTTAAATAAAAAAAGAAATTAATCAATTATCTAGAACATCCTTGTTGGACATAAGAAGCCCCCCCCCCCCCTTAAAGGATTATAAATTAAAAGAAAAGGATAATCGCAAAAGAGTAAGTGGCTATAAATATAATATTTTATCTTGTTCCGCTGATATGTTTAATATGCTATATTATTTTTAGAACAAATTTTGTTTTAACAAATATGTGTATTAATATTATTTATGTTTTAATGAGTTTCCATTTAAGAATTATACATTTATGTCTAAGATTTAAAATTAATATTAATGTATATTTACGCTATTGTTTTCTGTTTTTTTTTTTTTTTTTTTTTTTTTTTTTTTTTTTTTTCACTCTATCTATATAACATGCAGTTGTACAGTTTTATTTGTGTTTCTCAGTGAATCTTCTTTTTTACGCAGTTTTTTTTGCTTATTAAAAATAAACTTTAATAATATTTATTCATTTATATTTTGTGAGAAATAAATAATGGTTTCATTTTTTAAAGTAAAATTTTTACTATTGTAACAGCCATAAATATTGATTTTATTGTCACTTCTGACAATATTGAGCAGACTTTATTGAACACTTCTGAAACGTTCCACAGAAAATAAGGTAAGCTTTTTGTGAAATATCAGTAATGTTTTGTTTTTAACAAAAACATTCCTGGTATTTCGTAGGAAGCTTACTGGCATTTCTGTGGAAAGTTTTAAAGTTATACAGTAAAGTTCCAGTCATTTTCAAGAAACGTTTCTGGGAAATAATGGGCAACTCAGCTGCCCATTTTTCCCCAGGAACGTTTCGGATTTTTTTTTTTTTTTTTTTTTTTTTTTAGTGTTTCAGGATAAGTAAGATGTGCAAAATATTCTTGTCGAATTCAATGTCGTTAAATTTTAATTATCTGTCAAAAACTTAAATTCATATTTATATGTTTTAGATTATTTCCTTTCTTTAAATTAAAATTAATTATTCAAATACATTAGTTTTCGTTGATAAAATTAGTTTTTTTTTTCTTTTTTATAATCTCTCTGTAAATATTCTGCGCTTTCGCTCAACAAAGATATCGTAAAATTTTGCTGAAAGTAAGAAATAACTGCATTTGCTCCTCCATATTTAAATTCCTTATGTGAAAAGCAACTTTATATATTTCAACTTTTCTTGCATTCCGAAAGAGGTCACTTCTCATTTTATATAAACACAATTTCTGTAATAGAAAAACGTATAGTATTTATACGCTTGACAGCCATTGGGATATTAGCGACGGTTAAGAACAGAAAAAAATTGCAAATTGTTAAAACTGCAACCAATTTATAAAGAACTTTCTCAAAAGCCTTAGAAATTTTATAAGGGATTATGGCATTAATAATTCAGCGGGCGGTGGCCACAAAAAGGGCACCTAATTTTAAGAGTACTGGCACCTAGAATATTTAATAAGAAGTTTTCTTTTATAAAGTATGGGAAAATAAGCAAGCTTTTGTATTCTAATAAATCCATTTGTAAATCATGGTATCAGTTCATCATTATATTATTTTAGAAACAGTATTGCTCAGCGCAGGAAAGGGTTAAATAGCAAGTGATATAACTCTAAATAACATAAAATTGCTTGATGAATTAATGTTTTATTTATCTTATAAATTCAATTGAAACCATAACTATATCAATCTATATATGCAATTAAGAAAATGTAAAACTTCTTTAAAATAACATAAAAGTAAAGAAAGGAGCAGAATTTTCAATAATAATCAAATCATTCTTTTACAGGAAAAAAATTAATCACTTTGAAGAACTTTACGCTTGTAATTGTTGGATGTGCTTCAGTATGAGAAAAAAGTGGGAGATAAATGCTTCAAAATGGGTTGCATTTTTAGTTCTTTATAATGTTTCTGGTAATTTTTAGAGTCTTTCGTGAAAAAAACAATACTTATTATGCGTTATACCTTCGAAATATATATAGAGTGCTTCAATAGAACTGAAAGATTTAATTATCTTTCAAAAATTTAAACACTATTAATACGTTTTAGATTCTGTCAATTTTTAGTATTCTAATTCATTATACAAACGAGTTGGAACCCGTCGAAACTCGACGAACTAAAATGTTTAGAAAGAAACTGTTAGATCAAAATTATGATAAACCTACAAAAATAATTACAATAAAAAATTCTTCCTACAGTGGTTGTCTAACTCTTAAAACAAATAATATTTTTAACCTAAAATTACCAAAATGTTATTTGCACAAACTTCAACTGCTTAAATTATTGAAAAATTAAACTGTATTAGAATACGTAATCAAGATGAATAATTATGATGAAATTATCCATAGAGGCTCTTTCGTTTGTTTTTACGGGATGAAAAATCAGTAAAATGGAGTTTGCTTTGTCACATCATAAAATTTTCCCCCGTAAAATCTAAACTGTACGTTATTTTCACATTCTCAAAATTTACATACGCACCACTCAAGTTCAGAATATAAAAGTATTTTAACGCGCAATAGATTATTAATTGAATGTATTTCCAAACTTAAAGCCATGTTTGTCCGATACAACTTTGCATGTGAACATTCTCACAAACTTTAAGTTCTTATCTCAGTACCCGCGAAAAAAAATTCAGAAATTGGCCTTTAGTTGTCATAGTATTGGCCATTTAGTATTGGTCAAAGTCAAATATTTAGTTTTATCAAAGAAAATTATCATTTTGTTTTAAATATGACATCATTTTTAATCACTGAATCATTTTGCTTAGCGTCTCAAACTCAGTATCAGCGTAATGTATAAATATCGAAATGTAACTGATTTATGAAGAAGAATGAGTGTTTTTTTTAATGGCTGACGTCATTTTCTGTTCGAAAATTATTAAAAAAAAAGTTACTATTGTTTGTAAGGTGAAAATGGCATCAATAAGGCTATAATAATAAAAAAAATAAACCATGACTATTTTCACTTTATTTTTAATAGAAATGGTGTACTTCAGTTGCCACAATTACAAAATTGATACTAAAAACTATAAAAAATTAATATCTTAAAAATAAATTGAGATAAAGGTTTCAAACAAATTGCATTTAAATGTACATTTTCCTCCCTATATTACGGTGTAAAAATTGAAACTGTGCGATGTTTAGAAGTTTAAAAATTTGCAGTAGCGAAAATTGCAAGACCGAAATTTCATTTCAAATTTCAGAGTGTTGCCATTCGCAGAATGACGTATGCGTTACGCACAGATATGTTTGTCCTTTATAATATAGATAGATACTTTTTTTTTTTTTTTTGAAAAAGTGATTTTTTTCCTTATCCTACAAGCATTCTTCAATTCTTCTGCACATTCTTTAAAAAATTATTTTTCAAAACTTCATTGAAAAGAAGAAGAAAGAAGTAGTAGCTTAGTTTCATTTCTTGACTGAATTCATTATCTGAAATTCCACTTTAAATGCTTCAATCATTTTCAGTTTCTTAAAAAAAAATTAGATTTCATTTCATAAAAACGAAATCTTTTTATGAATTTGACGGCCATTTGAGAATTTTTCGATGCTCTTAGGAACGAAAAATTTTAGATTTGTCAAAACTTCAACAAATATATAAAGAATTCTCTCAAGAGCCTGATTATTTTGAGAATTTTAATAAGGGATTACGACGTTAGGCAACAAGTCACGTAATACTTAATAAGTTAAAATTATTTGATAAATTTATCTTTTATTTATCTTATAAATTCACGTAAAACTAAAATACATTAAACTGTATTTTTCGTATTTTTTTTTTAATAATTGCTTAAAGTTTCGATATGAATTCAAATTTCAAATGAAAGATTTCTACTTTCGTTATATAGAGTTTTTTTTTTCCTGTTTGCGAAATATGTTCGTATCTTTTTAGTTTTTTCTTTTTTTTTTAAATTAATTTTTGATTATGTTTTACTTTTTCAGATATTTATTTGAACACCAAATATTTATATTCATTACAAATTGTGATTCTTGTCGCTAATAGGAAAATATATTTTATTATTTAAAGTCAGAATATGTTTATTGTTTTGACATGATAAATTGAATTAACCATATACTAGCAAATACTTGTAAATAATTCAACAATAATCAATAATATTACATTAATAATCAGTAGTGAAGAGGTTAAACGAATTTCTACAATGGAAAAAGTCGTTTTTAGAACTTAACGTCCATTGAAATAATATATATATATATATATATATATATATATATATAAGTAACATTAACTCAAATCATGTCATGTTAATTGTAGCATTATAACTGTAGGCTAATTATAACATTCTACAACTGTAGATTATTACATGTTGAAAATAGGCAGTAGAAAAATCACTCGTGCATATCACCAACCAGAATGATTAAAGTGCAGTCGTACCTTCATGGTCGGCGGTAACGCAAGGATGTGATGATTCTTAAGTGTTTCCCTTGATAATGGAAGAAGTTAAATAAAAAGATTTATTAATGGCAGCTAAATGATTCCAAATCCACTAGTATTGCAGTTACTCATTTTCGAGTAGGTTGACATTTCTAAAATAGCTTTAAGATGTTAAACTGATCAGAAACGACATCACAAATAAATGACAAAACATTCTCCAAGTGACGCAGGTTTTTTAAGCGACATAAAATCGTACAAAATATGGTCTCGCAAGTCAATGTAACAGGATAAATGCTAGAAAAGCGCATACGGAGACATAGCTAGGAGCCAATCTAGCGAAAAGAGGGTGCGGGGGGGGGGACGAAATGGAAACGCCCGCCAGCGATATGATTAAAATCCGAGGAGGGGGCGGGGAATCATGACGTGGACACAGGATTCTTTACCTTACGGCGGAGATTTTGAAACGAAAATAGGCTAGCGCGGCAAAGCTTTTCCGAAGAATCATGGGTAATCGAATAAATTTAATAAAAATAAAATAGTAAGGTAATTCTAGGATAGATGGGTATAGAGGAGAGATGGCCAATCTAAATATTTAAAAAACTATATCATACATTGCACCATAAATTTTTTCGTAAGAAATAGTTCAACGTGTTTATTCATTGCAACGTATAGCTGTGTTTTTCAATTATAAAAAGAAAGTGTAATTTTAATGTTCATTTAATTTAGTGGTTGGATATTTTTCTTGAGTTAGGTATATGAATGTTTTGCTTTACGAATGTTACATTTCTTTTTTACTATAAGGTCTTTTAAGGCACGTATATAATCCAATCTTTACTTTTAAGTCTAAAACAAAGACTTACATTGGCGGAGTGACTCTTTAAATTGGGTGGCAATGTGTCCATCAATTTTAGGATAAATGGCCACATCAAATCGAGGAGGGAAGACCACATGTGCACTGCTTCAGAATTAGGGTTTGATTTCTTGAGAATAAATATCTCAATATCTTTCTATAATATATCTTTATATCTATAATATCTTTCGTTTGAATTATGCTTCGTATTTAAAATTAAAAATAAGATTGACAGAAAATGATTCTGGAAATTTTATTTTTCATGCCAAATTTAACCTCGCCGTTTTCTTTGTCGCGGGAAGTCCTTTATAACAAGGAAGTTCCTATATAATGATAATCGTAATATTTATTTTTGAATAATTGATATCCGTAATCTTTTACTGTGCAATCACAAATAATGTATATGTCGTAGGCTAATTAAGACGAGAGTTCTTGCGATGATTTGAAATACATTAATTTCGAAAGAAGGTTGTTTTTTATGTAAAAAAACTCTCTCTTAATAACATTTCGTTCTATTAATGCAGACTTCCTGCTTAATCCTGTAATGCCCATGGTAGAATGTATTCTAGAAATTTCGAAATTAAGATTATTACAATTCGTACCAGAAATTACAAGTAAAAATTTCTGTTTCCTTTATTCACGGAATTTTTGTCATAAAATAAAGCAAAGACTTATATTCGGTTTTTCATGTATGTTTCGGAATATCTGAATAAACACATCGCCTAAATTGGCGACATTGATAGTAGCATACATGCTATCATGGGCGACAGAGAGTCAAAACTAATACTGAACCTAATTTACATTTAAATATTCTCATCCTGTAAGAGCGTTTAAAATTGTTAGCTAAATGGTTAATTTTTTTCTAAGAAGGATTAATTTAAATCAGCCAGTGACATTATAAGATTAATGGTAAAGATTTCCAAAGAGAATCAAAAGATTTGGTGATTCTGTTATATTTTTATTTCTAAAAGTAATTGAAAACTGAGACGATTTTAAAACGGCTAACATTTTTTTATATGAATATTGCATCAAATGGACCACAATATATTTTTACATTTTTACGGCATACATTGATGACGAATTTTCATAAAAGTAAAAAATTACTATAACTCAAACGCAACAAAGTACTTGCTCATGATAGCAATAAAATATCATATGCTAATCTTGGTTTCGAATACTTTGTCACTATTGATTTAATTTTTTTTTTTACCCTGTGTCACTTATAATTAGTAATACTGCCTATTTTTCAGTTCGCTAGCGAAAGCATTATAATCGATTTTAATTAAAAGAAGCTTTTAGTAAATTTGTATAAAAGGCATAGCTGCCAACTCTTCCGCTTTTTCAGACCACAAAAATTTAATAGAAATTTTTGCCTTATTTAATCGACAGATTACGGCGATTTAAAAAGGTAAAATTTTCCATAGAATTTTTGTGGTCTGAAAAAGCGTAAGATGTTGGCAGCTATGATAAAAGGCCTATATTCTGCATTACAACAAAGTAAAAATTGCTTATTTACCGTAATTATAAAAAGCTTTAGAAACCGAATTTGCATAACGTTGACGTGGGTTTACGACATGGGGTATGCTTTAATCATTTTAAAAGGTAAATCAATAATGACCATTAATCTCAATTTGTATAATTGATGGCATTTCTGCATCTATATATTTCTTCTCTACAATGCCTATTCTATTATTTTTAGAAAGTTTTGTAATCTAAAGGCAATAATAAAATTTCTAAAAATAACTTATAAACTACAGAAACATTACAGTTTTATAAGAAGATTACCATAAAACATTTTCACATATTTCTAAAATATGTGCATTAGAAGTACTTTAATGTGAAAGTTTCTGATGATTAAATTTATATAATATATTGAAAGAGTCGAGTATTTTGAAGGATTTTATAAATAAACAGCAGATGTGGGCTTAAAGAAGTTTGGGAAAACGATAAAGTACCTTCCAGATTAAAAAGAAAGGATTTGATGGAATAAAATCTTCTTAAATGTTTAAACTTTTCAAGTATGTTGTAATAAACTGTGTTTTTGTAACTAAAATTGCTACCAGAGATTAAAAATTGTTTATTTATCGCAATAATAAAAATCTTTAGAGACAAAAGTTGTTTACCATCGGCTTGTAGCTTCAAGAACCAAGAGAATCATTTAGATTATAATTATATTTATGCTTAAAATAATTTCAGGTTTTATAATGCTTGCAGCGAATAATGTCATTATATACAGGGTGCAATATGCTATCTATCGCCGACATTTAATTTCTCAACCGTTGGTCGTAGACATACTGTTCCAATTACAAAAACGTTTCAAATGAGGCAAATATTCATGTTGTGGCGTTATTTAAAGTTAAAATTCATTTGATAAAAATTACGAAAACTAATTTTTTATACGGTCCCCCAGTCCCTATAGCTGTATTTAGTAAACGTTTACACATATCATAACAGATATAACACAAAAGGTTTGACATCTGTACTACAAAAATTGATTCAGTTATTAAATTTCAAAGTTTGAGATTTTTGCACATGATTTTGTCTTTCATTGAGGGATCAATTAAAAGATGAATTAAAGTAATTCGAGATCAAAATCAGGGTGCAATGTCCTTTTTACGGCGACATTAATTTTAGCCGGTATCGTCAGTAATTTTGAATGTTGTTCGACCATAGTTAACTCAAATTTTTAGATGAAATAACCGTATTTGGTGATTCCCCAATTTGGTGATACCGGCTAAAGGTGGTTTCGCTGTAAAAAGGTCATTGCACCCTGATATTGATCTCGAATTACTTTAATTCATCTTTTAATTGATCTCTTAATGAAAGACAAAATCATGTGCAAAAATCTCAAACTTTGAAATTTAATAACTGGGTCAATTTTTGTAGTACAGATGTCAAACTTTTTATGTTATATCTGTTATGATATGAGTAAACTTTTACTGAATATAACTATAGGGACTGGTGGACCGTATAAAAAGTTAGATCTCGTAATTTTTATAAAAGGGATTTTTTACTTTAAATAATGTCACAACATGAATATTTTCCTCATTTGAAACGTTTTTGTAATTGGAACTATATGTCTACGACCAACGGTTGAGAAATTAAAGGTCGGCGATAGATAACATATTGCACCCTGTATAATAATTTAGACTATAAAAAGAAATGTCCGTACTTTCTTGTTGCACAATTTTTTTCACAAATTTACAAGTAAGATAACTTCTTATTTTTCGTCGACAGGTGTAGACAAAAAATGCGTTTATTCCTGTCAATGTCCCAGACTATTGACTCACTGTATACAAATTAGTACCACAACAATCACGAAAATAGTACTGTAAGTAGAATGCACAACTAAAAAAAAAGCCTCAATCTCAAAACTCAACGGAACAGGACCTCGAATCCACTGATGGCCACACAGACTCTAAAAATAATTTCTTATATTGAAGGCAAGTGTTTACTAATGTAGTGACTTGGTTTTGGTATGATTTTTCTATTTATATTTTAGAGGAATAACTTGGTGTGAAACTCTGATGTCTTTAACACAAGGTATTTTAAACATCTCCCATAATGCAGTTTTTATTGTTTGTACATATAGATTTGAAAATTATTTTAATAAATAATCTTTAGCGTTAACATTTTTCCACTATTCTGATAAACAAATTTCCAGAACCGATCATTAACGTTAGTTTGCAGTTCCGCCAGGAAAATAAAGTGTAGAGGATTAGGCACATAATTTATGCAATGAAATCACCTGACAAGCATCCGTGACTTAAACAGTTATTATCCGGTTCATTATTAGAAAGTACGTCATATGCGCTCAATACTTGAAGGGTGAAAATGGGACAATGAAAGAGGGATATCGTTAAGCATAAGCAAAATTTTCCATAATGTAAAAGGAGAGATGCCTTCAAGGAGACTTTTGAAGATAAAATTACCCAAATTATCGCTATCATACAAAGGAAACCATGAAAAACTAGCATAGTCATCGCATCCAGACAGCACTGGTTTCGAATCTGCGACCATCGGCCTAAGTCCTATAATTTATTTCTAGTATTCTAATCATTTCAAAAGGGAACGGTGTTGTTTGAGTGATTAATGAGAATAAATTATGTTATTTTATTGATGGAATACTTTACGATGCTCATTTTACTGTAATTATTTGTGGTATTAATATATGTAACTTATTTATCATATAAATAAACTGGATTCGAAACTCTGTTTTAGACCGATCATCATCGTTTATTAAATCAAATAATATTAAGAGATCGATGTTACGCAGAAAGGAGACCCCTAGTACAGCATCTAGAATATATAGTGTGGAAATCGACTATCCCAGTAATACTTAAAAAAGTGTTAAAATATTGGATCCCTTAAATGTCAAACGATGCTGAAATCAAAGGATATTTTTTAAATCTCCACGTCCATTTGGTCTAGACGCTGTAATAATATGATGCTTATTTTGAAATTTAAAAATATATCGCAGATATCGCTACGATCAACTCACTGTATTTCAGCATCATTGCACATTTAAGGGATACAACTTTTTAGCGCTGTTTGGATAGCAGACTTCCATACTATATATTCTAGACGCTGTACCCCTAGAGATTTAGATTTCACTGATCACACGATGGGTCCTAGAAGATGCAATGAATATCATAAAATCTGCTCTCCTACAGGCTCTAGTTTTTTCCAGAACAGTGAAAACGTTCGAACAAGATGTTAACTTGATCCTATTATGTTTAATAGCTTTTCGTTGAGGCCTGGATAAGTTTTGTATGCATCAAAACCACATTTAATTGAGGGCTGCGCTGAACTTTCAATATTTACCTTAAACTGGTATAGAAGTTACTATCTACTCGCAACAATTGTTGAACTAAGAAACTTCATTTATAAGGTAGAATTTGATGATTAAATGTAATTATAATAATTTGGAGTTTCATTTAAAATGGAATTTTAATATTTTATTATCTTTCATATATGAAAGTTTAAATATAACAGAATAATTCTTTTGTATTTCGGAAACACTCGCAGCGATATACAATATGATTAAATAAAAAACTTCATGGTCGGTAAATTCGATTTTTACACCAAAATAAATTGTTAAATAATACCTCAAAAACAATTATGCAACAAAAACAGTATCTATGTTAGCAACACATTTTGCTGGTGTGTAACTGTGTAAACCTCAAAATTTTGTATTAAAAGGAACACTTTATATTACCGAGGGAGCGCGTACTAGGTCTGCACAAAATTGAAATAAACGAATTAATTTACCAGCATTTATGGAATGTCGTCAAATAGACATACATAATTTCTAGTTTTTAAATGAACATTAATATTCTTCAGTTGCCGAAAGTAAGGTTGTCTTCGAGCATTTCAAAAAATTAACTTTTCATATTCCACTGCGGTTATACAAGCATAAAAAATCTATTATTGTATCTATAAGATTTTGGCATATCATGTTCCTGTATTTACAGTTAGATAAAGAGAGTTTACGTTTATCATAAGGCTTTGAAGCAATTATTTGTCTACTGTATTGGTAGGGTAAAGTGCCCATATTTCGAACCTTCAGTCACTTTTAGGTCATAAATGTTGTAATTTTCACTGAAAACTTACCAAACTTGTATTTTACATAGACTAACTACCCACGAACATAGAAACATAGGCAAATATCCTTAAAAAAATTAACAATGCGAAAAATTGTTTTTTCAAAAGAATCTAAAAAATGGTCCCAATTTCGTCCTACCAAAAAATCCAATACGCCGAGGCTTAACTTATAACTAAATCAAAATTTATTTTTAAATGAGTAAGTAATTTAATTTACATTAAAGTAAAGCACAAAGAAATGTACAATTATTAGTGGAAGAATAACCTAACGAAACATTAGCTATCCAAGCATAAGGAAAAAAATTGAAAAAATTGTCATAAAAAAGCATTCCTAATTTCGCGTTCGGGACGAAAATAGTAACTGCAAGGGGGACGAAATTGCGACCACGCTACTTCCTAATATGGCGGAGCTTCAGTTCACGTATAATGCACTGAGCGTCCTAAAACTCACTGTATGCTACTGTCAGCATCTTACCTACGTAAAATATATGCAATTAATAAGAAATAAATACTTACAATAAAGTAAAAAACGTTCAACAACAACGTAATAAGAACTCAGATCTTCCAAAAATAGGAAATTTGGCGTCTTTAATTTATGGTTGCGTCTTAACGAACGAAACTTTCAGTACTGGCCCCCCTTTTTTCCGTCCCCTGTGCCTTGCGTCATAAGTGGCGCCACTTTCGCAAAAGCAGAGAAGATAAGGAGGACGAAATTAAAAAAAGGGGACGAAATATGGGTATTTTACCCTATATGAGCCTTTCAGTGCACAAATCGATTAACTCCATCAAATGAAAATGTTCAGTATAAACAGTTAAAATTACTGTAACTATAAAAATATTGTATCTGTATAATATTTTTTCTCGGAATATTTTAATTGAACTCATTAATTTTCTTTTAATCAAGGGTAACTTTTTACCACTGTATTAATATATAGAAAATTTTCAATATTCCTTTGTTTAAAAAAAACGACACTTAAAAGGAAGTTAGTCGGATTGTCTTCTGAACGTCTCATATGGAGCACAGCTTCTTTGTTGAAATCTGAAAAGTTTTAAATTGTGTAATCAATTGTAGGCGCAGGTTTCAATTTCAACTTTTAATGTTACGTCAATGGCACATGAGACTTTCATTTTACGAGTACATCAGGGACATGATTTTTGTCTGATTTGTTTACACGAATCGTACCTGTATAGTAGGAATAGCGTCAAATATGAACCATTGGAGCGGATGCATATAATCTTCACTATCTCAACTCAAAAATAATATTTCCTTAGATTCGTGAAAATTCTTCTAGAATAACATGTTTCTTCATGACCTCCAGGAAATTTCTTTTCTTTCACAAACATTTTTTTTTCTAAATGCATTTTTGGACAAATCTTGCATAGTTTTTCAATAAAGACTTCTTAAATTCTCTTAAAAGTTTTTAAAAAATGCTTTAATTATTTCTTGAAATCTGCATTCATTATGTGGAAAAATATTCTACCCATTTCAAGCATTTCTCATTCCTTTAAAAGAGCTCTCTTTTATTACATATTTAAAAGTAAAGACTTCTTCAAATGCAGGAAAGAATACATTAATTATTTTTTTAATATTTACATTTGCTATGTGAAAGACCATTTTTCACATTTCTTATTCTTTTTAAAAACTCTCTCTCTCATTTCATAAAAAAGTAATTTCTTCTCAAATGACTTGTGATATTTTATGTAGTTATTTAATTTGGGTAGTTAAGTAAAAGTAAAGTACCTTAATATTTCGTAATACCATAAAAGATTGTAATAACAGTTAATGCCAGTAGTTTTGATAATTAAACATCTTTATAAGAGCTCATAAAAATACGCTCCGTAACTCCTAACATTACAGACGTATAGATTTTCACATCTACTCACTGCTCAAAAAAAGAACAAATATTGTAATTTTTTTTTAACTTTTTGATCGTAAATTCTTTTAAGAAAATTGAAGAAGAAAGATAAAAATGCAATTTATTTACATTTTAAAAATTATGGAATTTTTAAATAATGTATGTGACTTGTCGGAAATTATGCGTCAGCGGTATCAAATGAAAATTGACTTTCAGATTATTTAAAGGAAAAGGTTAATGAAATATTTTTGTAACAATAATTGCTTTGTGAAAGTGGCTCTGATATCTGAGCAAAATGAATTTATGCAAGCCGGAAAAGTTGCTCGACTTCGAGAATTTTTTTTTCATACAAAAAACACTGTAAAAAAAAAAAAAAAAAAAAAAATAATAATAATAATAATAATGTTGATATTACGGTATAATAATAGCAGCTGGAGTTTTAGTTTATTGCTGCAAAATTAACAATAATAAACCGAAAATAAGCAAGTAATATACCGTTACGCAGTAATAGGTTGTTTAATTCTTTTAGGTAGCTTTCATTACAAAAAGCTACCTATTGCAGCCGTTCGGAGGAAAACGATTCCGAAAAATTTTGGTATATTTTCACCGATCATGACCCCCAGACCCCGAAACCACCCTCCGTTCAAAATTGATATATATATATATATATATATATATAATATATCCATATATATATATATATATATATATATATATATATATATATATATATATATATATATATATGATCTTTGTCATACTGTAACTCTCGTATTTATGAACCGATTTGAATAAATTTTCGTGTGTACATAGTACATACCAATGTCTCGACTGAGTTCGTTGGCCAGCTTCATCTGCCATCTTGTTTCAAAATGGCGGCCATTTAATTTTTTTTTAATTAAAATTTAAAATGAGGCACAAAAAAATTAGACATTGAAAAAGATTTTTTTCTTATGTGTTTGGGCTTGATACAAAGATTCTGGAGCATTTTTAATTTCGTCTATATCTTAAAAAATGGCTGAGATATAGCACTTTGAATTTCTAGCATGGCTGACATTTTGAAACGATCTGATTTTTGTCACGCGATAATACACGTATTTATGAACCGATTTGGATGTGACAAGGAATGTGCATAGTACATAGCAATGTATCGACCGAGATCGTTGGCCAGCCTCATCCGCCATCTTGTTTAAAAATGGCAGCCATTTAAAAATTAAAAAAAAATTAAAATTTAAAAGTGAGGTATAAAATAATTAGAAATTGAAAAAGATTTTTTCCTTATGTGTTTGAGCTTGATACAGAGATTCCGGAACATTTTTTGTTTCGTCTATGTCTTAAAAAATGGCTGAGTTATAGCACTTGGAATTTCTAGCATGGCTGACATTTTGATATGATCAGATTTTTGTCACGCGATAACACGCGTATTTATGAACCGATTAGGATGTGACAAGGCATGTGCGTAGTACATAGCAATCTCTCGGCCGAGTTCGTTTGCTAACTTCACCCGCCATCTTATTTCAAAATGGCGGCCATTTAAAAATTTAAAAAAAAATTAATCTAAAATGAAGTACAAAAAAAATTAGAAATTGAAAAAGATTTTTTTCTTATGTGTTTCAGCTTGTTACAAAGATTCCGGAACAGTTTTTGTTTTGCCGTTATCTAAAAAAAAGCCGAGATATAGCAGTTTGAATTTCGAATGTGTGTGACATTTTAAAAAATCTGATTTTTTGCCTGCAACAGCACTCGCATATATCAACCGATTTAGATTTGAGTGAGCACGTGCACATGAATTACTAAGGTCTCGACCAAGTTCATTGCTGAGCTTTGTTGCACCCATTATGTTGTTTTAAAATGGCGGGCTATCACCAATAATTCGGGTTAATATAATTATTAATATAATTAGGGATATCACCGAATTTTGCGACAAATATAAATCACTTTAATAAAACCAGCTTTGATAACGCTGACTAATTTCGCGAAATTCTCATTCCTATTCAATATTGACAAAAATTAGTATTTAATCTTCCATAATCGGGTTCCACTAATTTGAGCTCCATGTGTTTGAATAATATAAGCTGCCTTTTAAAAAATAAGGAATATGAAAGCTACCTCTTCCTCCCGGCACGGAAGGACTTTTATAAGATGGTATATAACTGCTTATTGTACTGCTATTTACAAGCATCCCAGCTGCCAGTATTACACTGTAAAATCAACAGTTTACAGTGAATAAACTTTCACAAAAAGTGCATTTAAGCACTAATTATTTCTACTATTTACTAAAAAAAAATTTTGTTATGCAGTAAATATTAAAAATGATGGATGTTAGTTGCATATGGGATGCAATTGTGCGCGCATCACTCTGCACCATGTAGCACAACTTACCAAAGTCATCTGAAACAAACAAAATCAATTTTTTTGGAAAGTGCACTTAGTGGAGGACCATAAACATATTTTTAGTGAAATTGATCTCAAAAAAGTTGATTTGTTAATCCACTTAAATGATAGGGGAGGTAGGGGAGGTATGACACACTTTTTTTTACTAATTTTTTACAACCCTTAGAAAGCTATTTATAAAAAAAAAATCGTGTTTTCTTATAAAGTGACCTTTTATTCATTTATTAAAAATATTGTGAATTTAGAAAATAGTCATTCAAAAAATATATCTCAATTATTTTGAATGGTTACTACTGTATAAAATCTCCCCATTACTGGGGCGGATTGATACATTGTTATGTAAATTGAAAAAAAAAAGGGCAGACAATTCAATTTATGCGTTACACAATTTTTTATGATAAATCTTGAAATATTTAAGTAAAATTTGAAACGAAATGACATTGACATATTTTTGTTTCAGAAATGTTTTTTGCAAAAATGTTTAAACTATTGGTATTATTTAAACAATCCTACTAACACAGTTTTTAGAAAATAAATAATGAAAAAAAAAAACCCTAGCAATCTAGCTGCAAGGAAAAATGAAGTGAACATTGCTGATTTGCAAACAATTTAACATAAATTTAGAACATTTAAGATTCCTTTAACCCTTTCAGGAGCAAAGCATTTTCAGTGCTAAAGTGTTGAATAAATGAATGGCACCGGAATTTACCAACAAATTTAATTAGAAATAAGAAAAGGGATATATATTTACTTTCATACTAAATGGAAAATATTTTACCAAAGTGCTGGTGCCAGTGTGGCGTTTGGGAATTAAAACTAAGTGGTTTCATAAACATACCACCTCCCCTGAAATGGTTAAAAGAAAAACTAATCCCAACAAAAAGTTTTCGGTAAAAAAAAAAAAGCGCCAAGTTCTCCTAAATGTTTCGGCCAGAAAAAGTAGTGATATCTGAAGTTCGCACAAGTTAAAAGCCAAACATCCCAAATCTTTCATTGAAAATGGCTTCCTGCGACTTGGCCGTTAATGCCTTCTACAGCATTTCAAAATTAATGATGGGAAATTACGCATTTATGAATTATTTAAATATTAAAAGTAATATTAGAATGCAAAGAGGCAAATTCACATAAAGACATTATAAGTAAAAGATTTCCGATAACTACCATTCAGTTTCAACAAACATTAGTTTTGATTACAGATCATTTAGTCCACTTGTGATTTAATTGTCATTTTGTACGGTCTAAAGCTAAAGTTATTAACGTAAACCCAAGAAATAAAACAAAATTTACTTACTTCAAATCTCACAATATGTTACATGATATTTTATTGTATAATATTGAAATCTTGTGAATTGACTTAAGAGATTTTTTTCGTTTGAACATTTATTATTAGTTTGTTTGCATACATTAAGAGGTATTCGATTTATAAACTGTTAAAAGCTGATACTAATTATGTTTTAGCAATTAGGGATATTATCTCTTGAATAAAAGTATTTTGTTATTTTTAACTTCTAAGCATTTAAATAGACTGAAGTTGTTTAAATACTTTTTTCAAATGAGTATTTTATTTCTGTACTCTGTGCCACAAAATGCCTAAAATAATCAAAAAATGTAGTTGGCATGTAGCTCATTTGTACATATTTGAAAATTTGAAAACCTCTCTCGAAGGCATTAACGGCCAAGTCGCAGGAAGCCATTTTCAATGAAAGATTTGGGATGTTTGGCTTTTAACTTGTGCGAACTTCAGATATCACTACTTTTTCTGGCCGAAACATTTAGGAGAGCTTGGCGCTTTTTTTTTTTTACCGAAAACTTTTTGTTGGGATATCACTACTTTTTGTATGTTTTTACAAGTTTTTTATTCTAAACTATATTAATATGAAAAAACTTAAATTTCGGTACTTTTATGTTAGCCGGGACAAATCTCCTCATTAGCCTTTTGTTTTTTCGCCAATGGCAGTTTTCATCTTTCACATGTGTAAATTAGAAGCAATGCTTTGATTTTCAAATAAAATATTTTGGTTTATGTTATTATTTCTTATTTATTTATTTATTTATTTCTATGTTAAATATTCTATTAAATAAAATGAGGGAAATGCACTTATTTTAAATTAGATGACTGAAAAGTATATATCATTAAATGAAATGAATGCAATATGAACAATGGAGTTGGGATCAGTATTTGGCGATTTGCCACTTGCGCCCGGCTAACATAAAAATACCTAAATTTATTTTATTGAACTTTACAAATTTATACTTTATTTCTTTTTATATTAAAGTACTAGCCGCCTCTAGCAAGCAGTATTTACCGTATTAATTCAATGTTGAACGTTGCATCACGATACTGTTATTCATAATTTAATTTACTTGCCCATTCTTTCGCCAAGTCGGAAGCTTTTGATAGAGAAATCAAGAACTCTTTACGATCATGGAAGCACATCATATATTTTGTGTTGTTATGTATTTCATCTTTCGTGACAAATATCTCTTAAATCACTTATGCATGTTTCCTTAGCAGTTACGATTCGTTCTCTAATGCGGAAATTTTTAATCCTATTAAGTAATCTTTTCTAATTGGGTTCACTGCCAATTGTTTTATTTTAACTGATACGACTGGGTACAAGTGAAATGGTTCTTATGAAATCCTTTGACAATATCTGCATTTGCATTAAACCATATTGATGCTAATATATTTTTGTTTCACGTTAACCTTTTTAATAGACCCAATTACGGAAGAATAGAAGGTCTACCGGCTCACTGCCATGATCCATTTGAAAATCTATTATTCTTGTCATCTTATCGTGTTGAAGAATTATTCAATGTGTCATGGTTTTAAGATTTTAGCTAATTTTATTCGAAACCTGAAAACTGAAATGCGAGGAACCGGATTATTTAAGATTCATTCTAACGTACATATCGATTAACAGGTTACATATTATAGAATTATAATAATATAAGGAGAACTGGCAGTTTCAATGCTTTAATAGTTTCCGTAAATTCTCTTTATATAATACAGAAGTTTTAGCGGTGTAAAGATTAACAACATAGTCACAGTAAGCATAATAACAGTACAATATAATAACAATAGTAGAGGTTTTGGGCAGTGACGAAACTATTAGCACTTTGGAAATATTAGTACGTTACATCATTTAACTATTCAGATGATATGCGGAAAAATAAAAATAGATGGCTCGCATTAATAATTAACTTATTGAAAAATAGCCATTAGCGTCAAATATTCGCCAAGCTTGGCGACATTTAGCAAAGTTTCGCCAAATTTGGTAATATATCATGTCAATTCTCAAATTTGGCGACAAAAAATGTTTTGTTTATTCTGACGTCATAGTGATGCATATGTATTATGTATTACACACATACCTATAATATGTATGATGCAAATGTATTACGTATTATATGCATATGTATAATATGTATGATGTATATGCACAAGTTCATTAACATCACTAAAACGCACTTAGAGGAATACTGTTCCATAAATAGTAGGGATAATTGCCAGATTGATCAGAGTGCTATTGAGATTAGAATTCCGACATTTATAATAGATCGGGAGGCGTCTGCACACACCTCATCGAGTTTACAGCTGAAATTTTAGGATTAGTTAAAACTAGATTAGCATATTTAAATGCAACTAGTCTGTTAAGTCATATCTTGGTAGAAACCACCTGAAGACCTAATTTTAGTGGTTAACTGATAGGTTTACTATTGTATTTTCCTGCATCCAAAAGTTTGGAAACATGGAGGAATGGGTGCAATAAAACACAATGGAAAATCCACCAATTAACCCGTAAAATTGGGTCTGTAGGTGGTTTCCATAAAGATTTGACTTGGCAGACCAGTTACATTTCAATACGCTAATCGATATTCAACTAATCCTAAAATTTCAGCCGTCAACTCGATGAGGTGATGATCTGTGCAGACGCCTCCCAGTCTTTAATAAAATTTGATTTAAGGAAGTAAAAGATAGAAAGATGGACAGATAAACTAAAAAATTTGCCTTATTAAGATTTTTGTAAAAGCATATAAAAATTCATTCAGCTTGAAATCATGTAACACCTTTATAACACAGGCTAATTTTCTGTAATCGGGCTTTGGAGACCAACATATCTTATCTATAACTATAATCTTTCTTTTACAGATTTAAAAGTAACAATAAATTAACAGTAAGTAGGCTAATAGCACAATATAATAACATTAGCAGCGGACTTCGGACGCCGCATCTGTCGCACATCGTTAAAGACAGTTTATTAGTTACACATTTCATTTAATTAAAAGGAGATTTTTAATCATTCATATGGAATTAGGATATTTTTCCACTATAGGAACCTTGGCATTTTTTTTTAAATCTTGGCGCAATTCGGACTTCAGAAACTGAGATATGTTGCCAAATGATATAAACAACTATGAAAACAAACCTGATGAACTTTTATGTTATTTATATATGGATTTATATACATATAAACATTTTATTTATACATGTATAAAATATTATTTTTTTTATATACAAATTATTTATGTTAATATATAAAAATAAATAAACGGGTTCCTTACATTAAATAAATTGTATACATTTGGAAAAAATTTGCTTGTGTATATGACACAGTAAATAGGTTGCCAGAAAATACGTTGTTATCAAATTTCTTTTCTCGTCAAGGCTATTTTCTGTATTTCGCCAAGGCTACTATATCGGAAACGTACCGAATTGCTGTTATATTTTGTTAAATGTTTTATTGTTTTAATATGGTAAAGGTATCATAACCTATACTGATTAAAAATTTAAGGTATATTCATTTTTTCTATTTAATAAACATCTTTGGAAAAGCATATATATAAAATGTTATTCTGCTTGAAATCACGTGACTCCCTTCAAAACTCTGTAATCGAGTTTTGGCGACCAACATTGGCAAAATTGAATGTGTTAAGGAACTGTTTACGGCCAAATGAACACCCCCTGTTTGAAGGGTTTAGAGGCGGAAATTC
This sequence comes from Maratus speciosus, assembly GCA_963932465.1. Taxonomy (NCBI): domain Eukaryota; kingdom Metazoa; phylum Arthropoda; class Arachnida; order Araneae; family Salticidae; genus Maratus; species Maratus speciosus. The sequence goes on from OZ010788.1 coordinate 173,370,193, forward strand.
TGTGTTTTTAGATTTTTCTGGTTAATTTTGCTACAAACCCGACTTACTTGTGAAATTTCATGATTCTACGGCTTTTAGAAGACCTTAGTTATTTGATGATGCGAAGTGAGTCAGTGACAAAAAAGCGTTTTTTCGGAATTTAATATTTCGAAAACTACTAAATATAGAAACATGAAATCGTGGAACCTTAGTTCAGTTTGACCATACGAACATGTGTATAAAAGAAACTTTTCTATATCTCTCCCTAAAACGACGTTATGAGGGGGTGAAAAGTATGCCGAAATGGTTCAGGAAAAGGTAGTTTACGGCTTGTGCGAACTTGGCGGACGCACTGCCGTGCTCCCAGATAACTCTATCATTTTGATAAGTAAATTCGGGTAGATTTAATGTTTTTTCAATTTGCCTTTCGTAAATTATAAAAAGATTTTCCCTTTCAGGTCATTTAAACTTTTTCCCTTCTACATGACGAGCAAAGCGAACTAACCATCTACCATTGCACTGCTTTTCTATGTAACCTACATAATGTCTATGAATAATTTCTTTGTTCTTCCTTACCAGTTTCAGTAGCTCTTGCTGTAAAACAATAATGAATATTACAGTCCTATATTAGTTTGCAAACTTAAAAAAACTATTAAATTTCAAATATACAAGTGTACCATTTCTCCCCAGTACTAATGTATCATTTCTCCCTATTATACCTTATTGGATTTTCAATCACTTTGTTCAAATGCAGTTACAAAATGGTAATCTACTTTCTAGAAAAACTAATCCTAACAATGTGCTTTATAAATAAAAAAAAAATTACAAGATATTATCTTCGCAATATTAAGAGTTATGAAAGAAAATCAGTCAATTAAAAAATTTACATTGACATTCCAAAAACCTTCAAAATTAAAAGAAAATAAAAGTTGTCAGTTCTTCACTAATTAGTCCAGCTAATGGTGGCTTCGGCAAATAAAAGAAGACTTCACATGTGTTAGAATGGCTGTTAATGCCATTTGTTGAGAAAAATTGTCAATGTATCAACCCTTCCTGTGTATCAAACCTCCCCTACCTCCCCTAATTTAGACGACGCGCTGAGAAAAGTCGTTACATATTTAAAGTTTCACAAAATAAAAAAAGCATAAAAATTAGTTAATCATTATATTTCACAATTTACAGGTAATCCGCGATTATGCCTTCGAAGCAAACATTTCAGCGTGCATGCAGCTGTATGCTCGCAGGGTCCTACATACCTGTTTTTATGGTCCATGTTTGCTTTTAATTCACTTAAATTCCTAAATATTTCGGATTTCACTGAATTGTTCTAATTCTACACACTATAAAAATTCGAAAAATGTAGAAAGAAAAAAGAAAGAAATCTTTTTTTAGAGAACTAGGGGGCTCTGCCCCCTACGAGCTGCGCTCGTCAACCGGCGTTCAGACACCGCAGACTCTAAAAGTACGCTAATTTGATCGGCTTTAAAAAGATTTCGGAAGATTGAATTATAATTTAAAAAACAGTGGCGATCTCCCTATAAACGGATTTCTATTCATTTCTCTTTGAATGGGGAATTTAAGGCCAAATCCGCTGCGGTACTACTTGATTAACCCGTCGACCAATTTCGCCAAATTATATAAATCGCCAAAGCACTCGCCAATTATATAACTTGACATAATTTTTATTTTAAATAACGAAAGAACAAATAAATTAGTGCAACATTAATAAAAATACAAATAAAACGTCGAAATAAAAACATTTTGATGACGTAGACACGTGTAACTTGCTTAAAGTCAAGTTAATGAGACATTTACGATCAACCATTATTGGCATTTAATCTTATAGTTTGGCGAATGATAGATTTTTGGTCGACTGGATAACTAAGTAGTACCAAAAATACATATGTCAATCGCTGTTTTTGTCTTTGACGTAGACACGTGTAACAACATTTCAAAATAAGCTAATATAAAAGGAATTAAGTAAACAGAGTCTTTGTCTCCCGGTATTTTTTAACAAAGCGAAAAGAAAGTTCTATTAAAAAGACTTTTTAAATTAATCGTTTTTAATCTGACGTAATTTTGACCAAACTATTCTTTCTCTTTTTAATATTCACGTGAAAATGCTTCTGTTAGAAATGAAATATTATTTGCGCTTTCCTAACAAAAATAGTTGAAAAGTATACGCTCAAAATATCAAATAAATGTCTAGCGCAATTTCTGAATTTAAACCTTTTTGCAATATTATTTTGTATTCATTTTATGTAATAACTGTAATGTGACGTAAATATGACGTAATTTCTCCTATTTATGACTTCTAACGCATGTTAATAAATTTATTATTTTACAAATTCCTTTCTCTCTTAAAATTCACGTGTAATTATAGTTTCTATGACGTAATTTTTAATAAGTTCCTGCTTTTTGTACATAATTATTTAATTCTAATTCCAGATGTTTTTTTCTGTTTATAACAGTCACGTGTAAATAAATTTTTAATTTACAAGTATAAATATTTTTTTTTAAGCAAACATTATTGTTTCCACTGTTTATACAGTTGGCAACAGTTTAAATTAATATCACTTTCTAAAATCTCTCTATTCTAAAAAAAAGTAACTACCGCTGTCACCGCCGCCGCCGCCGCCGGTTTTGATTTTTTTGTGACCCGAGGCCTTTCTTCGTTAATATTAACAAAAATAACGCATACAAAAATATGAAAATCGGTGGTTTTATACAGAAATGTTTGATAAACACGCTGATGCAGACAGTTTTCAAATCGAAGTATTATTTTAAGAGTCATTTAATGCTAAAAATGGACAAAATCGTTCCACTAAAAAAGTTTTATAGCAGCAAAAACTATACATAGCAGTGTAATCATTTTTAGATCATTTTATGCGTTAGAATTTGCCGGAGTGCAGATTGCATTAATTTTTTTATTTTGACTCATTTTTTCAGGTTTTATTTCTATTTTAAATTCAAATTTTCAGCATTTCTAGAGATATTTTTTACAGATTTCACAAAATTGTACTAATTTAAACTGTTGCCAACTGTATAAAAAGCGCAAGCAATAATGTTTGCTTCAAATTAAAAATTTATTTACACGTGACTATTATAAACAGGAAAAAAACTTTCAAATTAGAATTAAATAATTACGTATAAAAAGCAGGAACTTATTAAAAATTACGTCATAAAAAGTATACACGTGAATTTTAAAAGAGAAAGGATATTGTGAAATAATAAATTCATTAACATGCGTTAGAAGTCTTAGGAGAAATTACGTCATATTTACGTCACATTATAGTTATTACATAAAATGAACACAAAATAATATTGCAAAAAAGTTTAAATTTAGAAATTGCGCTAGACATTTATTTGATATTTTGAGAATTAATTTAAAATGTCTCATTTAAAAGAACTTTCTTTTCGCCTTGTTAAAAAATACCAGGAGAAAGACTCTCTTTACTTAATTCCTTTTATATTAGCTTATTTTGAAATGTTGTTACACATGTATACGTCATCAAGTTATTTTTATTTCGACGTTTTATTTGTGTTTTTATTAATGTTGTACGAATTTATCTGTTCTTTCGTTATTTAAAATAAAAATTATATCAATTTGTATAATTTGGCGAGTGGTTTGGTGATTTATATAATTTGGCGAAATTGGTCGACAGGATAATCAAGTAGTACAGCAGCGGATTTGGCGTTAAAATTCCCCAATCAAAGAGAAATAAATAGAAATTCGTTTATAGGGAGTTCGCCACTGTTTTTTAAATTATAATTCAATCTTTCGAAATCTTTTTAAAGCCGATCAAATTAGCGTGCATTTAGAGTCTGCGGTGTCTGGATGGGGGTTGGCGAGCGTAGCTCGTAGGGGGCCGAGCCCCCTAGTCTGTAAAAAATATCTCTAGAAATGCTGAAAATTTGAATTTAAAATAGAAATAAAACCTCAAAAAATTAGTCAAAATAAAAAAATTAATGCAATCTGCACTCCGGCAAATTCTAACGCATAAAATGATCTAAAAATGATTAAATTCCTATGAACAATTTTTGCTCCTATAAAACTTTTTTAGTGGAACGATTTTGTCCAACTTTAGCATTAAATATCTCTTTAAGAGGTGCTAGTAATCATCAGATAGTCTTTCATCAACGAATGCATTGGCGGAAAGAAAACGCAAAGGTGTTGGCGCATTTGGAAACTTGGTCCATACAAACGTTAAAGCTCTCTTCGTGTTGCGGGTTATTGGGAGAAGAACGACACAAATAACATGCAAATGTGATATGGGAAGAAGAAGAACGCGTATGCACATTTCGCCTCGATTAATACATTAAACTGGCTGATCCGACAGCACAACTGTTAATAGCGGGATGAACACATCGGAAGATGATACCCCTCACTAATAGAAAAAAGGCTGATATGCATTTTATCTACCGAGCTGCAGAATGGAATGGCTCACAGGCTCAACGATTGTACGGTCAGCAGTTTCCCACCTTTCTTCTGTCTCTTAATCGTTCTTTGTGCGTTTTTGCCTCGTATAACAATATTACCTCGCCTTCTAGCACCTTTGCGTTTTAATTCTGATTGTATTCTTTGATGAAAGTTGTTTGTTTGGATGTGTACTACCACCTCTTAAAATTTTGCCTATCTTTTATAAAACACCCTGTATATTAGTTGACGCTACAGCAGTATAAAAAATGTGATTTACAAGATAGGGAATTATTGTTTAGAAACTGGAACGTAGACAAACGAATGAAACTCAACAGAGTGTCTATAATTAAAGCTAGCTACTATTAGAAACAAAAATCTGAAGGAATATCTTGTACAACCACACATTTGCTTGGATATTAGTGAAACTGACTACATGTCAGTGGCGCCAACTTATATGAGCCCGTGAGGCGCGAGTCCACCCAATAATTTGATGTCTCCGCTCAACCAATTTCAATTGATTTAATTCATAATTTATTTATTTAATCGCTGAAATAAAATTTTGTTTTATTGATGCTCTCAAAATAATTATATTTGAAAAATAGTAAGGACATTAATTAGACTTACAGGAATACTGAAAGCGCCTTCAGCGGACGTATATTGTATAATTAAATTTATCTGAGAAACAAATTTCCAGCATATTTTGCCATCTGTTTTAATGTCTGTTTTAATGGATTGATAAAGCAACTAGGCGACTAAACTGTATGTTTTTTTTAATATAGCAATTTTTATGTTTATAATTAAAATTAATGTATTTCTAAGGAAGAACACAAAAAAGAATAATTTATTAAAATAATTTATTAAATTATTATAATTTTATATTTTGCTTAGAAAAAAACATAATTTAACTTCGAATTATTTTTAGTCATTCGCTCCTCCTCCGCCTCTGTCTCCACAGACACGCACAAAAGGGGAAGAATTGTATGAGTTATTTTACTTAACATTTTTTGAGCCTACACAATATTTTCTTTTAATTTGGCGCTGCCGCTCCATGTTGTAGATCTCTAAATCCGTAAATCTATGGTATATGTTGTATTAAAAGCAAGTCTCCGTGTTTTGCGTAGAAGGCAGACAGAAGGGCATCCTAATTAAAGGAGACATCCCTTCACCACACGTGAAGCTTAACAACTCCAAATAATTCGTTTCGCGCACTAATAGGTCTTACTTGGGTGCGTCTTGCTACAGTAAACGTGTTTTAAGTGTAGATCTCCATAAAACTTCTAAATTATGATATATATTTGCGATCACAGAATGGAGGCAATTTACACAATCCACCCTATGTATTCTACATCTAGATTCTTAAAGGTTTTACGCATTCATGTGCACATTCGCAACTGCAAACAAAGGTAAATGCTATAGCTTAATGTAAAAAATTGCAAATCATTTTTAACCTCTCCTGTGACATGTAGTATTTTTGAGTTATGTCATATTTCTTGGGAGTTAGCGAAATGAAAGGAGCAATTTTCCGTCAACGAAACCTGTTTTACAGTCCATTTTATCATAATCATCCACGTTTTTATCTGCATATAGGGTGCGGCATGTATTTCAGAAAACACATTATAGGTGAAATACCACGCTGTACATCATAGTTGCAAAACCTTTTCCGTACTTCTCCTACATTTCATGTAAACACGTCAGAACCTAGACAAACTGAGGAAAGGAATAGACGTGCTGCCATTGTCTTATTGGCTGAAGAAGACTCTTATTTAGAGATTGCCGCATTTTTTAAACTCCCCCTGCAATTTGTCTTTAAAGTGATGAGCTAACTGAATGCCGTCAAGTTTGATGTAGCAACCGTTTCATATAGGAAACGACATTGTTAACTATATGACATTATCAAGACGCCGGAATTCGTCAATCTTGTCGATGAAAATGTTAGGAAATGGATGAAAGAACTCGCTAGAGAGCTTCAGGTTGATGAGACCGCTATCCGATGTGTTCTCCGATGTGTCCATCAGGACCTCTTTAATAGGTAGAGCGTGATACAGAGAGGACAATTCTTGCCCGAGAGAATCAGTGATAACCTCCTGACCAGAGCTAAGCTCCTCCTTGGCAAACTGAAGCATTAAGAGCAGCCGGAAATGCTGTTTCCCTCCGATGAAAAAAGTTTTGTCCAGGTCCAGAAAGGAGCCGGAAAAAGATTCGTGGCTGTGTAAAATACCCAAAGAGGTTTCAACAGTTATGCACAGAAAATTTCCATCCTCAATAGGGATTCTGGGGGTTGTGAGTACCAAAGACCACCTGATGCCTCTACATTTATTTACTCAAGGTGCCAGCGTAAACACAGTTGGTTAATACAGAAGTTTTAAACCTCCGGATTACTTCTGTAGTACGAGGGAGGACGTCCTTTTTTCAACGATACTCTGTACAACCCCATACAGCACATAATTTATGGGCAAAAAATTTTATGACCATGTCATTCTCAACTTGTTGGTCCCCAAGTTCCCCAGATGTTAACCCGATGCGTTATTATGTGTGGGGCCTAGTGGAGAGTAACTCCGATAGTCATGCACAGAACATTGTTGCTGCCGTTGTGTATTTAATGACAAATGTTCCCAGCTCGTATCTGATTATTGCCTACAGTCAGTTTCCACAGTGCGTCGAGGCGGGTATTGCGGCTGGCGGTGGTTTCATTTAATTATGTCATCCATGTGTATGTGTTCACCTGTATGGAACATGAGAATGTAAAAAATGCTCTATCTCTAGTGTCTGTTCGTGTTTGAAAGCAGGCATTATTTTATTCTTCGATAGCTGCCGCACCCTGTAGAACGTAATATTTGAAGCAATCGCTTTTCAGTAAGAAAGAGTAATATTTGAAGGGGCTGGAATGATTGTTTGGACCACGATGTATGCATACTATAAAAGGTAAACGTGCCGTTGCGTAACGCTTACGTCATTTTGACAGTGGAAACACCAAACAATTAAATTTAATTTTTGCTCATGCAAATTTTTAAACTTCTAAACATCGCACATTTTAAATATGTACACTGTCGAATAGGGAAAAAATGTACTTTCAAATGAAATTTGTTTGAAAAATGTATTGCTATTTACTAAATTTTATTGTTTTTAAAATAATTTTTGAGGCTTCATTTATTTTTTAAATCTGTCTATCGTATGCAGACGCTTACGTAAGATAAATTCGTTTGTACTTAAACTAATATAAATAGCTCAGTTTTTGTTTCCAGCTAATATGGCACAATGAAATTAAAGCATTCAGCAATCAATGAATAAAACAATAAAATATAAATAAAATACAAATTTAAGACATTTGATCAAACTATGCACTAAAATGATCTGAATAAAAAAAGGCTGATTTTCAGTTGCGATCTTTGACGATTTCTTTTACTGATAACTCCAGCTAATATGACACAATGAAATTAAAGCATTCAGCAATCAATGAATAAAACAGTAAAATACAAATGAAATACAAATTTAAGACATTTGATCAAACTATGCACTAAAATGATCTGAATAAAAAAAGGCTGATTTTCAATTGCGATCTTTGACGATTTCTTTTACTGATAACTCCAGCTAATATGACACAATGAAATTAAAGCATTCAGAAATCAATGAATAAAACAGTAAAATACAAATAAAATACAAATTTAAGACATTTGATGAAACTATGCACTAAAATGATCTTAATAAAAAAAGGCTGATTTTCAGTTGCGATCTTTGACGATTTCTTTTACTGATAACTCCAGCTAATATGACACAATGAAATTAAAGCATTCAGCAATCAATGAATAAAACAGTAAAATACAAATGAAATACAAATTTAAGACATTTGATCAAACTATGCACTAAAATGATCTGAATAAAAAAAGGCTGATTTTCAATTGCGATCTTTGACGATTTCTTTTACTGATAACTCCAGCTAATATGACACAATGAAATTAAAGCATTCAGAAATCAATGAATAAAACAGTAAAATACAAATAAAATACAAATTTAAGACATTTGATGAAACTATGCACTAAAATGATCTTAATAAAAAAAGGCTGATTTTCAGTTGCGATCTTTGACGATTTCTTTTACTGATAACTCCAGCTAATATGACACAATGAAATTAAAGCATTCAGCAATCAATGAATAAAACAGTAAAATACAAATAAAATACAAATTTAAGACATTTGATCAAACTATGCATGAAAATGATCTGAATAAAAAAAGGCTGATTTTCAGTTGCGATCTTTGACGATTTCTTTTACTGATAACTCCAGCTAATAGCATTCAGCAATCAATGAATAAAACAGTAAAATACAAATAAAATACAAATTTAAGACATTTGATCAAACTATGCACTAAAATGATCTGAATAAAAAAAGGCTGATTTTCAGTTGCGATCTTTGACGATTTCTTTTACTGATAACTCCAGCTAATATGACACAATGAAATTAAAGCATTCAGCAATCAATGAATAAAACAGTAAAATACAAATAAAATACAAATTTAAGACATTTGATCAAACTATGCATTAAAATGATCTGAATAAAAAAAGGCTGATTTTCAGTTGCGATCTTTGACGATTTCTTTCACTGATAACTCCTGGCGGAAGGCCGTTACAAAACTATCGCTTTTAATAAATTTCAAAACTTTATTTAAACTAATTACTATTTCTCATATGAATATGATTTTTCGTATTGTTAGTACGTATTCTAAAAAAAATATTAAATTTAAAAAATCTAATATAGTTATCAATTAAATAAATGCGTTTTTATCTATATTTTGTAACCCGGAAAACCCGTCTATATCCCCTTTTTTTGATTAAAGACTAATATTTGCATCATGAGAAATCAATCTTTGACGGATCCTTGATATGAGGGTGAATTGAAATTCATAAAAGTTTTGTATTCAGATTAATTCATTTTAATGAGCAATAATTTCTGGCTGCATTGTGCTCATGAATTGGTCGATGACTTCTTTAGCAACAAAGGAATCATACATTGGCCATCTTGTTCTCCGAACATAAGCCTAAATAGCACATGTTTGAGAGTAGATGAGTTGCTGCCCGTCTTTTGCCTCTCACAAACGGTTCTACAGATGAAAATATCTCTTGTGTTAGAGTGGAGAATAATTTTCTACTCTGCAGTCCTCCAACGATAACTTGATAAGACTCCATACCTCACATGTATTATCTTTCCGTGAAGAGAACAAAGAACACATTTTTTTTTTTTTTTTTTTTTTTTTTTTTTAACAAATTGCGTATTATTTTTCCTTTTGGACTAAAAACCTCAATAAAATCCATTTTTTCTGTCATTTCATGTGTAACCTTGTTTCTTATAGTGCAACATACCTTTCGGTAATATATCAGCCATCAAAATTCTTATTTTATCTGCGATATCTTTCAAAAACATCAATATCTTTTAATCTTTTTAGAGAAATGTACGTATGGTAATTCAGTTCATTAAACTTTTATGTGCCGTTGATTGCGGCTACTCTGGTCCTTGCGGGGTTACTTTGGTCCATCACATAAAAAAAGTGTTTACTTTTGTATTGAACAAACAATACAAGATAATTTGGAGTTTTTTGCCTTGAAAAATAGCTTATACCCTACTATAGTATATTTAAATAGTTTTGGGGTAATTTTAATTCTTGTTAGTGGCAATAATGGACGTGTTTGTAAGCAACTGTTTTCGTGTGTAGATTTTAACTTTCCAAACTTTCTACAGTAAAACAATCAGGATAAAACCTACAAATAAGGTAAGTGTCAAAATATCACCTTTAGTAGCTTGTAGCCATGTGTGATCACAGTCTTCCCTTTAACTTTTTATTTTGACAGGAAATGTTTACGTTTTCATAAAGCTAACATGAAAACTAGTTTTTCGGGGCAACTTTGTGCCAGACCTGGTTTGGTCCGAAGTAGCCCCAGTTACTTATAAATGACTTTTATACAATCAAATCTCTTTAAAAAGGTTTTAAGTAACATTTTTTTTTTCAAATGTTACTGCAACAAAATGTTACAATAATTGTTTTTGTTTCAGTTGCTGAGGATAACATGAAGAAAACTGTTTCTCGTGTTTTTAATATTTGCAATTGGTTTATTATGTTTAAATGTTAAAAAAAAACCGTTTGTTTATCGCGTTTGCAGTGTTAATTTGTTAGCAGATCTTATTGCAAGATTGGGTTTCAACAGTGCAACATATGAAATGTATTCAATTTATGTGAAACTAAGTGAATGGACCAAAGAGGGGCTACTTTGTTGTAAAACTTTGAAGACAGTTAAAAAATAAAAATAAATAAAAATTCTTCTCTTTAAAACTATACAGTTTGCTTCATTGTCTCATGTTAATTGTTTGCAACTCAATTTCGACGTTGAAAAATCATATATAATATTTTTAATAATGGAAATGTAAGTGGAACGTGGAAAAAGTGGACCAAATAAGTAGCGGTTAACGGTGGTGATGTTTTCATTTGTTCAAGGTGTTTTCTATTTAATTTATCCCAATTACATTTAATTGTAAAAATGACAGGTCATTCTAATTAAAAAGGTAAGGTTGCATTTAATTGTTATAGGCATCTTAAAAATGATAGTTCAAGAAATTTAATATATATACATATATATATATCCTCCTGAGAACTGGCATCCATTAAATTTAGCAGATGTATTTTCAAAAAATACATCTGCTGCAAGTAATTTTCCGTGTAAATGCAATGAACCCAATCTAAAAAAATATATAAACAATGATCATGGACATATAATCACTGGAAATCTTAATATTGTTAATGATTTTAAATTGAAAAAACTAATGGGTTATGGAACTAAATATAGACTTCCATCTAAATTTAATGTAAAATCTATTATAAAGCAGTTTACATATGATATAGATGTTTTTATATGTAAAATTTCAATCTCTTATAATAAACCTATTGAATATTTTAATCAATGGAAATTATTAGTGACTGAAAGATTAACTATGACTTTAAAATATAATATTTCTGATTTAGTTACTATTAACACAAAGCATTTTTTCCAACAAATTAATAAATTACAAAAATGCTATGTTATTACATATGTAGACAAATCTCCTAATAATTATGCAATCATATGTAAATCTTATTATCACCAACTTCTTACTAACTCTATTTCTTCTAATAAATCTTTTAAAAAAACTAATGAAAATGTAATTGTAAATAATCGTAAAATTCAAAGTTATTATAAACTATTAAATATTCTCTCTACTAACTTTAATTATCCTTATTTAGTGCTTATTCCCAAATTTCATAAAACTCCTACTAAATTTAGGACTGTAACTATTGGATGTAATACATATAATAATAAAGCCAATAAACTTCTATTAAAAATTCTTAATCAAATATATATACTGACTACAAACAATGATAATACACATTGTATAAAAGCAGCTATCAACTGGTCAATATTATGAAAAATCTTAATTGTGTATATAATATAACGACATATGACTTCAAAGATCTTTTTAATAATATAGATTTATTAGATTTACATAATATTATAAATGCATTATTTAAACAGTATCATCAACAACTTGATTTACCATCTAATATAGATATAGATTATTTTAAATCTTTAACTAACTTCATTATCTGTAATAATTATATCTTGCAAGATAACACATTATATTTACAACATATAGGTATACCACAAGGAGGATGTACATCCAGTTTATTATCAGACTTATATGTATATCACTATGAACGTACTTTACTAATAATAATCTACATTTATATCGTTATATTGATGACATAATTTTAACTGCCACTGATCAAACTAAAATTTCTCAATTTCCAGTAGATTATCCCACTAATTTGGAATTAACGGAAAACATCTTATCTAATAATACAATCAACTTCTTAGGTCTTAAAATTACAATAAAAGACAACAAAACAATAATAGATCTATATGATAAACGTAAAGAATTTAAATTCAAAGTTAATACATTTACAAATTTTAAATCTTGTCTTCATAATTCTGTATATCGAAATATAATACTTAACCATTTATATAGAATAAAATGTTTATGTTCTTCTCATCTAATTAATAATAATATTAAAAAACTAATTTATGATGCATTAAATCAAGGTTTTTCAAAGAAATTCATATATTCATTAATATACAATTAGTACTTACATGATCTTTTTAAAAAATAATAAATTAACACATGCGCAAACAAAATTACAAAAAAACTTATAAAATAAGAAAATATTTATAAAAAAAATAAAAAATTGTAAAATAATAAAAAAAATTATCATAGGACGGATGGGTGGGTAGATGTTAGAGTACGGAGGAGGGTGGTGTTGTCTGGATAATACGCAATGGTTAATTTATTTAGTTTTAAAAAATGGTGGGGCATTTTAATAACTACATTGCTAATACTCTTTTTATATGGAGGTGATTCGATTCTTTATATATGGTGACGTTAAATTTTTATTTCAATTCATATTTAATTTATTAAGCTTAATTAATATTTAATCAAGTTAAAAATTAACTTGTTTTTAATTTTTAGTCTTCTCGGGACAATATCATATTAATTTCTAATTGTATACCATCTTTATGATGAATAATGTGCATAATAAGTTTATTTGATATAACTAATGATATTACAGATTGTATTAAAATTGGGTTATTAGTATTTTATTATTCCTCTATACTTTTTAATAATGTTTAATTTTGAACTTGGAATTAAATGATTAATTAATTGTTTTTTGTGAATGTCAATCTCCTATTCATATTGTGTAGTTTTTTTGGTTTGTCCGTTTGTTTTTATAGTTAATATGAAAATAAACCACACAATTTATTTGTTATCATTAGGCAATTGGGAAATGAAGATTCTGACAAAATTATATCAACATCCATTTATTTATTTATTTATTTTAATTTATTTTTTCCCCCGGTTCATTTTATTAATTATTTTTTTATATATTTATAAGTATTTCTTATAGCTTATTTTTATTATATAATTTTTTTTTAAATAAATTATTTAGTTTTATAACATATTGCTATATTATATTATTGTTTTGAAACTATTTAAATTTTCCGTATAGATTTATTGGGTAAGGTAGTAAAATATATTGTAATAATTCTATTAAAATTTGTACTTATTTAATATTTATATGAATAATGAAATATAATATGGTATTTTTATATTGGGAATTGTTGGGATATAGCAGTTGGTATATTATGGATGAATTAACTTATAGCATAATCTTTATGACATTGTTCATTTAGTTTCAAGTTTATATCAAAGATGGCAGCACTAAAATTTAAATTGGATTCTGTCAGTAGCTTCGAATAGAGTCATAATATCAATTTCTAACACAAGGTGGAGCTTAATTTTGGATATTTGCGATTTTGTAAACTTATCGTTTTGGAATTTTACTTTAGTTTAGAAATTTAATACAAATTAAAAACTGTTAAGATTTTATTTACTCGTTATGTAATTATTTTCTATTTATATTATTTAAATTGAATTTATCATGGTATTTCAAAATTGATTAACTGTATACATTAGGTTTTAAAATCTGTGTTAACTTAACTGTAAAAATAACCTTAAATTTATCGTGCCTATGGATACCATGTGCTGATGTGTATCTGGATAGAATAACTGGGGTTTTATTAGGTATTTTGTGTAATATTACTGTTTTTACTGCTATAAATTAATTATTTAAAAGGTTGTATTGCTTTCTCCATTTCATAGCATTTAATTTTATTCTGTATTCAGATTGAAACTATTCTACTGTTTATATTAGTCGTTAGAGTACAGGGGAAAAAATTTCAGCTTTTAGCTTTTTTTCTCACAGAAAACGACTAATTTTGCTTATATAATTGAATTCTGTACTCTTGAAAACGTAATTCAATATATAAGCTTTTCAATTATCTTTCTCGAAATCCATATTCTTCTCTTTTCCTTCATTAATAATTCTTATTATGTATTACAAGGGACTTTATTTTATACTTCGCAGCTTGTTTATTATGTTTTTGGTATCCATTCAGTGTGTTTGGGGACACTGTATTGTTGTAAATTCATTCATGCTATCACAATTATGATGATGGTTGGTAAAGTTTAATTAATGGTTATAAACATATATATATATAGACACATATTTATCGCCTGCACATTCTCACACCATTCTAACCTATAATTAAAATTTTAATCATTTTTATAGATTTCAGTTACAGAATTTTAGTTACAGAATTTTAGTTACAGCTAGTAAATATTTCTTAATTTATTAAAGTAGAAGTCGAAACTGAAATCGAATGCGTTATTCCATGTATTCTTTTCTGTTCATACATACTGCAATCATTGAAATATTTCTAAAATCCTAAAGATACATCCTACAAAACACTTATGCGATCATCCGTATAATTTTGTTTTTCATTTCGTCAAGCAAACATGACAAAAACAAACTTAATTTTTTTTACATAACATCTTTCTATGCACATAAAAATACACATAAAAATGCACATAAATTATGTATTAAACATACATAAGAAACACAAAATGCAAATACATTGCTTACAGGTGTCAAGTATGATAAAATCCTTTAAAAAACATTAAAGTCATTTAAAATTCATAACGTTTTCGACCGACACTTACTCAGTCATCCTCAGTGAAAAACTAACAGCTGTTCTATCTCCGCGTCTCTAGCCTTGTCCGGAACAGACCATTTCATTTCAAGGGTGGATTGGAAAATAAGGGGGGGGGGGAGAACAGAAATGCTATTCTTTTATCGAAAAGTGCAGGTTTATTAACTATTTATTAATTCTTTCCAGACTGCGTGGATATCATACGATAATATATCGTTACAAACTATTTCTTTATTAGATATTATTTCCAGAGATTTTCTTATGATAGCTTCTTGGTGGTTACTTGTATGGAAAATAATTTTGGCTCTATTGAAATCTACTTTTATAGGTTGAATTCGTGCTAATCTTGATAATGCAGTGTGGGGTCTATTCAATCTCAGATCTGCTTCATGTTCCTTAATTCTGTCACGAAATTTTCGCAGTGTCATACCTATGTACATAAAATCTCTATTTTCTTTCTTGAAGGGTATAATATATACTCCTGATCTATTGATGGCTTGGATAGGGCCAATTTTCGCATTTAACAAATCCTTTAATTTCGGGGGAGGGACTGCGATTAATGTAATACCAAACTTGAGGAGGGAA
The DNA here is from genome assembly GCA_963932465.1 of Maratus speciosus. Taxonomy (NCBI): domain Eukaryota; kingdom Metazoa; phylum Arthropoda; class Arachnida; order Araneae; family Salticidae; genus Maratus; species Maratus speciosus. Next base: position 173,385,801 of record OZ010788.1, read on the forward strand.
GCCTCATAGGTGTGACACTGGTAAAATTTCGTGACAGAATTAAGGAACATGAAGCAGATCTGAGATTGAATAGACCCCACACTGCGTTATCAAGATTAGCTCGAATTCAACCTATAAAAGTAGATTTCAATAGAGCCAAAATTATTTTCCATACAAGTAACCACCAAGAAGCTATCATAAGAGAATCTCTGGAAGTAATATCTAATAAAGAAATAGTTTGTAACGATATTTTATCATATGATATCCACGCAGTCTGGAAAGAATTAATAAATAGTTAATAAACCTGTACTTTTCGATAAAAGAATAGCATTTCTGTTCTCCCACCCCCCCTTATTTTCCAATCCACCCTTGAAATGAAACGGTCTGTTCCGGACAAGGCTAGAGACGCGGAGATAGAACAGCTGTTAGTTTTTCACTGAGGATGACCGAGTAAGTGTCGGTCGAAAACGTTATGAATTTTAAATGACTTTAATGCTTTTTAATGGATTTTATCATACTTGATACCTGTAAGCAATGTATTTCCATTTTGTGTATCTTATATATGTTTATTAAAAATTAAGGTGAATTGTGCACTAAAATTTCAACTTTCTATTGAAATTATGTATTGACAAAGATTGGATTTTTCTTTGAAGAATTTCCTCATTGTAAACTTAAGCCTACAGTATTTTTTTCTTACAAGTAAATTTAAATTCACTTGTTTGGTTTTTTAAAAGGATAACGGAAAAAAAAGAAACGCAATGATAATAACCATCATATTTTTCATTTAAAATGAAATTTCATATCTTTAGAACAATATAAAAACCTTTTATATCAGAGCTAGATTTTTTTTTTATCACAACACTTTATAAAAAGCTAGTGAAAGAAAGTTTTACAAAAATGAAAAATAATAATTTCTTACCTGTTTGTAAAACCTAAAAAAGCGTTGTGAAAATATTAAACGGGAAAGGCAACTACATTTTTTATCTATATTTTGGTGATATTATATGCAATAATAAGAATATTTTGTTTAAAGTTTCAAAGTAAACTATTGTATACATCAACTATTTAAATTCTTTTTGAAAATATTACTTGCATTTTCAAAGAATTTATGTGATCTAAAACAATAGCTATTTTCTCTTCTAATATTATTCATACTTAATTTTATTAATTTTAAAAGAGATATTCTAGATTTAAATAAGAAGCATTGTGGGTTTCCAGACAATTACCTCCCCAGAGTTCTAAATAGTACTTGAAAACAAGAAATAAGAAAAAACAAAATCACGTAAACGCTATTTGCAATTTCCTCGATAGCACTTTTTACTAAAAAAAATACCGTTTTAAACTCCTTTTATTATTTCATGTTTGCAGAAAAAATTGTTGTATTCACGCAAAGTTATACTGTAAAAGTACTGGCCACCACATATTCAATAGATTTTATAGTTATTTCCTTTCATTTTGTTTCTTACATTAAATTTAAATAAGGAAGAACTTTTAAAATTTTTAACATAAACGCTTTGTTATAAATTTTTGTAAAAACATAAAAAATAACAGAGATTATCGGTTATTTACACCAGTTCTCGATTAAACTGATTCTATCAAAAAATTTTCGATAATTAGTTCCCAATTATTATATAAATTATCGGAAGAAGTTAGTGCTTGCACGGAAAATTTCCTACAGAGGAAGATCTAAAATTATAAATCCTATTTGTTTCAATTTACAGTTGTATTAACAGAAGATTTCGATTGATTGAGAGTATTTGTAATAATAAATTTCTAGCTTAATTTTCGAAAAGTGCTCCCTTATATTTTCCGGAACCAGGACCAAACACCTTATGACAATGCGTTATAATTTATTTACAATTTCAACGTAGTCGCCATTTCTTTCATACAAAAATTACAAAGCCTTGAGTATTTTTATGGATGCACATTTGCTCAGTCGAGAGTATTTACATAGATATAAATTTACAGAATGTATTATAATTTTTGTTTATTTATTAACACTTTCAAAATATCTGAAAAGTGTGAAAGATATCAGTTTGTCTGGCCGTCTGTCTTTCTCGCCGATTATCTGACCCTGTTCTAACGTTTGTAAATATACTTGGATTGCTTTGCAACTGATATAGGTTACTGAAGTTTAGAAAAGTTGTTAAAAATAAGTGTACCTATTTTTATATCTTTTTATCAATATATCCACACCTATCTTTATCTGTCTACCTTTATATATTTTTATGTGTATCCTTCTATCTATATCTCTATCTATATCTTACTCTATCTCTCTATCTATATCTCTGTCTCTATACGTATATTTCCGTCTTTATATATCTATTATATATATACAGGGTGGTCATATAAAAACTACCCCAATATATGAACCCCTAGCGGACTAACCGCTTAACCAATCGAAAAGAAATTTTAGATATACCTATTTGAAGATATGCGCTCGAGAACGTGATGATTTAAAATAATAGAGCTCTCACGGTTATGGTTACAGTGGAAAAAAATTCGAAAATTTCGAATGGCATCACCCATTTTTTCATGGAAAATTTCATCAGCGCATTGAAAAACCGTAAATGGCGTTGGAATGATACACGTAGGATGAAAATTAGCGGCGTAAAACACTTGCAAAAAAGTTGAGGAACATTGCGAGGAAGGAAGAAGTGGCTACAAAACATGTTTTTCAGTAGCCGATTTTTTTTTTTTCGCTTGTTAACTGAGTAATGATGTAAGATTTGTTTTAAAATGTATTTTTGAGTTGTGTTTGTGTACACATAGTGAAAATAAAAATGTAATTATTTGTTTTAGAGTGCTGAATACTATGTTACATAGGAACTGGATATGATTGAGCGCCACGATATTACACCGGCAATTTTAGTCATACGTGTATCATTCCAAGGCCATTTATGGTTTTTCGATGCGCTGATAAATTTGCGCAGGAAAAAAGATGATTCAAAAATTTCATTTTATTCTAAATTACTCTTCTATATTCACTAATTCCATATTCATAATAGTCTCTATCGTTAACCCTGTTAAAGTCCCTTTAATGTAATGTCTCCCTTGTCTAAAATACTTAAATATTACGCTTTTACTATTCTCGAATTTAATGTTTCATTTCCGAATTTTTTCTTATTTCGAATGTTCTTTTTGGTAACCATTTTATTTTATTCCGAGAATTTCATTTCACGGTGTTGCGTGGATTTCATTTCCCGCCCTCCGTTCCTTTTTACTTTTTAATTCATCCGCGCTTCTGCCAGTACATATCGTAGAATGGCGTGATATCCTTACTTCTTAATTGGTTCAGAGTGAGAGTCACGTCACAGCTTGTATCACTACGCTCAGTAAAAAAACGCGACTGTCCCCATTTCTCAGACAGAATTTTGTCGTAGTTTGAATTTTCAACCATACCTGGTCGTAAACTCTTTAAGTTGATTCTTGTCTTGTTCACTTACGTTGGAGAGATATTTCATTGGATTACATTCTGTTGCTTAACCGATTAATCATGATGACTGCAAAAACCATTACTGCCATGCTTCAGTTGCTCATGCTTCATGCTACTGCTCATTGAATTGCATTTTTTAAAAAAAATCCTTGAATTTTCATTCCCACTCTCTTAGATGAATGCAACCAACATTCCCAATCAAATAAGCATAAAAGAGACAATTGTTGGACAGTATACATACAAGCCTAATAAGGATCTATTTTTGTGAAATTGTAATAGAATATGAAGTTTCACTAAATTCCGTGCATTAAAATTTGAGATATAGCTATCTCAAAAATCGTAAAAAGAGACATTTGTTGGGCAGTATACATACAAGCCTAATAAGGATCTATTTTTGTGAAATTGTAATAGAATATGAAGTTTCACTAAATTCCGTGCATTAAAATTTGAGATATAGCTATCTCAAAAATCGTAAAAAAAAAGCAGCATAGCAACGCCATCTGTCATATGATTCACACGAAAACCTAATCAGCACTAACTTATGTCAAGGTCTTACAGAATATGAAGTTTGATAAAATTCCGTGCATTATGCTTGCGATAGGACTATCGCTAAAATGGTAAAAAACGCAGCATAGTAGCGCCAATTCTTGAGCACAACCTTTCAAAATTTCTTAACAAGTGTGCCCGATTCATATCAAAACCTAATCAGCAACAACTTATGTCAACGTCTAACTAAATCTGAAGTTTGATAAAAATCCGTGCATTAGTTCTTGAGATAGGGCTGTTCTAAAATCGTGTAAAATATAGCATAGCAGCGCCATATATTGTGAGATTTACACCAGAAACCTAATCAGCAACAACGTATGTCAACGTCTAACTGAATCTAATATTTTATTAAAATCCGTGCATTAGTTCTTGAGATAGAGTTACATCAGAAATAGTGCAAAATGCAGCATAGTGGCTCCACCTCTTGGACTATTTTCACTAAAAGCTAATCAGCACCAACGTATATCACGGCCTACCTGAATCTAAGGTTTTATTAAATTCCGTGCGTTAGTTCATGAGACAGAGCGCCCTCAAAATTTTTGTCACATGATCACATCAGACTAACAAACGATTTTTTTTTCTTCTAAAAACAGCCAAATCCTGTTCAGGATCTTCTAAAACGTATACGTCCGTCAATTTAATCCGCAAATTTCAGTCATATTTTATTTAAAAAAGGGCTTCATTACAGCAAAATAAATCAAATGGCACAATCATTTTGAAGCGACTTATTGTAAAAATAATAAATTAAATTACGTTGCAAATTTTCAAAAGGAAAATGAACTCACAGAACCAATGATATTTCTTCTACCGCATACTGATTTCGGTTATTCTAAATATGGCACGTTTTAACGGCCCTATCCGGATTCGAACGACATAGGTAAGGGGTTCAGCATGTTATTAAAAAAACTCTTTGATTTATTAAAAACTTAACTAAATATTTATTAACTTAAATGCTTAATTTTACAGTTTTCTGTCAACTTTATTTTATTTTTATAATACTCATTCGTTTTTCCGATTATTTTCAGTTGGAAGAATTGATGACTTTTTAAATGAGAATTTGCTTAAACACCACGCCTTCTTTAAAAACCTATTATTAGAAAAATTTCTTGTTTGTTTAAAATTTACGTAAATTAAACGCTTTATTTTATAGCCTTTCCGGCAATCTTCTTTTCTTATAATATTCTTTCTTTCTTTCTATTATTTTCATTCAAAAGAAAGTGTGACATTTCGCATTTTTCAGAAGAATTATTCTCTTTTTTCATTTCATTTTAAATAAAAAAAATATAATATTTTCTGTCCTTTAGCTGTAATTGTGAAAAAAAATCATATTTAATATTTCATATTTTTTCATAAGTTTCCTATTTCTCACAGGAAAACGCAAACTTATTCAAAGCAATCTCTTGGGTCTAAAGGCATTTTCACAAACCTGACAGCTTTTGAAAATTTTACAAAGCGCTCAGTTGATTAAAAAAGAAAATTTTACATTTGTCAAGCTGTGAAGCTGTGAAGCTGTCTAAAAGAAGATGTTCAGCATACTAAATATTTTCTAGCGTTTTAAATGCGTTGAGATCTCAGATGTTTTTACTAACATGCCACATAGAATTTTACAACAGTACTTCAATAATATATATCGTTCATTTACGTCATATAGTCTTGGTTCCATAATATTTGAGATAATTTTCTTTCTTTCAATTAATTTTGTGTAAGTATAAGATATTGTATACCATATATTTCGTATTAATTAATAAGAATATCCGAATTTCCTAATATGTATTTATTGAATAGTAATTCGTGCAAGATAAATCGAAAGTATTTTACGCATACATTTACCTGTTTTTCTATTTATACTGCACCAATGATGCAATATATAAAAAATATTTGCTTGTCGCACTACTATTAAACCATGTGACGTGAGGTTAAAAGTCTCCGGAATAAAAACCGTTTTAAATGTACCATTTTATTATATTACGTAATTTTCCTTTTTAAATATATGTCACATGTAATAATTTATTTATTTTAATTTTTTTTTCTGTTTTAAGATTTACGGGTACATATATTATTTAACTTAAATGTATTTAGAAATATTATTCGAGATTTTTAAGTATGACCTAATATTCACCATTAAAATTTTTTCACGTGTAACAATTTAATTATTTTATGCACTTTAATCTTACGATATTTAATGTTTGAGCCGTTTACAAATGACGAAATTCGTATAAATGACGACATGTTTTCTGAATGAAAACTTTTAAAACCCTGAATATGAGTGAAATAATATTTTTCTGAACATTTGTAAATTACTAGGCGGCACAGCCCCCTGAGAGCTACGCCCGCTAACCTCCGTTCAGGCTTCGCAGCCTCTGAAAATATACTAATGTGCCCTGTTTAAAAAAATATTACCAGGTTACCGAAGATTGAATGATATTATTAGTATAACAGCGGCTATCTTCTGGAATTGCGTTTTCATGTTTTTTCTTTGGAATGGGCATTTTTCGGTTACCAACGGACTCATCCGTCTCTGTTGTAATAAATGTCGTCTGTCTTCGGGATTGATAAGTAAGATAAATTAAACATTTGAAAAGAAGCTTGTTTAAAATGAGTAGGTTAAAAATGCCGCTATCTTTCTGAGTTTTATAACAACGGTATGGACAATATTCTTCCTTTAAGTTTGAGGTTAAAAAATTCCGTCTGCTTAGTAATATTAGGTTGAGCAAAAAGTTCTGGGAAACTTTTAATCTAATAGTTTCCAGAATTTGTATCGTATATAGGAGTAGTAGTGGTATATTTATAGGATTTCAGGAACTTTGGCTCCAAAATGCCTATTGAACAGTATGATTTAAGTCTGTTGACCCGGCATTATTAGCGAAAAGGCCTAAAGATTCTGAAAGCCGTCGAGCGTCGATGAGATTAATGAGGATGAAAGTGCTGGTAACAGCGACAAACTTAGCCAGCAAATCCGGAATCTGGCAGAACGGTGGCAGAAAGTCGTGGACTATGATGGTCTCTACTTTAAAGAATAGTCCTTGTTGCTTTTGTTGTTAATTGGCGCATAACAACGCAACTTTCACAAACTTCCCAGAACTTTTTGCTCAGCCTAGTAGCTTTCAGATCCTTCAGCCTTTCAAACAGCTTTCGCATTGAAAACCAGTGTGTTTTGAAATTTTACTCTTATATTTTATATGTTGATCGAGTTTTAGATATTTCAAGAACAGGTATAGCTTATTTGTCAATTCATGTAAGTTTGTATAATTTGGCGAAATGGGTCTACAGGATAATCAAGTAGTACTGTTCGTATTAATTAATAAGAATATCCGAATTTTCTAATATGTATTTATTGAATAGTAATTCGTGCAAGATAAATCGAAAGTATTTTACGCATACATTTACCTGTATTTCTATTTATGCTGCACCAATGATGCAATATATAAAAATATTTGCTTGTCGCACTTATTAAACCATGTGACATGATGTTAAAAGTCTCCGGAATAAAAAACGTTTTAAATGTACCATTTTATTATATTACGTAATTTTCATTTTTAAATGTATGTCTCATGTAATAATTTATTTATTTTAATTTTTTTTTTCTGTTTTAAGATTTACGGGTACATATATTATTTAACTTAAATGTATTTAGAAATATCATTCGAGATTTTTAAGTATGACCTAATATTCACCTTTAAAAGTTTTTCACGTGTAACAATTTAATTATTTTAGGCACTTTAATCTTACGATATTTAATGTTTGGGCCGTTTACAAATGACGTAATTATCACCTTTAAATGCGTTTAGCGTGTGATAATATTATTATTTTAAATTTTAAGTCTTTTTTTAATTTTTATGTGCGAAGATTTTGGCATAACTTTCCTTATTTTCTGCTTTTAACATGGGATGATTAACTTCTTATTTTAAAATTTTCTTTATGTTTTTAAAATTATCGACGCCATTTTCTCTTTAAAATTGAAAAGAATATCTTTTTTCCGTCTATGGAATTAGAAATTGACAGACAGTTTCTGTTTTCTGAAATAAATTGATTCCGGATGATCGAAATGTAATTTTTTTTTTACTTTTTTAATTTTCCTGAAAAATATAACTTAATCTCAATATTATTTCACTATCAATTGAAATAAAAGATATTATTTCAATTATCAATTCGTAAATGACGAAAAAGAAGAAATCTAATAATCCCCATAGTTTTTCCCTGTTCTCCCCTTAAAAATTGGAGTAATTTTGTTGCCATTACAGATTGTCACTACAGAAATGTAATTAAAATTAGAACAAAACATTATATTTCGAAAACTAATTCAAATTTTAAAATTCTCTTACCACTTTTGACATATGTGGATCTATACGGATAATTGGTGTTAATTTCTCCGCCAAAACTTTCATTTTTTGGAGAAATAGCCGTGCAACTTATTCTGTCTTTTCATAAAATCGTTCATAAATCCATTTCATTAGGATTTTATATAGATAGGGTACATTTAATTGAGTTACGTTTTATGGAAAATTCAAAAGTTTTCGTTGTTTTTAGAAATGTACATGGTACTAAATGAGATTCGTAAAATGACTTTAGAAATTTCTAGAGATTAAGCTTAGAGCTTCTATCTGGAATTTCATTTAGAATGAGGTTATATCGAACATTCTGGGAGGCAAAAAAAAAGTTATGTAGCAGGGAGTATTGAACAAATTAAGAAAGATGATGAGATACCAGTAAATGCTTTATATTTGTCCACAAAAGTTCATCAGCAGAAGTTTATGCGCATAAAACGCGTTTCTTAATAACATTATCGTTAGTGAATAACACTTATTATCATAGACACAAATTACATAAAACGTGCGATTAAAATATATTTTTTTAGTGACAATAAAAGAACAATATACCCGTATGAGTAATTTACGAATATTGATATTGTGAGAAACTATTGTATTTTCCCTTCGTGTAGATAGAATTTTTGTGATGTTTATCTAGCAGCTTCTCATGACAACTATCTCTCTTGCTGAGATTCATTTTTGTCATTAAATGCTTACTTTCAAATTTTGAAGAACTGAAATTCTATTAAGAAAATTAAAGGAAACATAGAAAATCTTTTGGAACCTGAAATCAGAAATACATCAACCGGTTACATTTAACTGGCGACATCATCAAGAGAGGCTACAGAAATGACAGCTCTGGAGAGAGATTTATGACCAATGTCAGACGGGCGCCTTTTTTGCTGCTTTTTTGCTTAAGTATTATCCATTCACAATGCTATAGCATTGTGAATGGATAATACTTAAGCAAAAAAGATGCCCGTAAAGACGCCCGTCTGACATTGGACTTATAGTTTTTAGTCTCAAGCGAGATCTCAAGTTAGAGATAAACATGAGATTATAGCTATTTCTTTTCCCCTAAATTTCATTATGCTGTGTACTTGATATTTATAATACTAACTGAAATCTTTAAGTTTCTGAAATATTCCTCTAATAAATTGCATTCATCGACTCAGAACTTGACGTTTTTATTACAAATATACTAATGTAATCTAATCGTCCACCCTGGGAACCTGCTTGTGGTTGGGTCAAGCCCCTGGCCCAGGGCGGGATGTTCCTACCACCTTTGCGGCACCGCAAACCAGGGAACGTTAGTTCGTTAGTTAGTATATTCCTTTGAATATAACCTAAGTATTTTCAGATAATAATTACTAAAATTAATAACACTTAATATATGATGCAATTACAGTAGTTACCAGGTTATATGCATGTTTCAGTACAATTTTTAAGATATGACAATAAAAGGAGTTGCGATTTTGTAACAATGTAATTTTCTTAATCTATATCATAAAGGATAAAGGTATCTGTGCGTAACGCTGGCGTCATTTTGCGAATCGCAACAGCAGATGATCAAATTTTCTTTTTAATGCAATTTTTTTAATTTTTAAGCATCGCACATTTTCAACTTTTACACCGTCGAATAGGGAAAAAGTGTAATTTGAAATGCAATTTGTTTGAAAACTGTATCGTCATTTACTCAGTTTTTATTGATTTAAAAATAACTTTCAAGCAGGAATGTTTTTCAAATATATCACTATCGTATTCAGACGATTGTGAAATATAAATCCGCTTGCATTTAAGTTAATATAAATGCCTCATAATTTGTTTCCGCTTTACGTTCTATAACGAAATTAATAAAACATCCATTAGTCAATAAGTAAAACAATAATATATAAATAAAACACAAATTTAAGACATGCAATCGAATTTCACTCCTAAACCACTAAAATGAACCAAATCAAAAAGCCTGACATAATTTTAGTACTATTAATGGGCATTCTAAATTATATATTTAATGTAAAAATCTATTAGAGTTATCAAAAAAAGTAGTATATCAGTGCGAAGCTTTCTCAGCGCAATAATAGAGATTATTTATTCATATGTTTTTACATTAAGTGCAATTTTTTAAATCAAATAACGCGTTTTATGATATATAAATGTACTACATCAAAAGTCTCCTGCAGAATCTTTCGAAAAATACCTCATTCATCGGTGTGTTTTTAGCATGTGCAGAGAAAAAAGGATATTGATATCCGAAATAATATACATGATGGTTTTCACTGATATTTTGTCGCCCAGGAAGCCCGGGTTAGTACCCTAATATAATTAAAAATAGAGAATTACTCTTAATGGAATCGGCAAATATATAAAGTTACTTACAAAATACGATTAAGATAGAACTTTTTGTTTTGTGAGCGCATGAAATGAGAGCGATATATCCAAATGAGCGATAAAGTGAGGGAATACTGTACTAAATAAGCTGCTTAGATTGTCATCTCCAGACACAATAACAAACATTGCTGGATTTATCAACTAATGTTTACATAATAGGAACCTGCATAAGCATTCAGTAGTATTAAACATATGCAGATAAATTTCAGAATGCATGCGGTTCCCTGATTTGCACTATTGTGTTTGAAATTCATAACTGAGAATCTGTCTCATGTACACAACAAATATGAAACTTGATTAGACAAATGACCAATGAAACTATGTATTATTTGCATAATATTGAAATAAAAAGAAGTAATCTATGATTTTTAATATAAAATTTTAAATAAATTGGAAATTTCAATAGAAAAATAAATAATTTGATCATATTTTTATTAAATACGTAACAATGAACATAATTCAGACAGGTAAAAATTTATAAATTTAACTTTAATACCATTACTATTAATTTTTTCTCTATTAGAAATTTTTTATTTGATCACTTAAGCCTGTTTTATATCAAAATGTTTTAAAAATTATAGTCACGTCTAAGACATTGATGGCAATTTTGATTGTATTTTCTTTGTGTGTTAGGATGAATGGATAAGTGAAAAGGGTTTAATATGCAAGGTCAACATAGGGACGTGCTGTGTGGAATAAGGAATGATAAAATCAGCTTAAAATGAGTAGAGACAAAGAATAATTATAAAAATAAAATCATATTGCACTATAAAGAGCGTAGGGTTGATCTATCTGGAAAAGCTATCTTTTTACATTAGGAATATTTCTTTATAAAGCAAAGGATTGTTAGCTTCCTCACAGATTCGACATAAGCATGTAATATGTTACTAGTGGTAATAAACTTGGCTATTACCATATTTTACTTCATTTTTGTGTAGCACAACGCGCCTTTCAAATGCTTTTATCATAAAGTTTTCATAATTTGGATGGTGAGAAACCACATCGGTATAATTCATTGCGACTTTTATGATACTTTATCAAGATGGAACCATTTCACAAATATCACGATTATATTTGAAAATTTTATCTAACTTTATAAAAAAAATCAAAACAGATTAAAAGTTAATTGATGCATGTCGATAGAAATCTTGTTTAACACTTCAAAATAGTGCAAGGTTTTTTTTTTCTTTATTCTAGTGATTAATGTTATTTTAACAGAAGCCAAATAAAAAATTTTAAAACAATGAAAAGTTTTAAACAATCAATAAGAAAACAAAAGTTTATTATCGAACTCTGTATTAAATTTGTACATCATTTGCATATTTTAAATTTTATTTTGATATAAATTTTATAAATACAATGACATTGGATCAAAAGTTACAGAAGAAAACACTTTACTGAATTAAGTATTACCCGTTTTGTTTTTCTAGTGTGAATTAATTTTCAACTTAGAAAATATTCAAATAATTTTGCAGTCATCGGACTAAGGCTTATCGTTTTGAGTTGAATACAAATTTAAATGTAAACCACTAATTGCGACGAATGCATTTAAATATTCCATTATAATACCTGAAACATTTAATGGGTTTAGTAAAACAGATGTCGTTAATGTTTTAAAATGAGTATGAGTCTAAAGATTTTCGGTATCTAAGATATATAAAGTTTAGGTATACGATGCCGAAAAAGTTTAATATGGAAAAAATTTTATGTTTTCGTGAAATTTTGAAATGTTTCGGGTTATAATAAGTTAGAGTCACCGTAATCTTATCCATATATTGCATATATGTCTAGCAATTTTCCTATTTAAATAACCGAAACTGCGTTTTTTATTTTAATTTAGTTATTTTTTTCTATAAAATTTGTATACCAATAAAATTTATATAAAAAATATCTGTAATTTTAAATGCTTTTTCGTGATTCAAGAAGAGAAATGTATGGGGTAATTTTTATTTAAATAAAGTCCTCATTTATTTCAGTATGGGGAAAAAATATTACTTCAATCATTTCTCCTCATTAGCATTCATCATGAGAAAAACCGTTTTTCACTTTCCAGATATTTTATTTCCTTTATGAAAAAGCTTCTTTTATTCGAAAAAAGAAAGTTTTCGCCAAAACGAATCACAAAAGATGAATAAGACATTTTTAGGTATCTGATAGCAGTTGCAAAAATATAACAAGAGTTAAAAATCATGAATACTGTAATAAAACTTTCAGAATACTGTAATAAAACTTTACAGTTTATTAAAGTGAAAGATGATGAATAAATAAACAATTTAGAAAGCATGTAACGCATTTCTGCAATTACCACCAACAGTCGGAAAAAATAATCAAATTATTTGTACAGTCCGTATATGATGCATAGATTTGTATGCATACTACAGAGTAATGTGCTAAATTTTAGTTCAATTAAGCGCATAGTACAGTTGCAAATTGCCGTTCAGTAACTTCCGCTAATAAACGGAAATGTACTTTGTATTTTGTTAAATGTAAATCTTTTGTACATCTCTGTATATGATATGTAGAATTTATACACATGAATTTATGAGCAAAAACATAGTTAAATTTTAAAACGCGTACCACAACTGAAAACGCAATTCCAGCAATAAGAGTTAATAGGCAGAACTGTAGCGAAATTCTTTTGTGTCCCTGTAAATGGACAATTATATGCACATCACATTCTACAGTAAGTGGTTTCAAGTAGACTTCAATGATATATATATAAATTTAAATATGTTTAAAATAATGTAATATCATTAAAATACATCGCGAACGATTTTCCCCATAGATCGTAATGAAAGGTAGTTTTTCTAGTGTCCCTGTAAATAAACCGTAAATATTAGACTTTATTTTCAATATCGAACATTTCATATTAAACCACAGTAACATATATCAATTTCATGACAACCTGATTACATTTACGCGAGTTAGAACATGAGGGATTGGCACACAAATAGGCAGACAGGCTGGAAAACCGAATTCATAAACACTTTTCAATTATGTTGGAAAGTTTTAACAAGTTGGAAATTGCTCGTCAAACGTGGCAAATGAGGTGCGTTTGTACTATAACTAGTTTGATAAATATTTTTTGCACCGCATACTGTACTGAAGGTATATTTTAGTGCACTTCATAAGTGCATATCAATTTCATTCTGCTCGAAAGGCTGGTAACATCATTAAAATGCACTTGCAATAATTTTTTCCCATTGGCCGTAATGTAACGGAAAAGCTTTGACTGTTCCTGTAATCAAACTATACATCCGATTTTCATAAAATTTTAAATGACTCGACAAAATTTTGCAACAATTATATATTTAAAATTTCAGACCATTCGGTTGGGTAGTTTTTGTTCTGTTATATGCGGATGGACAGACAGACAGACGGACAGACTGAACGATGACTATAGGGCTACGTATTTATATAATTACGAACGCACCCAAAAACGAGTTTGGGGATTAAAAATGGCAAATTTTCTTTTTCCATACCAAACAATATATTTTTTAAATGCACAGTGGGTAGAACGTTTTCAGACGCTTAAAATGCATTCATACATCAGAGGTTTTAATTAAGAATAGATCGAAACAGGTTTTTGAGGTTGAAACTGAAACCGAATTTCGGTAATCGTCCTATTTTGGGCCAAAAAGGAAAGCGAAAACGAAAATGTGCAAAGAAAGTTTTAAAGTAATTAAATTGTATGAAAATAATTAATACATAAATATACATAATTATTAATTAATTATACGTATATATTTAATATGCATAATAATTAATTAATTATGCGTACTTTTTAAATATACGTAATTGTTAATTAATTATATGTGTGGTCCAAATTGGTTCTCTGTGTCTGAGACCCAAAACTTTCGTATTTTCATATAAAATAAAACGTACTTAATTCATCAACGGCACAGAAAGATTTTTTAATTATACGAATTACATTTAACTAAAAAATATTTCAGTTTTATGTTATACACGCCTCGATTTATCTTTTATAGTGATTTTTGTAAATGATCATCTGTTATACTAGAACATTCTCAGAGTATTCAAAACACTTCTGCATTTCAAACTGAAAATTTTCTCTTACTGTTATGTCTGTTGCTTTTAATGAGCACGTGAAAAAGTTTAGTTACATATGGATAGCTTGCTTTATAATTTGCATTTACGTCTTGAGTCAGTCATGGCTGATAATTGTAAACAAAGAAGTTCGTAGCAATAAATAGTCTCATTTGAGCCTATGAAGCTCAAATCGATGAGCAATGTTGAAAATCTCCGAAAGAAGAGACGAGATTTTTTGAATACCGATAGTTTCGGTCAAGTTTCGCTCCGGCAGAATTTTCGGCCGCATTTTTGCCGCAGACGAATTTTCGGCGAAACTCAGATTTTGGGCCGAAAACGAAAGAGAATTTTCAGTCGATCTCTTAGTTTTAATTAAGATATCAACTAGAATTAAGTAACTTTAAAATGTTTCAGTCACTCATTTCAGTTACCTATACAAGCTGCTCACATGAAACCTTTCTGATTTCACATGTTAATTGTACGGAGACTATGTTTCTTAGAGATTTGCGGTTTGTGATATCATGAATAGAAACACAACAAGTTTATTTTGCTGCAATTTTCTCCAAAAAACAGTTAATTTTTAACAAAATTGCGGAAGCCATCGATTCAGTCACTGACATGCTTCGCAACATGTGGATTGAGATTGAATATCGACTGGATATTCTGAGAGATGCGAACGGAACCCATATCGAAGTGCATACATAGACAAAAATGTAACTTTTTCAGACAAATCAACGTTTGCAGCAAAATAAACTTGTTGTCGTGACATATCAATAATGCAAAAACAAAAATTAACTGCTTCTGAAAAAACATTTGCAGCAAAATAAAATTGTTGTGCTGCCATTTATGATACCGCAAACCGCAAATCTCGAGGACTCATAGATTCCGTACAATTAGCATTTGAAATCAGGGAGATTTCATGCGGACACCCTGAACTATTAAAGGGTCTCAGGACTCTTAAAATTGGAAAAAAGAAACAAAATGACAATTTTCAACATTTAATATCTTAAAATGTATATGATTTAAAAGAACAATTTTTATTGGGACTAAAAAATATAAGTGTGTTCCTTCATTTCATGTATTTCAAATACTACAAGATACAGAATTTGTATTTATAGGGTGCTCTAAACTGTCAGATATTTGTCGAACAGAAAATTGCTATAACAACTTACGCGCAAGATTACAAAATAAACTAGAATGAAATTTTTTGTGCCTAATTATACTTCAGATTGTAAGAATTACCCTGAACCTAAATGAATTTATATTTAAAGCTTTTTTATATTTTTAATGTGAAGCTGTATTTATCTAATACAAAATTTTGAAAATTTTAACAGTATAATCACCTAAAAAAATATTTTTCAACAATAAAAATTAAATTTTAGGTGCCGTTTATACGGTTTATACAGACTAACATGAAACATATGTTTTGAAAATTTCATGAAAAAATATTCAGAAGTTTTTGAGATATCCTGCGCGTTATTAAAAAAAAAAAAAAAAAAAAGTCAATTGGAGAAAAATGGTCTTCAAAATTTCAGAATCGCCGCTTTAGCTATTGATCTGGTATATTACTAATGGCCATAACTTCCGTTCTAATGGGAATTTCAAGGAGACAATCATACCAAAATGTTCAGAAACAATAGAAGTTTAACATCCAAAAAAATTAAAATTTCGAAAATTTTGAAGCTTTAAACAGTCCTGAGACCCGTTAAACACTGTCAAGTGTAAGTATTTAGAAATGTGTGTATGTCTGCCAAGAGCAAAGGATAACAATCCCAGTTAGTTTGAAGATGTCAGATACCTTAAAAATTTGCTTACGCTTCAGGGTAGCGATTTCGAGCATCCGTTTTTCGAAATTCTAAATATTACTATGTTGAATTAAAATTTTATGTGAAAATACGGTTAATTTTGACTAAAATGGCTTTCTTTCAACAATTATTATTATTATTATTATTATTATTATTATTATTATTATTATTATTATTATATTACCATTTAAAGAAAAAAAATAATTGAGCAAAAAAACAGTGTTGATGTATACACTGTATTGAAGCACACGACTTACTTTATTTATTTACTTAATTTCATGTTAAATGACTGTAAACGCATGTACTTAGTATTTAAAAACAAATTATTTGCTACAGAATTATCTTATTGTTGATATCAAGATGAAAGTTTGATTAGAATTTTTACGTATGACCAATTTTCTTGAGGGAATTTTGATAAAATTTTTATTTCAGGTAACAATTAATAATTTATTTTACTTTTCACTTTTTAGAAAAATGATTACAATTTTTATTCAAAATATAGTGCCGTGGGGAAAAAAAAAAGAATAACCCCGTACTAAATCTTCCGCAAATCATTATGTAAAAATATGACTGGTACCAGTCGATTACTAATAACGTCTACTAATTAATGCTATACTTAAATTTTGCTTAAAGGGTCATCTACATAGAGATATTGCACCAAACTTTAACGTTTTTAATACTAACGCCCAAATTTGACATACAATTTGGATTCTTTGGTAAATTTCACCAGTTATTAAACGAGAACGCAATGGCCAAGTAGTTCAGGAATTACGAATCTCAAATTTCAGAACTCCTAATGTTAATTTCATTTTTATTCTGTTAAAAATAGCCCTTCTGAAGCTTCTATAAATCGATTTAAAAAAATTGCTGATTATTGAAAAAATAATAGGTTAAAATTCTTTTTTTTTTTTCGAAAATAATTTCAAAATACATATAAGTATAGACATTAATTTCGAAAATTATATTAGTTGTAACCTATGAAGTTTTTAACACATAACTATTTCTAGAAGCTTTTAACATGATAATAAAAAATTATAGCTTATTCTGCGTAATAGTTGTAAAGTTATGTTTAAAATACTAACAAAAGGACACTAAGAAAACTTTTCTAAGACAAAAGCTTACCCAGTTATGACCTTTGAATGTTATGAAATTTAAGCGTTTTCTGGAACAAAAAATAAGCATATTTGTGTGTTTAGTGGTAGAAAACACACTGTAAAAAAATCAATAAAGTTACTAAAATTTTTCTAGGAAACTGGGATGCCTAGAACTTTTTACGTAACTGCAACCCGAGTTACAGATAAAATTTTAGTAAGATCACTGTAATTCAGTAGATTTTTTTCTAAATCTATAGATTTCTGTAGCTTTTTGTACAGTATACAGGTAAAATATTAGTAAGCATATAGATTTCTGTAACTTTACATCTGTAGAATTACATTTTTTTTTTTTTTTTTTTTTTTTTTTTTACAGTGCACTGGAGTGTATATGATCTCAAAACATTCTATTTTGAATCACCCGGTGTAGTCTTCAGGTTATGATATTTCAATTAAATACTTGTTTTTGCATTTAACTAAGTAATTACTTTATTTAATTAACAAAATCGCCATGAAAATAAGAGAAACGAAACTTTTAAATAAAAGGAATAAAATGGGAATTTTTATATTTGAAAACTTGCTTTTCTTAAATGTTTTACTTAATAGGGTGAAGGACTTTCTTTATAACATAGTATGGTATTTTTTTATATTTCACACTGTCTTAAATTCAAACACATGTGTGACTGAAAAAGAAATTCAGACACTTAAGTGTCTGAATATAAAATTTCAGACACCATAGATGTCTGAAAGTAAAACACTTAAGTGTCTTACTATGATCAAGGCATAAACACTGTAAATTGAAATGACTGAAATTCAAACATATAAGTGTCTTAAAATGGAGTGTTCAATTTTCAGACATTTTAAAGTGTCTTAATTTTTAAGACACTTATATGTGTCTGAATTTAAGATAGTTCAAGCGTCTAAACCGCATCCATGTTGGACCCACGTCTCATTTTTCGACAATAGGCAAACATTTGTTCACTTTTTTTTTGTAAGCGTTGTATGCTGTAAAAAAAAGATACAATAAACTCTCTGTAAGGTGGACTCTATCTAAGACGGAAATCTGTTTAACTCGAAGAGATTATCAAGTCCCTTCGAATCCATAGACATAGAATAAAATTTGTCTAAGGCGGAATATTGTCTACTACGGAAAATTTTCTCAGTCCCGATCGATTCCGCCTTAGACAGAGTTTACTGTTTATATATATATATATATATATATATATATATATACCATTAATGTATGTAAATTGTATTCCCTATTTAGATGCTTGTGCTATTTAAATATTTTAATGGAAATTTTCTTCCGTAAATTACAGAAAATTTTCCTTTTTTTGCATATTTGTGTATTTAAAAATTTCCGTTTAAAAGACAAATTATAATCTTTCAAATACAAACCCACATATTTCATCCTCACATTCCAGAATCAAGTGTATTAGACATGAAAACTGTTTATCGCTTATAACTCCTTACGTAATTTATTTATCCAAAAAATGGAAGGCCATTTCGATTACATTGTTTCTGAATAACATTATCATCACCTGTCAATTTCATGCGTTTCTGATATAAATGAAGTAAAAATTGTGTCAGATTGTATCTTTAGATTTGAAAATAGATTCTAATATAATTTCTTTAAGGACAATGGTGGCGCCATCTATCAACAGAAAAAGTAGTCACGTCTTTTAAATTTATCAGTTTTATTTTTTACTTTTTTTCTCTTTCAACGGATTTTTCGCAAAACCAGCGGACAGGCAGGCCCTTATTATCGCATGGGCAAATCGGGACTTTGCCCAGAGGCCCCGGACCTCAAAGGGCCCTCAAATCCATATATTAATTTATAAAATGTTTATATTTTTTTCTCAATTCCAACTCTGAAAATTTTCAAATACAAATTTCCTCTTTAAAAGATTCTACTAAACATTCTGAAAAACAAATTTAATTTTGATCTCGCAGACCTCAATGCTTTTGCAAAGCTAACCTCAAAAGCTATTAAATAAGAAATAATGTTTTGATTTTAATAGATTGTATTATCAATGTACTTAAATCATATCTAAACTTTAGTGGTTGAAAATAATCAGTTCTAACTGTCATGAGATAAATTTTCTTCCGTATGCAAAGCTATTTCTTTTAACTTTGAGTGAAATATTAAAAACAAACCCATCTCTTTAGATTTATTGAAAAAACACTTTCTACTTGTGAAGTAGAATGTATTTTATTTAATATTATGTTATGTGTAGTACAACGTAAAATGATGTAAAAGAAAGTAACAAGTGATTCACTCATATTTACATGTTAGAGTATTTGACACTCTTCCATAAGTAGAAGTTATTAAATTCATCTTAAGCTAATATAACAAGTTGCTAAACTATACAAAAGTGTAGTGTTCTGTACTAAGAAAAAAAAGCAGTTTTATTAATTAAGGTAGTCTTTAATTATTTAGAATTGACGGAGCTAAGAATTTTCTTCTATTTAAAATCCAAGAACCGAAAATAGTGTTTATACATCACACATTACTGACCTTCAGTTCTATTTAAAAAATGTTGCAACAATTCAAATGGGGCCCCCTAAATTATCTTTGCCCAGGGACCCAATTAGTCATGATCGAGGGCTGCGGACAGGTATTTTGTGTAACACACCAAAATCATCAAGCATTGGGACAATAAAAGGACGGAAAATATATGACATGTCTGTGAAAAATAACATTGTGTAACAGAGGCTAAAATCCTGCTACTCTAATGAAAAAAAGTAATTACGAACTTTTTACTCGCGATTTTTCATATAAAAATATAAATTAAGACAGAATCGAGTTAAAGATGTAAAATCATATATATATATATACGAGTATATATACGAGTATATGTATTAAATTCACACAACACCAAGAAGCATTGGTATTACATAAATAACGTATCCCAAACCTGTATTAAAAAAAATCAAATTTTCTGGAATTTGCGGCACAAATTTTCCATTAAAATATACATAAGTAGTACTGGCGTCTATATTGGCATATAGACTATAATGGCATTTCTATATTTTAAATGATATTTATTTTAGAGTGTATAATGCTTACAAAAAAAAGCGAGAAAATGATTGCTATGGCCGACAAATGACAAGGGGGTTAAACATGGATGCGCTTTCAGACGTTTGAAATGTCTGAGAATCAGACGCATATAGGTGTCTTAAAAATTAAGACATTTTAAAATGTCTGAAAATTGAACACTCCGTTTCAGACATTTTAATTTACAGTGCATCTTGGAATAATCGACTTCCTTTCTGTGCTTTCCCTTAGTTTTAAACTATGATTGTTCTAATGTGATCACATTAATGGAATGACCACAATAGGTATCAAGCAATTTCACGCATGGAAATTTTGACCCTTTTTCTGTGTTTTCTTGTAAGCTATCTATCTCTCTGGCCAAATATAAATAATAAATACAATAAAATAAAATAAATATAAATCTAGCAAAATATACTAAAAACAGTAAAACATTAAAAAACAGAATCGTTAAGAATCGGCAAAAATTCCAATTTAATCTGGTGTGCTTCCTGCAGATATAATTATAAGGTATTCCATCCTTTGGGATCATCATCCTTTGGATTGCTTCCGTTTGTACAGCATAGTTGCCAACCTCCCGATTTTTCGGATACCAGTAAAATCTTACAAAAACGTTCGCTTTATTCAATTGCATAAATTGTACGATTAAGCAAGTATTTTAGAATAAAAATATTGGTATGGAAAAAATTGGAAGGTTGGCAACTATGGTACAGGTTTTTTTTTTTTTTTTAACTGTATAACCCAAAACAAACTACATTAATGATGAAAAGTATCAAACTACAATGTCAGCTAAATGATAACTTATTACCTCGAAGTCACTCTTTTTTTAGTTAATTATCATCTTTGATTTTACATTATCTTTATTAAACGAATATAGAAATAAAATTAAGAAAACTTGCTAAAAAGGTGCATTTAATGTCACCAAATATAAATGTAAATTCAAGGTAAATGTGACATTCCAACGGTATATGTTATATATATATATAGATTTTGTGTTTTTTGTGTTTT
The DNA here is from genome assembly GCA_963932465.1 of Maratus speciosus. Classification (NCBI taxonomy): domain Eukaryota; kingdom Metazoa; phylum Arthropoda; class Arachnida; order Araneae; family Salticidae; genus Maratus; species Maratus speciosus. The sequence continues at coordinate 173,407,469 of OZ010788.1, forward strand.
ATCAAACGATTTATTTGTTTTCAACAGTATTGAAATTTTAATAAACTCATTTGGTTTTACTATTAGTTTTCTCCGTGTCAAATGCATTTCAGTTTTTGTAGATGAAATCTAAAATTTTTTCTTTAAAAGAAGGAAACATTATTTTAACAGTTTCTCCTTAATACGAGAAAATTCTTTTTAATTCTTTTTCACATTGCTTCGAAAAAAATATTCCATTTGTTCATAAACAGTACAAATTTTTCTCAAAGGAAGTCTCCAGAGCTGAATAAGGCATTTTCTCAAATCTGACAGCAGTTGAAACATTTAAATGAAGCTTGGCTAATTAAAAGAAAAAAAAACTTACATCTATCAAGTTTATGGTTGGTTTAAAAAATGTACATCAGACAGAACGTTGTTAGACATTTAAAATGCATTTACACCGAAGGGTTTTTATTAAAGATGTCAAGTAAAATTAACTCACTATGAAATTTCTTGCTTGCTTATTTTAATTACAAACATTATATGAGGATGTATCTCTCTATTCTAAAAAAAAGTAACTACCGCTGTCACCGCCGCCGCCGGTTTTGAATTTTTTGTGACCGGAGGTCTTTCTTCGTTAATATTGAGAAAAATAATGCATACAAAAATATAAAAATCAGTGGTTTTATACAAAACTGTTTGATAAACACGCTGATGCAGACAGTTTTGAAATCGAAGAATTATTTTAAGAGATATTTAATGCTAAAGTTGGACAAAATAGTTCCACTAAAAAAGTTTTATAGCAGCAAAAACTATACATGGCAGTGTAATCATTTTTAGATCATTTTATGCGTTAGAATTTGCCGGAGTGCAGATTGCATTAATTTTTTTATTTTGACTCATTTTTTCAGGTTTTATTTCTATTTTAAATTCAAATTTTCAGCATTTCTAGAGATATTTTTTACAGATTTCAGAAAATTGTACTAATTTAAACTGTTGCCAACTGTATAAAAAGCGCAAGCAATAATGTTTGCTTCAAATTAAAAAAATTATTTACACGTGACTATTATAAACAGGAAAAAAACTTTCAAATTAGAATTAAATAATTACGTATAAAAAGCAGGAACTTATTAAAAATTACGTCATAAAAAGTATACACGTGAATTTTAAAAGACAAAGGATATTGTAAAATAATAAATTCATTAACATGCGTTAGAAGTCTTGGGAGAAATTACGTCATATTTAAGTCACATTATAGTTATTACATAAAATGAACACAAAATAATATTGCAAAAAAGTTTAAATTTAGAAATTGCGCTAGACATTTATTTAATATTTTGAGAGGATATTGTCAACTATTTTGTTAGGAAAGCGCAAATAATATTTCATTGCTAACAAAAGTACTTTCACGCGATTATTTAAAAGAGAAAGAATAGCTTGGTAAAAATTACGTCAGATTAAAAACGATTAATTTAAAAAGTATCATTTAAAAGAACTTTCTTTTCGCTTTGTTAAAAAATACCAGGAGACAAAGACTCTGTTTACTTAATTCCTTTTATATTAGCTTATTTTGAAATGTTGTTACACGTGTCTACGTCATCAAGTTATTTTTATTTCGACGTTTTATTTGTATTTTTATTAATGTTGTACGAATTTATTATTCTTTCGTTATTTAAAATAAAAATTATGTCAATTTGTATAATTTGGCGAGTGGTTTGGCGATTTATATAATTTGGCGAAATTGGTCCACGGGATAATCAAGTAGTACCGCAGCGGATTTGGCGTTAAAATTCCCCAATCAAAGAGAAATGAATAGAAATTCGTTTATAGGGAGATCGCCACTGTTTTTTAAATTATAATTCAATATTTCGAAATATTTTTAAAGCCGATCAAATTAGCGTGCACTTAGAGCCTGCGGTGTCTGGACGGGGGTTGGCGAGCGTAGCTCGTAGGGGGCCGAGCCCCCTAGTGCAAAAAAAAAGGTTACAATAGTAGCAAAAAATATTTATTGACAATAGACAGAAAATACAAACAGTTATTAATAGGCTTACTTACCGACCTCTTTTCTACATTATTTACAAGCCTATTAGGGATCTGTTGAACCCGGCTTGATAGAAACCACGTCCCTGCTCATTGAGTCAGTTCTCGGAAGATGTTTTCACATCACTGCCTAACGAAATTTTTTTTCCAGATACATGTTTCATTCAATTTTGGAAACAAGAAATTGTCAATGGGTGCCAAATCTGGGCTGTATGGGGGTGATTACCGACTTCCTACTTGAACTTTTTTATTAATTCTTGAGTTTGGCGAGAAGTACGGGGCTGGTATAATCTTGCAGGAGGATGACACCATCACTCAGCATGCCAAGCTGTTGCATCGAAAGGCTTCAGGTAACCTTTCCAAAGTGACACAAGTGAGACCACTTTTCTAAACGTCCTGCCATTTAAATCACTCCAACGCGTTACACTACCTACACGCGCAACCGCTGTAAGACAAATAGCACCATGTACTGTGGAAAAAATATTTATTTAGTCCAGAATAATTACTCTTCAAATATTGCTGCTTGTAACCTTTTTCTTATGAACCCTCGTATATTCTGCAGTTTATGTTATTTCAATTAAATATTTATTATTTAATTTAATTGAGTTTCTTTTATTTAATAATTACGAAAAACCGTAAAAAAAAAAAAAAAAAAAAAAAAAAAAAAAAAAAAAAAAAGAACGATTTTTTTTTAAAGAGAAAAAGTAATTCTTTAAATAACGCGCAGCCAAAGAAAGAGATTGGCCGCGGTAGTACACCAATCTCGTCTGTTTTTCAGCAAACATTGATCACATGGTTGTTCGACCAGCATATCTTGATACGTGAAAGCCAAAAGCTGTGGAATTATTGTGACTTGGATTTTTATTATTTTGAAATAATAAAACAAAATATTACTATTTAAAGTCTACTATTTTTTTTTTTTTTTTTTTTTTAGTTAAATAATTTACTCAATAGATGTGAAACATTTTCTGTATAAGAAATCTTGGAATAAACTATATTCTCTATGTAACTTTCTTTAGTTTAAAACTATGGTTCTTCTTATGAAATCGTTTTAAAGAGTACTTTTGTTTTAGTCACATGGCATTGACAGAAACATCACGAAAGATTTATCGGTTTACGCAACCATTTTTATTTCTACTACTTCAGCTCATATCTGTTAAATTTTTGTATTGTTAATGAAATAATAGTGATATATTTTATTACAAATTAGACAAAATTAAAATATTATGACCACCAAAATCATATATTAACATAATGTGTATTATATGCATTCGAACCTGGTTAACCGCTTCCCTTATCAATTTTTTCGAAAAAAACTGCAAAAAATCATCATATTTTTTATTCCATTCTTAAGTATAAGAAGAGGAAAAAAATAACATAATATACAGGTGTTAAGTTGAATTTTTAATTTTTTTCAGGTGTTAAAGCATTTAGTTTTATCATCAGTTTACTTTCCCGACTGGCGACTATTTTTTAATTCGTGTCGCACCGCTTTCTCAAAACAAAAATCTTTCAGATATACCTTGACAACATGTGCAACAGAAATATTCTACAAAATTTCATTTTTAGAAATAGTGGTGCGGATACAATATAAAAATAGTAGCCAGTGTAGCCGTGTACGCCCGAGTTTACTCGGGATAATAATTACTTGCAATACATGTGAACTCGAGATAATTCGGGATAATCAGGGAAGCGTTTAAGAAACGATTCAAGAGACCAAGCAAAAATCGCGTATTAAGCCGAATATTAAATGGGATTTATAAATTATTGCAGAGAATGTACATGCGTCCCTAAGTCTAAATCAGTTTTACGGTTTGGATTCATAGGTTTATGATTAAAAATTGTACCTTTTACACAAATTCTACAGGAGGGAGCGAGATAATAACTGAAAATTAATATGGATTCAAACATGGTTCTATTGTCGATTAATTTAAACTAACAAAAATATAAAGCAACAAGAAAAATTAATTTCCCCTTTAACTCGAGTCTTTAAACACAAAATCAAATAGTAAAACCTCTGCGACTGGACACCTTAAAAAAGTGCATGCTCTAAAGATCAGGTAGATTCTATCAGAACGGACGATCGCCATTAGATTAACACTGCAATCAAATCAAACTACCGGACACCTCTGAAAGCAAGTTATGTTTTCGTAGAGGCAAAAATGGCAGGTCTTTGTGGGTTTATTATAAAGGGTGAGTTTAGGAGGTCTCAGGACTCTTAAAGCTTTAAAATTTTCGATTTATTTTATTTTATTATATTATATGTTAAACTCCTATATTTCCTGAACATTTTGATATAATTGTTTCCTTGAAATCCCCATTAGAACAGAGGTCTTGGCATTTAGAATTATACCCGCTCAATAGCTGAAGCGGTGTTTCCGAAACTTTGAAGTCATTTTTCTCCAAATGACGTTTTTGGGCAGAACGCGCACGATATCCCAAAAACTTCTGAATATTTTTTCATGAAACTTTCAAAGCATATGTTTCATGTTAGTCTTTATAAACTGAACCTAAACTTTCCTTTTTATTGTTTAAAAAAAATATTTTTTTAGGTGATTATACTGTTGAAATTTTCTAAATTTTGCATTAGCTAAATACAATTTTGTATTAAAAATATAAAAATGCTTTAAATATAAATTTATTTAAGTTCAAGGTAATTATTACAATCTACAGTATAAATAGGCTCCAACATTTTCATTCTAGTTGCAAAATTTATTTTCTAATCGTGCGCGTAAGTTGTGATGCGAATATTTTGCTTGTCAAATGTCTGACAGTTTGGAGCCGTCTGTAAATGCTAATTCTGCATCTTGTAATTTTTTAAATACATGAAATAAAAGAACGTACTTATATCTTTCATCCCAATAAAAATTGTGGCCTAAAATCAAATACATTTTAAGATATTAAATATAGAAAAATGTCTTATTTTTTCTTATTTTCCAATTTTAAGATTCCGGAGACCCTTTAAATTGCTTTTAAAATTCAGAGGGGTGATAGTAGGCATCAAGAGGATGAAAAAGTATCATAGAACATGAGGTCTTACACCACTTATTTAGTCACAAATACAGGGTGTTTCACCCCTGTGTAAAAACTAACTGAAGTCGGCTTGACGGTAATGATTAATCCAAAAAATAAAAATATTGCTTAAAAAATGTAATTATATGTACCTTGTTTTCTATGAAATGGATAACAGCACAAAAAGTTCTGACAAAACAGCATGCTCAAGCAATCGATGATACCGTACGAACTGATAAACACAGTCCAAAATGTGGAGCGTCAAGTACATACTGCTGGCGAATATAATGGAAACTTCTACCAGTCTTTTTTGTGTTATCATATTTACAACAAAGATGAGCATGCCTATTAAAAGTCTCATTATGATATAAGGTACTTGTACCCAATATAGACAGTGTTCTCAATATGGACACCCCTAATATCTTTAAAAGTAACAATTTTGATCGAGAGATGGCGCTACATGTCCGTGAAGAAAAGCAGTTGAAAAGATAATTAAGCCTGGAAAGTGCAAAAAAGCGCGCTGTTCGCCATTAAGAAGGAAACTTGTTGTTTCGTGGTGTGCTGAACGTAATTACAGGTAAGTTTAAGTTCTTATTAGATATGGTAAAACTACTTTAAATATTGAAAAGTGGACTGTTTTAGAAAACTGATAACAACATATTTTCGATTGTTATTGCATATATTGCTCAAAAATGTTTTCTTTGTTTATTTATTACAAGATTTAGTAAAACTATGACCGATTCCCAATATGGACACATTATGTCTACATTGGAAATACAGCAAAGTGGCATCAAAGTGGCATATTCCTTGATCAACAAGATGCCATATGAACTTCCAAGAAAAAAAATCCCCCAAAAAGCCAGAAAAATCAAAAGAAGCCTCCCCTCAATAGGGTATCTGTTGGCGAAATCGCAGGTACCAGCGGATTGACTTCCTCAACAAAGGAGAGCTGGTACTGCTTCTTATGCAGTATTGATACTGTTGCAGACTTGCGGCTATGCATCACAGGCGGCAGATATGTCAATGAGGACTGTGTGGAACTTACCGCCCATGATGAAGAAGTTTTTATCTGTCCATCCTGTGAGAACTGAGTAATAACAGATGTAAATTCTGCAGACAAATGCAATAAAGCTAAGCAAAACTAACCATATTTCATAATATTTTGTAGTAACCGAGGTGCTTGGCATGGGTCTTCGAAGAGCCACAACCGAAAATGACCTCCCCCTCTAAAGTGCATGTTCTGAAGATATTTACTGTGCCCCCCACTGCATCGCAATACTTTAAGATATATTTCTTCTATCCCCCCTCCTTTAAAATCCCTTGGAAGAGTGGCTCTTCCATACACCCTGTGTAGTAGGTCAATAAGGAGCCACCTGTCCCTAATGGACATGCATGTCCATAATAGGGACAGGTGGTTCCTTATATGGACACTTGTAAACATTATTTTTGTTTTTATCATTAAAATTAAACCAGAATAATTACAGGGTCGCTAATTTTAATAACGATAGTCAACAGTCCAGGGACAGTGATCATATACTTTTGGAGTCCTATGACGTGTACACGGGGGTGAAAAAAATCAGTTCTCCTAACGGTGTCCATATTGGGTACAGTCTTGTATTTTTGATTAAATGGGTGGGTTTCGACCGCATATTCTATGGTAATATTTCATCCTCTTGGTGCCTACTATCACCCATCTGAATTTATAAAAACAATTTAGACCCACCCTTACTGTAAAGAAAAAGACTAAAATATGGAAATTGTATTGGCAATTGAGATGCCAGAACTATTTCCGTATTTTAACGGAAATTTTCCCCCGTAAATTCCAGAAAATTTTCATGGAAGTATTTCGGAATTTGCGGAGGAAATTTTCCGTTAAAATACGGGAATAGTACTGGCACCTCGATTGCCCATACAATTTCCGTATTTTAGTCCGTTTTTTACTTTCTTCTATCTTTACAAGAAGAAAGTATTGGTTTCGTGAAAATTTTCGACTTTCGGTTTTCGACGGATTTACACGTTTTAGGGGTCAGAGAAAACGAAAAACGTGTTTTTACAAAATGTCTGTCTGTGAGTCTGTGAATCTGTTAGTCTGTGAGTCTGTCTGTCTGTATGTGACACAAATTTTGTGGGCGCTCTACCTCAAGAACTAATGCACGGAATTTAATAAAAATTGATATTCAGTTAGTCCCTGATATAAATTGGTGCTGATTAGTTTTTGGTGTAAATCGCTCAAAAGGTGGCGCTGCTATGCAGCCTTTTTCACAATTTCCGCAGTAGCTCAATCTCCAGAACTAATGCACGGATTTTCATCAAACTTCAGATTCAGTTAGTCCTTGACATGAATTGATGTTTTGTACATTTTGGTGTAAATCGCTCAACAGGTGGCGCTGCTATGCTGCACTTTTCAGAATTTCCATTATAGCTGCATCTCAAGAACTAATGCAACAATTTTCAGCAAACTTCAGAATCAGTTAATCCTTGATATGAGTTGACATTTTATACATTTTGGTGTAAATAGCTCAAGAGGTGGCGCTGCTATACAGCATTTTTCATGATTTCTGCAATAGAGAACTAATGGATACATTTTCATCAAACTTCAGATTCAGTTACTCTTTGATATGAAATGATGCTGACTACGTGTTGGTAAATATCGCCCAATAGGTGGTGCTGCTGTGCTGCATTTTGCACTATTTCCTCAATAGCTCTATCTCAAGAACTGATGCACGAATTTTCATCAAACTTCAGATTCAAGTACACCTTGATAAATGTTGATGCTGATTATATGGTTGTGTAAATTGCTCAACAGGTGGCGCTGTTATGCTGCATTTGTCATGATTTGCGCAATAGCTCTATCTCAAGAACTAATGCACGGATTTCCCCCAAACTTCATATTCAGTTAGACATTGACATAAGTTGATGATAATTAGGTTCTGGTGTAAATCACCCAATAGGTGGCGCTGCTATGCTGCATTTTTATAGATTTACACGATTTCAGGGACAGTAATATGTCAAGAACTAATTCACAGAATTTCATATTTTTAGAATCCTCATGATGAGCATAGATGCACTGTGATAATGAATTTTGAAGTATTGACAAGTATGAGATAGAAGAAAGTTTTGTGATGGCCACAACATACTAGTTTTTATAGTGCTGTATATTAATTGTTTACAGCACGAAACACGTTACCAGAATCAGAATTAGTACTTTTGGTAATGAATAGTGAATGCCCTCGTAAGTAGTCCTGAAGATATTTGCAATAAAACAAAATACCCTTACTTATCACTGATTTAAAAAATGCTGTTAACATGACAAAAAATTAAGCAAAACATAGCAAACAAGTAAAAGAACATAGAATCTCAGTCGTATAATTTTTTTCAGTTTCCCGAGCGGAATTTTTTTCCTAACGTCCCTTTTATTAACGGAATGCTTTTGAGTTCCCATCTAAGCATACTGTAAATACTACACATAACATAATTTATAGTAACCCATTTCTAGTACACTTCAATAACTTCTATAAATTTCATTATGTTTCAAATATTGTAACGCTGTTAAAATACACCACAAAGACTTTTCCCCATAGATCATAATGTAATAGAATACGTTTGAGAGCCCCTGTAAATGAACTATGAATGCTACACATTTCATTTTCATTACCGAATATGCCATTCTAAACAACAATAACGTGTATCAATTACATGGCTACCCGAGTCTATTCACGCAAGATAGAACACGGACATGAAAGCGTTAAAAAGCACGCATAGCCTGATAAAGATGTTACAATTCAATATTTTTTTCATTCCGCTGACACCGAGCTTGTGGCGTTAGACAAAATGCTTCAGTGAGTGAAAATTACGTCATATTTAAATGAAAACGTTCTTTCCATTGGACAAACTTTCCTTTCTCTAACTCTTGTAAATATACTCAGATTGTCACGTAATTTTTAAATGTTATTGAGCTTTCCTACACCACATTTGATATTGAAAATGAAGGTTTAGCATTTTTAGTTCGTTTTCAGGGACACAAGAAAGAATTCCATAACATTATGGTCTATGGAATAGGGGGAAGCGCATTTTATTGATTTTAATATATTTTAAAAAATAATGAGATTGGTTATGCATCATTGAACTAAATTACTCCATGCTTTTAATAAAGTGTAGGATTTAATATTTTACCTATCGAAATATTCAATTAGCTTATAGCTACAACTGAAATCATTAATCAGTTGTTCAGGTGTTTACTTAATTTATTACTTAGACGAACAAATATAGGTTATGGAAATCCAGTTAACATTAATGATATAGTATACAATTTTCACATTGGCAAATATAACTATAGGAAATGACCTAGATTTCTCATTCAAGCCTTTTATTCAGCTATGGACAGCTCTTCAAAACATTCTTTTAATATTCAAACTATGGAACTTGTAAAGCATAAACACCTCTTAACATTACTTCATTCGTCTTTCAGCCGTTACACACCTCTTCTATTTTTTCACGCTCCTCGTGTTATGTTTTTTATTTTCTACAATATTGAATATTCATTAAATAAACCCTTGAGTCTGTCAAATTTCATTGTTGAGAATATTTATAATCCGACATAAGTAGAAACAGTTTAGAAGAAGTAGGAATTATAGTTCTCTTACAGGGATGCACAAAAGAATTCTATTATATTACAATATTTGGCGGAAAACCGTTTGCGGTGTACTAATCATGTGATGATACTTCAAACATAACAAAATTAAAAAATGATAAATGAGATTCAATACAACTTGATTTCTGTGGCTTATGGAGTACGTAAAACTTGTCGTTCATTTTCAGAAACACATAAAAATAATTCTGTTACAAGGGTCACTCTGATTAATAATTGCTGGAAGTGCGTATTCGGCAGTATTATGCATTTTAAACTCATAATTTTTAGTTTATTACGTGATTCGAATAAATTCTATAGATGATATACAAGGCTGCATGGAAGCATTCAGACACATTACCGGCACATGAGCGACAATTGCTAAAAATGCATTTTTACTGAGTTATATGATTTTTACACTAAAACGAAATTCTGCCACTGGCATCTAGAAAATAAATTGTGCCTCTAAGAAAAAAAGAGTTCCATTTCATCCTTATAAATTCTAGTTCCCTTTGCTAGAGAGTTCTAATTATCCGTATTAAAATTCAAGGGTGTTTTCCTATATGATCGTGGTCAAAAATATTTAGAAATCTCTGCAAATAAATGTGTACACAAGAAGCGATTTTTAGTAACTAAATTTCTATATTATGAATTAATTCTAGAAATCAAGTGATAATTTCTCGCCATTTAACTGATTCATAATATATTGTATAGTTTCATCACCTAGAAAAATATAGACTAAAAATTTTCGATCATTTCGTCTATTCAGTTTATTTTGTTCATCTTATTCGCATAACTCGAAAATCTATATTTCTAGTTTACGGATTCAGGAAATGATTATTCGTTCTACATGAAGGCGGTATATTTCTTCTTTCAGTGTAAATTATATCCCATTTCATTGTAGTTATACCATTTCATTGTATGAAAAGAAATTTCATAATAATATTCTGGAATTGCCGGAAAGTGTTTCATATTCTATGCCTGGCACATGAGTTTTTAGCCGGTATGCTATTTCTTTCTCCCAGCAAATAAAATTTCGTCTCCAAAAAATAACGTCCCGTTGCATAAGGCAGCCGTAAAACAAAACAGAAGTATTATTGTATGCTTAAATACTCTACTGCATTTTTTAAAACTTCTAAGCATCGCACATTTTCAATTTTTATACAGTCGTATTGGGGGGAAAAGTACTTTTAAATGCAATCTGTTTGAAAACTGCATCACAAGTTATTTTTGAGATATTAATTTTTTTATAGTTTTTTGCGCCATTTGTTTAATTTTGGCAACGCAAATACTCCATTTCTGTAGAAAGTAAAGGAAAATACTTGGAAAATAGTAATTATACCTTTTTGTTGCCATTTTCCAAAAACAACAGAAAAAATTTAATTAAAATACATTTTATAAAATATATAAATGAATGATTTCTGATAAAACATGGAGCTATTATAAACCAAATTTAATTTCAACTATATATATTAATATTACAAACAAATGAAGGCATATGAATCATTAGATAGCCGATTTGTTTTGTCGAGTTTCGTGAATGAAGGCATCCCTTTTTTGGGATTTGTGTATTATTCAGCGATAGTGACGTCCTACGCGTCCTTTACTGTAGATGTTGTTTAAGGCTGGATCGTAAATAAAGAATTCTTTAGCGGATGCGGATGATGTCATTTTATATAAAATAAAAGCGTGTATTTTAAGTCTTAAAACGGAAATATTTTTGTACTATCTATATTTATATACATATATATTTTTTTTCATCGGGGGCGACACTAAATTCTGAAAAAGCAGAAATCCTGTTTTCCAGAATTTCTCTTCTATAGGCATGTAACCATTAATAAGTGAAGGTACTACTAGTAATTATTTTCTTTTTTTCCCATAAAGGAAATGGTAACTTCTTTCCCCCTTTTTCTTCGGTTTTTAAATAAAGTCTTCATTTAGTTCAGTAAAAGAAGAAAAGTCTATATGCTTTCTTTCTCCTCATTAGCATTCATCATGGAGCAAAACCATTTTTCACATTCCAGCTGTTTTACTTCCCTTATTTTAAAAAGAAAGATTCCTTTGTTCGTAAAATATGCATTTTTTTCCAAAAAGAATCTCGAAAGCTTGTAATTTCTTCACTTTTAAATCCACAATTCCTTTTATGAAATATTTTACTTTAATTCTAGCTGTGAAAATTTAGGCCACTTCTCTGAAGAAGGGTATTTTGAAATCCATCTTCTTTGTATAAATATAGCCAGTAATACTGTAATATTTCCGTCGGAAAATTTACTCATCTAACAATCTTATACTTCTTTAAATAGCAAATTTTTAATGTAATTAATTAATAAAATATTATCTCGGGATTTTAATTATTTTAATTTAATTACTAGATTTTGCTTCAGCGGTATTGATTTTCTTGTTAAAACTGATTTTTATTATAATTTTAATATTTTCCAATGTAGCTGAAAAGTGGTAATGACTTTCGTTTCCTGCCGTCTAGCTGTAATCTACTCGGGTTTGTATCACTTGGTTTGTATCCAAGTATAGTAGTAGCTCGTGCAATAATGTTTACGCTATATTGTAATATTGTACATTGCTACATACGCTATATTGTATATTGCAATAATGTGTACGCTATGTGTACGCTATATAATCAACGGATATTTGGATATCTTTTTGCTTCCTTTTGGGTGCAACGGATTTTGAGCTTATTCTATTGACGATCATTTTCAGATTTTTCAAGATATATTTTTGAAACTTTCACAAAAATTGCTCTATATACTTAGCTAATACATTATGCACATTATATTTTGATTGCACTCGCGCATGGGTAGTGAAACATTATTTAGTAAACCTGCTCATTTTCATCCAATTTTTATTATTTTTTAAATTCTGATTACAAGGTATTGTGTACAGTGTTGTTTGTCATAGTTTGTGAAAAGAACATTTTTTTAAATATTAGGAACTACGCAAATTATAAGCAAAAAAGTGGCAAAATTTGGAACTGTTTTTATAAAAACCTTAATTTCTCTACCAGTATACATGCTACCCTCATAAAAATAAGCACAGTTTATTACAATAAGCCTCTTAATCACTTTCTACAGTTTGAACGCTTTTGCTACATTATTTTTTACAAGGTTATCCAAAAGATATTCGTTCTTTTCATTTTGTTGACGGCCCCCTATGGGGTTTCGGGAAAAAATCTTAGCGGAAATATATGACCTAAACTGTTTTGTTCACACACCTGGAGTTCCAGGATAATTCCTCATGTATTTTTCTAGATATTTAACAAAACATCTAAACTCGCAAGTGACCTGTCATCATTAGCCATATTGGATAGAAAGCTTACAGAGTCACACAAAAAATTTCCTTTTGTTGCAGTCTATAGAGGAAATCGTTTGTGTATTTTAATGACGTTACACTATCTCAAACATAGTGAATTTGGTATGCAATAGCGAGGTGCAATTAAACAGGTTTTCTGTAAAATATGGAGTGCATATCATTTATCATTTACTTGAAGGGCACACAAATTAATTGCGTTACGTTATGGCTTACGTGAAAAAGTCTTCAGCAGTTTATTGTAAAATTCTACAGTATATCAAACATGAAATTTATGTGTATTACTGAGATGCCGACAAAATGCTTATTGTACACTGTAAAAAAAGTTTTGTTATTTCCTGCATTTTATACGGTAATTTTTCTAGCACCGATGCTATGAAAGCGAATTCGAGCAATAAGTCAAATAAATATCGAATTCTTTCTGTCACTTGAACCATAAAGGGTATAGCAACGCGACGTTCCCCAGATTTGAATTTTTTTACAGGGCTCTAAAAGACAGCAGCTTATAAATTATACAGCAACAGTGTTGGCAGACGGCGTGCCTGCACTTTTTGTTGTAAAATACAGTGATTTTTCCTGCATTTTATGTTGAAATTTTTCAAGCGCAGATGCTTTAACATCAAATTTAAACACCGATGCTGTGAAAGCAAATTAAAGTAACAAGTGAAGTAATAATTGAATTCGTTTTGTCACATACACCAAGCAGTCAATAACAACGCGACTTTTCCCAGAGTTCAGAAATTAAAAAAAAAACTTAAAGACAGCAGCTGCAAATTTTACAGAAACTGTGTTGGCAGCCGGTGTACCAGCGCCTTTGTTTGTAAAATACAGACTTTTCCTTTACAGTGTAGAATATGAACTGCAAAGTATTCGTTGTTTCATTTAGAGGAGAACAGAAAAGAATTCTGTTACAGCGCTGCCCTTTGAACAATAATCGCTACAAGTGCGTTTTCATATGTAGTTTTCGTTTTATGATTCATCAAATGTTAGTAAATTATGTGGTTTGTATAAATTCTACAGTTCAATACTTAATTCTACAGTTTCATGCTTAATTTTTATTTCTTTCCTGATTAAGACAGTTTTCTTTTTGTCTCTTCTTATTGCTAAGTGTCTCTAAAAGTATCTTTATAAAGGACTAAGAGTTTACAAGTGTTAACTATTTAACTATTTTATTTTCATTTGATTTACAATATTATTAAAACATGAAAGTGTTTTATTGTGTTAAGAACGTTATAAATGAATAAATTTCTCATTCTTGATTTAACATATCCCATTTAATCGCCTTTCTTACATAATTTGTATATGTTACAATGTACTCCTGTGTGTCATTTATGTGTCAAAATGTGCCCCAAGCATGTCACAATGTGCCCCGTAGTGGGCGTTAGTAGTGACAAATTTCGAGGTTACGCAGAATTCACTTTGTTGTATAAAAAACTTTAATAATGTTAATAGTAGATTTATAAATATGCTACGCAAGATTTACTCTAATGATTTGATACATTAAATGCTTCGCTTCAGTTCAAATCTTACGGCTAATATAAAAAATATCCAAAATGTCACTACTAGCCCCGGTCTCCCCTACTGGGCATTTGATTGTGTAAATGCGTTTTATAAACTGTTTATTTAGATTTTTTTTTAACCTTATGAAGTGATGAAATTTCACTACATTATTCTAGAAGGGTTGTAAAGTGCTTTAAAATCTGCGCGTGAGACATGATTTTTTTTCTTTTATTTCAGTATGGATTGATGGCGTTTGTTGTAGTTTAAATAAAACCTTCATTCATTTTGTTAGTGAAAATAATAAACGTTATTTTAATTTTTTTAATTTAATTACGCGAATTTTTATTCACATTGATAACAAGGCGTAAAACCAACAGAGTGAAAAAGTATCCGTGCCAGGGTTCGAGACTGGGTCTTTGGTTTGAACCCTGGCATGGATACTGTTTCATTTTGTTGGTTTTACGCCCTGTTAGAAATGTCAGTAAAAATTCATGTAATCAAATTTAGATTTCTCGAGCGTAAGTCGTCGTTAAAAAAAATCTATTTTAATATTTTCTCCTCGCTATTATTCATGATGAAATAAACCATGTCCTAACTATTTTCTTTTCTTTGAAAAAAGTCCCATTTATTTGTTAAAAAAAATACAATTTGCGCTCAAAGGAATTTTCATAGCTGAAAAGGTCAATTTCTCGCACCAGTTGAAATATTCAAAAAGAAATTGGTTGATTAAAAAATGAAATTTTACATTTGTTAAGCCTTGAAGCTGCTTAAAATAAAATTTAAAAAAACATTTTGAAGATGTTTAATCTGGTTTGTGCCGCATAGGATGTTTAATTAATTTGTCAAATTGAGTTAAGAATTTTTAAATATTTCACTAGCTTAATTAATTCAGCAACATTATACGTTCTGTATTTCAAAATAATTCAATTAATTTTTTATGTAAATATTTACCATTTTATTGACGAAAATTTGCAATAGAAAGTCATATTTGCTAATTTTCAGGAATTTTTTCTTAAGTCAAGTAAACATACATTGAACCGTGTTGTGATGTGCTATTTGTTTAATTTTGTTTAAGTAAAATTTCTGATGCAAAACTCTTTTATTTAACTAAGAAAAAAATGGACGTTTTAAAATTATAGAATTGGACCTAAACGTTTGAAACATTAAACAGAGAAATAAAATAATATTTTTTTAATCATCTAGAAGTGTGTTAGATGAATAACTTACACAATTCGAGGCTTCGAATTATTCTTTTAATGAAGTCTTAGAATAAACGAAATGTTTTTCATTAATAAGGATATGTTTCACTCCGCGGGTCCTTATATCTTCACATTAAGGACATAAGTGCATTTTCTTAGGCACGTTTAAAATTATATAAACACATAGCACCTAATAATCATTGTTTGGTTCATCCGTCTGTCCGCAAAAATTACCCAACCAAATGGTTTGAAATTTAATATATATAATCGTTGTAGAATTTTGTCGAGTCATTTCAAATTTTATGAAAATCGAATCAAAACTTAAAAATATATTAATAAAAATTTACTTCATTCTATTAAACCCCATCATACGTAATTAATTCAATGATATCCCATGATAGGATATAATTCCGAGTTGCCATGGTGATTACCTCCTATTTAAGATGTCATAATAAGACATATTATTTCCGTATTACTGAATTTAATACATGTAATCGTAATAAATTTTGTATTCATGCATTTTTTCATAAGAGTGCAACAGCTATTGCACTAAGATCTGAATATACAGGGTGATTATAATTAAAGTTTAAGTTTCAAAACTCTCTATAAAACGAACCACTGATTAGAATGACGTCAAAATTGAACGGCGTATTATTGAAGAAGGGGGAAAGAACATGAACAACAACAACAACAAAAATAGTTCCAAATTTTAGTGACAGATGGCGCTGTAAGCGTCAGAAGATATAAATTAAAATACCTGGAATGCGCACGGACATTTCAGGTATTATAAATGCGTTGGGTAAACGGCGTTTCCTCATTTCGTGTCTCAGACGTTCGCCATGAGTGTCTCAACGAAGGACCGCGCTCTGCTTGTAAAGCTTTATTACAAGAACGGTGATTCTCCACCAGTAACTCTGTAGAAATTCAGGACCCTCAAGGGTATGAGAAAAGGCGTTGGATCGATGACTGTCATGGGTCTGGTGAAAATGATGAAAAAATTAGATAATACAGATTCGTTTGATGTGCAGTCTGGTAGAAGAAGGAAGAGATGTGATTCGGTGGTAGTTGAAGAAGTGGCCACATCAGTTCAGGAGGAGTCGAGCGGTGGTCTGCAACCATGCACTGCACGGAGAATTGCCCGAACATTGGGCAGGCCTGTGAGCACGGTGCATAACATTCTACGAAACATCCTGCAATGCTATCCGTACAAAATTTGCCATGTGCAGGAGTTGTTTCCTTCTGACCTGCCAGCAAGAGAGGGTTTTGCTTTGGAATTTCTTGCTCGCATGGAAGTGGACAATGATTGGCCGTGGAACATTTTGTGGACAGACGAAGCATTGAAGCAGACGACATTTGTAGTCGAAATTCTGACGCTTACAGCGCCATCGTTGCTAAAATTTGGAAACTTTTGGGGGGGGGGGGGTATGTTCTTTCCCTCTTATTCAATAATACACCGCTCAATTTTGACGTCATCCTAATCAGTGGTTCGTTTTTTAGAGCGTTTTGAAACTTAAACTTTAATTATAATCACCATGTATATAAAACTGGTTATAGTAGGGAGGCACCTCGTTTGGCATGTTTGATGTACACTTTCCGACTTTTTTTAAAGTACATTGAAAGAATATATTCCACATACACTTTTCTTAAAAATATATTGGAAATAATTTCTTCAAATTTTACATGAAGGTTAAAATATAAAATTTCGTTATAACAAGAATCATTTTATTTTTTTCAAAAAGAAAAAAACTTTAAAGAAAGACAATTTTTTTAATATGTTCCTGTTTATCTTCTTTAATGTTACTGTTACATTCATAATTTTTTATAGTCTTGAACAAGCTCATTACTTACACAAACATGAAAAATTTAAAGTCTCTATCGATAAAAGACTCCATAAAATTGTGTGCCTAAATGTGTAAAACTAGTTCTCTGGAAAAAACAGAAAAAATACGCACAAATATGGCTCTGTGTTATGGTTTTACAGTTACCGTGTTATGGTTTTTAAGCTATATAAATTATGTATTTTAGTTATTGTCCTAATAGATTTTATTTTTTATCACAGAATCAAAACGTTGATAAAACGAAGCATTTTATGACTTCTATGTCCTTAATGCAACAATAATGAGAAATTCGTTTACTTCAAACAACGAACAGTGAAATATAGAACGAACAGAGACTATATATCTTCGTACGTACTTCTCTCTAAATTTTTTATCGTGTAAAAGAACATTTCATAGAAACACGACCAGGCAAAGTCATGAAAACATAAGATCTTTCATGAAAAAAAAAAACATGTCCTTTCACGCAAAACTATAAACCATGAAAATTTTATCTTTTAAAGATTCGTGAATTTTTGAAACTACATTAGAAGATTTTCATAATCATTTAATAAATTTTAGAAAGATTTTAGAATGATTAGTTATATTTTAATTTATAGGTAATTTGTGCAGTATTTGTAACCCCCGACTCAAATCTTTTATTTTAAATATTTTTCTTAGTATTTTGTAGAATTAGGAAATATACAATGTTCTTCGCCAAGAAAGCTAAAAAAGAGCAAAGACAAAAAAAAAAAAAAAAAAAAAAAAAGAAAAAGAAAAAAAAAAGAAAGAAATTATCCTTTTAAAAATATTTTTATTTTGTTTAACCAATAATGCTTTTGGAACAAGGTAAAGTAATGCACCTACAACTTATTCTAAACTATATTACTATTAATCGATGCATTAAATGAATTTTACAACAAGTTATTTTAATGGTACTTATAAGTACCGTCAGTAGATAAAGGATTAAACGGAAAATTTTCTTGTTTTCGGGTAAAAGAAAACAATACCGTTCTAATATATGGTGAAACCTGTTTAAAGCATATTTTTTCTCGGGTTCCTTGCGATTTTATTTTAGCAGACTTTACTGTATGAGAAAAAAATCTCAGATTTGTAATTATTAGGTAGATTTCTTTACAAAAAAGCTACCTATTGCAGCCGTTCGGAGGAAAGCGATTTCAAAAAATTTTGGTATATTTTCATCGATCATGACCCCCAGACCCCGAAACCACCCTCCGTTCAAAATTGATATATATATATATATATATATATATATCTGACCTATGTCACACTGTAACTCCCGTAATTAAGAACCAATTTCGATGTAATTCGGTGTGTACATAGTACATACCAATGTCTCGACTGAGTTCGTTGGCCAGCTTCATCCGCCGTTTTGTTTCAAAATGGCGGCCATTTAAAATTTTTAAAAAATTTTAAAACTTGAAATGTGATACCAAAAATTAAAAATGGAAAAATATTTTTTTCTTGTGTATTTGACCTTTATACAAAGATTCCGGAGCAGTTTTTGTTTCGTCTATATCTTAAAAAATGGCTGAGTTATAGCATTTTGAATTTCTAGCGTGGCTGACATTTTGAAACGTCCTGAATTTTGTCACGCGATAAAAGGCGTATTTATGAACCGATTTGGATGTAATTCAGTGTGTACATAGTACATATCAATCTCTCGACCGAGTTCGTTGTCCAGCTTCATCCGCCGAATTGTTTCAAAATGGCGGCCATTTAAATTTTTTAAAAAATTTTAAAACTTGAAATGTGGTACCAAAAAATTGAAAATGGAAAAATATTTTTTTCTTATCTATTTGACCTTTATACAAAGATTCCGGAGCAGTTTTTGTTTCGTCTATATTTTAAAAAATATCTGAGTTATAGCATTTTGAATTTCTAGCGTGGCTGACATTTTGAAACGTCCTGAATTTTGTCACGCGATAAAAGGCGTATTTATGAACCGATTTGGATGTAAGTTCGTTTATACATAGTACATACCAATGTCTCGACTGGGTTCGTTGGTCAGCTTCATCCGCCATCTTGTTATAAATGGTGGCCATTTAAATTTTTAAGAAAAATTTAAATCTGAAATGTTGTACCACAAAATTAAAAATTGAAAAAATATTTCCTTCTTATGTGTTTGACCTTGATAAAAAGATTCGGGAGCAGTTTTTGTTTCGTCTATATCTTAAGAAATGGCTGAGTTATAGCATTTTGAATTTCTAGCGTGGCTGACATTTTGAAACGTCCTGATTTTTCTCACGTAATAACAGGCGTATTTATGAACCGACTTGGATGTACCTTGGTGTGTACATAGTACATACAAATATCTCGACCGAGTTCGTTGGCCGGCTTCATCCGCCATCTTGTTTCAAAATGGCGGCCATTTAAAAAAATAAAAAAATAAAAAAAATTTAAATGAGATACCAAAAAATTGGAAAGTGAAAAAGATTTTTTTTGTATGTGTTTGACCTTAATACAAAGATTCCGGAACAGTTTTTCTTTCGTCTATATCTAAAAAAAATGCCTGAGTAATAGCATTTTGAATTTCTCTTGTGGCTGACATTTTAAAACGATCTGATTTTTGTCACGCGATAACAGGCGTAATTATGAACCTATTTGGATGTAACTTGGTCTGTACATAGTGCATACCAATGTCTCGACCGAGTTCGTTGGCCAGCTTCATTCGCCATCTTGTTTCAAAAGGGTTGCCATTTAAAAAAAATTAAGTTTAAAATTCAAAATGAGGTATTAAACAATTGGAAAATGAAAAAGATTTTTTTATGTGTTTGGCCTTGATACAAAGATTCCGGAGCAGTTTTTGTTTCTGAAAATTTGTTCTTTTGTTTATATCTTAAAAAATGGTTGATTGAATTTTGAATTTCTAGCATGGCTAACATTTTGAAACGATCTTGTATTTGTCACGCGATAACACACGTATTCGCCTATTTCGATGTAAGAAGGCATGTGGATAGTATACATCAACACCTCGACCAAGTTCGCAGGCCAGATTCATCAGCCATCTTGTTTCAAAATGGCGACCATTAAATTAAAAAATATATATATATTTAAAGTGAGGTGCAAAAAAATTAGAAATTGAAAAAGGTTTCTTTCTTAAGTATTTGACCTTGATATAAGGATTCAGGAGCATTTTTTGTTTGTCTTTACCTTAAAAAATCGCTCAGATATAGCAGTTTCAATTTCTATTGTGGGTGACATTTTGAAAAATCTGATTTTTTGCATGCGACAGCACTCCTATATATTAACCGATTCCGATGTGAGTGAGCATGTGCACAGCAATTACTAAGGTCTCGACCAAGTTCACTGCTTAGCCTCATCCACCATGTTGTCTTAAAATGACAGGCACTTTAAGAAATTGCTGAATTTGGCGGCCAAATATATGTTACTTTAAAGAAAAGCAGCTTGGATAAAGCTGACTAATTTCGCGAAATTCTCATTCATTATATTGATAAAAATTAGTATTGAATCTCCTATATTCGGTTTCCACTAAATTAAGCTTCGTGTGTTTGAATGATATAATTTGGCTTTTTTTTAAAATAAGGATTATGAAAGCTACCTCTTCCTCCCGGCACTGGCCGGAAGGACTTTTTTAAATCAAACGTTTAATTTTGTTTTTTCAAGAAGTGTTATTTTCTATCAAAATTCATTCGTTTTTTTCTTTCTTTCTTTTTCTTTTTTTTTTTTTTTTTTTTTTTTGTAATGAAATCTTTATTTTTATTTAAAAAAGAATACTAGTTATTTTTCTTCAACAGTAGTTTTTATAAGACAAACCATTATAAAAACACTAAGTATTTTCCATTTAAAAAGTCTATTTTTTCTTTAACCACCATTAGTGCTCCAAGGAATTTCCGAAGTTGAATGAGAAATTTTTTTTAAGAAATCTAACAGTTGTTCAAAATTTAT
The DNA here is from genome assembly GCA_963932465.1 of Maratus speciosus. Lineage (NCBI taxonomy): Eukaryota > Metazoa > Arthropoda > Arachnida > Araneae > Salticidae > Maratus > Maratus speciosus. The sequence continues at coordinate 173,428,870 of OZ010788.1, forward strand.
AGAATTTCGCTGTTGCCTAAGACTGGAAAATTTATATTTGTCAAGCAATGACGCTTTTTTTTATGTGCAGATAGTGAACATTTTCATTTCTTTTATAGATTGAATTCCGATCCAAGTATTTGTAAAATTCTTTTTGTTGCATATTTTGCCTTCTAATACTTTAGTTCAGAGATATTAGTCATTTAAATTCGATAAAAATTATACGCGATTAGTTTGGTGTTCCCAATTGCGAATATATCTGCCACTTCTCACTGTTGTTTCAAAACAGTATTGTTTCACCACTGTATTCAAAAATGGAATATAATATGGTAAGTAGATTACATCAAAATCAAGGTTGTAAGAATTAACAAAATATTTCTTTTTAAATTGAAGAACTGATTTAAATTAAGTTGAAAATTTGTGCTTTGTAAAAAATGTATCCTGTGAAAAATGGGTCGGAAGCATCATTTTACTCATTTCGCATTCAATTAATTTGACATTCATTTAATTAAACAAAAAATATTATTAGACTAGTAATAAAACTTATGATACACTAAATACACCAAATAAGAATAAAATACTAATATTTAAATTTTTTAGGAGTGTTTCAGTTATACAACTCATAACTACATATATTTGAAATATTTCCTGTAAAGAAATTTTTCGGACGCACAGGATCTTTTCTGTGATTTCGAATTCTTGAGCTTGAATCTAGGTGTTCTTTCGTTTACAGGTCAATTAAATGATCATAAGGGATATCAAGCATTGACCTCACACGCGACGAGAATTTTAAGCCGTTTCGTCCATTAGTATTATTACGTTTAACACGTTCACGCCGACGCGGTGGGTCACACTCGACTGTTTCAGAACTGCCAAGTCTCCGCCTTTTCGGATACCAGTATTTTAATACAGAAAATGTTGTTTTATTTAATTAGAACAATTGCGCGATTTAAAGGAACAACATTTTCTCTAAAATAACAGTGGTGTGCAAAAAGCCGGAGACTTGACAACTCTGAGACAGTCGAGTGTGACCCACCGCGCCGGCGTGAACGCGTTAATTACCTTTCCTATACATCATGGGCAGATTTAACGCAAAAAAATTATATTACAGATAAACTCGCCTAAACTTGGCAAATGCCTCTGAATTGTTTAAAACTACTCTGAAAAAAATCTGATTTTCATAAACTCTTTGACATTAATCATTAAAAATCTTTGGACTTCAATTATTTCTTTTATATTACAGTAGAACCTTAATTATCCGAAATAATTGGGACCGAACACACTTCGGAAAATCAAAATTTTTGGATAATCGAGAATGCTTCAATTTTTAGATTAAGGAAAAATATATGCACCATTTCTTATTATGGTAACAAGTGCTTAATAAAAATAAAGCAATAACAAAATAGAAACAAGAATAAATTGTCTGAGCTTTAATTTGGAAATTAAATACCTTTTAGATATTTCACAAGGGTTTGAAACAATGTTTTGTTTGTCGCAGTTTCGATTGCCTTTGCTTTAAAGCCCTATCACGAAGTTTTTAAATATTATTAGTTCGCCAGTATCACAGTCTTTCTGCTGCTCCAGCCAAGCTAAACCTTTTGCAAAACATTCAAAAGCTTCAGAATCACTTAATTTGTTCGTTTACTTCGTTCGTTCCACTCCGAAGCTTAAGGGAGCTCGAGTTAAATTCAAAGGAATTCTAAGAAAGGGGATCGAAAATATTTATATGTACTCGTGACTTGGAAAGGACCGCTTGCACAAGAGGAATATGATCGAAAATAAAAAGATTTCAAAATGGATTTTGCAGACAAGGAATGCGACAATAAAAAAAAATAAAAAATAAATAAAATGGATTTCGGTTAACCGTGAATTTCGAATACAAGATGTTCGAATAAAAGAGGTTCTACTGTACTTCTAAAAATCTTGTGATTCTGACTATATCTTTGACATAACTTTTATACTTGTTTATACTAAATTTAATCGTAATGACTTATTTAATTTTAATCTATCCTAGCCATACAGTAAAATCTCGTTACAACGAATTCACTTTAACGAATTTTTCAATTCATAAATTTTATTTGAATTGTCATAAAAAATCCTATCTTATTTTTTTCATAAAAATGTTCATTTTAACGAATTTTTTAGTATAACGAATTTAATCTTTGCAACCCAGAGATTCGTTGTGACGAGCTTTTACTGTATTTATTTCTTTAATTCCATCCCCCCCCCCCATCAAACTATTTCCTAAACTAAATTAATATTTACTTAATCCTTTGCTTACGGAGTTGGGACATATGCCGTCCCAGCGACTATTTCTTTAATCTACTCGCACCACTTTTTGAATAGTAATCTCTTCCATAAACTTATATTAAGATAAATTTACTACAAAAAAGATTTTTTGTAAATTGTGGTACGAGTTAATATAAAAATAGTCGTCAGTCCTAGACCGTAAGCAAAATGTTAAAGTTATAAAATACTTTTAACAAGGCAAAAAGTTAACCTTTATTTATTCATATTAGCCATATCGCTCACCTGCAAGAAAAGTGACACATCTTGACAAAATAAATTTCACGGGAGAGTCAAAAGAAAATTTGCATGATTTTAGTGTAACATGAAATTGTGGCACTTATCTCTGCATTCAGGGATAAAAATGTGCGTAAAAGCATAAAATCCTTAAGAATGAAGACGTAGGGTGAGATTTGAAAGGTTGGGTAATTTTACCTCTCCACATCCACCCCTTTTCCGTGGTCACAAATGGACATATAGCGTAATAAAGTGATTTTCCGTATAACTACACTTATGAAACTGTTTGTCTAGAGACAGACGCATCTATGTTAGACCTATTAGTGAAATAAAACGCAATATGAATTTTTGCGAGATGTCTCACTTTTCTTGCGGGTATGAGATGTGTTTCATTGCTCCGGCGGCAACATTCTCAATAATAAATATGATACAAATAGTTTCGGAAAAATTATTTTAATTTAAAACAGGTAAACTAAACTCACGTGAACTCAAGCATAATGAAATTAACTGCAATATTAAAAATGGATGTTTGTGAACGTGAATTATTTAATACTATTGCTTCATTTTTCTGTACAGTATCTCTTTCCAAATTTTAGAAAGTTCCATGGAGGCTGAATCATTGCATATATTCTCACTGCGTAAGAAGATTTCTATTGATTCAATTGATTTCATTATGCTTGAGTTCACGTGACTTTTGTTTAACTGTTTTAAATTAAAATAATTTTTGCGAAAATATTTGTATCATATTTATTATTGAGAATGTTGCAGTCGGAGCAAAGAAACATATGTCTAATATGAGTTAATTAAGGTAATTTTTTTGCCTTGTTAAAAGTATTTTATAACTTTAAGTAAATATTAATTTAGTTTGGTGTATTCAAGTGATTTCCATATAGTTTTAAAACTATTTTCTCTTAAAAAATTAGTGACGTTTCATTCTCTCTCTCTTTTTTTACAATAAAGCCATCATTTGCTTCATCAAAAGAAGAAAGCATTATTTTAACCCTACACTATACAATGAAGCATATATAACTCAATTAAAATTTAATATTTAAAAAATAAATTCAGTTCCTAGGAAATCCTATATTTAAGTAAAGATTTTCACCTTATGCAATCGCAGAAGTCTCATCTTAAATAAGGCAAATTTTTTTTTTTTTTTTAATTTCTGGCATCCAACCATATGAGAAAATATTTCTTTAAAAAATAGCTAATATATATACATAAAACATTACTTCGAAAAAGAAAAATCGTGCAGTATAGGCTTCATCCTACTTCTTTATTGAATTTATTATGGGAAGAATTGTTTTACGATTCCAACTATTTCATCTTTATTTTAAATAAAGTGTTCCCTTTTTTCCATGGGAAAACGCAATGCCTGTTCAAAGAATCTCTGAATTCAGTAAGGTATTTACACGAATCTGACAGCAGCTGTAAAATGTAAACTGTGCTAGTCATACTGAATACGAAAATTTTTTTCAAGTCTTAAAGAAGTTTCAAAGAAAATACATTAGGTTAAATATATTTAGGAGTACAAAATACATTCATACATCATAAAGTTTTTTTTTTTTTTATGTATGCATGAATGCGTAACAGAAGAAACATTTTATACATTTATATTTTTATTCACATCATTTGCTTATTTTAATTTCTGATAATAATGTTTGCTTGAATTTGCATTTAAATTTACAAAGTTATATTATATATTACCTGTGAATGCTACGCTTTATGCAATACAGAACCCGCAGTTATTTCGTGACACTATTCATAATTTTGACTATCGGTTTGTCCTCGCAGATAACTCAGAAATGCAGATAGGATTAGATTTATAGCTAAGATTTCTGAAAAATACGCCACTATGCGGCGGTAAACTAACGTAAGTTCGAAGTTGTTATGTTATCTGACCGTTGTACAGTGAAGTATTTGAGCAAAATTCTGTCCAAAATTATTTATCATGTGTTTTACATTTAAAATTATTGCTGTTGACTTACTATTATTAAATACACTTAATTAATGTTATATACAGATAAACGTGTGCATTTAAGTAACGAAAATAACTATATAATACAAATAGACCAGGAGCCGGCAGCACAGCCAATCACCTCATCGAGTTCACGGATGAAATTCTAGGATTAGTTAAATCTCAATTTGCATATTTTAACGCAATCGGTCTACCAAGTCCTATCTTGGTGGAAAACACCCGAAAACTCGATTTTAGCTGTTGACTCGTAGGTTTACCATTGTGTTTTCCTGCTGCCAGTCCTCCATGTTTTCATACCTTTGGGTGCGGGAAAACACAGTTTTAAAAAAAAGTTATTTTACAATTTTCATATACCATCTCCTCTTGACCAATCGAATTTTATTTTCAGTGTCCCCTTATAAAGGTACTTTTTATATATCACGTTAGAAAATTTCTTCCTGCATAGCGTAGTGAGCTCTTCTATAAAAAAAGCAACGTACATTTATAGACCCAAGTTGCATACTCAAGCGCGAAATTTTCATCCGTGAACTCCATGAGAATATTGTCTGTCCTGCCGCCCCCCGATCGAAAAGTTTACTTAACATTTAATTGTTTGTAAGAGGAAAGTAACTGTTTGATAGAGTTGTTTTACTTACAAGTAATGCTTAATTAAATGTAGTTAATTTTAGTAGACGTAAACTTTTAATTATTTATGTAAACCAATTTATTAATATATATATATATATATATATATATATTATTTACATTTAGTATTTTGCAAAGTTGAGTTTCTAAAGTTGAATTGTAGTATAGAGATGCTGTTTTTTGAGTGTTGATTAAGAGATTACGAAAACAATTTATATTTAAAAATGGCAACTATATGCGGAAGATTTTTTTTTTAAATTGGTCTTCAGAACTATAAACAATACGACTAAAATTAAAGGTCTGGCAAGCCCGGCACATTTTTAGAAAGCTATATATCTAAATTAATATAACTAAATTAGAACTAAAAAGGCTTAAACAGAATACATTTTATTTTTTTTATTATATTAAAAATAAATCTACTGAATTCAAAAATTCATGAAACCACGAAAAATGTACGCATAAACCAATTTAAACATAACAATAAAGTGCTTCTTGTATTAAAGAAAACGCTTCTTCAACTTACGCTAGGAGCGCCAGATATGACTCATGCTTCTGCAATAAACATAGATCGATGCATCAATTAGTCACCTATTAAAAAATATACTTTTTACAATTGTTGAGCTAATTTTAATTTTTTAATTTTTGGCTGGGTTTTGGGGTTACTGCGCTTCGACGATTTTATGATAAAGAGAATGGAAAGTTTTCCTAGAATTCGAGAATAGAATCAATCATACAAATTCCAGTCATAAAAAGTTCGCTAAACGATTAGAGCAAAGTTTTTTTTTTTTTTTAATGGAAATTTTATTTAATGAAAAATAGCTTTGTGTTCAAGGTCTGCAAAAAAATCGCTATTTAGAAATATTGGAACTAGAAGTTTACTAAATAGATACTATATCATTGTTTTCAGAAAAAAAAACGAGCCTATTTCAAGCAGAAAGAATAATTTCTAAATAAAAATCCCAAAAGAAATTTTTTAAAATATCCATGACTTTAGAGATAATCGGCAAGAGAAAATCATCGGGCAAGAGAAAAATCAGTGTTTCAATTCCGTGAAGCCCGAACTCACTTCGTCCAATGCATAATTTGTAATTTATGTCTGAAAAGGAAAGTAGGTGCGACGTGAGGCTCGAGTTTGTTTTAAAGACTATGATGTAGGCTTGTGTGCCGTGTCATGTTTTCGTATATGCCATACTGTAAAGGATTTGTGAAATTCAAAGGAATCTGTGGGACATGGAATTTTCGACAGTTGATATAAATAATAATACAGTAGAACCTTTTTTCCGAAACTGTTTTAACCGAAACTCTCGGTTAACCGAAATCCATTTTTAAAGCCTTTTTTTTTTTTTTTTTTTTTTTTTTTTAACCATATTGTTTGCGTGCAAAATCCATCTTGAAAACTTTTTTTTTTTTAGCTATCATATTCCTTGTGTACAAGCGGTCTTTTCTGAACTACGAGTACATATAATGGGCATTCTCACAATCTTTTGACTTTTGGTAAAAGAAATCTGGCGAAATTAAACTTGCTAAAATAACATTTTAATCTGATAGACGAATACCTTAATGATTCAAAATAAAGAAAAAAGGCTCAGCAGCGAAAAATCTTTTATTTAACTGAGGTTTAAGTTAAACTTGCGAGTTTAATTTTTCCTTACCATTTTACCCCTATAACTTTTTATTTTCCTCTAAATTTTTACTTATAATGAATTTGCATAGTACCCACAGGACATTCAAATAAGAAATAATACAAATGTAGTACTTTTAATACAGAATTTTTGTATAACATTGTCTTAAAGGGGTATTAAAGAAGGGACGGTAAGGTAAAAAAGGGACTAAATGGTAAAAAAAGGGACGAAATGGTAGAAAAAGGGACGAAATGGTAAAAAAAGAGACGGTAAGTATGGAACGGTAAGGAAAATTACCACCTATTTTTAGGAAAATCATGTTAAGACTAAGTGATAGCCACAATGTTCATTGATTTTTAGAAACAGTTGTTAACATTGGATTAAATTAATTTTTTTTTCATTTACCTCGAAAAGTGCAGGAATATACCTTGGGGACGGTAAGACTACCAATAAAGCCACGGTGCTTGAAATTGATATTTAAATGCTGATTTATATTCTGCAGTAAATTTACTGTCAAAGAATTTTAGATATTCTTTCTCTAGCATACTTCTGCATGAGCAAAAACTTGAAAAAAAATTCTGTCGTTGCATCTGAAGTGATTTTCTATATCATTTTAGAAGAGGGATGACAAAAAATCTAAAACCCAGTGACAGAGTTCAAAAAATAATATCAACCCTAAAAATGTGTGCAGGTTACTTTTTAGCTACATATTTATATAAAACAATAGTCGCAGTTTCAGAAAAAAATTGCATCGAATTATTTTTATTGAAACAATTTTATCCAGATAGCTCCAAACTTCAAAATCAACATCAGGAACACGGAACGGTAGATGAGTTTTCCATGTGCTTGGACCCCCAACATCGTCCAAAACTTATTTATCTCGTTAATATTCTTGTGAAATCATGCATTGGGATGTGCCCAAGTATATGAAATAAAAAAACACACAAATAAGTATATTAAATAAAAAATTATTATTCAGGGACATGAAAGTCAAAATATTGTGAGAATGTCCCATAAATACTTTCTATCCCCTTTCTTAGAGTTCTTTTGAATTTAACTTGAGCTCCCGTAACCTGCGGAATGGAATGAAGAAAACGAACGATTTGGCAATTCTGAAGCATATGTTTTGCAAAAGGTTTGGCATGGCTGGAGCAGAAGAAAAACTGTGATACTGGTGAAACTAATAAAAAAAAAAAAAAAAAAAAAAACTCCGTGATAGAGCTGCAAAGGAAAAGCAATCGAAACTACGACAAACAAAACATTTTTTTTCAAATCCTTGTGAAATATGTCAAAGGTACTTAATTTCTAAATTAAAATTCAGGTAATTTATTCTTGTTTCTATTTTGCTATTGCTTTGTTTTTATGAAGCACTTATTACCATAATAAGAAAAATTGCATATATTTCTCCTTAATCTTAAAATAGAAGTATTCTCTATTATCCGAAAATTTCGATTTTCCGAAAGAGGGTCAGTTCCAATTACTTCAAATAGTCAAGGTTTAACTGTATTATTGTATTAGTTTATCATATATGTCTTGAAAATTATGTCATTTGATTTATTTTGCATAATTTGAGGAAAAATTACTGTAATCCATTAACATTTCCGATATATGATGTGAAAATATTGAACATAGTAGTTATTTCGTTTATTTATTTATTTTTTAATAATCTATTTCTAACATTTTGATGATAATAACGAACAAAATTAGAGAATTTTTTTTTCCATTTTTGGCACGTTTTTCTCAAATACATTCCACAGGCAAAGGGTTAAAAAATAAGCAAGAAAATCCATGTTCTTCTTTTGTAATCTAATTCCCGAAACTGTCTTTAGAAGCAATCTAAAAATATTTTATACGGGAAAAATCTCGATAGTTTTTGAACTAGCTTTTTGGAAAAAGAAAAGAAAGAAAGAAATCAGCATCTTATAAAAATTATATAAAAGAAAATATATATTCTCCACAAGCAGAAAAAAATAACTTTACTTCTTTTTATAAAAAACACAACTATGCAAGGAAAAGGAAAAAGAAAAATCACATTCTATTTATCTGCATAGCTGTAGCTATCTAGAGTTTTCATATTTATGTGGTCTTGTGCATTTACTTTTTCTATAGACTTTTTATTGATATACTGTCTATGATTCTTTTATATATTTTTTGAAATAAAAAATTTTCCCCTTACAAAGGAATTTTTTTTTCTTTCTTTTTTATGTTCTTTTTGTAATTTATTATAGCGCAAAGAATTTTTTTTAATAACTTATCTAAGTACATAAGGAATTTCATAAACGACCGATTGTTATAAAACAGATAACGCTTCAGATTTTTACTTTCTTCTATCTTCAATAGAAGAAAATATTGTAATCGAAATTTTTTTAGACTTCCGGTTTTTGACGGATTTACAGGTTTTAGGGGTCAGATATTCCCAAAACCATGTTTATACAAAATGTCTTTCAGTCCATGTGTCCGTGTGTTGCCATTGTACCATCGAAAATGGTATGAAATTATAAGTATAATTGAACCAAATTTTTTGGGTATGTTTTCTCCTTCAATTTGGAAATGCTCCGCCGGAAGGGGATGCTGTAGTAGCGATTTTTGTGCCATGTTCAGTTCATTATTATACCATCGAAAAGTGTATGAAGTTATGCATAGAATTAAAACAAAGTTTTGTGTATGTTTTCCGCTATGGCCAGCAGGTCCTCATTCAATTTCGAAATATTCCACCGGAAGGGGGTGCTGTAACAGCGATTTTGCATAATTTTCTCGATTTTTTGTGGTTCTACTGCGCATCGGCGACCCATGCAGTGGCGTAAACTTCGCATCCTGCTAAGCCGGCTATTCCCAAACTGCTGATGTATAACAGAATAAGGAAAAACTTTTAATGTTAATAAATATCATGTTCGAGATTAACTCGTTTTCGCTCCGATTAATTAACTGAAGCAGAAATTTAAGATGAAAGTGAAAGTTGGAATATTATTTAACTAATAATATTGAAGTATTAAGATTTGTAACTATTTTTTGAAATATTAAGATGCATGAGATAGAAGAAAATTTTAGGTTTGGCCCTACAACTATTTTTTTAAGGAGAAGAAACCGTATTGTCAGATTTTACTCATGTGCAGTGTTTTAAAGTAATATTAACATTTTTTAAGATTCTTCATAATCTACTTCTTTTTTACACTCTTTTATTTAACTCAATCAGATTTTTGTATGTAAAGATGGAATTTAGAAAGCGATTTTTAACCATCTTCCTGAATTGCTAGAGTTATACAAATTATGTACAAAAGTGTGCTACCGATGATGGTACAACATTTTAATATTTTTACAACTTTATTATAAATTAATACATTAATTTTAAGGCATTTTTCAATTAACGAGGTACTAGTAATTAATCGAAAAATATTCTCTGGTAATCGTACAATTGTATGAAAGTTGAAACGACAATGGATTTAATAATGCACCAATAAACGATCGCCAAAATATGCTAAATCACTAGGGAACTGCAATAAATGAAATATTTTAAAGATAAAATGTAGAAAAAAAAACTATACATAAAAATTGAAAAGTGTATTATATTTTTAAAAATATATACGCTTTTATCAATTAACAAGGTGGGCCCCGTCGAATTTCGACGAAAGAAAATGTTTACAAAGGAACTGTTGAATCAAATCTATAATACATCGACAACAATAATTACAATAAAAAATCCATCTTACACTTGTTAGTTTAACTTTCCAAAGGCATATTTTAACCTAAAATTAACAAAATACTTTTTATATAAACTTCAACTGTTCAAATTATTGAAAAATTAAACTTTATTCATATACGTAGTCAGTAACATATAATCAAGATGGGTAATTTTGATTAAGTTATCAATCAATGCTTGGTATTACGGAATGAAAAGTCAGCAAAAATGATTTCACCTTGACCTAATCATAAAAATTTCCCCCCTTTAAATCTAAACCGAATCAAGTCATTTTCCACGTTTCACATCCATATTAACCATTTAAAAACATTTTAACCACCCGCAATAGGTTATTAATAAATATATTTTCAAGCTTGAAGTCACGATTGTCAACTATTACAACTTTCCATGTGAAAATTCCCACTCGTGAATTGAAGTCTTAGCATAATCTCTGTATCTGCGCCTAAAAATTCCAGAATTTTATCACTTTTACACGTATTCAAGGGGAAATATCTCGTTTTATCGAATAAAATTATCGTTTTCTTTTAAATATAATATCATTCTCAGTCGCTAAAATATTTTTGCCTATTGTCTCAAACTCAATATCAGCGAAATGAAAAAATAGTGAAATATAACAGCATCATCAGGGAAATTGTGTCTCTTTTTAAGCGTAACGTCCTTTTCTGTTCAAATTTAAAAAAAAATATATTTTTTTAATTGTAATGAGAAAATGGCATCACTAAGAATATAATCAATAAAGATAACTAAACCACTTTTAATAGAAATGAAGGTTTTCGGTTGCCACAATTAGAAAATGGTATTAAAAACTATAAAAAAATTAATATCTCAAAAATAAATTGAGATATAGCTTTTAAACAAATTGCATTTAAAAGTACATTTTTTCCTTTACAAGACGGTGTAAAAATTTAAAATGTGGGATATTTAGAAGTTTAAAAATTTGCAGTAGCAAAAATTGCAAAACCGAAATTTCATTTCAAAGTGTTGCCATTCGCAGAATGACGTATGCGTTACGCACAGATATGTTTGTCCTTTATAATATAGATAGATAAATATTGTAATATTAATCAATTTACAATTACACGTTGAGAAATTAATTTAGAAATCCTGAAAAGATAAAGTAAATCGACAAATATTCTCTGTAAATCGTACAATTGTATGAGAGTTGAAACAACAACGGATTTAATGACGCGCCAATAAATGCTCGCCAAAATATGCCAAATCGCTAGGAAACTGAAATAATGAAACATTTAAAAGATAAAATGTAGAAATAAACTATATATAAATAATTATAAGTGCAATATATATTTTTAAAAATACTCGCTTTTATTAATTAACTAGAAAGGTAGCCCGTCAAAAATGACGGAAATTTAGATATAAGGATATATCTATGTGCAAGAATATGTGTTTTCTCACTTGTTCCGCAGTGATAGATGAAAATAACACATTTTAAGAACGAAACACATTTATGAAAAACTGTGTACAGTAGAAGACCACTAATCTGCACAGTTTGGTTCCAAGTGTTATGCAGATTTGAGGCTTTTTGCGGTCATGTCTATTCAATCTTTGTTTACATTTTTTAAAATTCATATATTGGACAATTTAGATTGTTAAGCCTTAAAAATAAATAAATTATACACTTGAAGTAAGGTAAAAACTATTAAATTATCGTATACGATTTCATGAAATGGTATTATATGGTATTATATGAGTGTGCTTCACGATCTTGGTTACGACGTTGGCGAAATTGGCTGCAACTTGTCATAATCCTAATAGTGTGGGCCGCTATAACAAAAAAATAAACCAGTTTTTAGTAAAATTTCTGATATAAAGTAGTTTTCAAAAACTTGTGTAAAATTGCAGGCCGTTCTCATGTTATGTCAGTCCAAGGAATAATATTTCTAACACTGAAGAGTTTACATGTATATGTGGAATTTAGAAAAGCTTTTCAAAAAGAAAGGTCCTGAAATGACATTGTAATTCCTCGAACTTCTAAGTTTAATCGGGCCCTTATGTTGTTTACTGAAATCTAATAAATACAGTTATTTTGGATATTACACCAGAATTAAACAGTTAAACTTATTTAACTTAAACCCGATGTTACTTCCCGATGTTATGTTTTAGTATTAAGAAAGAAAATTATTTAAATTTTTCAAATCATGCATTTATAATTTTTTTACGTCTTCAATAACTAAATAATAAAAAAATATGCTTTTGTTCTGTGCTCATAAATATGACAATAAAATAATGTAACTAAGAGACATTGCAAAATTAAATCTTTGTTATTTCAAACCATAAACAAATGATACCGCCACCATTTTACCTACTATGACGTCATTAGAATATTGTCCATTGATTGTTGGAGAACATACTTTGTGAATGATTACCTCAATGATTTAATTTTTTTTACGGTTCACGATGAATGAATCACTTGTGTTTGTTTAGGTTTATGGAATGAGATATTAAGCAGTGAACCTAAATTCAAATGAAGTTATCCAAGGATATGAATATTTTTAATCGAAATTAAAAACAATGGTTTGATCTCGAACTAAAAAGTTTGGAACAGATGTCATATTCGCCCCATATTGGCGCGATTTTTTTCGGTTGCCAATTTGGCGAAAACATCAACAGCATAGACAGGGATGACAGGGATGACCGCCCCGGGAACCCAGCTTTCGCTTTAGAGTATAAGTGCAATCCCGGGGGGAGACTCAAATCCACTGCATATGGTAAGATACATTAACAATGACAATATTTTTTAAACAGTTAATAACATACAGAAAAATAAATTCAGTTTGCTGTTTTTGACTCTGAAACTCACAAGGAGTGTCATCAGTACATACATTGACAGCAATTGCACTATGTTGTATACATGCATAAACAATTACAAGACATGTTTTTTTGAATATTAGAGCTGAAAAACTTTAAGTGAAATGCATAGGCTGATAAATATAATGAAAATACTAAATAAACAAATCATAGGAAATAAGACAAATATTTACATTATGTACAAAACAGGGGCTCCTATCTGAAATGGGAGCTAAAACAATGAGTTTGCTCAGCTAGCTCAGAAAGGGAGGGGATTGGTAAATATAAATTCGTTGTCTTCTAAAAATTTCATACAATCCGCTATACGTTGCAGGAGAACTGGACGGTCGAGCAGGTAAGTTAGCCAGTCAGGCAGTGTCATCTGTTGTGGCTTTTTAACGTGATAGTGGGACGTTAATGTGCAATGTAAAATATAGTGTAATGATGTTGATAAGGATCCACAAATGCAAAGAGGTGAGTCCCGTTTATTTATGGTATATAAGTGTTGTTGGAAGGGTCCATGATTTGTGAGAAAGAGATACAGGTATCTGTTACTTATGAAAATGTTTTGTGAGACCTTAGGTATGAAGTCACGCGTGTATTGACCCACTTGCACTGTAGACCAACGTTGTTGCCATCGGTGTAGCATTTGTTTTTTGAGTTCTAATTTCAATGTTGATTGTGGGAATGGAAGAAATGTTAGTGGTAAAGTTAAATCATCGACTGCCGACCTCGCCAGCTGATCGGCCAGTTCGTTGCCCATTATACCAGAATGTCCTTTAACCCAATTAAAGAAGAACGATTTTTCTGAGGACTGAAGGAGTAAGGTTATGTCTAGAACTAAGTGATTATTGTTATCAAATTTTGAAAGGGCCATTAGACCTGATAAACTGTCTGATGAAATTAAGTATTGGGTGTCAGAGTCCTCTTCTGCCCAACGAATCGCCTCCTTCATAGCAAAGAGCTCTGCCTGGAAGACAGAGTTCCCCGGATCAAGCCTTGCGTGCCAGGAAAAAAAGTGTGAGCTTTGCCTATAAACAAAAAAAGCTGCCGCAGTTCCTACTTCTGTTTTAGACCCGTCTGTAAAGATGTGTGTTGATCCGTTAAAGTCTTTTGTTGCACAAATACTAATACCGTTTGAAAGTGAAGAGATCTGATACTTTGAACATTTTGTTGAGTGCATTGGGGCAAAATAAGAAATATTAGAAGCACCCAGGCGAGTGATCCGAGCGAACTCAGCCTCCGCTTCGAATTGTATGTCCAATGGAGGAAGACCCGTGAGGACCTGAATTGCTGCGGTAGAAGTGTTCCTATAGGCTCTGGAGATCAGGAGAAGTGCCTTTCTCTGAGCCGCTAGAATATGGCGAACTCCATGCGACTTCCGCATTCGCGGAAACCAGACTGCACATGCGTACGCCAGTTGCCGCTGTAGGATGGATGAGTACCAGACTTTAAAGAAGTATAATGGAAGACGACCTGATACTGAGGAGAATTTGTATAAATTTTGCGTGATTTTTATTATTTATTGACGTTTTGATGCCAGGTGGGGTAAGAATGAGAGGTGTTGATCAATTTTGATTCCAAGATAATTAATTGTTTTTTCTGACTTTATATTTTTACCACGTAGTTTAAAGAGTGGGCCCCGTTGGAGAATTTTCGGTTTACCAAACGTTATAGAGCGCGACTTCTCGAAGGAAATTGTTATTTTGTGAATTTTCGCCCAGTTTTGAATAAAGTCTAGTACTCTGTTCCCTCGTTGTTCAAGTAACGCTCTTGTTGGGCCCCAGACTATAAGTAAAACATCATCCGCGTATGCGACTATCGCACAGAACTCAAACAGAAAGGTCCGCAGCAGAGTCTCGAGGAGAGCCAACCATAAAAATGGCCCCAGACAGGAGCCCTGAGGACAACCCCTTGAGAAAAAATACAAAAGATCTGGCAGCTGCCAGTCCACCAGAACCCGCCTGCCCGACAGGAAGGAAGCAATTACATTAATTAGCTGAGGTGATAAGTTTAAATGGTGTAGTGCCTGTAGTGCTAGGTCCCATGGGAGATTATCAAAAGCCCCCATAAAATCTAGCGAAATAAAAGATGTATAATTTTTATTAGATTTGTTAATATCTATGTAAGATAATGCCTGTTCTAGTGCTGTTTCGGTCGATTTTAATTGAGTAAAACCGTGTTGTAGGCCTGTTAATGCGTTGCTTTGAGTTAGTGAATGATTAATTCGTCTTAAGAACATTTTTTCATAGATTTTGCCAAATATCGGGAGTAGCGTTATTGGTCTATAAGAGGTGTGTTCATTTGCTGGTCTACCTTCCTTCCTGAAGTAGACGAGCTCGCCCACCTTCCAGGCCTCCGGGAAATAGTTTAAACGAAGTGCACTGTTATACATGTCTAGAAGAGTTAAGGGTATTTTAGAAAAGAGAGATCTAATCATCCGATGGTCTATTCCGTCGGGACCTGGAGCTTTGTTTTGGTTAAAGCTATAGATTGCATTTCGCAGTTCTTTTATTGTAAAGTTAGGCTGGTCTGCGTGAGTTTGTTGTGAAGTTGCCATATTTGGCTGAGCTGGTGATCCCAGTGATGCACCAAAAATTTTTTCTGTCAGTGTAAACAAAGAAGAGGACCTGGAAGCTGGGAATGACGAGTCCGGCAGATAGCTAATCTGACAGTCTTGAAAGTCCTGAAAAGCCAGTTTTTTAGATTTGCCAAATGGGTCAGTTTGTTTCTTACAAAAATTTACCCAGGCGTCCTTCTTCACTCTTTGAATCAATTTCTGATATTTGGCACGCTCTCTTTTGTAAATTTGATATTCTACCGAGTCTAAGTTCGTCCTCTTTGCTCTTGTATAAAGTGCTTTTACTTTATTTCTTTGAGAACGAAGGTCCGTTGTCCACCAGGAGAACTTGACCTGTCTGAATGGAGGTTTTAGTTTAAAGGATGCTTTTGCACTATTTTGAATAATATTTTGAAAAGATTTGTAAGTCAGGTCAAAGGCCTGACGTGAGTCTACTGAAGAAAAAATTACTGAATTTAAGTAGCATGAGTTTTCAACCATGGCTATGAATTTGTTGAATGGGACATTTTTTGTTCTGAAGCGACGTTTCGGAAGGATCGGGATTGGAAGCAAAAGATCTGTTACGATAGGCCGATGGTCACCGAAAAGCTCAGGGAAGACATCCCATCCTCGAAAGTAGCTGAATAGTGGTTGTGTGCAAATTGAGAGGTCAGGACGCCCTTCCCTTTTGCCGGACTCATAGGTTGGTGTACAGGATGGTGAGTTTAAGACGATCAAGTTATTTTCTAATAAAGAATCTACGAGTAGCCGTCCTCTGTCATCGTCACGAGTATAGCCCCAAAGCTGGTCGTGTGCATTGAAGTCACCCAGGACTAGCTGGTATTCACTCTGGCGTGCGGAGCGCAGCCAGTCTTGTACGTCCACCTCAAAATCTGAACGTGGAGGGCTGTACAGGCTGCCTATGCTCAGAATAAAATTTTCTAGTTCTAGGTTTACAAAGATGGAATGATCGTTTTTTGCCGAGATACAGTGCTTTAAATTTTGATCCAAAATTATTATGTGGCTATTGTTGGAGCTAGAGCTGTAACAGGGAACATCAACTGGGAGTGAAGATGGGCGTTTGTTAAAGAGGTAGGCATCCTGGACGCATGCCAGAGAGAATTTTTCCTGAATTATGAAACGGATAAATGCTGCCGTGTTGGACTTACTGTTCTGTAGGTTACATTGTATTGCACGGAATTTTATGCAATCTTAGTGTCCTTTGTGCTACTGCTTGTCGTTGTTGTTTAATATATGTCGGTCAGCGTCCATCGAAACATGTGTGATTTGTTGGAATGTCCTTTCCTGGAGTTTCTCTACTTCTGTTTTCCTGTATGCAGTTGATACACTTTGGTTCCTTCGCCGTACATTCGTTTACATGGTGTTTCTCTGAGCAATAAGCACAAGTTAGTTCATTTGTACAGTCTCTTGATACGTGGCCTAGTCTTTGACAGTTGAAGCAACGTGGTATTAGAATATATGGCTTTACTGTACATCTGTTAAAACCAAAGCACGGTTTCAGCGATTGCAGTTGCAATGCGTCCCTTTCATGCATTTGAAGAACTAGATGTGAAGTTGCTTCTCCCCTTCTTCCTTTCATCACTTTCAGCAGCTTGAAGGAGACATTATCCTTTCGTAGACATTTATTAAGAGCTGGGATTATGATGTTTTCTTCATAGTTTTGAATTGCTTCATCATTTTCTTTTTGCTTGTCTCGGTTTTCTGATTTATTGTCTATTTTCAACTTCATCGGGGCTTCTGGCGCTCCAAATACTATCACCCGTAACATCTTCGGTGGTTTCTCTGTTATGTTTATCATGTGATTGAGTTTTTCACTGGTTTGGAGGCTGGTTCTTATCTGTGCAAAATTCATTATTGTTACAGGTTATTAGGAATTTCCCAGATCTTGTAGGGATACAGTTTGAGGTCTGTAGTTTTCTTTGATCCACTTCTGTATTTAAGACATTCCTTAACTCCTGGACTTGAATTCCATCTGTTTTCGGGCTCAGTATTAGGGTTGGCTTTTCCGTTGGCAGAGGTGGGAATTGTGCCATTTGTGCGTAACTAAACATCTGTTCGCGTTCCTTGTCAATTCTTCTCATATCTGCTTTTTGTTTTGGTGTTTGTAGTAATGGAGATTTTTTGAGGGATTCCTGTATTGCTTCTATTTCTTGCTTCTGTTTTTTTAACTCAGATTTCAGGAACGTTCCATGTTGACCCAATATGAAGGTCATAGTTTCCTTTAACTCTGCTAGAATGTCTATTTGCTTTTTGTTACCTTCTTCACGTTTTCGGTGTTCTATGCATTCTGTTTTCCAGTTTTCTCTTTCTTCATTTATTTGCTCCACTAGTTCCATCAGGCTGTGGAAACCTTCTATGATTTCATTTTTGATAGTTAACTTTTCGCTTTTTGGGTCTTCATTTTTATTTGCGAGGAGACGATTAATGTTTTCTTCTATTTTTTGGCGTATTGCGCACGGTTTTAATTTTTTGGCTTTTATAAACCGAAGTTCCTCTTCTATTTCATTTTTCCGTGCTTGGACAGACTTTAACTCTTCTACTAATTTTTCCATGTCCGCCAGCTTGATACGAGCTTCAGCTAATTCTCTCTGCTCAATTATGATTTCTTCCGCCTGGTGTTCCCGTGTTTCTTTTTCTTCTTCCAAACCTGCTCGAATACGTTCCAAATCCGCTTTTGCCTGATTGCCCTCTGTTATGTTCTTTATTATGTATGCTTTGTAAGCTTTTACCATGTTTGCATCATCAGATCTCCCAAGTCTTTTGCACTTATCATATTCTTCGAATATCTCGTCCATTGTCATCTTTTCCAATTTTTCTATTTCGCAGATCTGTAAGTTTTCCATCTGTTCTTGTTGTTCGCTCTTACCATTAGATTTTCTTGGTGATTTTGAATGTCCAGCTTGTACTGGTTTTGATAAGTCGTTTTTCTGCGATCGCTGTTTTTCCGCTTTTTCTGATTTCGCTGGCTTCTCAGATTGTGACCCTTTGTCAGACTGCATCTGTTGCGATGATTGCAATTGTTTTTTTGATTGTGACCTATCCTTTCTTGATCTGAGGCAATGCGAGGGTGTATTACTTTCATTCATCTTTAAGTCCGTGCGAAACTTTTGCGCAGTCTAAAGTTTTTGAGATGAAGTATAAACAGGTAGCATAGACGGTTAGCACTTTTATCACTTCTTGGCTTTCGACTAAGATGATGGGGAAACACAATTCACAAGATTGTTTGATTCGCTTGTTAGTACCTTACCCACTCTTTTGAACCTCACCTATTTAACTCAATAAAACTAACTAGTTATCTCCCAGTTCAATATAATATTGATAGATTAGTTCCTGTACGGAAGAGGCTACGCCAGAGCCCATACTACACTCTTTTGAAAGAAAGGGAAATAGAAAGATCAAGCAAAAATCAGTGATTGAAATCACCGGAAATGACTAAGAATAATAACCGAAATTTTGGGATAATTTTGAATACTAAAAAAAAAAAAAAAAAAAAAAAGATAGAATACATTTTTCTTTCTTAAATTAAAAAAAATAAATTGGGCCAAGACATATGTTGTGATGGGAGTTCCCCGTGTTTCATTGAAGCTCATACACATACAAAGTAGTACAAGGAAATGATAATAACAATGATCATAAAGGTATTTTAATAATTGATAATTATAATGATTGCATATGTACTGCAGTCAGTGCTTCTCTGATAACATATGTTGCTTACTAAGTTCCATACATCAACAACAAAAAGAAAAAAAATTACAATAATAAGTGATGAAAAAAGAAGAAGAATCTAAGGATATTAAGTATTTACAAAGATTCTGTTACAAAAAAAAAAAAAAAATAAAATAAAAATAAAAGCTCATGCTTATGAGAGTGTATTTAAGTGATTTACACACACTGAATTTGTATTTAAATGGTGAAAGTGACCTAGTAACATGTCTGGAGACATGCAAAACGTGAGAGTTTGTTTTACTATTCAGAAAAGGAAATTTAGAAAAGAGACACCAGCCCCCTTCAAAAATAAAAACATATATATACATACATACACACATATACATACATATACACAACATATATACATATATATGCATATACCCACACACACACACATACATATATATACATATAAGTAAACTTTTATAGGATGTGCTATACATTTTCTGTTCTTTTTTCTTTTTAATTAAGATTGAAAATGATTAGTATCGCAGAAATGAGTGCCAGAGCTGAAAAAGCTAGTATGTTTGTTAATCGTTTGTAATAAAATAGATGTGAATACCCCTGAAGTCTGTTATCCATACTGCGCTTGGATGGTGTTGATAAGTGCGAGATAAAATATATGAAAAATGCTAGATGTTAAAATATGTCCATGGTGGAAGTAGAAAATGTGGTAAGGGGACAAAGTGGGTGCGGGTTAGAGGGGTGTAAAGACCTTGAAAGAAAAGTATTATTTTTAGAAGGCACTGCAGAAAGTAAAAAAAAAAAAAAAAAAAAAAAAAAAAAAAACTAGAGGGGAAACTGAAACTTATAAATGATGTAATATGTTAGAGTGTGCTGCTAAAAGTAAAATAAATGGAGTTGTTAAGCTTACAATTAACTGAACAAACCGAAAAATAGCAGATGTTACATGTGGGAGAAAAAAAAAAAAGTACTGTCCTTGAGAATATGAAAAGTTGTAGGGATTGAAATTAATGATGATATTAATAAGAACCACAAATAAAGCAGATTTAGCGCAACTTATTGGCAGTAAAGAGAAGCTGGAAAGGAATGACTAATAAAAATGAAAAGCTGAGGTCAATACCTTTAATTTGGTATATTACATGCCCTATTTGAGAGACGTGAACAAATTTAGCTAAAATGGCGCCCCCTAACGGCTACGAAGAGTGAAATTTGAAAAGAATAATTAACAGAAATGAGGAGCTGAGGTCAATACCTTTAAAATGGTATAATACTTGACCTGTTGGGGGTGGGGATAGATATGTTGCCCCTCCCTGCCCCCAGAGCCCTCCCCCTATGGTTACAGAGTGAAAAAATATTGGAAATGAGGAGCTGAGGTCAATACCTTTAAAATGGTATAATACTTGACCTGTTGGGGGAGAAACAGATATATTGCCCCTCCCTGCCCCCAGTGCCCTCCCCCTATGGTTACAGAGTGAATAAATACTAGAAATGAGGAGCTGAGGTCAATACCTTTAAAATGTTATAATACTTAACACATTGGGGAGAGGAAGGAAAAAAAAAAAAAGCCCCTCTCTGCCCTCAGAGCCCCCCCCCCCCCTATAGTTATAGTTACAGAGTGAATAAATATTGGAAATGAGGAGCTGAGGTCAATACCTTTAAAATGGTATGATACTTAACACAATGGGGAGAAAAATAATTAGATTGCCCCTCCCTGCCCCCCAGACCCCCACCCCCTAATCGAGCTAGAATGAAATGGTGCTCACCAATAGAATCAGCGTACCCAAAATTGTCCGAATAGGGAAGCGCAGCCTGAAATCCTTAAATTAAGGGGGGAAAAGACGATTTAAAATATTTATAACATTAATTTAAAAAACAACAACAACGAAAACAATGTGCAGCTCTGGCACTAAAGGCCCCATTGTAGGGGAAAAACTTAAGAACTGCCTAAAAGATGAGGATGGATGTTACTAAATAAAAAATAAATAAATTAATAATAATAATAATAATAATAATAATAAAAGAAGAGTTGGGAACAAAAGAATCAGAGAAATGCATAAATATACTATGTATTTATTAAAAGGATTAAAAGGCCCATGTCGGAATACAAACAACCAGCGAGAGTCTCTAGTAAATATTTACTTTTCAGAGATACTCACACTAACTCTCTAACAATATACTCCCTGGTCACAGATGCTAGAACAAACCCCTCGACAAACCCGGGTCATTTAAAAGTTAGGTGCCAAAAACATCTCAACATTACAGGAGTACTGAACTCAAGTAAAGGCATGCAACAAACCTACCAACCATGGGAAAAAAAAAAAAAAAAAAAAAAAAAAAAGTTAACATTTTATAATTAAATTTAAAAATACTTAGAGCTAATATTTTAGAATGAAACCTTCACCGCTATGAAGAGCAAAGTTCAAAATATACTACAGGCACAATTTCATTAATTAAAAACTTTGATTAATATTATTAATTAGTACCTCAAAAAGTGTAAACAACAATGTTTGAGAGAATGAATTCTTAAAGACACCAAAGTGACTCTTAAACAACAATTTTTTAATATATGAAGGCGGCCCCACAGAAACACAAAACCAGTCACCGGAGGTAGCTTAAGGTTTGGGCTATCCAAAAAATGTTGTAGTTTAGTATAAAAAATTAGATTTGATATCTTTTGAAAGCTATGAAAAAGGTAAACAGCGTAATGTTATCTCTATGGGACCGCCATTTTGTTTCGTGGTTAAGATGAGCAATACAGTGTCTTCCAAAACTCTTCTCACGGTCACTAAACTTAGTTAAAACTTTTAAAAAAATGGATTATTCCTATTCTATTAACATTACAGTACACAAATTATACAATTGTTAAGCAGAAATGAGTTTATAAAGTATTTTAAATTGTAACTGAAGAACATAGAATTTTGAAAATTTGGCAAAATGGCTCCTGAAAGCAGAAAAGTGTATGAGCTTCAAACGTTAATCCCTTTTTAAATATTCATCGCCGGTGCTAATATGACGTATTAAAACGTTCAAAAAAGAACCGGGAATCATGAAATGTCAATTATATGCACGGAACTATACACTGGTAAACTCGGGAAGCAGTGAAGCAGGTGGTAATCACCAGAAACAAGGAGAAAAGAGAACGAAAGAAGTAGAGAGTTTAAGTAATCACTACTCCAGAACAGCATAGACAACATAATCCGGGTTACCACATCAAGCCCTTTAGCGCAAGTTAAGTACCCGTTGCCTATAGGATATTGGCGACAGAAAAAAATCGCGCCAATATGGGGCGAATATGACATCTGTACCAAAAGTTTTAGTTTGTATAATTTTTTATTTCTGTTAATTATTTATTTATGTACTTTTCCATTATAGCGCTTTTTTAAAAAAAGCTTGGCGCCATTCGGGCATCAGAAAGTGAGATATGTTGCCAAAATATATAAACAGCTATGAAAACAAATCTAATGAACTTTTATTTTTGTTTATTGCACTTATATACATAAAAAAAATCGTTTCTAAATATATATAATATTTTTTATATACAAATTACGGCACAGATTTCAGATATGAACCGGGATACCTAACTGCCGCCAAAATGGTGTTATTTTGCCTGCTACGGTAACCCGGCTATTGTTTTTTATTTAATAAATTGTTTGTTTACTTTTATTTTCTGTTTTTTTAATTACATAAACTGTTTTGTTCTATAGTTATTATTCAAAATGTTATTTATTTATAGTTATTTCCTTTTCAAAATGATAGCAAATAATTTAAAAATATATATGTAACTGGTATTCGAAAGCGAGATTTTTGCCAAATTGGCGTCAGAGAAAAATCACGCCAAACCCGATGCGTATATGACATCTGTGCAAAAATTACTTCTGTTTCTTTATAAAAATGGGTAAATAGCTTGTTTTATATTAAATAAATTGTATACATACGGAACAAATTGCTTGTGAGTATGAAGCAGTAAATAGGTTGTCAGAAAATACGTTGGCAAACTTCTTTCTCGCCAAGAAATTTTTCTCCGAAGTATTGTACATAAGCAATGATTGATAGAGATGCATTTTTAATTATGATATGCGCTTTTATGTTTCACTACATTTATGCATACTATACTGTATGTATAAATGCTACAGTTCATATGCAGGGCTATACAAAAGAATTCATAAGGGTTACTGAGTATGAGAGTAAATTGCTTAAAGGTGGTTTTTAAAGGAGTTATGCATTTTTACTCTGAAATGCATTTAGTTTACCAAGAAATGTTTGTAGAATATAGATAAAATGATATACAGGGTCACGCAAAGCATTGTATACATAACCGTCTATGGATGATAATATCTGGAAATATGGTTTCAGTAGTAGTTTTAAGAGTGTTTTAGTTTAAATTAAATTTTAGCTAAATAGTGGCATGTAATAACAGTACTATTGGCTATGGACGGTAACTGCTGAAATCAATTTTAAAAATTTTTTATGTGTTTTCTAAAATGTTTACTTAGTTATCTTATTTACCTTATTTCCCTAAATAATGAAGTTTTGAGTAATTCTTAGTTATCCCGCCGACCAAATTACTGTCGCCAAATTGTAAGATTAAATGCCAACAATGGTTGTCATTAATTAATGAATTGTAAGAATAAATGCTATAGGCCAATAAAACCTTTAATTCGACGTTTTATTTGTATTTTTATTAATGTTTTACTAATTTATTTGTTCTTTCGTTATTTAAAATAAAAATTATGCCAATGTGTATAATTTGGCGAGTGGTTTGGCGATTTATATAATTTGGCGCAATTGGTCGATGGGATAACTAAGAAGTACCAAGTTTTGTTAAAGCATTCAGGATGTGTTGAAAAGTGTTTCATATTCTATGCTTAACGCATAATTTTTCTTTCTTCTTTAGTCTTATTTTGCATTTATTTTATTCTTATTTTTTTTTAGCTTTATACTGCTTTATAGAAACTTTGGCACAGTTGTCATATACGCCCATGTCATATACGCCATGTCATATACGCCCATCATGGCATTGGCGAAAATATCAACAGCATAAACAACAATATCCGGGTTACCATATCAAGCAAAATAACGACACTTTGGCGCCAGTAAGTACCTGTTGCGCATTGGCGTCAGAAAAAAATCGCGCCAATATGGGGAGTATATGACGTCTGTGTCGAAACTTTAATATTTAATGTTTAAACTCTTAGCTCCCCCCCCCCCCCTTGCATATAGTACAAACTATAACACAGACAGCGCAAAATAATAGACAGTTTGGTATTTTTCCACTGTAGGGGCTTTGGCGTTTTTTAAAAAAAGCTTGGTGTAATTTGGGCATCAGAAAGTGAGATTTGGGTACTTTTCCGTTATACAGATACCATTGTCGCCAAGAGTAATAGTTGGCGCAAAATGAAAATCACGTGAATTGAAGCATTTGAAAAATAAAAGAAAAAACATTGTCGATACTAAAGTGAGCATTTAAAAAATATAACTTTTGAAAATTCCAGACTTTTACGAACTATTTCATTAAATCACAAATATATACTTAAAATAAGTGAACAAATAACTGTTATAAAATAAAGCAATAAAATAAAACTCATATTAAACTGCTGGCATAAAATTACAAATATCTTTTAGCATTTTGAAATAATTGGCGCATTAGCATACATTTTGGCATGTTGTCCGTATAACGGAAAAATATCGAGATTTGTTGTCAAATCATATAAACAGCTATGAAAATAAACTTGATGAGCGTTTTTGTTTGTTTTATATGTTTATTTTATATGCATATTATTGATATTTTTATGTACAAATTACATTTGTTTCTGTATAAATTTAGAGAAACGTTTTTTTTTTGTTTTTTTTTTAATGTTAAATAAGTCATATAAATTTCGAAAAAATGCGTGTGTATATAAAATGAAACAGTGGATAGGTTCACGGAAAATAAGTTGCCATATTTCCTTTTTCGCCAAGGCACCTATACTGGAAAAGTACCTAAAGCACATTAAAATCGCGCAGTTAGGAGCTCACACAGTACAGCGTCGTCTATTGGCGGTTATTTTATTAGTAGCATCGGGAGGAAGATGTAAAGATGTACTTTAAATTCTCACTCATAGATTTTCAAAAAATATCTTAAAAGAGCGGAGTTTAAGTTAAATTTCGGTGACCTCCTTAATGAAAGATTAATGGTTTTAAATGGGAATTTCGCCAAATTAGCCAGCTATCGCCAAGTTGGCTAACATTTGGCGCTACTGTGGTAACCCTGAATTAGTATTTTTCAACAGTTACTCATTTCAATGAGGCGGTCCTACCGGAATTGTGAGGGACACACAGAGACTTGGATTTTATATAAATAGATAGCTTAATATTAATTTACGATTATACGTTGAGAAATCAATTTAGAAATCCTAAAAAGATAGTTTAAACAATTATTCCTTTTTTCTATTCTGTTCAAAAGAAAAGAGCAAAAAATATATATTTTTAATAAATTCATTCGCAGGCGTTTTCTTCTAAACGTAAAAAAATCAATGATTTTTTTTCCATGATCGAATTTGGTGCTTGCACACTAAATAAATGCATTCAAACGGATATTTTTGTGGAAAAACATGAATTGCAGCCAAAAAATTAGGTGTAATTTTCAAGATCAACATTGAATGCGTATAAAAGAGTATTAAAAAAAAAAACTATTTTTCTTTTATACTTTTTAGAAATAATCTTCAAAATCCTTCCATTACGGGTATTTAATGTTACAAAAAGTGCTTATACTCCAAATTTCATAACTTTAGGATGACTGATTGAAATTTGCCTAGCGTTGTCAGTTGTGTGACCTTTCAATGACTTTTCTCTCAAATTTTGTCATTATTCTGTAACCAAGCACCATATAAAGATGTTAAACATAATAAAGCCTTAAGACCCAATTAATAGTGTAAATTACGATATCAGTCCCTTTTCCATGATTGGAGTTCAAAACTTTATTTTTAAGATATAAAAGTACTGGTTGGTGACAACAGATATGAAAATAAAAGGTAATAACAGATATGAAAGTAATGGTGACAACCGATATAAAAGTAATGGTGACAAATAACTGCAATCCACAACACAATAATCGCTATAACAACGGGGTTTTATCTATGATAGAGAAGCTTTTATCATAAATCACAGGGTATTTGTTTCACCAACTAAAACAAGGAGCAACTTTATAAATAAAATAAAAAATAAAATAAAATAAACTTGTATAAATCCAATGTGTGGTAGAGTTATTTTTAAAGTGACAAAATGAAAAAGAATGTTTTCTGAAATATTCTGAAATAAAAGATAATCAGAAAAATAATTTCCAACATATCGTTTAAAGCAAACTTTATTATCTCAAAGATTAACCTGATCGGAGTAGATTTATTTTTTGAAAACAATTATTTATATATAATCCACGTGACTTAATAGGAGCCCATTTGTTGAAAGAAATAACACGTAAGAGCCTATTCTTTCATTAAATAATACTGTTTCATCACGTATAACTAGAGTATACATTTATAGGCCCGAGTTGCATGTTCAAACGCGACATTTTTGACCAAGCTATTGTATTTTACATTACAAAAATTGACGATATCTGCTCAGAAATAATTTGTTTCATTCTGTTATATTATTTCTTTTAATTACAACTTTCATATACCAGATCCTCTTGATCAATCAAATTTTATTTTCAGTGCCCCATTATAAAGATACTCTTTATATATATTCCACGTTAGAAAATTCCTTCCTCCATAGCGTAATGAACACTTCTGGCGTCAGAAAACAATTTACATTTATAGACCCAAGTTGCATGCTCAAACGCGAAATTTTTGACCAAGATATTGTATTTTACATTACAGAAATTGGCGATACCTGCTCAAAAATAATTTGTTTCATTCTGTTTTATAATTTCTTTTAACTACAATTGTTATATACCAGCTCCTCTTGACCAATCAAATTTTATTTTCAGTCTTCTCTTTTAAAGATACTCTTTATATATATCACACGTTAGAAAATTTCCTCCTCCATAGCGTAGAGCACTTCTGGCGTCAGAAACCAATTTTACATTTATAGACACAAGTTGCATGCTCAAACGCGAAATTTTTGACTGGTCAGAAATAATTTATTTCATTGTGTTATGTTATTTCTTTTAATTACAACTTCCATATACCAGCTCCTCTTGATCAATCAAATTTTATTTTCAGTGCCCCTTTATAAAGATATTCTTTATATATATCACACGTTAGAAAATTTCTTCCTCCATAGCGTAGTGAGCACTTCTGGCGTCAAAAACCAATTAACATTTATAGACCCAAGTTGCATTCTCAAACGCGAAATTTTTGACCAAGATACAGTGAAACTCGCTTAAGATACGCCCGCTTAAGATACGATCCCGCTTAAGATACGATCCCGCTTAAGATACGAATTATATTCGGTCCCTTGAAAAATGCCCATTAAACCTGTGTAAAATTACCCGCTTAATATACGTACGCATAAGATACGATCCCGCTTAATATACGAAGAAAATTTGTCCATTGATGTCGAAAAACCCGCTTAAAATACAAAATGGTGCTTATGTAATACTGAAAGTAAAAAGAAAAGCACATTCTTTGACCGAAAAGTTGGATGTCTTAAAGAAATACGACGCTGAGAATGTTAAGCAAGACTGTCTTTCCCAAATCTGTGGGAATACACCAGTCAACACTTCGAGCTCTGTTAAAAAAAATAGACAGAACCTGGAAAACAGTGCATCAGCTGGAGGCTCTGGCAGAAAGAATATTAAGGTGGCAAAATTCAAAGAATTGGAGAACATTTTACTGGAGTGGTTCACCCAAACCCGATCGACGAACATCCCAACTAACGTATCATTGGCCTACAAAATTGCTACAAAATCTTGTAGTGGATTTCACGTCTAGCTGCGGTTGACTAGAGCGCTTCAAAGATGCGGCTTAGTTTAATAGGAAAGTAAGAAGAGAGTCGACAGCTGTGAATGTAGATAATGTCAATTGTTGGAAAAATAACGTGTTCGCCCCGCTATTGAAAAAGTACTCAAGATGCGATATTTACAATATCGAAGAGATTGGCCTTTTTTAGTTGCGTTCGTAATTATATAAATACGTAGCACCTATAGTCGTCGTTCAGTCCGTCCGTCCGCATATAACAGAGCAAAAACTATTTAACCAAATGGTATGGAATTTTAAATACATAATTGTTGCAATATTTTGTCGAGTCGTTTCAAATTTTATGAAAATCAGATGCATAGTTTAATTACAGGGGCAGTCAACAGTTTTCCGTTAAATTACGGCCAATGTAAAAAATTATTTCAGGTGAATTTTAATGATGAACAGAGTGAAATTGATATGCATTTATTGAAGTGCACTAAAATATACATTCAGTACAATATGCAGTGTAAAAAATATTTATAAAACTAATTATAGTACGAACGCACCTCATTTGCCATGTTTGACATGCAATTTCTAACTTGTTTATATTAATGCCTGATAAAACAATGGCGTTTAAGGGTGAGAAATGTTTTGGAGGCAAACTGAAAATAGAATGTATCACTGTTTTAAGTGGATCAAATAAGAGCGGAATTGATAAATTAAAACCCCTCGTTAACGGCAAGTCGCGGAATCATCGCTGTTTTAAAACTGCTAAAAATCTGCCCCCTGCGATTATGAAAGACAAGCCGAAGCGTGAATGACAAGCGATATATTCGTTAAGTAGATCCACAAGTCGATGAACGAATGAAAAAGGAGTCCAGGAAAGTATTGTGTCTCGCCGACAACTGTCTCGCCCATCCGAAGGATATCCCCAGCTTACAAAACATCGAACTAGTCTTTTTAACCACCCAATGGGACTAGCGTGGTTCAATCCATGGATCAAGGCGTAATCCATGTTCTAAAAAAGAAATACAAATGTCGTGTCTTTGTAAGTCATCTACACCAAACGGATCATCGCGCAAAGGATCTGTCCTGTCCAATCTGTAAGCGTATTAACCGCTTGGACGCCATGTATTTCCTGAGTGCGTCATGGGAAGACGTAATATCAACCACCATTGAGAACTGCTTCTGTAAAGCCTTTGACGTCGACGGCACTTTGCAAAACGTTGACATCGCAGAAAAGAAGCAGCATCAAGAAGGATGCTCATTAGGACTCATTTGTCAAAATTGACGATCAGGCTGTAACAACTAAAGTTCGTTCTATCGTGGATATAATCGCGGACGTCAAAAGTTCCGATGAACCTAGGACTTCAGTAAAAGCAGAAGACAGCGCGGATGAAGAAACGGATGTACCAGCCATACCATCATTCGCATCTGTAATGAGCTCGTTCAGCTTACTTCGACTGTACGCCTCTTCAATGGATGCTGGTCCTTCTGTCGAAGATTTTTTTCTACCACATCAACAAGGCAGAAAACTTAGTGATAAAATTTCGTCCTACGTTGAACCAAACCAAGGTAAATGACATTTTTCAACGAACTAAAACTACTTCATGTACTTTAATTTTGATAATGTATCAAATAATTATTGTTCCTTGCATACATTTAGTTTGTTTTTCTAAAAATAAATTATGAAAATTTATTATTTCTCCTCTTTAAATGTGTAGTGTATTTTAGTTTCTGTTTTCTAATGATTAACAATAATTTCGTTTTATCACCTTCTTTTTTTTTTTTTTTTAATTGGTAGAGAGTATTGCATAAAGGCGTTTTAATTTTGTTATTGTACAAACGGTGACTCAATAAAATCTTTATTTCAAAATCTTAAACTCAAATTTCCTAGAACATCTAAAAATCGTTAGAAATGGGCAAAGTGAGAGTCATAAATGGCTAAAATGCGTTAATAACAATGTGCACTGGCTTTATATGCATTATTATTCGAGAATCTATGAAATCCGGATAAGATGCGATCCCGCTTAAGATACGAAATGCTCTCGGTCCCTTGATTCGTATCTTAAACGAGTTTCACTGTATTGTATTTTACATTACAGAAATTGGCGATGCCTGCTCAGAAATAATTTGTTTTCTTCTGTTTTATAATTTCTTTTAACTAAAATTGTCATATACCAGCTCCTCTTGACCAATCAAATTTTATTTTCAGTGTTCCCTTTTAAAGATACTCTTTATATATACCAAACGTTAGAAAATTTCCTCCTCCATAGCGTAGTGAACACTTCTGGCATCAGAAACTAATTTACATTTATAGACCCAAGTTGCATGCTCAAACGCGAAATTTTTGACCAAGCTATTGTATTTTACATTATAGAAATTGGCGATACCTACCCAGAAATAATTTATTTCATTCTGTTTTACATTTTTTTAATTACAATTTTTATATACCAGCTCCTCTTGAATAATCAAATTTTATTTTTAGTGTTCCCCTATAAAGATACTCTTTATACAGGGCAATTAAAAAAAAGTTTACAAAATGGCATGGCAAATCAGGCATAGAGCAACGATAAAAAATCACATACGAATATAGGGTCGCAAAGCACTTATTTAGTCGCAAATACAGTGTGTTTCATCTTAACTGAATCCGGATTGACGATAATAATTTCGAGAAAAATAAAAATATTCTAATGAAAATGCAACGATATGTACCTTGTTTTGTGTGAAATGTCATAGCGTTACGAAAAGATCTGGAAAAACTTGTTGCTGAAGCAATCGATGATGCGGTATGAATTGACAATCACAGTTCACAATGTGGGGCGTCAAGTGCATACTGCTGGTGGGTATAATGCAAACTTCTACCACTTTTTTTCGTGTTATCGCATTTACGACGAAGATGATAATGTCTGTTAAATGTTTTATTATAATGTGCTTTAGTTTTCTGAAAGTGATTATCGTCAACTCAAATTGAGTTTGGATGAAACACCCTGCATTTGTGACTACAGAAGTGGTTTGCGACTCTACGTTCATATGTGGTTTTTCATCCTTGTTGTATGCCTGATTTGCCATGTCATTTTGTAAATTTTTTTGTACGTTTTTTTGAATCACCCTGTATATCATATGTTAGAAAATTTCTTACTCCATAGCGTAGTGAACACTTGTAGCGTCAGAAACCAACTTACATTTATAGACCCAAGTTGTATGCTCAAACGCGAAAATTTTGACCAAGCTATTGTACTTTACATTGCAGAAATTGGCGATACTTCCTCAGAAATAATTTGTTTCATTCTGTTTTATAATTTCTTTTAATTACAATTTTCGTATGCCTGCTCCTCTTGACAAATCAAATTTTATTTTCAGTGTTCCCTTTTAAAGATACTCTTTATATATCACACGTTAGAAAATGTCTTCCTCCATAGCGTAGTGAACATTTCTAGAGCCAGAAAGCATACTTACATTTATAGACCCAAGTTGCATGCTCAAACGTGAAAATTTTGACCAAGCTTTTGTATTTTACATTACAGAAATTGGCGATACCTGCTCAGAAATAATTTGTTTCATTCTGTTTTTAATTGTTTTAATTACAATTTTCATATACCAGCTCCTTCTAACCAATCAAATTTTATTTCCAGTGTTCCCCTTTAAAGATACTCTTTATGTATATCACACGTTAGAAAATTTCTTCCTCCATAACGTAGTGAACACTTCTAGCGTCAGAAACCAACTTGATGGTATTACAGAATTCTCCTGCGCATGATTACTGAAACACCGCCCTATTCTTCTACAAACTTCAGATAACCAGTTTGATCTAGGTCATGCGTTATAAATAAAAAATTCCCCACACCCTGGACTGTAACAATATAATTTATTTCTGAGCTTTTGCAAAAAATAAACTAAAATATAATAATGTGCTTTTATGTTTGAAACATTTACCGTTTTTTCAGGAAACGACTTTATATTTCAGTTAAGTGACTTTTGAAAGAAGGTTGAGATAAATTTTACTAGAAGATGCATCTTGTACACAAATTTAATTTACACGAGTTGAATATTTTTGAACTGGGTGAAAAAAAATTTCGAGCAAGGTGTCGAACCCAGTACCTCCGTCTTAAATTGACTATCATCTATCATTGGGCTACCTGAACTTCACACAGGCGGCAAAATTTCAGTCAGACAACCTTTTGGTAATAGCATCTGTCCGTCATGTGAGACAGCTCAACAGATTAACCCTTTATCTACTGACGGTACTTATAAGTACCATTAAAATAACTTGCTATAATATTCATTTAATACACCGATTAGTTGTAATACAGTTTTCAAATGAGTTATACATATATTACTTTATCTTGTTCCTAAAGCATTATTGGTTACACAAAACAAAACTATTTTTAAAAGGATGATTTATTTTGCCTTTGCATCTTTTCAGCTTTCTTGGCGTTGGGGTGGGGGATGGGGGGGGGGGTAATTTTGCAATTCGGCAATATTTCTATATTTCTATTGTAAAAACATTGTATTTGTACATTTCCTAATTCTACAAAATACTAAGAAAAATATTTAAAATAAAAGATTTGAGTTGGGTTATAAATATTGCACAAAATCCGTATAAATACAAATTCAATTAATCCTTCTAAATACTTCAATCCGTCTAAATCCTTCAATCTTCTAAAGTCCTTCTAAAATTTATTAAATGATTACATGTAAATCTTCTAATGTATTCAAACAATTCACAGAAAATGCTTTAGAAGATAAAATGTTCATAAATTCATAATCCTAATCCAGTACATAAAGGGTTAAAACTTCATGTAAAGGGAGTCCAATAAACGATGAATCCTTAATGACATTTTGTTATTTTAATTAAACTATACTTATTGGTAAATAAATTATACGAGTTTACATTTTTCCAACTGAGTAAAAATGTGTAACAGCCAGAATATGAACCCAAAACCTCCGGCGAAAACTGCCAATGTTTTACCACTGAGCCATCTTGGTGATGTGAAACAGCTATTACCTGGTATGTCATCACGAAATAATAAATTTAGCAGTAAATAACAACTTAATATTAGTAAATTGAAACAGCTCTTACCACTCCGAAGGTTTCTACCCTTAGAATTACATAAAAAACATTATGTATCTGTAAGTTGCATTTCATAAAATTTATTTATTCATCCAAAATATCTACGAATATTTTATTATATAAGGTCTATAAGATAAGGGCACTTTTAAATACATTTAATTTAGTAACAAGCAATTACTTCAATTCTAAAAATACAAATTTATTCGAAGAATACAACAGTAAAAGCAGATCAGGTATCTCTCAAATCGAACGCGACCATCCGAGTCAAAAATTACTTAAAAGGGAACTCAAATTTCAATTTTTTCCATCTATAAATTATTAATTATGATTAATGTTTCTATATACCATAAAACATTGTAAACGCCATACACATTTGAATTTGCTATAGCGTCAAAAGAAACAGAAAAAAAAGGCTAAACAAATCTATGATAAAAGAGACATATCGAAATTAGATATCTACTATAAGATCCGCGTCTTTCTCACTAAATCCTAACTACACAAGATTATTCTTAGAATTAATACTCGGGACTCTTTCTACAAAGACCAATATAAGCAGTAATTCAGAAGCCGACAACTGTGTGAAATGTTTAGCCGACATATTTGACAAAGTGCTGCAGAAATTCCACATTGTATCAAACTGTCGAGATGCATGTTTATTTGTTCGGTGTAAATGCAAGGTGGTGTCTATTTAATATAATGCAGATATTTTATTCAGCACGCTTCGAATATGAATTTTAACTAAAAATTAAAATATTTGTGGCTAAAATTGAGTAATATTTGATATTTTGATTCACTCTTAAAGGAAGTATAAGGAAGTATTTCGAAATCATCTTTCAATCCTTTTCTTTTGTAATTTTTTTATAGCAACAAATATTAATAAACGTTGTTGACAAGTATAATAAAATATATTAATTTATTGCATATGCATCCTTTAAGAATTAACTATTTTATATTTTGGTAATTTATTGTTTTAATATTGTTCAAAGATATAAAAAATAATAAAAACCAGGTAACACTAATACGTACTAATTTTACAGCACATCATCGATTTAAATGAATTATAAGTAAAAAAAAAAATAAATAAGACAAGAAGAAAGATGTTGAAGGAAAATTAATTGAAATACACATACCTTTTTTTAAAGGAAATAAATTAGAACGAGAGTGATTATTATTTTTTAAATAAACCAATATAAATTTTAAATCCAGCTTCGCAGGAAGAAAACAATTGATCAACGCCACTTGAGGATCAAACCTACATCCATTATCCCTGTACGGAACTGAAAGATGGTGCATTTACGAGCCATAGCACGGTTCAAACAAATAACATCATCTTATTTCTGAAACAATTAATGCCATTTACGTGATCCTATACGCCATGACATTTGCGCATTCTTATTGGACAAATGTTTTGGCTCCTTAATCAGTGGTGGAGAAAAAATCAAATATTTATTATACAATACTGTATTGCCCCCGATAATATGTCATAATAACAAAATTTAAGGCAATTGTAGCACAGGAAGTGTGTGAAAATTGGATTGCAAGATTTGGGCCGAACGGACATATAAGTTAAATTGGGCTTGCAAAAAAGAACTAATCAATTTGAAAAAAAAATAAATCTATTATTATAGGCTCAAGTAAAGTTTTGGAGTCGCCCAACAATAACAGCCAATTTTTTGAAAGATATTTCGATTACGCCTTTACGCCTGTGTATTTATGCCCAGATAGAACTTTTAGATTTAATTTTTAATATAAGAAAATATTATAAAAGACAAATTTTACAAAGCGCTTCCGGGTACTTCCGAATATTTTTCTTTTTTGTGAACTCAAATAATAATAGGAGACGAAAATAACATCCGCTTAAATAAAATCAGTATGTATGCTTATCCTTTAAAAATATTGTTTAAAGATATGAGGTGCGGCTATTTAAAAACGAGACTGATGCTTCTACAGATGAACTGCGCATGCACCAAATTCGTACGACCGATAATTGTGTAGCGCAAAGCTCACTGTGTTGATTAACTCATCTAAATTGGCTGTATTCCAATAAGTCCGACCGTGACCTTCATTTTTTTTTTTTTACCCTGTTTTAGTGATTTGCTTGAAAAATGTTGCGTGTTTTAAAAGAACAACGAATTAATATTAAATTTATTCTTAAACTTTTAAAATCCGCTATTGAAACTCATTATTTGTTTTTAAAAAAAAAGTATACGGCAATGAATGTTTATCACGTGCGTGGGTTTTTGAGTGGTTTAAGCGATTTCTAGATGGCCGCGAAGACATTGAGGATGATGTTCGCCCGGTTTGCCCTTCCACGTCAACAACGAAGAAAATTTTCGATATTCATGCAATTGTGTACCTTCACAGGGTTCATGAAGGTGAAACTAGTAATCAACATTACTACCTTCAGGTCCTTGCTCAACTTCATGTTAAAGTACGAAAAAAAGACCCGAATTGTGGAAGCACAAGTCATTGGTGCTTTAGCAGGAGAAAGCACCGGCTAACACTGCGTTGTCTGTCATAACGCTTCTAGAAAAGTATAACATCCTATTGTTGGACCATCCACCTTATTCGCCTGTGGCTTTTATCTGTTCCCCAAAGTCAAATCTCCATTAACCCTTTATGTCCCAAATTATGAATTCATTAAAAGTTCATCTTCTAGTGCATTTTTGGTCATTTTTTTGATAACTAAACTCAAATCTTTTATTAAAAAATTTTTTTAGTATTTTTTAGAATTAGGAAATGTACAAATATAATGCCCTTACAGTAGAAATATGAAAATATTTTCGAACTGACAAGGAAGGTCTCCTTACAGGGCATACTCAGAATATGTTGAAAAAAATGCTAGTGAAACTACTCATGAATGTAATGGGGGATCAGTCAAATTTAACGGCGGAATTTCAGTAGAAAGTGTGTAAAAAAATAAAATATTTTCGAATATTTGGCGCGAAAATACGAAAGTGACACGCAATTTGGCGAGCAGGATTTTTCCTCGCCAAAAGCAAACGATTTTAATGCATCTGAAAATTGTTTATTAATTGTTTTTTAGAATGCACGGATTTTAATGAATTTAAACTTAATCAATGAAAGAGGTTATTATATATATTTTTTTATATTACATATATATGTTGCTTGTTGCTGTAGTTATTTAATTTTATCACTGTAAAAATATTTTCCATGCTTTGCAAGTTGCAAATATCTATTTTAAGTTATAGTCAGCTGACATTTGATTGCCATAACGCATTTCCATATAGAAGACGAAGTCGTTTCCATAGCAACAAAATCAAATCGACAGTGTACTGTCTGCCTTATTTTTGAGCTTGAAATAATTTAAATCAATTTAAATTTTGTTATAAATCGTAAAATATGATATTTAAATTTTATTATAAATACATATAAATATATATGACAAACTATAATTAAAACAAGCTAAAAATGACAAAACTATAGCTAAAACAAATTGAAAATGACAAAACTAAAGTTATTTAAATTAAACTTATATAAAGAAATTCAACATAAAAAGTTTTTTCCTACATAAAAGCGTATTTTGTTTTCATCGCCAACCGGTGATAAATCGCCAAATAAACGAAAATTTCGTTATTTTTTTTACGGACGCTGTATCGGGGTTCCGCCAAAAAAAATTTTATAAACATATATATCCATATGAGAAAAACATTTTGTAATTTTTTCAGATCTTTCTGAGTATGCCCGTATGGAGACCTTCATTGTGAGACTTTTCCTCCCCAATCTTTCAACGTCAAGAAAGCTGAAAAGATGCAGATGAAAGAGCATCCATCCTTTAAAAGGTATTTTTGTTTTGTGCAACCAAAAATGCTTTTGGAACAAGATAAAGTAATGTATCTATCACTCACTCCAAACTGTATTACTACTAATCGATGTATTAAATGAATTTTATAACAAGTTATTTTAATGGTACTTTAAAGTACCGTCGGCATAAAGGGTTAAAAGGAGCCGGATTTCAGACCTTTGAAGCTGTGAAAGAAAAAACAGCTGGCTTCATGAAAGAGCTCACAGAACACTTACAGCACTGTTTAGAACAATGCAAAATTCACATGGAGCGTTTTACGGATAACGGGGGGGGGGGGGGTGTATATTGAAGGGGATAATAACTAAATACATATAAATTTAAAATAAAATATTTTACAAAATTATTCTTGTTACTTAATAGCTACACCTCGTATATAAGAATAAAGGAAATGTCGTGCAACGTTGTTAAAGTAGCTTATAGAAGTTGTAAAAGTGGTGGATTTTATTGTATTATAGTTAATAATATTGTAAAATATAAATAGCATTTTGATTTTGCTTCGTATATAAAAAACTTACCGGGTGTCCCAAAAAGGACTGACTGGTTTTAAAATTCAATAACTTCCAAACGGTGACAGATATTAAAAAAATTCTTGCAGGAGGGTTATGCATAAAGTCAAAAGTTTTATTACAGTGATTTTCGATTTTAGTTCGAATTACAAACAATAGATGGCGCTGTAAGCAATAGTCACTAAATACAGGCTCGATTTTTGGTCCTTTCTGTTGTTCCATGCAGAAAAAGGAGATGGAAATGTATTATCCGGGCCACGAAGTACCAAAAATCGAGCCTGAATTTAGCCTCTATTGATCACAACGCCATCTATTGTTTGTAATTCGAACTAAAATCGAAAATCACTGTAAAAAACTTTTGACTTTATGCATAACCCTCCTGCAAGAATTTTTTAAATATCTGTCACCGTTTGTAAGTTATTGAATTTTAAAATCAGTCAGTCCTTTTTGGGACACCCGGTATATTCCCCCAATAAATAGAGGTGAAATATCAAATGTTATTAAATGGAAAAACTTGAATAATGCATTGGGTATTTTCAATATAAGAAAACGCGTAATAATATAAAAAAAAAACCCTCCTACACCTCTCTTTTATAAAATTATAAAGATACTAAAAAATGCAAAGAATTAGAAAGAAATTCCAAAAGAACGCAACTCTAAGCATTAGTAAGCATTATATAGTATTATTTATAATCCAAATAAAACTGCCTTGCTCATTTTGATTAATCATAATATTTTTTTTTTTAATATAATGTATGAAATATGGAAATTTTTTAATGGTGATAGTACTCTATCATATCGCTCACCCGCAAGAAAAGTGACACATTTCGCAAAAATTCATTTTGCGTTTTATTCCATTAATAGGTCTGTCACAGGTGCGTCTTTCTACACAAACAGTACAATACGGAAAATCTCTTTATTGCGCTTATATGCCCATTTGTGACCACAGAAGAGGAGTGGATTGTGTGCGGAGGTAAAATTGCCCAATCCTCCAAACCTCATCCTACGTCTTCATTCTTAAAGGTTTTATGCTTTTATGCACATTTTTATTCCTGCATGCAAAGCTAAGTGCTATAATTTCATGTCACAGTAAAATCATGAACGTCCCCCCCCCCACCCCACCCCCTTTTGCCTCTTCTGTGACATTTACTTTTGTCAGGATGTGTCACTTCTCTTGCGGGTGGGTGATATATGAATGCATGATTGTTACTTTTAATGTGTGAATGCTAGCACAGAACAGTTTCTAAAAATTTCGAAATGAACAAGTATGCGCTGAAAAACGTTCTGAAATCAGGATTTTGTGACATTGTTGGGGCTAAAATTTAAATTTTTTATAGTAATTTTTTTTTACAATGAAAATGTTCCCAAAGCAAGATTTCTAAAAAATTCGAAATTTAAAAGGGTGAAATGAGCGGAAAGTGTAAGTCTTTCAATATTACGATTAATTTAGAAATGTTAAGACTTGAAACTTGATATGACTCTTACTTTTAAGATATAAATACTAACAACAGAATAATTTCTAAAAATTCGAAATGCAAACGGATGCAGAATTAAAAGCATTCTAAAATTGCCACTTCTGTCATACTGCTGGGGCTAAAAATTTGAATTTCTGTATGGTGGTTATCATGTAAATACACTCTAATAACGGTTTCTAAAAAATTCGAAATTTCAAAAGGTTAAATGACCGAAAAATGTTCTAAAAACGTTTTCAATCACGATTTATTTGGAATTGTTAAGGCTAGAAACCTGAAATGTATAACAAAACTAGGATTATTTTTCCACAAAACAATTGAAAGACCCCGTGAAATTTAAATGCTACACAGCGGGTTGCAACGCAGCCAGTTTTTAATAGTTATGGTGTGGATATACCTTCCGAAAAATAGTGAATATTTTCCTGAAGTTCTGGAATGCATGAATATTTTTTGTCACTTACATAAAAAAGTTCACGATCGCACTCTATTAATTTGTACTAATATTACAAAGAAGAAGAGCTTGTTTGTAATCTCTGGAATAACCGAATCAATTTGAAAAATAATGGTGGCAAAATTATGGTAATTGTCTCCAATCCAGCAACTAATCTAGCATTAGTTCCACTACCCCCAAAGGGTCTCTGCAGTAATAAAAGCTCTAAAATTGCAATTTTTCTGATACAGTTGGGGCTAGAAACTTCAAATTTGGCATTACAGTTGCTTTTAAGATGTAGATGCCCTAAAATAATGACGGTTTCTAAAAAATTTGAAATTTAAGTTCTAAAATTGCAATTTCTCTGATACAGTTGGGGCTAGAAGCTTCAAATTTGGCATTGCAGTTGCTTTTAAGACGTAAATGCCTTAATATAATAACGGTTTCTAAAAAATTTAAAAGTGTTAAATGAATGGAAAACGTTCTAAAATCTTTCTAAATTACTGTTTATTTGAAATTGTTAGAGCTAGAAATATGAAAATTGTCATCGCTGTTACTCTTAATACATAAATGGTCGAATAGGAAAGCTTCTAAAAAATTGAAATATAAAAGGGTGAAAAAACAAGAAACGTTCTAAAAATGCAATTTATTTTCGTCCGTTTTAAAACTTGTGTTTATTGTGCCACAAGAACAATTTCAAAGTCCTTATGACTTTCCACAGGCTAACCAACAATTTAACTACAAAAAATAACATAATTCCTATGTAACATCACTCTGCTTAAAGCATCACAATGATAAGGCCCCGAAGAGCGTCGGTTTAAAGAGGTTTCACCGTACTTTAAAATTCACATGTGATCAGAAATGGATGAAGACGCGCACACATAATATATCTCCAGCAACATGCAGTAGGAGAAAACAACAAGTTCAAATGTATTTTAAAACATACATAAGACATTTTTCATACATAAAAAAGAATTCTTGACAAAATATTTTGGCAAGTAAAAGGACTAAGCCCATTATAAAGATACCAAGCGAAGAAATCCAATATATGGATAGTAGGCCTCTAGAATAGAGATCCCCATTAATTCCAAGCATAATCCTCCGTGGCGAAGGCTTAGAGCAGAAGATATAGGAATGACATGAAAGATATTTAGAGACAATGTTGTCTTTAGCTAATAACGTTAGAAAATGAGAAAGATGGAGATCTAAATAATACATAATATCCGACTTCGGATAAATCTTGCAGAAGATTTTATAACTTTTGCATAATGTTATGCGGCTTATATGTGAATATTATAAAGGAGTTATGCATAATCATACGAAATATTCCACAAAAGTTAATTTAAATAATTTCATTAAGACAAGAAAATTTAGTGCATAAATATGCACTGGATTTAATTTACCTCTTCAACTAGAAATATGACTTGAATATAACTGTGTAATGTTATGAAGCTTATATGTGAATATTTATAAGCCATTTTGTGAAATTATATGAAATAATCTTCAGCTGTAGGTTTAAACAATTGCTTTAAAACTAAAATAAAGAATTTACCTTAAAAATCATGGCATGTGTAATTTTTTATTTAAAAAATTTAAAATGTAGTTTTAAATTTGTATAATGGAATTAAAAACATTTAGGTGTATAAAGGAAACCATGAAGACTTGCTAGTGTTAACCATGCATCTGGGGAAACGGCAGTGACCAGCTAAGTCGAGAAAGCACAACAGTAGTTCGTTCCCTTTTCAGGAAGCAACATGGGGTATCCCCCCCCCCCGTATATCTTTGTGCTGGAGTTTCTCGGAAACCTGAAGGTTCGTTTATTTAGATTATTTTGCGAATGGAACAAAATGTTAAAATTTCACATTTCTATCATTTCAAGTTCAGAAGATATATGCAGGGGTCGTACTTGTCCTGAAATTTCACGACCTGGAAATTCTTCGGTACCACTATATATATATATATATATATATATATATATATTATATTTTATTTTTTATTTTTTATTTTTTATTTTTTTATTTTTTTTTTATTTATTTTTTTTTTTTTTTACAAAATCTCTTCTTAAATGAGGCGATATTTTTCGCGTTCAACCTAGATTTATTTTTCTTCAAACAAGTACTGGTAATTGTCCTGAAATTTTTCATGTAGAGTACGACCCCTGTATATGAACTCGAAATTTTTATTTCTCGACACTGAGTGACTCACTCACTCAAAGATCATCGATAAACAAAGGTACATCTAGTAGCTCTAGAAACTTGAAATTTGTCATAAAGGGTAGTGTTTAGGATACAAAGAAAGAAAAAAAATAAAAAATCCGAAAAATTCAAAAGATAATTTCGAGATTTCTTTTTTCGAAAAATTAAAAGAAGTTTCATTCGAGGAATTTTCCGGATTTTTTAATTTTGTCTGTCTTTGTATCCTAAATTTACATATATGGCACATATCAAAATATCAAGTATGCAATGCTGCGAATAATACTTCAGATCGATAGCACCTTTCTTGGGAGCAATTCGGGGTATTTTTTATTCCTCCCGCCCCCCAATATCTATGTGCTGAAGTTTCTCAGAAACTTGAAGCTTCTTTTATCTATAGGACTTTGCGAACCGAACTAAACCTCCAAATAGGGACAGGGAGTGGGATCGGCAAAAAGCAGTGGATGATGTAAAAAAAACAAAAGGTCAAGAACAGTAGAACGACTAACAAAGAAAAGTGAAATCCCATCAGAAATATCTCATATAAAAATATAGACAAGTCTCGTGACTCTTTACTCGTAAAAGTTCTGCAGCCTTTATTGAATATAATGTGTCCTTTTCTATTTCTCGAATTACTACGCAAAACCTATATCATGTAAAATATGAAAACTGCGGCATTATGAAAAATACGCTGAAGCAGCTATTTTTTAAATCGAAGAGTTACACTGCTCAAAACAATTAGAGGAGCACGTGGGTTTAACAAAATTACGCAAACAGTTACATCGATAAGTAACGTAAAAAAAATCATCCATTAAGTGCAGAAATTGTTATTTCACAGAAATGATTGTCTCACTGTCTGAGTTGTAAAATATAATTTCACAGATTGTGTTTTGAGAAAAGGTAACTTGAAAATGTCACAACAACGTGATTTACCGGAGTCCATGGCTTAAGAGGGCTTATCGGGACTATTGTATCCGTGCAAAGACAATGAAGTGCAGCGAACGCTGTTAGTCGCAATAAGTGTCTATGCAAGTCTGTGGAATCGATTCCAAGAAACAGAGAATGTTAGACGTCGGCCAGGGCAAAGTCACCACTGTGCTACCACAAAAAGTGATGACCGATATATACTGTTAAGAACTCGCTGAGACGGAAAAGGAAATGCTACTCAGCTGCAAACACAGTTGTTCTTGGCCACAGGACGCGAAGTGTCCAGCAAAACTGCCCGAAATAGGCTTCATCAGGGTGGTCTTTATGCACGCAAGTCAATGGTCTGTATTGCGTTGACCTCAAGCAACTGTACGGCGCAAAGAAGTCGGCCAACTGAACATCAAGATTGGAGGTAACATGGCTGGAACCAAAACCTGTTTACAGTTGAGTCCGGATTCCGTTTGGATGTGACATCCGACGTGTTTTGGTATAGAGAGAAAGGGACACTCGAAATGATCCCACATTCTTTCGTGAAAGATCACATTATAGATGAAGTGTGTTGATGGTATGGGTCGGAATTAGCATACGTGGACGTACGGGCCTGCATATCATTCGGAATGGCACTTTGACGGCCCAAAGTCATACAGACGAGATGCTGAGACCTCGTGTCGTATTTTACGCTGCAGCAATTTGTAATTCCTTTTTTCAATGCATGATACTGACAGACCGCATATAGCTCGTCTTGTGGAGAACATGCTTAAAGCTGAATCAATGCAGCTTATGGAATAACGAACATGCTCTTCTGACCTGAATCCGATCGAGCATTTTTTGGACATACTCGGAAGTGGAATTTTAGCAAGACTAGGGTCTCCTTTTATTATCTGGGACTTGGATATTGCAATTCTTGAGGAGTTGAACAGTACTCCCCAAAGTCTTATCAATAATGTCATAAAATCAATAGAAAACAGGTGTGTGGCAGTTTTATCTATCCGAGCAGACCACACGCCATATTAAATACCTCATGCATCATTCCTAAACAGTACTTTTTTCTCATTTACATGTAACCAAATTGTTGCCCTAAACCATTTTTTCTTATTCTATCCATCGTTTCAAAGAATTATAGCTCTCTTGCAAATTATTGTGCGTCTTTTTTATGTATTGCGCAGTGATACCCACATAC
The DNA here is from genome assembly GCA_963932465.1 of Maratus speciosus. Taxonomy (NCBI): domain Eukaryota; kingdom Metazoa; phylum Arthropoda; class Arachnida; order Araneae; family Salticidae; genus Maratus; species Maratus speciosus. The sequence continues at coordinate 173,472,831 of OZ010788.1, forward strand.
TCTCTATTGTATGCCCATGCATGACTGTCTCGCACTGCTCTCTTCACTTTTTCACTTGCTCCCCTAATTTTTTTATCAGTGTATTTTGACCGCTATTTAATGGTGCAATCTTTTAGAATAAATCGGTTACATAAGTTTTATTTGATTAAAAACAAAGCACAGCAATTTAACCATGTTTTGTAGACATAAATGGCTAGATTGTGGTGTGTAAGGTCCAATAAATGTCGTTTTTTTTCATATTTTGAAATAGCCGTTTATTATTCATTTTTATAATTTTCTAACAAGAATAAAAAATCATACATTACGGCATAGATTATTTTGACGACATCTGCATAAGAAATGTACCGCAAAACTTATTTTTTCAAATAGTGGTACGAATAGAATATAAAAATAGTCGCCAGTGTCCTCCCTGCCCATGACCCGACGGAGCGCAACATTCTAGACCGCATTTCAACCTGCAAAAAATATCTTTTTTTGAGACGATTGGTCACCGAGGCAAGAATGTTGGATATTTTATAACAACGCGGAACGCAAAAAATTTTGGTGCAGCCGAAACAAAGGTCCCATTCCTGTCGCTAAATCCGTCCTCCACCAGAAAATAGTTTTTCTGTTTATTTGATCGGATTGGATTTACTGTGAGTTACTTCCATCATTCCAGATCATCAACTCTGACAAATACTGCTCGCAACTCGATAAACTAAAAACAACTAGATTAATATTAACACAATTATTCTAATTGGTAAACAAATCATATTAGATGTAAATTTCCAACTGGGCCAAAAGTTCGAATCCTGGTCCGGACATTTTTCGCCCAGTTGGAAATTTACATCTAATAAAGGCAACTGTTCGGACCTTGTGCGCATGCCGAACGAGCTCCGTAGTTTTGCGGTCATGTGACCCAGTTCAGTTGTGGTTTTAGCTGCCATTGCGGCACGTTGTGTATTCTATCGTGTCTTATCCCCAAGTATAGAGTATGTTGTTCTTGAGCTGCCATTGTGGCACGTTATGTTATAGCGGGTCTTATCCCCAATTATTTTGTTTCTTATAGCGGGAGTATTCCCCCAAAAATATGTTTTATGAACGTCACTTGTTCTAACAGCGGGTTATTACCCCAACGTCACTTCATCATTCTATGTTCTTCAGTGTTCGTGATTGTTTGTAACATTTGTGTGCTGTGTGTCATAAAAAATGTGAAAAAGAAACCTAATCGTCTTCATTCCTAAAGTTACGCACAGTATTCACATACATTATTGTGGTCCGTCGATTTCGCAGCGAAATAGCTGCTATGGAAAAATTAAATAGAACAAAAGGTGCTCTAAAAGGTGCTATAACGAAATTAGAAAATTTAGTAAAAGATAATACAGACGAAATTAATTACTCGAGTACCGAGCTCGAAATAAAGATTCGAAAATTACCTGAGCTTCAAGCAAAAGTATCGGAAATACGGGATAAATATTATGATATCCCTGATATTAAGGACTTACCAGAAATCGAAAACGAGTTAGATGAACTCGAAGATCGTCTAGAGAAACTTGAGGTAAGTCTCAACATATTTCTTAAAAATCTTAAAGTTTCTGAAATAAATGTGCATGCTGATAGTATTGAATCTATAAGTTTGGATAATATTAAAGTTAAGTTACCTGAAATCCCACTACCAACATTCAATGGTAAATATGAAGAGTGGTCAATCTTTAAAGTACAATTTACAAATTTAATTATCAATAATGCCCAGTTAAATGACGCTCAGAAGCTGTTTTATTTGCGAGCATCGCTAAAAAATGAAGCAAAACAACTAGAGAGCCCAGACGATTCCTTTGAGTCATTGTTTACAGCACTTACTGAAAGATTCGAAAATCAACGTTTGCTCATTGACACTCATTTATCAGCCATAATTAATTATGAAAAAATACATTACGAGTCTTCTAAAGAATTGAGATCCTTTATTGATTGTGTAAATAAAAATTTGAGGGCCTTAAAAGTATTACAATATGAACAAAACAATCTGTCTGATGCTATCCTTATCAATATTATATTGCAAAAGGTAGATAAGGAATCTCGAAAATTATTTGAATATTCGATTAAAAAATCAGAATACCCGCAATTTAATGAATTAATGTCATTTTTGGAAAACCGCAGTTCTACGTTAGAAAGCGTAAATAGATACTCTGCTTCAAAACCCTTAAACAAAAACATTCCTCTTTCGAACAAACAAAAAAATTTCATGCTAAATTCGAATGATAAATCGAATGGAAAAACTTGTATTCTGTGTAAATTGGCTTTTCATAATTTGAACAAATGTTCTCAGTTTCTAAAAATGAATGTTTCTGAACGATACGATTTTGTGAAGAAAAATAAACTGTGTACTAATTGTTTGAATAATTCTCATTTCGTAAATTCTTGCATTTCAAAATATAATTGTAATACCTGTGGATTGCGACACAGCTCATCGCTTCATCGAGATAAAAAAAATAAATCCAAAAATGAATTGGCTTCCCCCCAAATTTCCTCCCCTCTTGCAGGTGCGGTAAATAGAGAAACGGAAAACATTTCGATAAATAATGAATCTTTAAAGACCTTGAATAATATAAGTAAAGAAAGAAAATCAATTTTATTGAGTACATGCTTTGTTTTTATAGAAGATAATTTCGGAAATAAACGAAAGTTTAGAGTAATTTTGGATAATGCTAGCAATGTCAATATTTTAACTAAGGATTGCGCTGACATGCTGAAATTTAAAAAAAGGATAATTAATGTACCCGTTAAAGGATTAAACGGTTATACTTATAATGTAAAAAATAAAATTTCGAGTGTAATTACAAACGAAGATGGCTCTTTCAGGGAGAATATAGATTTCTTAATTGTTCCCAAAATCACGGATGTAATTCCATCAAAGCAATTAAACGTATCGGACATTAATTTACCGAATATTGTGGAATTAGCAGACCCCACATTTTTCAAACCGGGAAAAATTCACGCATTGGTTGGCGCTGAATTATTTTATAGAATTTTAAAGCATAATTCAGTTAAGATAAATGATAAACTTTTTCTGCAAGACACTGTTTTTGGATGGATACCAACTGGGGCGCTAGAGGAGAACACGCAAACAAACAATATTACTATGTGCAATTTCGTTAGAGATTTCGATGAAATAAATGATAATTTAAAACAATTTTGGGAGCTTGAGTTTATAGGCATTAAACATGATGATCCGAAAATATCGGAAACTGATCAAGCACAACAAATATTCGATAAAACTGTCAAATTTGTAGGCGATCGTTATGAAGTTCAGTTACCGTGGAAAAAAGACCGGAAGGATTTAAATGATAATTTTAATGTTACGAAACAGCGTTTGGAAGGTCTAAAAAGAAAATTTTATCGAAACCCAGAGCTTTTTCGACAATATTCTGAAATAATCACGGAATATTTAAGGCAAGGAATTATAGAGCAGGTGCAAGAAAATGAACCTGTTTTAGACAGGGCAGTTTATTATTTGCCCCATCATGCGGTCTGTAAAGAAGATAAACTTACGACAAAGGTCCGAATCGTCTTCGATGCCAGCTCTCATGATAACAATGATTTGTCCCTTAATGATTGCTTATGGCCCGGCACCAACTTAAATCCACTTCTATTTGATATTTTAATCCACTTCAGATTATACGAAATTGCCTTTTCTTCTGATATCGAGAAGGCGTTCCTCCAAATCTCACTAGCTGAAAAAGATCGGGATTCTGTCCGTTTTCTGTGGTATGATGATGGTTTAAAATCTTTCAAGGTCTTCAGATTCAAACGTGTTATTTTTGGAGTCAATGCCTCTCCATTCCTCCTATCTGCTACAATAAAGGAGCACATCAAGCGGTTTATGAACCTACACCCAAGAACTGTTCACCTACTCGATAAATATATTTATGTGGACGATTTTATATCTGGCGAAGATACGCTACAAGAAGCTCTTGATGTTTCCCTGAATGCTAACAAAATAATGTCTGAAGCAGGAATGATTCTTCGAAAATGGATAACCAATGATGAAGCGTTACTGAAGTGCTGGCAAAAGGAAGGTTTAAATATTCAAGCAGAACATGCTGCAATAAGCCTAGGAAGCAATCTAAGCAAGGTATTAGGAATGTCCTGGAAAACAGAAGAAGATTGTCTGACATTCGAAGTCAAAAGTTTAATAGAATTCTTGTCATCGCAAAAAGGCTCAAAACGTCTACTATTGCAAGCAGTTGGTAAAATCTTCGATCCGTTAGGCATGCTGACGCCATTCACCATTAGAATAAAATGCCTGTTCCAAGAACTATGGCTAAAGAAGACAGCATGGGATGAACAGTTACCAACTAATGTGCACGAAAAATGGTTAAAGTGGCTCAAAGAACTTCCAAATTTAGCAGAATTAAAAATTCCGAGGAAAATTCTTGGTAGCTTGAATCAAGTAACAGCTGTAGACATACATGCCTTTTCTGATGCTAGTAAAATAGCGTATGGATCTGCAATTTATCTGAGAATAAAAAGTCCTTCCGGCCAGTGCCGGGAGGAAGAGGTAGCTTTCATAATCCTTATTTTAAAAAAGCCAACTTATATCATGCAAACACACGAAGCTCAATTTAGTGGAAACCGAATATAGGAGATTCAATTCTAATTTTTATCAATATAATGAATGAGAATTTCGCGAAATTAGTCAGCTTTATCCAAGCTGCTTTTCTTTAAAGTAACTTATATTTGGCTGCCAAATTCGGCAATTTCTTAAAGTGCCTGTCATTTTAAGACAACATGGTGGATGAGGCTAAGCAGTGAACTTGGTCGAGACCTTAGTAATTGCTGTGCATATGCTCACTCACATCGGAATCGGTTAATATATAGGAGTGCTGTCGCATGCAAAAAATCAGATTTTTCAAAATGTCACCCACAATAGAAATTGAAACTGCTATATCTGAGCCATTTTTTAAGGTAAAGACAAACAAAAAATGCTCCTGAATCCTTATATCAAGATCAAATACTTAAGAAAGAAACCTTTTTCAATTTCTAATTTTTTTGCACCTCACTTTAAATATATATATATTTTTTTAATTTAATGGCCGTCATTTTGAAACAAGATGGCTGATGAATCTGGCCAGCGAACTTGGTCGAGGTGTTGATGTATACTATCCACATGCCTTCTTACATCGAAATATACGAATACGTGTGTTATCGCTTGACAAATACAAGATCGTTTCAAAATGTTAGCCATGCTAGAAATTCAAAGTGCTATAAATCAACCATTTTTTAAGATATCAACAAAAGAAGAAATTTTCAGAAACAAAAACTGCTCCGGAATCTTTGTATCAAGGCCAAACACATAAAAAAAATCTTTTTCATTTTCCAATTTTTTAATACCTCATTTTGAATTTTAAATTTAATTTTTTTTTAAATGGCAACCCTTTTGAAACAAGATGGCGAATGAAGCTGGCCAACGAACTCGGTCGAGACATTGGTATGTACTATGTACAGACCAAGTTACATCCAAATAGGTTCATAAATACGCCTGTTATCGCGTGACCAAAATCAGGTCGTTTTAAAATGTCAGCCACAAGAGAAATTCAAAATGCTATTACTCAGCCATTTTTTTTTAGATATAGACGAAAGAAAAACTGTTCCGGAATCTTTGTATTAAGGTCAAACACATACAAAAAAAAATCTTTTTCATTTTCCAATTTTTTGGTATCTCATTTAAATTTTTTTATTTTTTTATTTTTTTAAATGGCCGCCATTTTGAAACAAGATGGCGGATGAAGCTGGCCAACGAACTCGATCGAGATATTTGTATGTACTATGTACACACCAAGGTACATCTAAGTCGGTTCATAAATACGCCTGTTATTATGTGAGAAAAATCAGGACGTTTCAAAATGTCAGCCACGCTAGAAATTCAAAATGCTATAACTCAGCCATTTCTTAAGACATAGACGAAACAAAAACTGCTCCCGAATTTTTTTATCAAGGTCAAACACATAAGAAGAAAATATTTTTTCAATTTTCAATTTTTGGCACTACATTTCAAATTTAAATTTTTCTTACAAATTTAAATGGCCGCCATTTTTAAACAAGATGGCGGGTGAAGCTGGCCAACGAACCCGGTCGAGACATTGGTATGTACTATGTATAAACGAAGTTACATCCAAATCGGTTCATAAATACGCCTTTTATCGCGTGACAAAATTCAGGACGTTTCAAAATGTCAGCCACGCTAGAAATTCAAAATGCTATAACTCAGCCATTTTTTAAGATATAGACGAAACAAAAACTGCTCCGGAATCTTTGTATAAAGGTCAAATACATAGGAAAAAAATATTTTTCCATTTTTAATTTTTTGGTACTACATTTCAAGTTTTAAATTTTTTTAAAAATTTTAAATGGCCGCCATTTTGAAACAAAACGGCGGATGAAGCTGGCCAACGAACTCGGTCGAGACGTTGGTATGTACTATGTACACACCGAATTACATCGAAATCGGTTCATAATTTCGGGAGTTACAGTGTGACATAGGTCAGATATATATATATATATATATATATATATATATATATATATATATATATATATATATATATCAATTTTGAACGGAGGGTGGTTTCGGGGTCTGGGGGTCATGATCGATGAAAATATACCAAAATTTTTTGAAATCGCTTTCCTCCGAACGGCTGCAATAGGTAGCTTTTTTGTAAAGAAAGCTACCTAAAAGAGAGAGTGGTGTGGAAGTCAATCTCGTGACTTCAAAGAGTCGTGTTGCACCGATAAAGGAGATAACTCTGCCTCGGCTAGAACTTCTCGGAGCCTTACTAAGTGCAAGACTGATCAATAAAGTAAAACCCATCCTAGATCAAAAAATCACATCGAAAGTGTACTATTGGACGGATTCCAAAATAACCTTATTCTGGATCAAAGGATCATCAAAGCGATGGAAGCAGTTTGTGGCAAACCGTGTCATAGAGATTAATGCACTTTCAGATTCGAACTCTTGGTATCACTTCTCTAGCAAGGACAATCCTACCGATCTCTTGACCAGAGGTGCGAGTGTTAATTCCCTTGTAGAGAATCCAATGTGGTTTAGGGAACCAAAATTCCTAGCAGCTGATGACTTAGTGACTGAGCAAGAAACTATTTCCGTGCCAGAAACAGATTACTTTCCCGAGACTAAATCAAAATATAAAAATAACTGTAATGATTTTAATTCTAATATTTCTCTTTCTCTTTTCAGGAATCCTGAAGAAGTAAATTTTTTTCTCAACATAAGTGGTAAATACTATGGTATTCTTCGCATACTGGCATTTGTTTATAGGTTTTTTCACAATTGTAAATGCAAGTTAGCAGACCGGCGCAGAGGCAGCCTCACAACCCCAGAAATAAAAAAATCAGAAGTTTCTCTAATTAGATTAGTACAAAATGCAGAATTTCAGGAAGAGATTAAGGGTTTAAAACGGGAATCAAGGGTTCCCCCTTCCAGTAAAATTAAATGTTTATCCCCCTTTTTGGATCAAGATAATATCTTAAGATTTGGCGGTAGGTTGGAAAATTCAGATTTAAACTTTGATAAGAAGCACCAAATCAGGTCCATAATCTCACAAAACTCATATTTGAGCATTTTCACAGGAAGTATTTTCATATTGGTCCCCAAACTTTAATCCATTACGTACGTATGCGGTTTTGGCCCGTAAGTGGAAAAAATGTAGCGCGAAAAGTAGTGCATGATTGCGTTGTCTGTTTTAGGAACAACCCAGTTACTGCTAAACAAATCATGGGTGACCTCCCATCAAAAAGAGTAACTCCAAACTTTACGTTTAACCATACAGGAGCCGATTTTTGCGGCCCTTTTGAGATTAAATATAAAAATCAAAGAAAAGGGATTTTTCATAAGGTTTATGTCGCGATTTTCGTTTGCTTAGTAACAAAGGCTATTCATTTAGAAATAGTAACGGATCTAACTTTTGATGCGTTTATCGCCGCACTTAAACGCTTTGTTTCAAGGCGAGGAAAATGCGCTTCTATTATGACAGACAATGCTACGAATTTTAGGGGTGCTAAATCAGAATTGCACAAACTTCATGAGTTAGTTCGTAGACCGGATGAAAAATTAGCTAATTACCTTACTTCAAAAGCTATTGAATGGAAGTTCATTCCTCCTAGATCGCCCAACTTCGGTGGTTTATGGGAGGCTGGTGTAAAATCTTTCAAGTATTATCTTAAACGAACATTAAAAGGTGCTAGATTGACTATGGAAGAATTCCAAACAGTCACCACCCAAATCGAAGGGGTACTAAATTCGCGTCCCTTAACTCCGTTATCGACCGATATAAATGATTTTAATGCATTGACACCAGGCCATTTCCTAATTGGTCGGCCTATCGATGCCATTCCAGAACCTCAGTTGATTGATATCACAGAATCGAGATTATCTAGGTGGCAGAGAATCACTAAATTCGTCCAATTAATTTGGAGAAATTGGCAATTAAATTACTTGAGTCATCTCCAAAATCGTTCAAAAGGGCAGGTAAAAGGAGAAAACATCAAACCAGGGGCGATGGTTGTCATAAAGGAGGACAATTTACCTTCCTGTAAGTGGATGCTAGGGCGAATCTTAGAGGTTATACCAGGAAAGGATGGTAATGTTAGGGTTGCAAAGGTAAAAACAGCCTCGAATATCTTTCTTAGATCCATATCTAGATTGTGTGTCTTGCCCATTAATGAAATGTAATGTGTATACTTATTTCTTATTGTTTACTTATTTTAAAGTGCACCTAAGATTTACATGTTATTTTACATTCTTTTCTTAAGAATACATCGAACTATTTTTAGAAAATAGCTTAATCTTGTAACAAAGAATTTAATTTTATTGTATTGTATAGTCCTTGTTATTGCAACTTATTATTATTGTATTTGTATTGTAATATTATTTTATGGTATTGGTATTTTATTTAGTTCTTGTATTTATAGTGTATTTTTAATATTTTGAATGTGCTACGCACATTGCAACGCGGGGCGGCATGTTCGGACCTTGTGCGCATGCCGAACGAGCTCCGTAGCTTTGCGGTCATGTGACCCAGTTCAGTTGTGGTTTTAGCTGCCATTGCGGCACGTTGTGTATTCTAGCGGGTCTTATCCCCAAGTATAGAGTATGTTGTTATTGAGATGCCATTGTGGCACGTTATGTTATAGCGGGTCTTATCCCCAATTATTTTGTTTCTTATAGCGGGAGTATTCTCCCAAAAATATGTTTTATGAACGTCACTTGTTCTAACAGCGGGTTATTACCCCAACGTCACTTCATCATTCTATGTTCTTCAGTGTTCGTGATTGTTTGTAACATTTGTGTGCTGTGTGTCAAAAAAAATGTGAAAAAGAAACCTGATCGTCTTCATTCCTAAAGTTACGCACAGTATTCACATACAGCAACAATAGCCAGGAAGCACCCCGAATCAGCAAACAGACAAGGTGTTTGTTGTCTTCCTTTATGACAACTTCAGGCTACACATATATTTTACTGTCAGAAACAAACTCCTTGCAGTCGATTGATACGGCCTTCTCCATCCTCTCTACTCTCTGAACATTGTTCCGTCCGACTACTATTTTTTTTCTCAAAAATTCACTTCACCAAAAAAAATCCACACTTTGAATGACATAAAAAATCACCTCGATAAGTATTTTGCCAGCAAATCACAAATGTTTTGGAAAGAAGGTATTATGAGACTTCTAAAGATATGGAAGAAGGACGTTGAGCAGAATGGCACATATATACCTCAATAAAATCTCGCCATTTTCAAAACTTTGCATGGTTCATTCTTTGTAAAAACAACGAAAGAAACTTTTATTAGAACCTAATACATTTTGCCTTTGTGTTCCTTTTCGTACGTAAACAATGTAGAAAATAAACTTCTTTTTTTAATTTGTTATGCAAATTATCTTTTTGCTTGGTAAAATAAAGACATTAAATCTTTCCTTAGATGTTATAAAAATCTTTTTAAAATTTTGAAGGCAAGTAATGAAATGCCTTATAAACGTGTCTATAGAAGAAATAAAATGCATAACGCCATATTTCAAAATAATCCTTCAGGGTGAAAGCTTTATTATAATAATGTTAGAAAATAAAGAAGGTGAAGAATTATTGTAACAAATGAAACAAGGTTTTACATGAATTTTATATGCAGTTCTAAGGATTTGTTTAAGTTTACATGTGAATATTGTTAAATAATAACGATGGAGGCTTAATGTAATAACGGAAATCTGAATTCAGATAAATATATTTTTTAAACTTTACTTCCTTAAATAGAATTCATAAAGTCATTAGTGTAATTAAATGACAACAGGACTAAATTTTTCTATTCATATTACTAAAAAATAAACCAAATACGCTCCATTGAAATTTATAAAAGCAAAAATCTCGTTAATAAATTACACTGGCCCACAAAAAAAAATATTTTTTCCTACCTGCAAAAAATGGATGAACTTTAAGAATTAAACATTTCTTATTCTAAATATATCGTCTAAATTGAGCTATTAAGTACTATTTATATATATAAAAAAAAAAACATTCTTAAACGAACAAGCATTACAGTATCAAATGAAAAATTAATATGATCATCTACAATGCTACAAAAAAAATAGAAAAATACATTATTTTTAACACTTCAGTTAAGAAAATAATAAAGTCCATCATGAACAAATCATTTTGTTGACATTGTTCTCTTGTATTGCTCTTTTCTTGCCGCCAATATAAGTGTCCAGCTGCAATCTGCTAAGAATTTTTCCTTTCATTTGCCGCTGTATCTCTTTTTAATTTCAGCTTCATTTTTGGGAAACCTTTTACATGTTCATTAGAAAATTTTCTCATGTTATCTGGAAAAAATCGAAGTGAGAATGTATGTAGTACGGTTTTATAAACATGTTGCATCTCAATGCTCTAAGTAAAGAAAGTCAATACTCCATTTCTTCGTAATTTTGAGTATTTCCCTAAAATATTTTTACATATGCTTTTCCCTCGTCAAAACAACCTGTGTTATTTTCAAGACAGCATTTAGTTTATTTCTGGCTATGCATCGCTAGAAATTAAGTTATACATTTCCAAAAATAGGATAATGAAATAGTGGGTTTTTTTTAGTTTGAACAAAAACCTTCTTTTATTTTGGCCGCGCTCTATGTAGATACTTGTGTATCAGCTATTCAAATCCTTAACCGTATTTATTTATCGCTTTAACAAATTGTTTAAAAAATTAAGCTGTGTGGAGAGAGGGTAAATATAATTTTGTCTTGTTTGATATGCAACATTTTCCCTGCCAGGAATACTTTGTTTATGCAGTGGCCATTTTTTTCTCACAGAAGTGCTCGTCTCTTCCATTCATATAAGTAATTATTGAATTTTATGAAACCTTGTTGTAAGCTAGTTATCAATGCTGCACTGTAAAAAAATTCTGCTAACATACGGAAACTGTATCACTCTGGCAAAAACTGTGGCAGTCGAGACGCCAGTACTATTTACGTATTTTAACGGAAATTTTCCCCGTAAACTCCAGAAAAATATCTGTTTTTCTGGAATTTATGATGAAAATTTTCCTTTAAAATACGGAAATAGTACTGGCGTCTTGATTGCCAGTACAATTTCTGTATTTTAACGGTTTTTTTTTTTTTTTTTTTTTTTTTTTTACAGTGCGTAATTTTCAGGCCGGCACATATGTTCTATTGATGATCTTTGTAATTTTTTACAATACATTTTGAAGCTTTAGCTACGGTTCTTTAATAGAACCATCATGAGCAATAGGTATTAAAGGCAGCAAAATGAAATACCATTAAGAGTTTGATAAAATAAATTAACATAAGCAATCTACACTGTAAAAAAAAAAAAAATCTAACCAGTTTTCCTATAGGAATCGGAAAAATAGTTGCCCTATCGTACCGGAAATTTTTCCGACCCAGCTCGGAATAAAATCCGTAAAAAAAAGGAAATAGTCAATAAAACGGTATTTTACGGATTTTATTCCGATTTTATGGATTTTATTCCGAGCTGGGTCGGAACTTTTTCCGGTACGATAAGGGCAACTATTTTTCCATTTCGTACAGGAAAACTGGTCACATTTTTTTTTTTTTTTTTTTTTTTTTTTTACAGTGTACTCTGCGAGTTCCTACCAACGGAGACACTACGCAAATTTCCTTTGAGAGTAGAATACAAAATTTCATTTGAGATTGAATTTGCATGGATTCAGATTGTCAACATTTTAAAGAAAGAGTAATCTCTTTCTATAAGAGGGTGGAGGAAAAAAAGCTCAAGAGAAATAAAAACAGGAACAGAATGCCTTTCGTGCTAACGTTTCAGCAAGAGTAAACATTTTTAAGTGATGACCCCCACCACACACCTAAAAAAAAATTGGCACATAAAGGAGTAATCTGATTTCCGTATTTGGACATTGTATCGTTAAATCTGCCAGTAATAATAATTATTTTCAAAAGGAGGAATTTGATGCCAACCCGTGTTATTAATATATCGTTATGCAACTTGAATTGTTATAAAATGAATGTTGCATTTGTGATATGTAAAAAATAAAAAATATTTTTTTTTTTACCTTATTGTAATATGTTACACTTAAATAAAGAATATTTCTGAATCGAGATTTCCTTAAATTAATGGCTGATTCCAATGTATGAAAAAAATCGCCTTTTTCATTTTTTTTTTTCATAGCTGTTTAATGCTAATTTTATTAACCAGTATTTCGCAGCATTTGATGCAATATTTTTTATATAAAAATTTGGCATGTTATAACATTGACAGATAATGTTTTTGAAATTTTGGCTCGCGCACATAAAAAGGTTCTTGATTCCTGATTGATAATTAAATTGATGTTTTACTATTCTAACAATTTTAACCTTACATACACTATATTGCCATTAATGACCGGCAACTTTCAATTTTAGACATTTTGTCGAATATTTAGAAATATACTTGACAGATTCTTCTGTCGATTTGTTAAGTGATGTTTGGGATGTCGATTTGTTAAGGGGGGGCAATTAGGGGGCCAGCAAAAAATCAAAGAAGAAAAACAATACTTGGGATCACCCTGTAAAATAAAATGCACGAAATGATCTACCGCTACTGAATATAAATAAACAGACATTGTGCAATATGTGTATTCTTTTGTGTAAGAATAGCACGTATATTAATAGAGATATAGTGATTTATTTTTAAAAAATTAAAAAATTCTTGCATGCTTTTTGCTTATAACATGCAGGGTTTTCATCCAAATTTAATGCCGGTTTCAGAAAAATTGACAAAATATAGTAGAAACAATATAGTGTAGTTGGAATATAAATACGAGGGCTGTATGATAAGTACCTGGCCTCGGCCAGAGAAGGCGCTACTAGAGTTTAAAAAATGATTTATTTCGCAATGGTGGCCTTTCACAACAAACTTGACTAATCGCCAAGTCGCTACGTGGTTTAGTTTTTTGAGTGGTGGCCATTTCAATAGAATAACTTTGGTGATGTTTCAACAATGGAAAAAATTGAATATCGAGCAGTGATAAAATACCTGTTTTTGAAAAAGAAAACTAATGACAAGATTAAAGCGGAACTCAGAGAAGTTTATGAGGACTCTGCACTTTCGTTATCAACCATAAAATATTGGACAGCTGAATTCAAACGCGGCCGTACAAGCATTTTTGATGAAGAACGTCCAGGCCGTCCAACTGAGGTTACGACATCATAAATGATCGAAAAAATCCACGATATTGTGATAAATGATCGGAGAGTGAAAGTACGCAGGATTGCTGAGACTATGGGCATCTCAAATGAATGGGTGCAAAATATTTTAACAACTCATTTCGATATCAAAAAGCTTTCGGCAATATGGGTGCCGCCATTGCTTACTATTGACATTAAACACACTCGTGTGTCAATTTCAAAAGAATGTCTGGCGAAATTAAAGCAAAATCCAAATGATTTTTTGTGTCGGTTCATAATAGTTGACGAAACATGGATTCGTTACAGTACGCCAGAGACTAAAGAACAGTCCAAACAGTGGGTTTTCGTGGACAACTTGCGCTAAAAAAGGCTAAGGCGACTTTATCTGTGAACAAAGTCATGGATACAGTGTTTTGGATGCACGCGGCGTAATTCTCGTCGATTATCTTGAAAAGGGCAAAATGATTAATGGAGAATATTATGCCAGGCTATTGGATCGTTTCGACCATGTTATGAAAGAAAAACGTCCGCATTTGGCGAAGAAAAAATTCTCTTTCATCAAGGTAATGCACGCATGCACACCTGTGTCGTCGCCATGGCAAAATTCCATGAATTAGGATACGAACTGCTGCCGCATCCACCATATTCGCCAGATTTAGCCCCTAGCAATTATTTTCTATTTCCAAATATGAAAAAATGGCTCGGTGGAAGAAAAATTGACTCTAACGATGAAATTATTGCTGAAACAAACGCCTATTTTGAAGGGTTAGAGAAATCGTATTTTTTAGAGGGGATACAAAAAATAGAAAAGTGTTGGGCTAAGTGTATCGAACAAAAAGGCTATTATGTTGAAAAATAAATCTCATTTTAGACATAAAAATGCATTTTTCTTGTCAAGGGCAGGTACGTATCAGACAGCCCTCGTATATTAAATATTTTAGGAAATATGAGCAGTTGCATGAAATAATTGAAATGATTATTTTTTATTAACTGTCTTTCAGAAAAAAAGTTAGTATTTAGTGAGTATCAACGAGTAGATTTGGAAAAAATGCTTCAATTTTGATACTCCTTTTGATCATGGTGTAGGCTCATTCTGGTGGTTATCCAAGAAAAACTAAAGCATCAATAAAAAATGAAAATTAAAAAAAAATTAAAAATTAAAAATGACAATTTGTGGAAAATCCGTTATCATTCAGCTGCTTTTAGAGAACAACTAAAAATTTGCTCACTCTAACGCCGATATCGTTCTGAATTTTTACGATATTTGACTAGATTTTTTTTAATAAGTTGCTCCATAGAGTTGACTATTAAATTATGTAAAATGATCCTTGTTATCGTTCGCGCATGCGCAGATAAAAATTATTTCATACAATTGCTCATATTTCCTAAAATATTTAATATATTTATATTCCAATTGCACTATATCGTTTCTATTATATTTTGTCAATTTTTCTGAAACCGGAGATAAATTTGGTTGAAAACCCTGCATGTTATAAGCAAAAAACATACAAGAATTTTTATTTTTTTTTTAAATAAATCGCTATATCTCTATTAATATACATGCTATTCTTACACAAAAGAATACACATATTTCACAATGTCTGTTTATTTATATTCGGTAGCGATAGATCATTTCGTGCATTTTATTTTACAGGGTGATCCCAAGTATTGTTTTTCTTCTTTGATTTTTTGCTGGCCCCCTAATTGCCCCCCCTTAACAAATCGACATCCCAAACATCACTTAACAAATCGACAGAAGAATCTGTCAAGTATATTTCTAAATATTCAACAAAATGTCTAAAATTGAAAGTTGCCGTTTATTAATGGCAATATAGTGTATGTAAGCCTAAAATTACTAGCAAAACAATGAAACAAGTATTTTACCATTTATCTTACTTCTGGTCTGAATAGGTTAATTTATTCATATGTAAGTTTTTACATCCTTTGTTAGCTTCGTTAAATTAATAATATTGTTTGAAAGGTTTATAACTCCGTGTGCTTCATTTCCTAACATTAATAGCCAAATACGTAAAGATGTACTTAAACGTTTCTCGTGTCATTGCTACCTATTAAGTGTGCGCCACGAAGGATTATGCTTGGAATTAATAGTGAGCTCTGCCATATGCGCAACGGATTTTACCCCCTGTCATCTTTATTATGAATTGAACTCATGGGATCGGCAAATTATTTTGGAAGCTTTAACTAATAACAAAGCAGGGAGGAAGACAGCAGAAATATGGCTTTTATAAAAGTTTTACGAATAGATAATAAGATTTTAATAAAATTTCGCAATGTCTTGCAGATTGCATATGAATATTATAAATGCAGTTTCTGAAAAAGTGCGTGATAATAAGTATATAAATACATCTAAATAATTCTTCTAAAACAAGAAACAGTAAATGTAAGATATAATTATGTGGTATATGTAACTTATTCTCAAAAGAATTACGAAGATTAGATTTAAACAATGAGATGAAAAAAGTGATATAAAACATTTTGTTTAGTTGTAAGGAGATTCCTTCCAGAATAGTTTATTGAGCCCGTTGATTAAGAACATAATAAAGTTGACAGTGAATTAAATTCGATGCGCTTATATAAGCCTTCAGAACATAGCTTAATGTTTATTCCAAGCTTAATCCTACGTGACGAACGGTTAGGATGTAGAAATGACATGAGAGATATTTAGAGACAATTGTTTTTAAATGTCTTTAGCCAATGCAAGAAAACAGAGAAGATGGCGTTATAAACTTTGCCAACAACAGTATTAATTCAGTAATGTTAAGTAATGTAATGAAGCTTATGTTGAATGATTTAAATATTCATTAAGTCTATGTTTAAATCTCTTAAAACACTGAATTCATTTGCTTCGTGCCTTCTTATCAAAATTAATTAGCTCCAGACAATTTATGGAAATTGATAAGATGTTTTATTAGAATTCCTGAATAAAAATTGTTTTTTAATTCATAGAGTTCATACTTAAAATCCTATTTATATTGTACTGCTTTCAGTATATAATATGGTTTTTTGATTTTAATGAAAGCATGTGTTTGATTTACAGGGCATTGCTTTAGGTCTTAACTGACTTTTAATAAGCCGTTAACTCACATTTTTTCCTTAGTTAAGTTGTAGTAAAAAGTTGTTGAGTTGTTGAAAACAAATTTTTGTGAATCATTGATTTGCCTCTAAGAAGGCCAAAAAAAGGGTATTTTTTAACATTCCTCTCTAAAATAGAAATAAAATTCTTAGCTCCGGGTCTTTTGCTTTATTTATTATCTTTTGAAGAATATTTGAAAAATTTTCAAATAAAAATATTGGACTATTCCATCGTAACTAATGTAACATTTTATCATCGAATTTTGTTTTCAAATCTATGTAGAAAATTTACTAATAAAGCTAGAACAAATTTTTACAATTTAAAGTATTTCTTACTAAGGTCTTAATACCCAAATACCTGCAGATTATTTCAATCTCTTTTTCAGTCCCAAAAATTGCAATTCAAAATTCTGTAACTGACGTAACATAAAATATACAAACATTTTTTCTGCCTCCACTGAAGTGTAAAAATTATCAAATCTATCCAGTTAAAAAAAATGTCATTTAATGTTCTCAACAACACTAAGTAGTACCAAATTATAACAGTAACTTGTTTAATTAATTTCTGAATAATGAAAAAGAAAAATGGCATTTACACGTGTAACTGACGTAACTTTTATTGTGTAACTGATGTAACATTATGACTTTATAAAGACAATAATGGTACTTAACTTAGTTTGTAAACTGTAATTTGCAATGCCTTTTTATTAGGATTTTTCTATAGAATATAAAAATATCAAGTTTTCCAATTATACCCTTAAATTAAACATATTATAAATTTGATTCTCCCCAAAAAATGATGATTTTCTGTGGAATTGCTCCATTATAATGTGGCTCGAGTTGCATGGGTGGATGCCCTAGCGTGCGCGCAGAGCACTTGCAATCGGTTGAGATCCGATAGATCACAAGAGTTACTTGTAATCACACTTGTAATCATAAGAGTAAACTGTAATTTGCAATGCCTTTTTATTAGGATTTTTCTATAGAATATAAAAATATCAAGTTTTCCAATTATACCCTTAAATTAAACATATTATAAATTTGATTCTCCCCCAAAAGATGATGATTTTCTGTGGAATTGCTCTATTATAATGTGGCTCGAGTTGCATGGGTGGATGCCCTAGCGTGCGCGCAGAGCACTTGCAATCGGTTGAGATCCGATAGATCACAAGAGTTACTTGTAATCACACTTGTAATCATAAGAGTAAACTGTAATTTGCAATGCCTTTTTATTAGGATTTTTCTATAGAATATAAAAATGTCAAGTTTT
Source organism: Maratus speciosus (assembly GCA_963932465.1). Classification (NCBI taxonomy): domain Eukaryota; kingdom Metazoa; phylum Arthropoda; class Arachnida; order Araneae; family Salticidae; genus Maratus; species Maratus speciosus. Next base: position 173,490,889 of record OZ010788.1, read on the forward strand.
CTAATTATACCCTTAAATTAAACATATTATAAATTTGATTCTCCCCAAAAAATGATGATTTTCTGTGGAATTGCTCTATTATAATGTGGCTCGAGTTGCATGGGTGGATGCCCTAGCGTGCGCGCAGAGCACTTGCAATCTGTTGAGATCCGATAGATCACCAGAGTTACTTGTAATCAATTCTCGTTAAGGAGTATGAAAATTGTCAATATTTTCTGCAGTTTCAAGCACTTTGAGGTCAAAAAGTTGAAAATCAACAAAGTGACAGCCATTTGAAAAAAAAAGTCTATCTGACCTCTTTTTTTTGCACTTTGGTGTGCTTCTAAAAAATATTTGTTTTATAAATATGGCTGAAAGTGTTGCAAACTCCAATAAATTATATAACCTTTTATTTAAAAAAAATATTAGCAAGATCGGTTTATTAGTTTTTTCTTTCTGGTCAGTTTAAAAAAAGTCATTCTGCGTAAAATTCGTTTGTAATGCTCCAAAACAGTGTAAGACTATGGACTAATTTCGCGAAAGTACTAAATACCTACGGAAGAACTTCGAATTCGGCAAATAGTTTGACAGGGATAATCTAAACACTGGTAGGGAATAGAAAAATGTGAAAAAAAATCGATTTTTTTCAACCGAACAAAAAGCAAGTCCACATTTAAAGAATACGAAGACAAATGTACAAAAGAAACTGAATAACCTCTAGCAGGGGATCTAAAACTATAGTACGCGTACCAGTACTGGTACGTGAAGCTCTGTTTACTGATACGTGAAATGAAATAAAAATTACAGCATGTGAAATCAAAAAGCAGCTCAATCTCACCTCCCACCCTCTTTCATGTGTCAGTTCATCGGCTCCGTGCTGTTTGCCCTCTGTTACTGCTTTGACAAAGTTTTGCATGTAATTTCGATTAGAATTTTTAGATAAATGGAACTACTATTCGGTAAATGTTGAGTTAACCTTTCATACACCCCGAAAAAATGTTTTCTTCTATTACTATATTGTATGTGTGTATAGTACGTATTTCAACGAACTTCGATACCGCATTAATAAGCACTTTATTTTCAGAAGATAAGTAAATTTGTTATGTAGGTTATTCACTTATTAAATTTTCTTTTGTGTATTATACTAATGATATAAACCATGGTTCGTACGCCTCCTTGAAGTTTGCAGACCGGAAAATTTTTCGGCACCAGTATTATCTTATTGAAAAGCTCTTCTTAAAAGAAGGCGAAAATTTTGCGCGTTTAACCTAGATTTCTTTTTCTATAAAAAGATACTGGTAGTGTCCCTGGAAAAATAACGGTATCCGTACGAACCATGTAAACATAATATTCCTATAACAAAAAATTGTCGATCAAGGCGATTTCAAATGTGTATTTTTTTTCCATGTGTAACAAAGCTATACAGTAGTTTTATATTTAAATACATTTTTATTTGTCACCCAAAAATGATACACTTTATATGCACTAAAAATATTAAAGTCAACATAAGCACCAATTTAATAATGTAATCATGTAAATCAGTAAAATCTGCTCGGACGGAATCACAAAAGACAGGAAAAATATTTCGTTTTAGACATATTCCGTTTACACAGGTTTTTCTGTATTAGCTTTGAGTTTGTCACCTGGTGGTACATGGAAGCATGAACTTCTACTTAGGGGTACTTCGGTCTAAAAGTTTAGGAACCCCTGCTCTAGATCGAAACATTTTCCGATTTTTTTATATGCTTATTCATAGTTCTAACCACAATTGACAAAATTCAAATTTTTAATATGTTGAATTAAACGTGAAGTATTTAACGTTTTCTTTAACGCTTTCAATGAACCTAAATATCAACTTTCATTTTTGCAAATCTCTTCAGAACTAAGAAGTCTAATCGAAAAATGCTTCGAAAGTCTGATTTTAATTCGGTAATTTTCAATATAAATGGATTTTTAAAATACAGAGTTTCCGTAAAAGAATATCCCAGTTATAAATTTTAATAGTATCAACTGTAAGCGTTGTAGAGTGTTGGTTCAAGCTCACAAATAAAAAGTAACTTAAACAGTTTTAGAAAAGGGCATGCGCGAGTACTGCTTTGTTGTTTGCTCGCTTGCAGTGCCACAGACGCAAAATGGCGATTCCTGGCCGTAAACCGTTATTGCTGGACTAAAGATTTGAAAGCCAGTATAGCCTTGCGATTTTTAACTTTGGGTTTTATAAAAGATCGTGTCTACTTTCCACCGTTACCTAAAGATTTTCCAGAGTTGAGACACAGCCTTGAATTGAAGAGGCTATTGCTTCCTTTACTCCCGGACTTGTTAAGGCCCTACTTCAGTCAGGCGAAAAGACCAGTTCGCTAATGCTATTCCTATGGAAGAAATTTATAAAGATATCTCGGTCGCATTTCAATATTTTAGATGATTTTTTTTGCAGTGGCTAGCTGAGGTCGATCTGTAAAAAGGCCGTTTTTTACTTTTTCGATTTTCATTGGAGATTTTTTTCAAGAGGATGCTTTCATTTTAGGAGCCGGTTCTGAAAATGAAAGTGTCCTGATTAAAAATACCTGTAAACGAAATTGAAAAAGTAGAAAACGGCCTGCATACAGATCGACCTCAGCTAGCCACTGCAAAAAAAGTCATCTAAAAATATTGAAATGCGACCGAGATATCTTTATAAATTTCTTCCATAGGACTAACATTAGCGAACGGGTGTTTTCGCCTGACTGAAGTAGGGCCTTAACCGAAGTGTGGGAAGAATTGGACTTTAGGTTGGATGTGTGCCGTATAACTAAAGGAGCACATACATTTATAAGAAATATTTGTAAGGAAACCTAGGTTAGTTTACCTTCAATTTAATGTATGATTTGTTGTAAATAGTCTAAATTAGACTGTTATTATATACCATTGAAAGTGGGACATTTTATATGGATACCCTGCATTATAGGTTTCGAAGCTTACGTGTTGTTGAGAGCCGAAAGTACGGGGATTTAGAAGCTAAAACGACGCATTGATTAAGAGACCAGTTTATGAGTTATTGAATAAATGTGATGAAAAATGTAGATAGAAGCACTGCATCCTGTTATAAAAAATATTCGTAACTTAATCTCCAAATCATTCCAAAGAATATCATATCAATATTATAAAGCAAAAATATGTCCGTGTGTAACGCTGACGTCATAATTACGACGGTGGCAGCACCTGGCCAATTAATTTCGCTTTTACTTCAATTTTTTTTTTTAACTTCTAAACACCGTATTATTTAAATTTTTACACCGTCAAATAGGAAAAAAATGTTCTTTCAAATACAATTCGATAGAAAACTGTATCTCAATTTATTCATATTTAATGTTTTTTTTTAAATAATTTTCAAATATGATTTTTTTTCTGTATTATTTTAAGTGCACACTTAAAACAATAAAAATAATTCCGCGTTTGTCCCGGCTAATATTCCATAACAAAATTGAAACATTGTCAATAAATAAATAAAATATTTAAAATAAAACAGAAAGGATCAGGGTCCGCATAAGCCGCGTTTTTGACCCATAAAATATGACTAAAATTCGATTATGTTATACTGACTTAATTATCTTACTTTTTAATATTAGAAGGTATATATTGTATGATTTTAACAGTAGTTTTTGTATTTTGTTCAGATTTATATGACTTACACTAGCTCAAAGTTAGTATAATTCGTAGTTTGGATGAAAAATACGCAATTTCTGCTATTATTACCATCTATTTACTCTCTATTTTTAATATTTTACTATGAGCTTTGCAATACTTTTATTTTAACATATTTTGTATATTTTGATGTGTTTTATAATATATGTCAAGAAGAAAGTGTTGCATAATTGCGCAGATAAAAATGATTGAGGTAAAAATAGCATAAATTGCGTATTTTTCATCAAAACTACGAATTATACGAACTTTGAGCTTGTGTAACTCATATAAATACGAACAAAATACAAAAACTATTGTTAAAATCCCACTCTACCTTCTAATATTAAAAAGTGAAATAATTAAGTTAGTATAACAGAATCGAATTTTAATCTATTTCATGGGCCAAATGCGCGGCTTATGCGGACCCTGATCCTTTAACAGGCATATAATCAAACTACGTGCTTAAAGCACTGAATTTATCATAATAAAAAAGGTTGCTGTAAGTCGCAATCTTTGACTATTTCTTCCACCATTAACTCCTGGCTAATACGAAAGTATCAATTTTAATAAATTTGCAGACTTTATTTGAATACATTACTGATATTTTTATTATAAAATGCTTTTTAGAATTTATAGCGGGCAATGTAAGAAAATATATTGCAAAAATATATTATACTTTTCAATTTAAAAAAAAATCACTTAAGTTTTATAACCTGGGGATCCCGGCGGAATTGCCTAGTTTGTTTAGTTAAAATGAAATAAAGATGTAAATTTCATAACTAATCCTAACTAACATAAACCACATCAAATTTTTAAATGCCCTAGTCGACTTTTTAAATTGTATTACAATAATTATTCTTAGATCGGGGTAGTACATTTATCATAAAGTAAGTAAACTCGAAGATTATTACGAAAAAAGCAAAATTATTTTTATAGAAAAGGCTAGTTTACAACAATGTGAATTATTCGTTATTATTCGGTTTCCTGTACATTCTTTCTTACAGGAAATCTGACGGCACTGTTTAAATTATTATTATGGAAAGATATGTCGTTATAAACCATATCATTATAAACAAGTATACCTTTAAGGGAAAACATTTCTTTCTATTTTTACATTGCTTTTTTCAACTTTTTTGGTTTTATATCTGTAGAGACGGAATTCTGTAATCGATTTTTCACAAGCACCCTGATGTGCTAGAATTATATAAATGCTGTACACCGGTGTGTTATCGATGACAATGCAACATTTTTAGAACTTAATTATAAACTAATACATTAATTTTATCTAACTTCCAGTCAGTCGGGCGTAGGTGATAAATTACCAATCATTCTTTCAAAGAAACAGTATAGTTACAACTGTATAAGAGTTACAACAACGAAGTTAAATATGTGCCAAACCACGCTTTCTAAAATATGCGAACTGGTTGTGAAACTGCGATAAATATATATTTTAAACAGCAAAAAATAGAAATGAGAGATACAAAAAAAAGTAATAAAATAAAGAGTGTAATTACAAAAATACGCTTTTATTAATTATTTGTTCTTTGTTGTCTATTCTTAGTAAATCACTACAACTAAATAATATTGAAAAAATTCTTGTGTTTGGATAATTCTTCAACCACATTTATCTATTTGTGTTCAATCTGATTTAAATTTATATCAAAAGACAACTGTGCAAATTTGAATTCTTCCGTGTAAAAATGCAACAATTAAATTTTCACAAATGTAAATAAATGCGAGTAGTAAGTAAAAATTACGTCCTTTACTAACCATATCATAATATTAAAATATTTATTTGCTTAAAAGACATTATAAAAATACATTAAAAGTAAATTAAAAATCTATATTTACATGTTTCAACTCAATTTCTGAGTCGTCGTCAGAATGTAAAACAGAAAATTACAAATGCATATGAAAAATGGAAAAAATCATCGAAAATAAACAAGTAATCATATAACGCGCCCTATATTTTCGCGATTGCTCGTGTTCCCACTGTGGCGATGTCGTAATTTGTCCAACCATTCAACCCATAAATTCGGGATACGAAAAGATAATGTATCGTTACAAACTCTTGAACCTCTTAAATAAATTTCAATGGACTCTCTTATGAATAGTTGTAAATAAAAATTAGACCTATAGATTATTTTACTCTCGTTAAAAAGTATGTTATGTTCTCTGTTTGATTTAGCCGGGATAAAGCAGTATTACCTCTATTGTATTTTATGTCCGCTATATGTTCTTTACATCTGATATGGAATTTATATATAGCGGACATAAAATATAATAGAGGTTATGCGTTATCCCGGCTAAATCAAATAGAGAACATAACATACTTTTTAACGAGAGTAAAATAATCTATAGGTCTAATTTTTATTTACAACTATTCACAAGAGAGTCCATTGAAATTTATTTAAGTGGTTCAAGAACCAATAACGAAACATGATCATTTCATATCCCGAATTTATGGGTTGAATGGTTGGACAAATTACGACATCGCGACATAGAGGGAACACGAGCAATCGCGAAAATATATGGCGCTTTATATGATTACTTGTGATGATTTCGATGATTTTTTCCATTTTTCATATGCATTTCTAATTTTCTGTTTTACATCCTGACGGTGACTCAGAAAATGAGTTGAAACATGTAAATATAGATTTTTAATTTACTTTTAATGTATTTTTATAACGTCTTTTAAGCAAATAAATATTTTAGTATTATGATATAAATTTTCACAAGTAAAAAATTAAGAAAGGAACTGGTAGTTTTCATTTTGGTCGTTTGCTTTGTAACAGTTTGAGAATTTAAATTTGAATTATCATTCGAAAACATTGTTGATTGACTCTCCGAGCGTCTTGCAAAAGGGTAAAATTGTAATGTTGTTTTCTTTGCGTTTTGCTTTAAATGCTAAGAAAATATGATTCTTTCAACATTATAAAAAAAAAAAAGACTCAATTACAAATATGAGTGTAATCCTTGAGAGTATTAATCATTCTTCAATGTAATTTAAAATTCATTAAATCTATAGATTTATATTATCTTAAATATTGCTTATATTGCTGTGAAACCTGGAGCTTAGTGAACAGAATATTACGCCCTAAACACTTTGAGGATTAATTTATTTCACTATTGAAAGACACATTATGGGCCTTATTGAATGACACTGAAAAGTTACATGCACTTTGATAATTTTTCAGCCCTATTTCTCATTTATAGGTATTTAACCTTATTCAATTTCACCAAAAACCAACGATCCAAATTTGAATGTTATAAAAATACAATAAATTAATTTTTCACCAATACGCGGTGAAGAAAGGGGCAGGAACTTTTTATTTCGGCCTTTTGCTTCGTAATAATATGAGAGAATAAATCATATGTCTCTGAATTATTATTTATCACTGGATTTCACATACGAAAACATTGTTGATTATTTATTTCATTATTGAATGACACATTATGGGCATTATTGAATGACAATGAAAAGTTACATGTGCTTCGATAATTTTTCAACCCTATTTATCATTTATAGGTGTTTAACCTTATTCAATTTCACCAAAATCCAAATTTGAATGTTTTCGTATAAAATTACAATAATTCAAATTTTCACAAATACGTGGTGACGAAAGGAGCTGGGACTTTTTATTTCGGCCTTTTGCTTCGTAATAATATGAGAGAATAAATCATATGTCTCTGAATTATTATTTATCACTGGATTTCGCATAATAATATCGATCCGCGGATTCGGACGACGCATGCGGAGAGCATACACATTCAGTCACATGACTCCCATGACGTCATCGATTAGTAGGCATGGGAGAACGAACAAGGAAAACATCTTTAGCAATTCTCACTTGGCTGCGTTATCTCGCATTGGCGAAATGCAAATTGCAGATGGAATTTCTGTCGCAAAGAATGATGCTGTCATTGCTTATAGAAGTCATTTTGCTAATCGAATCACCCACTTTTATAACTCAGATAAATTGAAATGCAATTTTTAAAAAATTGAAAACTATGCTATTAAAATTTTATTTGAAATAACTGAGAATCTAATGTATAATAGATTCATTTATCTTATATTTTATGTAAATGTCCGCGGGAATCAAAACCAGATTCTTTTAAAGAAGATAGACTTATGTAAATTTGCAGTAGAAGGTTTACAGAGCCGCCCCCTCTGAGAGCGAACCTAGTGTTAGGCCTTTCTTTTCGAAATTAGCCAATCCCCCCAACCCCCCTCCATTCCTCATAACGCAAACACCTTTAGAATAAAAATTAGCATGACGTTCATATACACGGATGAACAAAAACAAGAAAAGTCGTATAATAAATAAAGAAACCTTCATTAAACTATAAAATATGCAATATATCAATAAAATATATTTTACAGAAAGGTAAATCTATGTTATTACATCACGAATAATAATTAAAATAGTACTTGCGATTTATTAAAATCATCAACTAAACTGGTCACTTAACAGTCTATATTCAAAATGAAAAGGATTGAAAAATTTTAAAACGGAGCACAAGAACGTAGATTTGGTTATAATAATTAATGTAATCTAAAAAAAAGGATCTAAAAAGATATTTATTTTATTTCTAAATTAGTTGTCTGAGCGAAGCGAAGGCTAATACACAACGCAGTATTACTTTCCGGTTAAAAACAGCTACGATGGATCTTTCGTAAAACATTTCGTCAAGCATAACTCAAAAAATATTTGTCGGATGTCGGTTCTGCTTTTACCAGAAGGTACCTATGAGGGTAACCTACTGAATGCACCTACTACGAAAAATAAGTTCCAATTCGTTCAAAAATTATATTAAAAAAATGGGAAAAAAAGCACAATTTATCTACATACGTCACGGAAATTTAGTGTATGTTATTTTCACCGGCTGGATGTTTTCGTAGAAAACCGAATTATAGCACATGGAGCAAAGAAAATATGCCCGCACTAATGTTAAAGTGCAAAAAAAAAAACCTATTTAAATTTAATCAAACAGGAAAATAAATCTGGATTTTTTTTCTATTTCAAAGAAAAAAGCCACAATAACGTAGGATTTCAGATTTGACGATAATCTTCCCAATAGCATTTTTTAATCGCCAAAAGCAACCAACATTTATATTTTGCGTGTGAAAATTTGAAACAGTTATTTTATGTTTAAATAAACAATTTTTATTTGTGGCATCATTTATTCTTAATTTATTTATTTTTGTCTTTTTAGTATTTTAAATGAAATTTGGGTGCTTGTTAATTATCCCGTCGACCAATTTCGCCAAATTATATAAATCGCCAAACCACTCGCCAAATTATACAAATTGACATAATTTTTATTTTAAATAACTTTTTTTTTTAATAACTTAATATTAATGCTAAATAACTTAAATATTTTAAAGAACAAATAAATTATTATAACATTAATAAAAATACAAATAAACGTCGAAATTAAAATCACTTGATGAAGTAAACACGTGTTGTCAAGTGAATGTGACCTTTACGATCAACCCTTATTGGCATTTAATCTTACAATTTGGCGACAGTAATTTGGTCGACGGGATAACTAACAAGTACCGAAATTTGTACTTTTTCAGAACAGGCGTCTTAAAGGTAAAGAAAATGGGTTTGGCGAGAGCAGTAAACTTTTCATGCATATTTTCTGGTAACCTACTCATTCTTTCATGTACCCAAGCAATTTTTTAAAGATTTAAACAGTTAATTTAGTGTAAACAAGACATTTACGCACAGATGTCACATGCGCACCACGTTGGCGCGATTTTTTTCTGATGCCAATGTCATATACGCACCGGGGTACTTAACTGGCGCCAAAGTGTCGTTATTTTGCTTGATGGTAACCTAGATGTTGTTGTTTATTTATTAATAAATTGTTTATTTACTTTTTTTAATTATATATATTTTTTTGTTCTATAGTTATTAATTAAACTTTTTTTATTTATTGTTATTCCCTTTTTAAAAATATATATGTAACTGGTATTCGAAAACGAGGTTTTCGCCAAATTGGCGTCAGAAAAAAATTGCGCCAACGTGGTGCGTATGTGACATCTGTGCCAAAAAGGTTTAAATTTATTTGTAAAAAATAAACATAAACGTTCATCGGGTTTGTAATAAATTGTCAGGTTTGTATCTTTTTGTAACAAATCTCACTTTCTGAAGCCAAAACTGCATAAAGCTTTTTAAAAAAAAAAACGCCAATGCAAAGTAATGTTGTTAAAGTACAGTGAAATTAGTTAAAAACGTGTATTTTAAATGAAGTGAATGAAAGCTTTATATTTTAAATGAAATGAATGCAAGATGAATATGGTATGGAAAAAATATTGGCAAATTATCATCTGCGCTTGACTAACTTAAAAGTATCAATATTGCAATTGGTACATGCTATGCAAAATGAAACAATTATGTTATAATCACTCTTCGTGCAAGAAAAATGGCCAATAATTCGTATTCAGATACACAGGCAAGGTTGACGTCAAACAAGAGTAATACTAACAGCAACCTTGTTATAACGGACGGGAGTTATAATAGCTAAGAAATAATGGCTTTAAGCACACATACCACACAAGCAGTTTTTTACATATATTTCGAGTGAAGCTCGATCATCAAGGTGCTAATTATTCATACAAGCAACCGTTACATAAACGAAAGTTTAAAATTTAAATGTAAATATGTGCAATCTCGCATCCCCCCCCCCCCAAAAAAAAAAAAAAAAAATAAATAAATAAATAAAAATAAAAATAAAATGTTACAGCAATGAAATTTAATTGGAGTTAAGTGAAACTTTTTAAAATACGATATTGGTTGAAAACCAGATTACGGAATATTCCTATAATATTTGAATTAATCACAGCACATTTTTTTTAGTCCGGTTCAGATTTTGCCAAGAGTATTTTATTTTTATTTTCTGTCAAAAGCCGCCTTTTTTCCCCGCAAGTGTAACTTGTGTTGATGTTGAAATAAATGTTTTGACTTATGCTATTATCTCTTCTTATTATTTTTATTTATTTACTTATTATTATTTATAATTAAATGAGTCAAACCGTGTTTATAAATTTATTTAATGTGTGTATTTTAAATTAAAAGAATGCATTACTAAAGATGGCGATAAGAACAATATTTGACGATTTATCAATTGCGCTCACCTAAATGCCTTATTACCATGTGTTTAATTTCCTTCTTGGAATTTCATTATTATATGGGCTTTGCTTTTTTAAAAAAGCTTGACACAATTCGAGTTTAAGAAATTGAGATTTTTTGTCAAATGATATAAACGACTGTGAAAATAAAACTAAAGAAGTACTATACTGGTTTATGTATCTATTTTAAAAAATGCAAAAATGTCGGTATGAAACAGTGAATAGGTTGTCCGAAAGTACTTGTAAATGTGTTCCTTTTCTAGGCTATTCTATCTCTTGCCAGGGCCCTTAACAGAGGGAAGAGCTCGTTTAAAATTTATATGGATTTTTTTCTTCAGGTTCACCAATCTAGATATTTCATCATTTGAATTAGTAACCAGTATATGGCCAATTAAAGATAGTATCTCAATTTCTTTACTTGCAACAAGTTATTATTAAATCTATGTTCTCGGCAATATCGCTCAGACTAATCCCTCTGAGGGAAATCCTAGTTATTTTATCTTTAAAATAATCATGTTTAATATATAATTTTTATTTTTATTATTTTAATTCACAAATTGCTAATGGCGTTTATTAATTAAATGAAGATACAAAATTTTCACCTAAAATGTCGATAGTATGTATCTTTGTTCTTGTTATTTAAAATAGATTTTTTTTTTTTTGCTGTTGTTGTTGTTCATTATTATGTAACAGGGAAAAATTTCATGAAACAACATTCTTTGAGTTAATACCGAAAATATCGGTAATTTAATAACTAAATATTTTGATTTGCTTTAATAAGAGTTTTTCTTTATGATAAAATAAGATACAAAAATATCATTTACATAAAGTATATTATCATTATTATTTATTTTTAGTTTAAAATTGTCGCTAATTAATTTATAACAGATTAATTAGGCACTTGTTATTTTATAACAGAAAAAATAGTACATTAAACATTTATTCCTACTTCATAAAAGAACATTCTCTGATTAATATAAAGGATTAGCTATGTTAAAATATTAATATATGCAAGGGTCGTGGTCGGAAGTAGTTTTCTGCAAGTAGCAAAACTGCAGTAGTCGCAACTTTTTTTCAGGTTTGTAATGTAGCGCGAGCGCGCTTTTAAAAGTATAATGGATAGTACCATGATACCAACAAGTAGTAGTTTGTATCGAACAGTGATGCTACTTTTAACACTACTTCATTGAGGAAGGAGGCAGGGAGAATGTAGCATTCATCTAGTCGTGTGGTTGTAACCAGTGATGGGATTCAGCCAGTTCGCACCGGTTTGATAGAACCGGCTGTTAATTTGTGTTGAGTTCGGCGAACCGGTTGTTAACCCCTTCGGGACGGGAGCATTTTACGAAATTTTTAATCTTTTGTCACCGTTTTTTAAAAACAGAAATTTGTGTCTTCTTGAATCGAGAAAATGCGCTGATTAAATAAGGCAAATTTTACAGTAAAATTTTTCTGGTGAGAAAAAAACAAGGATTTTGAGCGCTTCATGCGGCACGTATACGTGTCGCTCGTCCCCAAGGGGTTAAAATGACACTTCTACGTTAATTTGCTTTCTTTAAATGATTAGCTGCACAACATTGTTTTCTAGGCATAACTCTGTGATAACACCCTGATTAATTTCATTTAATATAATAATATTTCATTTGCAACAATAATATAATTTTCTTCATCAGTCCTATAAGAGAAAATTTAATTATAAAAACGAAATTTTGAAGAATTTTGGTAACTTTCTAGGCTAACCCTAGTTATATCGCAAGGTTATTAAAAATTACTATAACTACTTATCTATATTAATAAAAGAAAGTTTTACTCAGTCTCTGTGTGTGTGCGATGGCTAGCAAAATCTACGGCACGTACAAGACTGAAAATTTTCGAGAGACTAGCTCACAATGTCTCCTAATGCACCTGAGACACATAATTTTAAAATTCTAATAATTAGATGAATTATTAATTAAAATTCGCAACTCACTCTCATTAAAAACTCGACTCGGTCTTTGCGAGAAAGAAAAAAAAACTTTGGCGCGTGCTCAGAAGCTTTATTTACGCATCAGTTGAAAATGAAGAACGAAAAGAAAAAATTTCGGGAGTATTTTGTCATAATTTATTAACTTGCATCGGCCAAACCGCTTAATAAAGTTAAAAACGAAAGACATATTTTGAAAGGTTGTACTCTTACGTCTCAAATGCCGCAGGCATAATTTTTAAAAAAATCACGATTAACCCTTTGAAAAACAATTTTCAAAAGGGGTCATTTTTCCGAAAAATATTTTCTCCCTTATTGCAACGCCTCTCCAGGGGGCAATTTTAGAGGGACCGACAAACTAAAAATTTGTTCTTAAAGCTGAAACCCTCTTCTAATTAATGATGCAATTGGTTCAAAACAAATATGAATTTTAACCCTTTCAAATACACCGGTAAACGAAAGTCACTTCGCGCCTCACGAAGACAATATTTTTTCTACGCTAAAAATAGCTAAACGTCCGTATTTTAACACAATCTTTTTGGAGCATCTCAATAAACCAGATTTACATCTCCTACAAACATTTTTAAATGTTCGAATAGGTAGAAATATTTCTTACAAAATAAAATGCGTGAAAATTTTGACGAAATCAGTAAACATCTGAGTGTTTCGTCGAGTGTTCGGTCGTGCAAAAATTTGTCTCACTTGCTATAGCATGGATAATATTTTTCTAAACATGTTATATGCAACTTTAGGTCATGAACATGTATTAATTCTTAAGCTTAGGTTTCTGCTATTTTTGTATTATATTCTTTTAATGCATTTTCTGATAGAAAATATGATCAGCGTTTCATGATTTCCGAATATTTATTAACGTCCTTTTATAAGGTTACATGTTTCAGGATTTTTTTCACTGTACCAAAGGATCAAAGTTTTTTTAACAATGTTCTTATAACATTGGAAAGTGTTTCATAATCTATGTGTGATGCTTCATTTTTCTTTCATTTTTGTACATCAAAAATCATTCGGGCAGCGAACTGCTTGTTAAATTATTTTAATCCTATCACTGGTAGTAACTCGCTTCTTTTGTGCAAAAGTGTTCTGCGCAACTATTTGCGAATGTCAGCAACTAAGCTGCAGCGTTTAGCAACGCATCGTATGACTCATAGATTTTCCCCTTGATACTTGCTGGTAATTCCAAATGCCAAACGCCAACTCAAATAAATAAATTTCCTTGCTAGAAACACTTGTCTATTTACTCATTATTGGATATTCATGTGTTAGCATTTTAACTGCTGTGCCTGCGATAGTCTTGTGAGTGCCACTTTCATTCCAATATGTCAAGACCGAGTCCGACTTGGGTAGATGCTTTTCCCTGCATTTTATTGTCCAAACCAAATGTATCCCGGAGCAATTTGAGTTTGGCTTTATTCAATAGATTACAGCCCTATATCATATCTATTCAACAGCTCGTATCAGATTACTGTGAGATGTAAAATTTATATTCGAAATTCGAAATGTGGGTAAATTTATGTTCAAAGCACACTGAAAAAAATTCTGTCACTAGCATCTAGAAAATAAATTGTGCCTCTAGAAAACATAGGTCCATGTCATCCTTATAAATTCTAGTTACCTTTTGCTAGAGAGTTTAGTTATCCCTATTAAAATTCAAGGGCGTTTTCCTATATTATCGTGATTAAACTTATTTAAAATCTCTGCAATTAAATGCTAACACAAGAAGTGAATTTTAGTAACTATAATTCTATTTTATGAATTAATTGTAGAAATCCAAAATATAATTTCTCGCAATTCAAACGATTCATAATATAATGTATTGTTTCATCATCTAAAAAACTATAGACTAGAAATTCTCGATCATTTCATCAATTCAGTTTATTTGTTTACTTTATCCGCCTAACTCGGAAATCTATATTTCTAGTTTATGGATTTAGAAAATGATACCTATTTGTTCTAGATGAAGGCGATAGATATTTAGCTTTCAGTGTAAGTTTTTTAGCAAAATGGCATCCATTTCTTCAAACTTGTAACGGTCTATAGAAGATGATTTATCCTCTTCAAACGAAGGTGAAGATTTTGAATGTGAAGGCATCGGTATTAGCAATTCAAGTGAAACTTAGGAGAGCGCCATTGACGTAACTGTGATACGGAAGATGACGATGATGATATAAAAAGTGCAAGAAACTGGTGTGACATAACTGTTTATGGTCGAATTATTTCAAAGGTTTCTTGATTCTAATCTGATGGGTATAATAGTCATAGAAACGAAAAATTTTGTAGAACAAATAAAAATGAACAAATCAGGCAAAGGTATCACTGCGTTTGCGAAGTAAACAAAATGGATACCTACAAATGAAAGAGAAATGAAGCTGTTGCTTGGGCTACGATTTCTTCAAAAGAATTTTCGGAAACCAAATCAGCCTATGTACTAGTCTCAACAAGGGGTTTTGCATACTCCAGTATGTTAAAAAGTAATACTTATAAGTTGTTTTATTTTGCTTTTACAATCTTTGCACTTTTGTGATAATGAAACTAAAAAGTTATGTATCGGTTTTTGAAAGCTTGATGCCTTATAAAGGAAGATTATACAGTCATTCAGGGTAACTCTGAACCATGGGATATAACTTTGCACCGCCTCCTATTTCTCAATTTTTTTGACTCCAAAAGACTAAATAAACTCCAGAACTGCGCTCTGTTGGCAAGGTTCTAAACTGGGATTTCTACTCTTTATTTTAGAAAATAAATTAGCAACATTATGCGAAATTAATTGCATCATCTAACTATTTTTGTGAAGTACTGTTTTCAAGTTAATTTTTAATGCTGTTTTGAAGTTGTTGTAATCCAAATAAATTTTCATAGTAAGTAAAAATATACTCATTTATAAGACATATTATTATCTAAATCTTGTAAATGTGTTAATATTTTGTGATTATTTATTTATTAATAGTTAATAAAATGTAAAATAAGAAGGCACTAATATTTTACCACATTTTCAGGGTAACTTTGAGCCGGCTCAAAGTTATACTGATGTTTATAATTTACTGATTATAGGTGCTACTGTCAAAAATTTCCCATATTTGCACGTATATCTATTTATATAAAATCCAAGTCTCTGTGTGTCCCTCACGATTCCGGTTGGACCACCTCATTGAAATGAGTAATTGTTGAAAAATACTAATGCAGGGTTACCACAGTAGCGCCAAATGTTGGTCAACTTGGCAATAGCTGGCTGATTTGGTGAAATTCCCATTTATAACTATTAATCTTTCATAAAGGAGGTCACCAAAATTTAATTTAAACTCCGCTCTTTTAAGATATTTTTTCAAAATTTATGGGTGAGAATTTAAAGTACATCTTTACATCTTCCTCCCGATGCTACTAATAAAATAACCGCCAATAGACGACGCTGTACTGTATGAGCTCCTAACTGCGCGATTTTAATGTGCTTTAGGTACTTTTCCAGTATAAGTGCCTTGGCGAAAAAAGAAATTTGGCAACATTTTCCCGGAACCTATCCACTGTTTCGTTTTATATACACATGCATTTTTTTTTCGATATTTATACGATTTATTTATACGATTAAAAAAGCCGTTTCTCTAATTTTATACAGAAACAGATATAATTTGCACATAAAAACATGAATAATATACATATAAAATAAACATATAAAAAAAAACACTCATCAAGTTTGTTTTCATAGCTGTTTATATGATTTGACAACAATTCTCAATATTTTTCCGTTATACGGACACCATGCCAAAATGTATGCGGTACTTTTCCATTATACGGACAGCATTGTCGCCAAGTGCAATAGTTGGCGCAAAATGAAAATACGGTGAATTGAAACATTTGAAAAATAAAAGAAAAAACATTCTCGATAGTAAAGTGGGCATTTTCAAAAATATAACATTTGAAAATTACAAACTTTTACGAACTATTTTATTAAATCACAAATATACACTTAAAATAAATGAACAAATAACTGTTATACTATAAAGTAATAAAATAAAAAATCATGTTAAACTGCTGCCATAAAATTATAAATATCTTTCAGCATTGCAGTAAACATTTCATTTTTTGAATGAAGGCGTAGCCACATAAAATCTATGAGATACGACTCTAAATGATGACGAACAGCTTCCCGATGTCTTTTGTTGCGCCATTTTGCGATGCCCCATAATCTTCCAACATTTGGAGTATGACATCCAGTATTAGGGTCGACTAAATTGTATTTGTGATTTACTGTGAAATGATCATAACCAGCACTTAGCAGTTCATCTGTTTTATATCCTTTCCAACAATCTGTATAAATAATACATGACTTTCATCTACTTCTATAATTTTATTAGGTCCACCGATTTTTCTATTTGGTCGAGAACATAAAGCATTTGCACAAACTTCTCTCGAATAACTATTCCATTCCACTGTTGTGTTGTGGTTCATATCAAGTTGCAGCTCACAAAACTCAATCGATGTCAACTCTTTGCACGATAAATATATAAACCTCAAAGCATTAAGAACAGTCACCCGCGATCCTTTAAACCAAGTGTTTTGTCGTATTTCTACGCTTTCTTCGCATGATCGTAAGCTACAACTCAATTTCGGATTTCCAGAACTAATCCATAATTTCATTTCATGATTTTTTGAACACAATCTTTTATTATGCAGAATTCCAAATTCCTGAAACAGTTTTATCACAACTTTCTCATTATCTGGTAATTGCCAAATGATAAAATCCATCTCAGCATCAGCAGTAAAAGTAAACTACAACTTTATAAAAAAAAAAGCATTTTTAATTCGATTAATAGCAGATTAAAAAGCTTTCCAAGGTTAAGGTTAAACAATAATCATTCACGTGATTCACGTTTCATAAATAACAAATCACAATGTTTCGCATGGTTTACAATAAAAATCTACGATCAAGGTTGAAATAATTGGCGCATTAGCATACATTTTAGCATGCTGTCCGTATAAAGGAAAAGTACCATGTATGCTAATGCGCCAATTATTTCAAAATGCTAAAAGATATTTGTAATTTTATGCCAGCAGTTTCATATGAGTTTTATTTTATTGCTTTATTTTATAACAGTTATTTGTTCAATTATTTTAAGTATATATTTGTGATTTAATGAAATAGTTCGTAAAAGTCTGGAATTTTCAAATGTTATATTTTTTAAATGCTCACTTTAGTACGACAATATTTTTTCTTTTATTTTTCAAATGCCTTAATTCACGTGACTTTCATTTTGCGCCAACTATTACGCTTGGCGACAATGGTATCCGCATAACGGAAAAGTACTCAAATCTCACTTTCTGATGCCCAAATTACACCAAATTTTTTTTTAAAAATGCCAAAGCCCCTACAGTGGAAAAGTATCAAACTGTCTATTATTTTGCGCTATCTGTGTTATAGTTTATACTATATGCAAGGTGAGTGGAGCGAAGAGTTTAAACATTAAATATTAAAGTTTCGGCACAGATGTCATATACACAACAGGTACCTAACTGTCATCAAAGTGTCTTTATTTTGCTTGATATGGTAACCCGGATGTTGTTGTTTATGCTGTTGATGTTTTCGCCAAATTGGCGTCGGAAAAAATCGCTCCAATATGGGGTATATATGACAACTGTGCCAAAGTTTCTATAAAGCAGTATAAGACTAAAAATTAAGAATAAAATAAATGCAAAATAAGACTAAAGAAGAAAGAAAAATCATGCGTTAAGCATAGAATATGAAACACTTTCCAACACATCCTGAATGCTTTAACAAAACTTCGTTATTTAGGGAAATAAGGTAAATAAGATAACTAAGTAAACATTTTAGAAAACGCATAATTTTTTTAAAAACTTGATTGCAGCAGTTACCGTCCATAGCAATAGTACCGTTATTACATGCCACTATTTAGCTAAAATTTAATTTAAGCTACTCTTAAAGCTACTGAAATCATATTTCCAGATATTATCATCCATAGACGGTTATGTATCCAATTCTTTGCGTGACCCTGTATATCATTTTATCTATATTCTACAAACATTTCTTAGTAATCTAAATGCAGTTCAGCGTAAAACTGCATAACTCCTTTAAAAACCACCTTTAAGCAATTTATTCTCATACTCAGGAACCCTTACGAATTCTTTTGTGTAGCCCTGCATATGAACTGTAGCATTTATACACACGGTATAGTATGCATAAATGTAGTGAAACATAAAAGCGCATATCATAATTAAAAATGCATTTCTAGCAATCATTACTTATGTACGTACAATACTTCGGAGAAAAGTTTCTTGGCGAGAAAAAAGTTTGCCAACGTATTTTCTGACAACCTATTTACTGCTTCATACTCACAAGCAATTTTTTGCATATGTATACAATTTATTTAATGTAAAAAAAAACTATTTATCCATTTTTATAAAGAAACAGAAGTATTTTTTGCACAGATGTCATATACGCATCGGGGTTGGCGTGATTTTTCTCTGACGCCAATTCGGCAGAAATCTCGCTTTCGAATATATATTTTTAAATTATTTGCTATCATTTTGAAAAGGAAATAACTATAAATAAATAAAAGTTTGAATAATAACTATAGAACAAAACAGTTTATATAATTTAAAAACAGAAAATAAAAGTAAATAAACAATGGCACAGATGTCATATTCGCCCCATATTGGCGCGATTTTTTTTCTGACGCCAATGTCATATACGCATTGTATACTTAACCGGCGCCAAAGTGTCGTTATTTTGCTTGATATGGTAACCCGGATGTTGTTGCTTATGCTGTTGATGTTTTCGCCAAATCGGCGTCGGAAAAAAATCGCGCCAATATGGGGCGAATATGACATATGTGCCTAAACAATTTATTAATAAATAAAAAACAATAGCCGGCAAAATAACACCATTTTAGCGACATAGGTATCCCGGTTCATACCTGAAATCTGAGCCGTAATTTGTATATAAAAAATATTGGTACAGATGTCATATTCGCCCCATATTGGCGCGATTTTTTTCTGTCGCCAATATCATATAGGCAACGGGTACTTAACTTGCGCCAAAGTGTCGTTATTTTGCTTGATGGGGTAACCCGGATTATGTTGTTTATACTGTTGATGTTTTCGCCAAATTGGCAACCGAAATAAATCGCGCCAATATGGGGCGAATATGACATCTGTGCCAAAATATTATATATATTTAGAAACGATTTTTTTTATGTATATAAGTGCATATGTAAACAAAAATAAAAGTTCATTAGATTTGTTTTCATGGCTGTATATTATGGCAACATATCTCACTTTCTGATGCCCGAATTACGCCAAGCTTTTTTTTTTAAATGCGCTATAATGGAAAAGTACCTAAATAAATAGTTAACAGAATTAACCAATTATACAAACTAAAACATTTTATTTCGAGATTAAAGCATTGTTTTTAATTTCGATTAAAAATACATATATCTTTGGATAACTTTAATTGAAATTGGGTTCACGGCTTAATATCTCATTCCATAAACCTAAACAAACACAAGTGATTCATTCATCGTGAACCGTAAAAAATATTAAATCGTTGAGGTAATCATTCACAAAGTAAGTTTTCCAACAATCAATGGACAATATTCTAATGACGTCATATTATGTAAAATGGTGGCGGTATCATTTTTTTATGGTTTGAAATCACAAAGATTTAATTTTGCTATGTCTCTTAGTTACATTATTTTATTGTCGTATTTATGAGATCAGAACAAAAGCATATTTTTTCATTATTTAGTTACTAAAGACGAAAAAAAATTATAAATGTGCATGATTTGAAAAATTTAAATAATTTTCTTTCTTAATACTAAAAAATAACATCGGGAAGTAACAGCGAGTTTAAGTTAAATAAGTTTAGCTGTTTAATTCTGTTGTAATATTCAAAATAACTGTATTTATTAGATTTCAGTAAACAACATCAGGGCCAGATTAAACTTTGAAGTTAGAGGAATTACAATGTCATTTCAGGACCTTTCTTTTGGAGAAGCTTTTCTAAATTCCACATATACATGGAAACTCTTCAGTGTTAGAAATATTATTCCCAGGACTGGCATAACATGAGAACGGCCTGCAATTTTACACAAGTTTTTGAAAACTACTTTATATCAGAAATTTTACTAAAAACTGGTTACTTTTTGTTATAGAGGCCCACACTATTAGAATTATGACAAGTTGCAGCCAATTTCGCCAAAGTCGTAACCAAGATCGTGAAGCACACACATATAATACCATATAATACCATTTTATGAAATCGTATACGATAATTTAATAGTTTTTACCTTACTTCAAGTGTGTAATTTATTTATTTTTAAGGCTTAATAATCTAAATTGTCCAATATATGAATTTAAAAAAAAATGTAAACAAAGACTGAATAGACATGACCGCAAAAATCTGCAGAAAACTTGGAATTGTGCAGATTAGTGGTCTTCTACTGTACACAGTTTTTCATAAATGTGTTTCGTTCTTAAAATGTGTTATTTTCATCTATCACTGCGGAACAAATGAGAAAACTCATATTCTTGCACATGAGTTGTATATATCTTTATATCTAAATTTCCGTCATTTTTGACGGGCTACCTTTCTAGTTTTATATAAATGCCGAAAGTGTGCATTAGATATAACATGTAAATATTTTCCCAAATATGTGTAAAATACATAAAATTCATTTAAAGGCGTTTTTCGGGGTGGAGCTACTCAAATTTGACATTTCATGCATTCGACATTTTTAATTCTTGTTTGAATAATACTAGTACTAGTACGTATTACTGTAACTATGGATATATTATTGAGTTAAAACATTGAAAATTGTTTTTCGCTGCATTTTTATGTTTTATATGAACAATAAACAGTCTTTTTTTTCTTTCTAAATATTCATGGTTCTCTTCTTCCACTTTTCTTATGCATAAAATTTGTTGTAATATCATAAATTATACAAATCTTGTGGTGTTGGGAAATGTTAATTCGGAGTCTTTACATATCTAACAACATTTGTTGGGGTTTAAAGTTATCCTAACTATAATACTTATTTTTATAATGAATTATTTTAGATAATATTTATCATATGGTGCAAAGTTACCCTAAATGGCTGGATAACTTTGAACCAGGTCAAAAATTCATTTTTTAATGCTTTTATCCTTATTATTCCTTACTTTTTGATAATCAAACAATAATTTAGGATCATTTCGTCCCTTTTATGCCCCTAGTTGCAACAATATTCTTAAAATAAGAGTGTGGCATATGAAAATACAGAAAATGCGGATGAAAGTTACCCTGATTGACTGTACAGGAAGCAGTACATACCTATAAAAAGAACCAGATTTAGAATAAAGTTTTTCATGTTTGTGAGACTAAAGGGAGTTATATTTATAACTTCGTTAGACATATATAAGAAGTAATATACTGTCTTCAATGAGCTGTATAAAAATTACACTTTCCACAAAAGTCGCGAAGCACATTTTGAATAGCTTTCTTAGAAATGGTTATAGTGTGACTGTAGATACTTAATGCGTGTCACCAGATCTTAATGACTAATTCTTGCCCCGGAATTCGCTAAAAAGAAAATTACAAAATGGTCAAATCAGGGTTTTTCCAAGAGGAACGCTATGACAATAAGATTTAAAGATATGAAGAATGTGTGTTTGTTAAGTAGTATTGATGATACTTATATAATCAGCTTAAAAAATATATAAATGAAGGTATATAAAAGCCAAAGATTCTTGTTGACTATAATCTAACTGTTGGTTGTGCAGATCGTTGTGATAAAGAAATAACCTATCATCCGGCAATCAGGAAACGCCAAAAAAAGTATTATAAAAAATATTCTTGCATTTACTGGACAAAGTTATTTGGAACTCATTTTTGCTCTATAAAAATGTTAGTTAAAAACAGTATTACATTTTTATAATTTAGAATCCAAGTTGTAGAAAAGCTTTTACAGAAATATGAAGATGTGGCTTCTGGAAAAAGATATGAATCAGGCAGACCACCTACAAAAGACAACCTTACTCGTCTTACCGAGCGACATTTTATTACCTATATTCCTCCTACTCCAGCAAAACGTGAACCTATAAGACAGTAAAGATTTAGCTGTACTAAAAAGGGCGTAAATTTAAAAAATATAAGGAAGGAAATGCGAATGTGAAATACGAATTGCTGATAAACTGCCACTCAGCGACCTGGAACGAACATTCACTGGCTGCGAAAACTTGTAATTTGTAATTTTTAAGCATGTAATTCAAAATACCAGTTAATAACTACTACATTTTCAGAAAAACTCGTCTATAAACACTAAATTATTCCTCATTTTAAAAAAAATAATTTTCGTACTCCTAAAAAACATGTTTTATTCGTGAATGCTTCCCGAAAGTCTGAAAAAGAGGGATAAATTCCGTTTATTCCTAGCATGCATGTACTCTATTATTACTAAAATAAGACTGTTTTAAAAACGAAAAACCAAAAATCCTATAAATTAAGATTATAATTTAATTTTTTTTTAAAGAAAAGTTTTCGAATTTAAAAGCAAATAACAATTAATTTTCTCATTCATTTAAAAGTATTCACAATTTATTTTTTTTAAGTTATAAAAAAATATTCACAATTAAAATATATTTTAAATGAACACATTTAAAATATTAAATGAAAAAAAGCTATTTTACCATCCCACCCCCCCCCCCATAAAAAAAATCCTCGCATAAAAATGTAATATTCATATTTTACATCTGGCAATCCACATAAAATACATATAATTCATAATTTTATCCTATTTTAATACTAGAGTATTAAAACTCCAGCCACAATCTTACTAAAGACGAAATCTTTCCGAAATTCACATCAAGATTCAAAGCTTTTCAAAGAAATTAATCAAGCCATACCCATCTGAAGCAAGCATATTTACTTCAAATTGTTTCACTATTGTGCAACTGTAGCCCAGTGGTTGGAGTACTGGTAACATAACACTAAGGTAGCTTGTTCGATCCCATGATTAGCAACTTTCATTTTATCGCCATTTTCTTCAATTGACGTATATCTTACCACCTGTAACGGAGGGAAAAAAATAAATGAATATTCGTCTATAAACGGAAAAATCTTGGTAGCATTGCTGCCAGGAAATTTCATTTGGAATTGTTTTATTTACAGGTTTTTTTTTTTTTTTTGGAATCTTGATAGAAAATTAATATTGAATTGTGTTTGACGAGAAATGCCTGCTTAACATTAAATATTCTGAGAAATTTACGCGAGTTTTATAAAAATATCTAACAACAGAATTTTTTATTTAAAACTATTTAACTTTTTTACTTATTTCTATGTCATTTATATTTTATTTATTTTATGAAGAAATTTCGTCCTCTATTCGAAATATTTTCATTTCGTACCGGTTAAATGACTGGTTGTTGGTATATTTAGTATTAATAATTATTTTAGTGAGTAATATAAAACATTTTCTTCAATGTTATCTTTATAAATTTATTATTGACATCGGTTTTATCGCATTTATTGACTGTATCCGGGAAAAGCGATATAACGAAGAGTCATTGTATTAATCTGTGTCCTCAATTTCAAGTGCAGATTGAATCCTTTGTCATAATCTGAAAGTGCTCCCGCAGAATTTTTTGTATGTCATGCAAGGGAGCGTCTTATAATCCGGTAACTAAAGTACTTCCTTTCCCTGTACACTATTAGAAATACTTTCTTAAATTCACGGAAATTTTCCTGGCATGCAGCGGGCATGTTCACAATACCTACTCGGTTCAGATTCAACACTGGTATTTCTCAGTATATTTTTCTGGTATAAAATTTTGAATATTTTGAAACACTTAGTATTGTTATTATCTCAATATAAGAATGATAGTATCCTAGTTCTTCTAATATTATAAATGTGAACGTGTGCACAAATCTTTAGCTGAAGTCAGCATCAAAATGAATAATTAAATGCCTTTGTGTTCATTATGCATTATATTCATTTTATTCCAATGTCTAAAATTTTCACTTAATTTAATAAAATTTGTTCATTTTATTTGTTTGTAATACATAAAATAAAAGTTACAAGAAAACTGCACAAATATTTACTTTATAATGGAAATACTAATAGTAAAATTCCAAAACATATTTTTTTCAATATTACGCAAATATGTGCAAATTGTAAATTGGCAAGAAATGTTTTGGAATTTCACTATTAATATTTCCAACATAAAGTTATTATTTTCGCAATATTGGCATTTCTGGAGATAGTTACAATTTAACGTATTGACATTTTATTACAAATATTTCCAATGTAAATCCAATATTTTACCAATATTGCTATTATAGTTCAAGTATCAGTGATAGGGTTGAGTGCTTAAAATTAAACCTATTTTTGTATTGAAAATATATATCAGAAATTTTAATATTACTTTTCGCTTTTTTTAACCGTCTCGCCGCGTAATTCTTCGCGATGAGCGTCTTTTACAGAATTTTTAATCTTTTATCACCTTTTCTTTAAGGCAGAAATTTTTTACTATCGTAATCGAGAAAAATGTCCTGATTAAATCAGACAAAGTTTTCGCTAAAAAATAACTGGTGGGAATAACCAAATAGTATTAATTAGACGGGAAAATACATGCCCGAGGATATCTCGGGTTGCGCAGCGACAGGGTTAATGGTAGACTTTCGCCGATAAAATAAAGAGAAAATACTGTTTAAAATGAGTGGTAGCGATTTCAAATTCAGAATTGCGTTAAATTGGGAACACTGTTAGCGATGAATGCAAATATTAGCGCAATATAGCCAACATAACTAATACTGGTTTTCTGGGAAATTGTTTTTGATTTTTTTTTATCGCTATTTCCAAATAGTAATTGTCGTATTCTTTAATCTCGTAATTTATAAGAAGAATATTACTATTGGAATGAAATAGTGGTCATAAAAATCCAGAAACACAATCACTAGTGCATTTTTGCATCAGGTGCATTTTTTAATAAGATTAACATTGCTGTACCTATTATTACTTTAATGTCAAATCAAATTTCATATTTTTTTCTTTGAAATGCCAGAATATTACAAACCCAAGATAATATTTTATTCCTACATTTGATTGAAAGTAGGGATTATTTTTATAACTTTTATTTTATGTATTACAAGCAAATAAAATATTTAAATTTTATTAAGTTAAGGGAAATTTTAAACACTGAAAAAAATCAATATAACGGATAATGAATAGACGAAAACATAATTAACGTTTTTGATTTTGACTTCAACCAAACATATTCACACTTCCACATTTATAATATTATTAGGATTAGGATACTTTTATTAATACAGGAAGATAATAACAAAACTTAAGTGATTTACAATATTCAACATTTCATACCGGAAAACTATAGTGAGAAATACCAGTGTCAAATTTGAACCGAGTAGGTATTGTGAATATGCTGGCAGCGGTGCTATCAGGATTTTCCGTTAATAGACGAATATCCGTTTTTTTCCCCCTCTGTTACAGGAAGTAAAATATACGTCAATTAAAGAAAATGGGGTTAAAATAAAAATTGATTAGATTGGGATCGAACCATCTACTTTAGTATTGTGAGAGCTCTAGTCACTCTAGCTACAGTTGTATAGTAGTGAAATATTTTGAAGTAAATATGTTTGCCTCAGATGGGTATGACTTGATTAATTTCTTTAAAAACCTTTGATTTCTGCAGTTCATTTCTGAAAGATTTCGTATTTAACCCTTAAATGCCAGGTGTTGCCTTTCGGCAACATACCCCATTTAGACTTATAAATACTATTAGAATAATATTGAAACTATAATGCCTAATGTTGTCAATAAAATACATTCTGAAAATATTATTAAATCGATGTTCAACATTTAGATGGCAACACTTGTGCTGTTTATGAATAAAGATAGATTTATTTTTTTTCCATTGTTGATACATGTTCTTTTTGTTTTGTTTGGAAGCTTGCGAAATACCCTATTTTGTTCTGCAGTGAGCAAGTAAAATTTATTTCATATCATAGTTCTCAAAATTCTTGTGTGTTTAATATTATAGAATTTTATCAAGGAAAATTATTTTTTCAATTAAACACCAGTATTGGCGATTAGTAACAAACAGTTTTTTAGCCGTAAAGCATACTTAAAACAATATTAGATTTTTTAAAGTATTTTCCCCATGATTTATTTAAAAAAATAAAACCAAAAAACATTCTTTAAATGATTTTTGAAAACTCAGGCATTTAAGGGTTAATGAGAATGTGGCTGGTTTTGATACTTTAGTATTAAAATAAGATAAAGATATAAATTATAAATATTTTTATGTAGTTTGCTAGATCTAAAATATGAATATTATATTTTTATGTTTGGATTTATTTTTATTTATTTATTTATTTATTTATTTTGAGTAAAATCAATTTTTTTCCATTGAATATTTTAATTAAAATATCTATTTTTAATGTGTTCCTTTAAAATGTATCTTAAATGCAAATATTTTTTTATAACTTAAAAAAATAAATTATGAATACTTTTAAATGAATGAGAAAATTTAATTGCTAATTATTTTTAAATTCGAAAACTTTTCTTTTCTTTGTTGTTGGTTTAGTTTTTTTCTTTGATAGTGTTTTTTAATTAACTTGGAAATCTTAGTTCATAGAGTTTTTTGTTTTTAAAATGAATTCAGATTTTAGTATTAATAGAGCCAATACGTATGTGAGTTAGGAATGAACATATTTTTTTCTTTTTTTTCAGACTTTCGGGAAGATTTTAGAAATAAAACATGTTTTCTAGAAGTATGGAAATTATTTATTAAAAAAGTAGGAAAGCGTAGGGAAGTAGCGATTACGATTAAAAAAATAGTTTGTAGCCTACTATTTTTTTAACAAGTAGTTTTACTTGCAGTTAACTATAACGATAAATTAGTTGTAGTTTGCTACAAAAGTAAAGTACCTTTTTCGTCGATACTGGCTTGAACATATATAAGGAAATACATACAAACAAATTGTATAACCTGCTTCTTAAAAAGTCGGTTAATAATACATAAGTTGAATATTATTTCAGATTTGTAATATAAGAAATGTTTCTGTAAACGATATTTTTTAATAACACATTAAAATCTTTCCTTTATTTTAAGTTTTATAATGTTTTTATGAGTTGCACTTTAACCCTTAATTGCATAGTGATGAAAATTTCCATCACCTTTTTATTTAATTTTTAATACATAAATTAAGTTCTTACAACCACTATATTTATATAGAAATATTAATCTTCTAAAATTACAAAAAATATGCTACTAAATAAAGTTAAAAATCTATCTTAAGATTTCTGGTGTCTAATCCTTAATATAAAAATAAAAAACACAATCCTAAAAGAATAATTCATGCAATTAAGGGTTAATGTCAGTATGCTAAGTCATATCAGTCTACGAAACTGTAATATTTTAGACATCAAAACATTTATTTGAAGTTATTACTGTATATTAAATTTATTTAGAATATTTAAAAATTTTAAATGTAATAAATTTATTTTTTAAGAATTTCAGAACAAGTCGCTTTAGAATTTATTTCTTTTAACCCCTACATGGTATAACCTCTAATACACTTTTAACCCCTTATCTGTGGAATATATATCAGAAAATTATGTCAAGAATGAGCAATTTTTTCCATCTTTATCATTGTGAATAATAATAAAGTGCGAGCATTACTCGCGCACAGAGGATTCCGTAGAATAAATATATGAATTTTTAATTGTAATATAAAAAAAAAAAAATAGTTGCTAAAATAATACTAAGACTTTGTAAAAAACTATACAACGTAGGGTTGGGTATAGCAGTATATATTAGAAAAGTGTAAATGGGTATATCATGAAAGTTCAAAGAGACATGGAACCTAAATTATATCAAATATAGCTATTCTGTATAACTCATTTTTTAATATTATCCTAATCTGTTTATGATGAACTTAATTCGGTACTGACAATAAAAGCAGTGTATATTTAAACTTGATTTGGCATTTCATAAAACTAAATTCAGCCTAGAAATGACCTATATTTTTACAGTGTAGCTAAAACAAAACCTTTGTTCAAAGATTAAATTTGGCATTGTGCTAAGCGCGCTTCGACAGAAGGTCGCAAAGTTGCAACGCCGCCTTGGTCAGTACCACGTTTTTACAGATAGATTTTTAATTAACTTTTAAAGTCACTCGAGGCGTATTGAGAGATATCTCAGTGCAAACTAGTCGCGAATCCCACAGTATTTATGTGATTCATTCTAATTAAACCTTTCGAGGGCAATGTCCTTAAAAAAACACACCTAATTTTAATTCCAAAACAGACAAACGGCACCTAGAATATTTAATTAAAATTTTCCTTTTATCATGTACGTGAAAATAAGCAAGTTCATATTTTCTAATAAATTCGTTTATAAATTCTGGTGTCTGTCCATTATTTCATAATGATCATTATAAACAGAATTACTCCTCGCTGGAAAGGGTTAAGTGGTCGCAGGACTCTTAAAGCTTCAAAATTTTAGAAATTTTAATTTTTTTAGATGTTAAACTCCCATCTTTTCTGAACATATTGATATACTTGTTTCCTTGAAATTCCCATTAGAACACAGGTTATGGCTTTTAGAATTATACTCGCTCAACAGCTGAAGCGGCGTTTCCGAAACTTTGAAGTCATTTTTCCCCAAATGTCACTTTTTGGGCATAACGCGTAGGATACCTCAAAAACTTCTGAATAATTTTTCATGAAATTTTCCAAACATATATTTCATATTAGTCTGCATAAACTGAACCGAAAATTTCCTTTTTATTGTTCAAAAAAATATTTTTTTATGTGATTATACTGTTGAAATTTTCAAAATTTTGTATTTGGTAAATGCAACATTGCATTAAAAATATTAAAATACTTTAAATGCAAATTTACTTAAGTTCAGGGTAATTATTACAATCTGAAGTATAAGTAAGCACTAAAATTTTCATTCTAGTTGCAATATTTATTTTCTAATCCTGCAAACTGTTATGCCAATTTTCTGTTCGACAGATGTCTAACAGTTTCGAACCCCCTATAAATACTACTTCTGCATCTTGCAATTTTTTAAATACATTAAATGAAAGAACATACTTATATCTTTCATCACAATTAAAATTGTGTTTTAAAATCATATACATTTTAAGACATTTAATGTTGAAAATGGTCTTTTTTATTTTTTCCAATGTTTTGTGCCCTGTGACCTCTGCTATTAGTATGTTTTTAACAATTTGACATTTATTGCTTTTGTACTGTTACTGGACATTACATTACACATATATATCATTAAAACTTGTTAACTAAGCATAGAGTACGCCTCCCCTGTCATTGTGTATATCCAAACTGGCCGTATCTTTAAGGGTTAATATCTCCTCTAATTACCGATGATTTTTTTTCGAAATTCATTACCAACAATGCTTTTATACTTCTGCTACGATAGGTATATCCAGCGATGCTCAACAATATTTACAAATGCCCGTAAATCGAAATTTGCGTGTAACAGAAAAATGCGATTTTCTCAAAAACTATGTGACCTATGGTGATCGCTATAATTTTCAGCAAAGTTTAAATTAACGTCTATTACCTCTAATTTTTTTCATAATTTTAGTTTCACTAGATTCGGAATTAGATGGGGGAACATATTTTTGCGCTACATTTTCGACAATATTTTTTAAAATATAATACCTAAAATTAAAAGGAATGTATTTTTGAGTTCAGCGTTACGAAAGCTCTCACACGATATACAAAGAAGAGATTTTTTTTCAAGTACCATAATTAGCCCCACTACATTTTCACTAAATATATTTATGAATGTTTATTAATCTGAAAATATGTGGGTTAATAGTCTTTATTACTTCCCCAAATTTGAACTTCCCACGTTCCATAGTTTACGAGTAAAATGGCTGTGACAGACAGACAGACACAGGAATGATCTTATAATGGTTCCGTTTTTGCTTTTTAAGTACGGAACCCTAATAATAAAAAGGTTAGAATAAAAAGGTTAGAAAATGGTTTATTTTGCAAAAAAATAAAATTTTAATACGTATAAATAACTAGTACATTTAATATTTTCACATATAGGATTAATAATTTGTAGTCATAATTCTATTAAACTTTTTTTAATTATATAATAATATATCAAATAGTACAGTAATTTTGAAGCTATCTATTTTAAAAATAGTAAATTAAATTACATTGCAAATTTCCAAAACGAAAACGAACCCACGAACCAATGATTTTTCTCATGCCGAACTGAGTTCGCGTATTCCAAATATGGCACGTTTGAGTTGCTCTGGTGGATTTGAGTAATACAGATGAGAGGTTCAGTAAAAAATTTACATTTTATTAATTTAATATCAATTAACTTAAATGCTTAATTTTAAAGTTTTTCTGGCACCATATTTTCTTGTAATACTCATTATTTTCTCTGATTATTTTCACTTAAAAGGATTGGTAACATTCAAATATTCCGGAAGAAAAATTGTTATTTTTCATTTTCTTTTTTTTTTTTTTGTCATCTTTCACTGTTTTACTTAGGGGACCGGGAAAGCAAAATTCAATCAAAAAATCGATTTTTGCTTTTTTAGGTGCGTTTGTAATTATATAAATACGTAGCACCTATAGTCGTCGTTCAGTCCGTCTGTCTGTCCGTCCGTCTGTCCGTCTGTCTGTCCGTCCGCATATAACAGAGCAAAAACTACCCGACCGAATGATCTGAAATTTTTAATATATAATTGCTGCAAAATTTTGTCGAGCCATTTCCAATTTTATGAAAATCGGATGTATAGTTTAATTACAGGGACAGTCAAAAGTTTTTCTTTACATTACGGCCAATGGGAAAAATTATGGCAAGTGAATTTTAATGATTTTACAGATTTCCGAATGGTCTGAAATTTTTAATATATAATTGCTGCAAAATTTTGTCGAGCCATTTCCAATTTTATTAAAATCGGATGTATAGTTTAATTACAGGGACAGTCAAAAGTTTTTCTTTACATTACGACCAATGGGGAAAATTATTGCAAATGTATTTTAATGATGTTACAGACTTCCGAATGGTCTGAAATTTTAAATATATCATTGTTGCAATATTTTGTCGAGCCATTTCCAATTTTATGAAAATCGGATGTATAGTTTAATTACAGGGACAGTCAAAAGTTTTTCTTTACATTACGGCCAATGGGAAAAATTATTGCAAGTGAATTTTGATGATTTTACAGCCTTCCGAATGGTCTGAAATTTTTAATGTATAATTGCTGCAAAATTTTGTAGAGCCATTTCAAATTTTATGAAAATCGGATGCATAGTTTAATTACAGGGACACCAAAAGTTTTTCGTTACATTATGGCCAATGGGAAAAAATTATTGCAAATGCATTTTAATGATTTTACAGCCTTCCGAATGGTCTGAAATTTTAAATATATAATTGCTGCAAAATTTTGTCGAGCCATTTCAAATTTTATGAAAATCGAATGTATAGTTTAATTACAGGGACAGTCAAAAGTTTTCCGTTACATTACGGGGAATGGGGAAAAAATTATTGTAAGTGCATTTTAATGATGTTACAGACTATGCACTTATGAAGCGCAAAAAGATATACATTCAGTACAATATGGGGTGCAAAAAATAATTATAAAACTAGTTATAGTACGAACGCACCTCATTTGCCACGTTTGACGAGCAATTTCCAACTTCTTATATCATTAAATAGTTTAAACTTTTATCTTTCCAACGATGTGTCACACATGTTTATATATATATATATATATATATATATATATAAAGTGCTGAAATTATTCATTCTTTCTAAGAGTACTTCACAGCCTAATGGCCTTTTAAATCTTTTTAATTGATTTTTTCTCAAAACATGGATTTTTCATGTTTATGTTCCTTTTTTTCAATATTTATTAAACTTAAGAACTCAGATTTTTTTAATACTTATGTTATATTGTATACTTTAACACAGGTATTTAATGGTTTGTTGAGAATTATTTATTTTAGGCAGTGAAATCTTACCAAAATGCTAATTTAAAATTGACTTTCAATAAATAATAAATAATTAATTTTGAGTTTCACTTGGGAAAAAAATGGTCTGTTAAAATACGTAAATCATGTTATTCTAACTACTCTAAAAAATCTAGACCTCTATCTTCACTATTTCTGAGAAAAAGGTACATAAAGTTGGTGAATTTAGCATGGTGGTGATAGGGCTTTCCCAGTCTCCTTAAAAGGTGACTAAAATAATAAAAGAGATGTTACAAATTAAAAATATACATTTTATTTAAAACTTCTGAGTACTTTCAAGCTTTTCCAAGCTCTTCACCAGAGAATATTTTAATAACTAATTTCTGTTTATTTATGCAAATACGTCACTTCGTTTTGAAAATGAAAGAGCCAATAATTATTGAGTAGAGATTTCTTGGATTGAACTTAATTAGAGAAAATATATATTATTATAACTACAGTTCCATTTACTTTTATCACTCTGCTCTCATACGTCACTTTCCTTTTTAAATGCGTAGCTGGACAGTCAAAGTAGCAGTATTTCAGATTGAATTTAGTTAGAAGAAAATTTCTAATTGCCGTACCATAAACTTTAATACGTCACTTTTCTCAAGTTTTTACTATTTATTTTCAGGATATAAATTGGGATTATTGTACGATAGGGCGTCTAACCAATTTTAATCTAAATCACTGCTACTTCGACTGTCAATCTATATGCATTTATAAAGGAAAGTGACGTATGATAACAGAGTCATAAAATAAATAGAACAGCAGTTAATAATGATATATATATTATTTTATTAAGTTCAGTCCAAGAAACTGCGACTCTAATAATTATTGGCTCTCTCATTTTCAATACTAATTGACATATAAATAAACAGAAATTAGTTATGAAAATATTCTCTGATGAAGAGCTTGCAAAAGCTTGAAAGTACTAAGAAGTTTTAAAGAAAATGTATATTTTTAACTTGTAACATCTCTTCTATTATTTTACTCACCTTTTAAGTAAACCAGTGAAGTTCTTAAAGTTCATATGATATGAACCCCCCCCCCCTCAACGACAAGAAAGCTGAAAAGATGCACAGGCAAAAGAAATATCCTTTTAAAAATATTTGTGTTTTGTGTAACCAATAATGCTTTTAGAACAAATAAAATTATGCATCTATAACTCATTCTAAACTGTATTACAACTAATCGATGTATTAAATGAATATTATAACAAGTTATTTTAATAGTACTTAAAAGTACCTCAGTAAATAAAGAGTTAAACTTCAGCTTTTATCTTTTATAGCAATCGTATTTCTTATAATATTCTTTCCTCCATCCATTAGTTTTATTTAAAAGGATTTGTGACATTTCACATCTTTCAGAAGAAATATTCTTTTCATTTCATTAAAAATAAATAAAATATATTTTTTTTTCTATCCTTTAGTAGCAATTGTGAAAAAAAAAATCACATTTTAAATTTCCCCCTTTTTCATTATTTTAATAAGAGTTTCCTATTTCTCCAAGGAAAACGCAAATTTTATTGAAAGCAATCTGAGGGGTCGAAAATGGCATTTTCATG